>PVKU01000104.1:24969-666073 GCA_004027475.1 Anoura caudifer
TTTTTTTTTTTTTTTTTTTTTTTTTTTTTTTTTTTTTTTTTTTTTTTTTTTTTTTTTTGTGGAGGGAAAGGTTGTAAGTAGAGGTACTAGATTTGGAAGCAGGCATTGTTAGAAATGCAATCAAATAACACTTGGTCTCGACATAAATATTAGAAACCATCCTTTTTTTTCATTACAGCCCTCTTTCAAAACAAATAAATGATAAGAACACAAGCAAGTAGAAAACCTATCTAACTTAAAATGACCACATGTTACCCTTTTGCAAGAAGTTTTCACAGCTTCCCTTGAATGTCACTGCTGTCAGTCCCACTGGGGAGAGACAGCTCAGGCTGTGGGACTAGGGGAATCCCCTTTATCTGGGAACTGGACCGAAATGTGCATTCTTGAACCTCACCCCAGACCTACTGAGTCAGAAGCTCTGGGTCTGAGACCCACCCCTCTGGATGATTCTGAGGAATGCTAAAACTTGAGGACCTCTGTTGCAGGGAATAACTAATTCTCATCAGCTACAATTTAAACTGGTCTGAAAGACACATTGGCCTATTTTGAAAAATAGGTAGTTACTAACCTGTACTATCTTCAAAAATAAAAGTTGAGTTTAGGAAAAAGGATTCTTATTCTGAACGCAGATAAAACAAAGACCGACCTTTTATGGCTGCCATAGCACTCTCCCAATAAGAGCTCAAAAACTGTATGAACAATACCAGGCCTCATTAAGCTTCACTTACCTAGTGGGCAGGTCACCATTCGCTGCAGATGCTGCGCACCAATGGACAAGCACCTGTCAGAAGGAAGAGAACACATTGCTCTCATTTTGCAGCTGAATTATAACTTTAAGCCATTTTTTATAACTTTCAGTCAATAAACTAGATAAATTAATGTCTGTCTGGGAAAAATTGAAATGCCTCCAAACATGGCAAAATTTCACCTGTGAAGACTCAGTTACAATAAGAAAACTGCTGATCCCACAACCAGTGCTTTAAAAGCTGGAAGAGAAGCTAACATGCACACAAATGCAGAGACATGTGCAGGGATCCTAGAGTTCCTGGGAGTAATACCCTTACCTTAGCAACTACGTCAACTAATGCAGAAAGGGAAGCTAATATTTAGATGCTAGCACAGGGGAGAAAAATAGGTCAATGAAGAACGCCTCAGAACGCAGCCTGTAGGGTCCATGTTGCGAGACATCCTCTCCATTTCTTGCAGGAGCTGCCATCTTTGCTCCCAGTTGACCATTGCTTAAACCTCTAAATTTCCAGCCCTAAGACTCCCAGTTGCTTTCCCCCTCACAACCCTGCATGCAGTCACTTATTTTTACTTCACCTAGCTCCAGATAATATGAGAAAGCTTTCAAAAATATGTACAGCTGGAGAAAAAAATAACACAACACCCTGTTATATAAAATTTAAAATTTAAATGCAGCCAAATGAGCCCTCTTAAAATCTGGAGTATTCAAACCAATTTCCCCCATGTGTGTATTTGAATTAGACCCAATAACATGCATCTGTCTATCTATCTATCTATCTATCTATCTATCTATCTATCTATTTATCTATATGTAAATTAGGCAGGCAACTGAACTCCAGGGTGAGGATTGGAGATTAACTTAGTTTATGACATCTGATAACTAATAGTAAATGGCTGATATATTCATATACTCAAAGTTCTTGTAAAAGGTGAATCCATAGCTGTACTAAAAATTGGAGAATTTTAGGAAAAACTGACACTTTGTATCCAAAATCAAATTTGAAGTAGTTCAAAGTGAAACTAAATGTCTTTGAATAAATGTTGCAATAGTGGAAAGGACTGCAGGTATTTCTAGTGTTCTGGGGGGTTCACAGAAATTTAGGTGTATGGAACACCTACATCTCAGCTTCACTAGAGTAAAATATATGATGAGGTTCCAAACAGATTTGCTGAGAAGAAGAATGTAGGATTATTTTTCAAGTTATAAGTAGAATTATTTTTCAAGTTAAGTGGAACAAATTTACCTTGCAGGATAAAAAAGAAAGTCAACAACCTTCTTACCACACTGTGATGTAACAAAATCATTATGAGGAACACAAAAAACTGTTTCAGATATTCAAGCCTACAAGTCCTGTTTTGCCCTGGAAAGTTGAGGTTTATATCTATTGTCCTGGTATGATTATTAGTAATGTCCCTTTTTACTCTTGAAAGTATTTTGGTTTAAATGATAAATTTTGTGTTCACCCTATATGTGTAAAATTAGATGAATAACATCTTACACATACAGGGTCTGGCAGAAGTTAGGCTTGATTGGGTGTGGTCGGCAGGGTGTGTGAATGTCTCACATGAGATGGACAGCAATTTGAACATGTCACCTACAATGTCATGTGGTGTTCTTGAGTGTGATATCATTATGTTACAGAATTACATGCTTATGATTTTGTAATAAAAGATTTGTAATAAAAAAGGGGTGTTATTCGTGCCAGACCCTATATACTGGATTAAAATGTTTATTTGCCTGATATACAAAAGCAGAGCTCTAATTGAAACTATCTGCTTCAGCTGGAAACCAATTTACCTTTCTAAAGAGGTGTGGCTCCTAGGCATGGGGGCTTTCCATCTCTGTTTTACATGTAATAACAATTCTGTGTGCATTTGGAAATTCCAGTGTATGGTAGGAATTACCATTTTGTGGTTTGAATTTGATAAACCACCTCTATGAGGCTGTGGGGAAGGGCTGGGGCAGCAGGTAGGAGCATGGGGCAGCCAGGAACATGAGGCCAAGCCAAGTCCCCTTGAGACAGAAATGAGGGGGAGTGTATTAACCTCAAACAAATTCCCTTCACAAATGCTAGGGTTCAATATATTCAGAGGTCACAGCCAGCCGTGAAGATTAATTAAACCCTTAAGCTAGTTCACCGATCCAATTTTCCATAAAAATAAGTCTTTCCAAGTCTTTATAATGTAAGATCTTTCCCATTCCTGAGCTGTCTGGAAAAGCAGGAGAGGTCTTACAGGCAGACAAGAGAGACTAACACCAAAGTCCAACACTGCTGACTCACACAGTTTGGGCTCAGCTTTGCTCTTTAGAGAGGTGTCACCAAAGATGGCTCTGGTTTGTGTCACTAGTCCTTTCTGTGTTTTATGTAACTGCATTAGAAGACTATGAACATGGATGAGAAAGACAGGATTTCTTTATTATCAAGATCTCAAGCTAATTTAGGAAAACACCATCCTCACTTTTATCTCAAACTTCACATACACTTTAATGAATAAGATAATATAAGCAATTATATGAGATGACATGTGGGAACATTCTTTATTAAGAGATTGTACAAGTGGAAGGCATTATTATGGTTAAAATTTCACATGTTGAAACCTTCCTGATTCCTTGGGGTGTTTGGTCCCTGGACAGTGTTGAGAGCTGAGTTGGAACTAGACCAGCAGAGGGGATGTTTACCATTTTGTTCAAGTAAGTGGGTGGGAGGTGGGGCAAGTGATGCAAGGCTTATGTGTTCACTTCTCCCTCCTTCTCAAACTTGTTTTGGCAGTCAGGTGAGCTAAGCAATTTCTGAAGACAGTAAGAGGAGAGGGGTTGGGTTAGGAGTATAAATCCTTGTCCTCTTGACCTGGCTTTTCCCCTCTCTTTGCACAGTAATTTTACATTATATCTGTGTTTTCTTACTTGAGTTCAACATTTAGGTATGCTTCTAAGGTTCTAAACTTCTTGCTCCTGAAGTCCAAAGAGGGAAAGGAAAGTCAAGAAAAAAGAAAAATGAAGGTGGCACAGAAAGAAAGCTAGACAAGAAGTAAGAGAATAGAGGAGAAAATGTTGAGATGGAAATTACTATAGGGTAAGGATCTTAATTGTTCTGAGTTTCAGTTTCCACTTCTATAACAGAGGGATGATCAAATAGTTTCTAGGAAAGTTGGGAAGATTCTAAAAGAGACAGTATATAAAGGATATGTAGGGTTCCTGACATAGTACTGGTAATCAAAAATTACTATTATTATGTTATTATAACAAAAGACTTAGAATACAAGAAATAATTTTTAAAAGTCACATTTATATTAATCTTTCTTTGACTAAAGATAGGTTTAAAAATAAAGACCTAATCCCTATCCTTGCTGACATGCGTGGTAGCGGTGACCTGATCCTTGCCCCCAGTCCCACCCTTGGACCCCTGACCCGAGCATGCAGTGAGCATGCACAGATTTGCTTCCTATGGGCCCCAATTGTGAATCTACGATTCTTGTGTGTGTGTGGCCATAGGCTTTTTATCATCGTTGATTTACTTTTCAATAGAAAATGACATGATTCAAATAACTTAGGGCCTTCTGCAATGGAAATAGTTAGAAAGTAGCCAGGGTTGCCTCATGGGCTATGGCTGATCTCACTGACAGCCACGCCCTGAGTCCCGAGGGTTGTTTGGTGCCGAGCCTGAACAGCTGCCACCTGGGTTCTGGATTCAGCTGGTTTGATTTTGGATGGTGTAAGAGGCAACAGAAAAAAGATTACAAAAGTCCTTAAGAAATTCTTTTCAATTATAGGTGTGGTGTTTTCAAAATTACCCTGTTTTCTGAGGGAGCTCAGATCCACCCAGAGGAGAGAGAAGTCTGTAGCCAGCCAAAGAGAAATGACTTTGTAAAAGCTTTGCATACAAAATAGAGAAGAAGGAAGCTGATGCCTCTGCCTTTACCCTTGGGTGTAGTGTTTATATGAAGCAGGCAACATCTAGTTATAGCTCAGCCAGCAAACTCAAAAAAATGTATCTAAGGGCAAAGTGAGTCCTCCCTTATGATGAATCTCTGAAGGATCCTCTCTGGTCTCTTGAATTCCTGTTCCTACCCCAGCTGAGAGAAATTCTATGCCTCATTTAGTTATAATCTTAGTCACAATTAACACTAGAAGCAGACGCAGGTGTTATTCAGGGCATTCTCTGTCAATCAGAGAAAAGAGTTAGCATCTAGGAATATAATTTTTATATATCCAAATATCTAAAGAGGCATCATGTGCCAGGAGATCAAGAAATACCTGCTATCTTTTCTGAACTGCCTTTTGGACCTCCTTGGGCACTAGATAGATATCCATTCTTGTGTGGATCTTCCATGAGGCAAATGCTGTAATGCCAGAAGATTCTTATGGAAGAGAATACATCAGAGAAAGTTGGAGCTGAAGAAAACATTCTAAAGTATCTAGTTTAGTAGTTCTTGTCAATAGATGTATATTAGAATCACCTGAGGAATTATATGAATGACCAATACCAAGCCCTGCTGTACAAGAGATTCTAATTTAATGTTTCTGGGTCGGGGTCTGGTTATTAAAGGAAAAGATAAATGTATGATTGATTAACCAATGCAATTAATGCACTGAAAGTGATAAACATGTAAATTAAACACTTTTCTAGAAAGTTGGAAACAAAATGCAAATATTTTGAGGTATGATCTTCATTTGCTCTTTTTTTGGTGTTCTGAGCACCCAATGACCAGTGTAGGGGGAGGGGGTTCCTCATACCACCGCCAATTCTCTGTGTATACCACCTGAGTGTCCTACTATTCAGCTTAATTCTGACACTTTACCCAAAGACAGCATCAGATTCCACAGGTTAAGGGTTCAGTCTCAAAAGACTGCCCCCTCTCCCTCTTTAGCTGCCAGTAGTAATTTCAGGGTGTTACCTGTGTTTCTGACCAACCAGCTATAGGCTGGAGATTCCAGTGAACCCCTCCTTGGACTTCAGTTGCCAGTCGAAAGTCCAACTTGTTACCCACGCTTCTGACCAACCAGCTATAAAACAGTGGTTCCCATGATCCCTTCCTTCTTTTTGTTCAATTAATTTGCTAGAGCAGCTCGGAGAAGTCAGAAAGACATTTTACTTACTGGGTCGCAGGTTTACTGTACAAGGATGTAACTCAGGAACAGCCAAATGGAAGAGACGTATAGGAAAGGTATGGAGAAGGGGAGCGGAGTTTCCATGCCCTCCCCAGGAGAGCCACCCTCCTAAAATCTCCCCTTGATCACCCGTTGGAAGCTCTCTGAACCCAGTCCTTTAGGGTTTTTATACAGGCTTCATCACATCGTCATGACTTATTAAATCACTGTCCACTGGTGATTGATTCAACCCTAGGCCCTATCCTTTCCCTAGAGATCTAGGGGTGGGGCCAAAAGTTCCAAAAAGCTAATCACATGGTTAGTTCTCCTAAAAACCAGCCCCTATCCTTAAGTGGAGTCAGACAGTCACTCATTAATATAACAAGACACCTTTGTTGCTCTCATCACTTATGAAATTCCCAGCGTTTTAGGAGCTGTGCCAGAAATGGGATGAAGACCAAATATATACTTCTTATTAAAATCACAAAATCACACTCTTATTCCTTACTGGTAAATAGTACAATGCAACCAAACAAATTTAAGTAGTGATTCAGAGGTAAATTCTGAAGATGCCATCAAAACATTAATGGTAGTTTTACAAACAGTCCACCAATTCTTTGATATTCTTGGGGTGGAATCTAATTTCCCTCCCCTTGACTATGGGCTGGATTTAGTGACTTCCTCTAACCAGTGGAGTAAAGAAGAAGTTGTGTGTGACTTTGGAGATTAAATCACAAAAAGATACTGTGGCTGTGGCTGTCTCTCTTTCTCTCATCACTCGCTCTAGGGAACACAGCTGACATACCACCAATACACTCAGGCAGCCCTGTGAAGCCCATATTGAAAAGAACTGAGGCCTTCTGCCAACAGCCACCTGAGCAAGCCATCCTGGAACTAGATGCTCTAAGTCTGGTCAAGCCATCAGATGACTTCTCATGAGGTTGCAGCCCTGACTGACAGCTTGACAGCAGCCTCATGAAAACTCTTGGGCCAGAAATCCCTAGGAAAGCCTCTCCCAGATTCCTGACTCTCAGAAATTGTGTGAGATGATAAATGTGTGTTGTTTTAAGATGCTAATCTTTTGTGTAGTTTGTTATATGACCATGGACTACTAAAGCAGTTGTCCAATACATGGCATCCACAAGTTTGCAATGCAGTTGGAGAAGTAGGTCATAGCACACACAAGCACATAATGAACCATGACAGGCTCTAGATGTTCCATCACATGAAGAGGACTACTGTGTACTAGAACTGCAAAGGGTAATATCCACTTCGTGGTCTTTGTGATTGATACCCTGAAGCTCAGCAATTCAGAGCCTATGTGGCAGTACAGAACAGTGGATTAGATGATAGATAGATGATAGATAGATAGATAGATAGATAGATAATAAATGAGCCATGTCCATGGGAATCTTCCTCATGGTTGTGAGATTTTTGAGGAAGCCAGTGATGGTACTAGAACATTAACTTGGGCCTTTAAGTAGCTCATTGAGATTGCATGCAACATGCTACTAAAGCAGACACTTAATCAAAGTAATAATAAATTTCCAGGTAAGGTACTTGATTAATCATTATGCAAGTTTACTTTTTGATATTTTAATGCTAACATTGTTCTTGCCATTGTATAACACATATATTGTATTTTCCTTGAACTATACCAGCAGTGAGATTTTAATCCCCATTTGAATTAAATGACCCAGCCTCTGCCAAAGTTGATTGGAATAGAGATTCAAAACCTGCTTCAAAATGGAACAAGCTGAGATACATTTGCAGGAGTTAAGAATGGGGTCTTGGCTGAAGTACTATCTTAAAGAGAGTACTTTGTCAGCCATATTTTCTTCCATTTCAGCCTGGGAAGCACAGAAATCTAGTCTGGAGAGAAATAGAGAGGTTGGGAAGTAGAGAGACAGAGGGGGGTGGGGGGGAGAGAGAGAGAGACAACATGACCTCTAATTTTATAGTAGTCAGTTTCCCATTATCCATGAAGCTGGTTACAGGTGTATATTTTTGCAACCAAGAGAATGCAAGTAACACACTATTCATGACTTTACAGTTTAAATTATTAACATTAAAAATGATTTGAACTTTGTTGCATATTATAATAAGGTCCCAATAGCAAAGCATCTATTCTTTTGCACTTTAAGTGATTTTCCCTTAAATTAAATACTGTAACTTTCCAGAGAAGTGGTACAAGTAAAAGAATTTATAAACAACATCTGTCTAACTCATGTTATTGGTTATTTGTGTAAGATTTTATCTTATTACTCACACAAAATTTCTTCTTTACTCTTTGGAAAAAATAATCTGTGATTTCCTGTAAGTAAGAGAGCCAGGGAAAATATTTTATTCTAGTCTAAGTTATTTCTTCATTTTAAATTAAAATGTCAATTATTACCCTATCCAGCCAAGAAAAGTCTGACCTCATGTAAAACTTCACAATGATTTTGATTTTAAAAAGTTTTAATACTAGCGATAAGTCAATTTCAATCAAAAGAACTGTTATACTCTCATTAGTCACTGAAGAGATATAAAGAACTCAATAAGAAACCTAAAAAAAGTTTGAAAAACTACAACATGGCCTATAAAGAAAATGTATCATTAAGTCAAATTAAGTGATTTTTATGTCACTGTATATGATTGATTGGATAGAGAGATGCATAGACTGAGAAATCTAAAAATATTTCCCTCTATTTTGCAAATAGTGTTTGAATAAGGTCTTTTCATCATGGTTTTTTTTTTTTTTTTTTTTGCTTTTTTTTTTTTTTTTAATTTGTTTCCGGTGAAGAAAAATATCTGGTGTAGTAGTGAAGTCTAGTATAAGAGACTGCTTTTCAGAACATTTCAGCTCATCTTTGGGTCATTGACCTCAGGTCTGAAAACTACAAAATGTTTCCTCATGCAGCTTGTTCATTGGATCAGCTGTGTGTCACGACTCTAGAATGTACCCCTAGGCTATCTGCTCTGGCGCCGAGGATTTGTCTTTTCATCTCAGGGAATTCTGAAGGATTGTAGATATGTATCAGTTATCCAAAGATATCATTAGTCTTTTATGAAAAGTTATAATTTCTTATTTCGGCTTCTGTCTTCTCTAGAATTTTCTTTGTAGCCATTTTATTGTTTCTTATGCTTCGTATTAAAGATTTCTTTTGACAGCTGGTGATGATTCTATTGGCTTCTTTCTCCTTTGTTTTTTATTCCATACAATCATCAAAGGGACAGACACAATCTGAGGCAAGATTATTGGCTTTGGAAGCATTTGATTTGTACCTGGAACTTGAGGTAGAACAGTGAGAGTTTGCAGAAAGCAATTACTGGGATGGTGGGAACCATAATTCTGGGTGAGCTAAAAGGATGTTGCCAGAAAGATAAGATAGAGAAGGCAGTGTGGCTAGAATGGTGAGAGGAGTGTGTGCATCAAAATATGCCGCAGAAAAGGGCTGGTCATCTGAGATGATGTGGTTGTGGAAAGAACTGGGAGGTAGAAGCTGTTGGTGTCACCTACATTGGCTCCTCCATCACACACAATTCAGCACATTTCCTAGCCCTTCTTGAATCTAGATAGGGCCATGTGGCTAAGTTCTGGACAACGAGCTTCTACTTCTAATCACAACATATTCCACGAAAGCTTCCACTCTTTCCCTCTCCCTTTGCCAGACCACCCTGCTAAAAATAAAGGATTCTGAGAATCTAAAAGATGGTGCTACCACAGGATAGAAGGAACTAAGATTCTTGAGTCATCGCTTGAAGGAAAAGTTTATTGGACTTTGCATAACAGGAAATAAACCTGAATTATATTAAACCACTGAAAATTATTGTTCATTACAGTAGCTAGTATTAATTATCCTAATATAATATCTCTTATGGGTCTGATGGATTTTTTTGTTGATATTTTATAGAAAGAGAATAAGGGAACAGGGAAATATTATGCAGAAGATATTCTAGGGGGAGAGAGGAATAGCAGAAGCAAACAGATGGCATTAGATATGGATGGCCTCCCAATATAGAGAACATTTGTAGATGCACTACTGACCTAATTTTAGAATGGAGCAGAACACCTCTAAGTGGACTTCAATTTATGTAAAACTAGGCTGAAACATTTTTGACAACTATAATTAAGGGAATATCTACTTTATACAAATGTATAAAATGCTCTCTGGCCTCATTCTTGCCCCAATGTGTGGATCTTCCTCCCTGCTGAGGATTCAGCTGCCTTGGCCAGGGAGTAGGGGTCTGGGCAGACTAAGGGTTGTAAGTAACTGAGTTGTGTGGCTTTGGGCATTCCCCTCACTTTCCCATGAACCTCACTGGCACTTTCCTCTCCCAGGAAATACAAGAAAAACCACCCTTCAGTTTTCCAGAAGACCCTCTCTCTGGGCTCCGGCTCTCACCACCCACCTGACTCCTAATGGTTCTTTCAATGGCTAAGCCTGTCAGAGAGCCAGCAGGCAGAGGTAGGCAGAGGCAGATCTCAGTGTGCCTAGGGACTTTTGCTGACCTGCCACTGTGCCCAGTGCTGGCAAAAGACAGCCTCAGTGTGCAACTTGGTCCTTCTGGAGTATATCCAGGCCCAGTAGAGGCAGCCACAAACTGTGAATCACTTGTAGCTCCAAAAAGGTTGCCCATGGCCAGTAACAGGCAGTGTCTAAACCAGAGTCCCTCCCAAAAGGCCCAGAACCAAACACCAAGTGAGCAGCTCCACGCAACATCAGAGCAGGGTCCATTAAACTTCACAAGTGGCATATTCAAAGGGAGATCTTGGCAGGCACCAAAATCTGCTGAGACGAATTCTACTTTATGTGGTCAGCACCTGTAAACAGCTCACATGCTGTGGCTGGGGTTAAGCCTCACAGTGAGCAGTCTAAGGGTAGATCCCAAGCACAAATGAGCCAATAGCAATCAAGACTCAATCACAATAGGATGGCCCATATAACCCACACAAGGGACAGACATTCCTGGAGCACCCAGCCCATGTGATCGAGGAGACTGCACCACAGGACCTCACGGGACACCTACAACATAAGGCCACCACATGAACCCTGGGAGTCACAGTAACTCTATACAATACATAGAAACAAACACAAAGATGGAGTCAAAATCTATAGATGAAGGAACAGGCCACAAATGAATGAACAAGATAAATCTCCAGAAAAAAAGCTAAATGAAATGGAAGCAAGCAATTTATCATATATAGAGTTCAAAGTAGTGGTTATAAGGATGCTCAGTAGCATGAAAAGAACATAAAAATCATAAAAAAGGAGCAGGCAGAAATAAAGAATACAATATCTGAAATGAAGAAGACACTAGAAGGAATAAACAATAGGTCAGATGAAGCACAGGATCAAATCAGCAATTTGGAAGACAAGTTAGAAAAAAAACCCGATCAGAGTAGCAAAAAGAAAACAGAGTTTTAAAAACTGAGGATAGTTTTAGGGACTTTGGGACAACACAAAGCATAACAACTTCACATTATGGGAGTACCAGAAGGGAAAGAGAGAAAGCAAGGGAATGAGAGCCTGTTTGAAGAAATACTGGCAAAGAACTCCCCTACTCTGGTGAAGGAAAAAGACACACAAGCCCAGGAAGTGCACAGAGTCCCAAACAAGTGGAACCCAAAGAGGCCCACACCAAAATAAATCATAATTACAAGGGTAAAGGTTAAAAAAAGAGAAAGAATCTTAAAAGCTGTTAAGAGAATAACAGTTAGTTACAAGGGTAGTTCTCATAAGACCATCAGCTGATTTCTCATACACAAGAATGTCAGTTGATTTCTCAACAAAAACATTCCAGGCCAGAAGGGATGAGCATGAAATATTCAAAGTGTTGAAACAAGGACCTAAAACCAAGTCTACTTTACTCAGCAAAGTTATCATTTTAAACTGAAGGAGAAATAAAGAGCTTTCCAGACAATAAAAAGCTAAAGTAGTATGTTACCAACAAACCAGTACTACAAGAACTATTAAAGGGCTTGCCAGAAGAAGAAGAAGAAGAAGAAGAAGAAGAAGAAGAAGAAGAAGAAGAAGAAGAGGAGGAACAGGGGAACAGGAACAGGACAAAGAAGAAGAAGAAGGAGAAACAGAAACAAAAACAGAGGAACATAGTTAAAACAATAAAATGGGAATAAATATGTATCTATCAACAATCACTTTAAATGTAAATGATTAAATGCTCTAATCAAAACACATAGGGTATCTGAATGAACAAGAATACAAGAACCATGGAGGCATAGGTAGACACACTGTGCCTCCTTGCACAATGAAAATTAAAGACAACAAAGATTTAGAAACAAGAAAACAATCAGAACTGATAGAAAAATTGAACTGTACAGAAGTCCAACAACTATTAATCCTGACTGGTAAGAGGGGCAGAGTCATGGCTGGAAAAAGTGGAGGTTGGAGGACCCAGGTGCACCGGCAGTAGCAGCTGGCAGATCCCAGGTGCGCAGGCGGTGGCTAGCGGACCCCAGGCACAAGGTGGCAATGGTGCAGACCCAGTGAGGCCATGCAAGGCAGCTGGCTGACCAGGTGGTCCCACATTTGCACGCAGATAATCCAGGGGAAGGGGAAGCGGCGGAAGGAACTGGAATCCAAGAGAGAGCGGAGCAAGCACCATTGTTCCCTCTCGGACCCTGCCCCCACATACAGCATCACTACCCAGTGACTGGGCTGCCTTGCCCTGAGGAACGCCTAAGGCTCTGCCCCTCACTAAGTAACAGTCGCAACCAGACCCAAACAATCCAAAAATGGCTCAAATGGGAGAACAAATCAAAGCCCCAGAGCCAATTTATCTAAGTGACCAAGAGATAGCTAACCTATCAGATGCACAGTTTAAAGCCCTGGTGATCAGGATGCTCGCAGAATTGGTTGATTTTGCTCACAAATTAGATGAAAAATGAAGGCTACAAAAAGTGAAATGAAGGAAAACGCACAGGGAACCAATAGTGATGGGAGGAAAACTGGGACTCAAATCAATGGAGTGGACCAGAAGGAAGAAAGAAACAACCAAACAGAAAAGAAGGAAGAAACAAGAATTCAAAAAAAATGAGGAGAGGCTTAGGAACCTCCAGGACATCTTTAAATGTCCTAATATCCAAATTATATGGGTACCAGAAGGGGAAGAAGAACAACAAGTGGAAAACTTATTTGAACAAATAATAAAGGAGAACTTCCCCAATCTGGCAAAGGAAATAGACTTCCAGGAAGTCCAGGAAGCTCAGAGAGTCCCAAAGAAGGTGGACCCAAGGAGGAACACACCAAGGCACATCATAATTACATTAGCCAAAATTAAAATGAAGGAGAGAATTCTAGAAGTAGCAAGGAATAAGGGGACAGTCACCTACAAAGGAGTTCCTATCAGACTGTCAACTGATTTCCCAAAAGAGACTTTACAGGCAAGAAGGGGCTGGAAAGAAGTATTCCAAGTCATGAAAGGCAAGGACCTACATCCAAGATTGCTCTATCCAGCAAAACTTTCATTTAGAATGGAAGGGCAGATAACGTGCTTCTCAGATAAGGTCAAGTTAAAGGAGTTCATCATCACCAAGCCCTTATTATATGAAATGTTAACGGGACTTACCTAAGAAAAAGAAGATAAAAAATAGAACAGTAAAAAGATAGCAAACTCACAGATGTTAACAACCACACCTAAAACAAAAGCAAACAACTAGACCAGGAGCAGGAACACAGAAATGGAGATCACATGGAGGGTTATGGTTAGCAACAGGTGAGTGGGAAGAGGAGAGAGGGGGAAAAGGTACAGAGAATATGTTGCATAGACGGTAGGTAGAAAATGGACAGGGGAGGGCAAGAATAGTGTGGGAAATGTAGAAGCTAAAGAACTTATGAAACATGGACATGAACTAAAGGGGGAAATGGGGGTGGGGGGGTATGCAGGGTGGAGGGGAATGATGGGGGAGAAATGGGACAACTGTAATAGCATAATCAATAAAATATATTTTAAAAAAGAAAAAAGAATACAAGAACCATATATATACTGTCTTCAAGAGACATATCACAAAACAAAATATACACACAGGCTAAAATGTGAAGGGATGAAAAAAGACATTTCATGCAAATGAAAAGGAAAAAAAGCTGGACTAGCAATACTTATACTGACAAAATAGACTTTAAAATAAAGGCTATAGTAAGAGACAAAGAAGGACACTGCATAGTGATAAAAGGAGCAAACCAACAAGAGGACATAACTCTGGTAAACATTTATACACTCAACATAGGAACATCTAAATATGTAAAGCACATCTTGATGGACATAAAGGGAGAGATCTATGCAAATACAGTCATAATGGGATTTTAACACCCCATTGTCATCAATGGATAGATCTTCCAGACAGAAAATCAGCAAGGAAATAGTATCCTTAAATGACATACTAGATCAAATGGATTTAATTAATATCTTCAGATCATTTCACCCCAAAGGAGAATAATATACATTACTTTCAAGTGTATATGGAGAATTTTCTAGGATAGACCATATGTTAAGATATAAAACAAGTCTCAATAAATTTAGGAAGACTGAAATCATATCAAGCACTTCCTCTGGCCATAATGATATGAAACCAGAAATCAATCACAATAAAAAAAAAACCCTGAAAACCACACAAAGATGTGAAGGCTAAATAACATGCTACTAAACAATGAATGGTTTAGCAATGAGATCAAGAATGAAATCAAAAGATACCTTGAAACAAGTGAAAATGAGAACACAACAAAAAATCTGTGGCACACAGAGAAAGCAATCCCAAAAAGGAAATTCGTAGCATGTAGGCCTATCTCAAGAAACAAGAAAAAGCTCAAATGAACTATATAACTTTACACCTAAAGAAACTTGGGAAAAAAAGCAAACAAAATTCAAAGTGAGTAGAAGTTAGGAACTAATAAAGATCAGAGCAGAAATATCTGAAATAGAGTCTAAAACAACAATGCAAAAGATCAGTGAAACCAAGAGCTGATTCTTTGAAAAGATAAACAAGATTGACAAACCTTTAACCACAATCATTAAGAAAAAAACAAAGACCAAGATAAATAAAATCAGAAATGAAAGAAGCGAAATAACAGCTGACACCAAAGAAATACAGAGCATTGTAAGAAAATATTATGAATGACTATATTCCAACAAATTGAACAATCTGGAAGAAAGAAAGAAATTTTTGGAAACAAAATCCTCCAAAACTGAATCAAAAAGAAACAGAGAATTTGAATGGAGAGATTATAACTAGTGAAATTGAAGCAGTAATTAAAAAACTCCCCAAAACCTACTGGACCAATGTCTCTACAGGTGAGTTTTACCAAATATTCAAAAAAGAACTAACACTTATCATTCTCAAACTCCTCCAAAAAATTCAAGAGGAGAAAGCCTCCCAAGCTCATTTCATAAAGCCAGCATTATCCTAATTCAAAACCAGATAGAGACACTACAAAGAAAGAAAATTTAGACCAATATCCCTGATGAACATAGATACTTAAATCCTCAACAAAGTGTTAGCAAACCAGATGCAGCAATACATTGAAAAGATCATACATCATGATCAAGTGGGTTTTATTCCAGGGATTCAAAATCCCTGTCAAGATACCAGTGGTGTATTTCACAGAAATACAAATATTCTAAAAGTTTGTACAAAACCACAAAATATTCCAAATAACCACAGCAATCTTGAGAATGAAGAACAAAGTTGGAGGAATCATGCTACCTGACATCAAACTATACTACAAGGCCATAGTAATCAAAACAGCCTGGTACTGGCATAAAAACAGACATATATATCAATGGATCAGTATGGAGATCTTAGAAAAAAACCCAGTCTATATGATCAATTAATATTTAACAAGAAAGGCAAAAACATACAATAGGGTAAAGATAGTCTATTCAATAAATGGTGTTAGAAAAATTGAACAGATATGTGCAAAAAATAAAACTAGATTACCTTCTTACACCATACACAAGAATAAACTCAAAAGAAATTAAAGGCTTAAATGTTAATTTCAAAACTATAGAATTCCTAGAAGAAAACATAGTAAAAGCTTGGACATTTCTTGTAGTAGTGTTTTTTCTCTATATCTTCTCAGGAAAGGGGTAGAAAAGAAAAAATGAAAAAATGGGACTACATCAAACTAAAAAGTTTTTACACAGCAAAGGAAAGCATCAACAAAATGAAAAGACTGTCCACTGAATGGATGAACATATCTGCCAATGATAGATGTGATAAGGGGTTAATATCTAAAAATTTTAAAGAACTTATAAAACTCAACACCATAAAACCAAACAATTCAATTAAAAATGAGCAAAGGACCTGAACAGATGCTTCTCCAAACAGGACATACAGACAGCCAATAGATATATGAAAAGATACTCAACATCACTAATCATCAAAGAGAGGCAAATTAAAATCACAATGAGATATCACCCTACACCTGTCAGAATGGCCATCATCAATAAATCAACAAGTGTTGGTGAAGATATGGAGAAAAGGGACCACTTGTGCACTGATAGTGGGAATGCAGATTGGTGCAGCCACTGCGGAAAGCAGTATGGAATTACCTCAAATAATAATAATGGAAATGCCTTATGACTCAGTGACCCCACTTCTGGGAATATACAAGGCCTGTCCAGAAAAAGTCCAGCCATTGTTAATATAAGAAGAAAGGTTTGTGTGACATCGAGGTAACCTAGCAGCCAAAGAGAGCAGACTGGAATACGCATGCCTGAATAATCAAGACTTCAGATACTAGCCAGTGGGAGCAGTAGACACCATTGAGTGAGTGTGTGTTTTGTGTGGCCATTGCATTCAAAATGACCGAGCAAGTGGAGTGATGAATCTGCATCAAACTTGGTGTTAAATTTGAACATTCGTCCATGGAAACTATTCTGATGATTCAGGAGGCCACAGCTATGGGCAACTGGTGATTGGCAGCCTCATCAGGACAATGTGCCTACTTGTGAATCATGTCTTATGCAGAATTTTTGGGCAAAATATCAAATCATCCAGGTGACTCAGCCTCACTACAGCCCAGATTTGGCACTCTTTGACTTCTGGCTTTTCCCAAAACTAAAATCACCTTTGAAAGGAAGAGATTTCAGACCACTGATGAGATTCAGGAAAATACAACAGGGCAGCTGATGGTGATCAGAAAAACTGTGAGGTCCCAACATGCCTACTTTTAAGGGGACTAAGGTGTAATTGTCCTATGTACAATGTTTCTTGTATCTTGTATCTCCTTCAGTAAAAATATTTATTTTTCATAGTACATGGGTGGATACTTTCTGAACATATCAAGAAACCTGAAACACTAATTTGAAAGAATTATGTGCTCATATGTTCATTGAAGCATTCTTTACAATAGCCAAGAATTGGAAGCTGCCTGACTGTCCATCAGTGGATGAGTAATTAAAATAGCTGTGGTACATTTACACAGTGGAATACTACACAACCGTTAAAGAAATTTTACCCTTTGTGACCACATGGATGAACCTAGAGAGCATTTTGCTAAGTGAAATAAGCTAATCATAGGACAAATACCATATCATTTCACTCATGTGTGGAATCTAATAAACAAACTGAACTAACAAGCAAAATAAAGCCAGACTTATAGAGAGCAGACTGACAGCTCTTGGTGGTGAAAGATTGGGGTTCAGTGGGGGAGTGATGGGTTGAGCAAAAAAGAAAAAAGAAAGAGAAAAAACTTGTGGACATGGACAACAGTATGGTGATTATGAGGAGTGTCGGGAGGTGAAGGTGGATGTGGGGGGATAAATGGTGATGGAAGGAGACTTGACTTATGGTGGTGAACACACAGTACAGTGTGCAGATGTGTTTTGGAATTGTGCACCTAAAACCTGTATGATTTTATTAACCAGTGTCTCCTTAAAATTAATTAAAAAGAAAAAAATAAAGACTACCTATTTAATAACAAATTTAAAGTTCAGGTCATTTTCTATGATTCTCTTACAGTCCTTGAAGGGTTAGTTATTGTCTAAGGGGAATCAGTGGTCTCTCTGTTTTTCCCATAAAGAAAATGATAAATGATATAACATGTTAATGATTTCCTTTTTCATTGGAAACTTGGCACTCTTAAAGTCTATTTATAAAGAAAGCTCTCATCAGTCACTTGTAAGCATGTGATGACATGCTGAGCTTAATTTTTACTTTTTCTTGAAGCAAGCAAAGGGTGAGCATTTTCTTTCTCTGCTTCATATTACACAATTTAGTCCTAAAACTGAAAGTAACTACTGTTTATTCCAAACCCCATACAGGGCCTTGGGTTGTACAGATTATACCACATGACAACCAGAATCAATTTGGTGAAATGCATGAAATTTATTATATTTCCAACTGGCATTTTTCTACTCTGAAGCTCTGTATTCATCCGTGCTTAGGAGAAAGTATGGATGCAAAGAGATGTATAAGTCACTGAAACTAAAAGGCTTGTCATCTTTACAGAGTTTCTAATCTGCGGTCACAGTGTTATTTATTTCAATCTAAATCTTGTGAAGAATGGTTGTTCTCCAAGAGGAACAAAACTGGTCAAATAGTTTAAATGGTGGAAAATGAGGGAAACATAATGCTAAATGGACAACTTTCTATTCTAAAGATTGTATTTGAGCAAAATGCAAAATCCACTGAACTTTGCCTATTGACTTTCATGGTTGGATGAGATAGGAGCGAATAATCTCAAGTACAGTACGAAGAAACCAAGTATTGTAGTAGTATGTGTTTTGTTCATAAAAAATATAAGCTACTTTCTCTGTAGCAATGAAGCAGCATTAGCATTTTCTTACACAAAATCATGGAATGATGAATCTCACAGAATTTTAGAAAATGTGTGGTGTTTGCAAAAGAAAGAGAGGAAAGAAAGAAAGAAAAGAAAAGAA
The DNA here is from genome assembly GCA_004027475.1 of Anoura caudifer. Classification (NCBI taxonomy): domain Eukaryota; kingdom Metazoa; phylum Chordata; class Mammalia; order Chiroptera; family Phyllostomidae; genus Anoura; species Anoura caudifer. The sequence continues at coordinate 43,688 of PVKU01000104.1, forward strand.
AAGAAAGAAAGAAAGAAAGAAAGAAAGAAAGAAAGAAAGAAAGAAAGAGCTTTCCAGAGAAATCATTTAGTGAAAAATTCTGTTTCTTAGTAAGATCACCTTTAAGTAAAATAGTCAGACATTAATCTTAAATTGTTTTATTCCCAATTTTTAATAAGTCTTCTGTGTTTCAAATTTGTCAAGTATTTTAAAGTGCTTGTTTCCTTTATTCCTTGATTTAAATATTTGTATTGCAAAAAAACCCCAATTTATTTATTGTTATTAAGGTATGTTCAATTCCTTCTTCCCTTCTAATAACAGAAACAGATACTTCTAGTTGCTCCCAGAATTCAATCATCTCAGGAAAAATTGCTGGTAGAAATGGTCCAAGGGCAAAAAAGGACCTCCAGAATAAGTTCCCCAATTAAAGAAGAGGAAACAAAAAGAGGTATGTAACATAAAATTAGTCTAGGAATTCAACAGAGACAACTGCTATCCTGGCTGCGGATTGATCCAGTAATGGCAGAAACTGCATCGGTCAAGATTACTATGACATGGAATCCATGGTACATCAAGACACAAATCATTTATTCTGAAGAAGACAAAGCTGTCTGAGGAAACAGTAGTGGCCTCAAACCAACAGTTGGGGGTGAAGACTGCGGATACCCTTTAGGTACTTTCAGGACACCTTATGCAGATGTGAGATCTTGTACAACCAGAAAAAACTGGAAATCCCAAATTCATATGATGCTGGATGGTGTTCCCAGCTCCTCAGGATACATGTCAGATGGAGAGGAGGACATGTGCTTTTAAGGAATGAAACCTGTAAACCAAACTGCAGTCTCAGACAAGGGGACTCAGCGGCTTCCTCCACCCATGGCAGCTGCAGCTGATGAGAAGTCAGCTTGATGATGCAAATGCGGCGATGAGTGAACTGAGCGTGGCCCAGAAACCAGAAATGCTTTTGGAGTGCTGCAAGTACCGGCCTGCCCATAAAAACGGGGATGAATGCACTTATCGTCACCCTGCTTCACCTTGCAAAGCATTCTCCAATTGTAAATTTGCTGAAAAATGTTGTGTTTGTCCCCTCAGCCTCAAACCAGTGACTGACACCCACTCCTACCTGGCAGAAGACTGCGAAGTTTGCAAGTCTCCATCTTACTCATAGAGATTCTATAAAACTTGTCAAATCTTTGAAACTTGGAATATATTGCTTACATAATACAAAAAAATAATTCACCCACATATGGAAAAAACCTTTCCCCCATCTTTGCCACAAATACAAATTACACTGAGAACATCTACAGTTGAGTGTCTTTCTACCTCATCTATGCTGGAAATATATTTACTTTGTTAGTGAAAATTCTAGAAGGCAGAAAATATCAACTGCTCTTCACTTCTCTAAAGGAAGGAACAGAGCTGGTACTTTAAAAAGTAAAAAGATAAAAATCCGTGTTGAGTACATAAGCTACATTTCCACTCTTAGTGTGGAAGATACAGGTGGCAATTGTGTGAGGAAAAAATAATTTGGTATTTTCAGCTACAGGGTGGAAGGGATGAGTATGAAAACTACTTCTATGAGGTCAGAAGAACATGTCAATCACTTTGATTCTTTACTAAAGTTCAGACAAGGATTAGCATTCAGAAATGGGACTTGCCCCATTATTGAACATCCCCAGACACCTGATATACAAGTGCAGATGCCAGCATGGGGCAGGGGTTGGGTAAGAGGGGAGAGATTCTCATTTCCTGCTGCCCACCTCCAAACTCAACCTGCTCTGGAGGTCAGAGGCCCTTATTCTCCATGAATAATTTGGTGTGACTGAATATTTTAATAGCACCTCTATTTCAGGGTCCATTCCAATCTCAGTGTCAAATAAGTGTGTATTTGTCATTTCATGGTTAATTCATCATGTCTGTGTTAAGTACATTTGAAATAACATCTTCATTGTAACACTCAAATGTAGATAACACATACTTTCTAATCTTAGTGAGCCAAGGCAATAAGACTAATTGAACTCTGAAGGTAAGCAATAAATATCCAATTAATTGTTAGTGTCCAAATTATCATCTTTATAACTGAGAAATGCCCCATTTCACATTTTTACAAAGCAATTGTATATGAGCCAAGACCTTCCCATATTGAGCCACATTCTGATTTCTCAAGACAACCTAAAGAATTGAGTCAAAAAATCATGGCTTCTAGCCATTCTCCAAGACAAGGTCTGAATTGTGGAATGTAGACTTTCTTTCCAGCAAAGGATGAAAAGTAATTTGCCAACAGAGTTGCTTGGTCACTATACTTCACTTGCAAGTGGAGAAGGAAGTTCAAATAATTTTTAAAATGTTTCTCAAGCTTTTCTGGAACTCCTAGTAACCTCTCACAGAACCTCTAACGACATCTGCAGAACCCCAGCTGAGGAACCCACAGTAGACTGTAAGCTTATGAAGAGTGGAAACTACTTTTTATTTTGGCATCCTAAGCTCCTAGCACAATGCCTGGGGCAAAACTGGTGCCCAATAAATATTTGTTGAACTGAAAAAAAAATCATCTTTATCCTACTAGCTAAATTAGGGCATAATTTTTCTTGATCTTTTATAGATTTAACTACAAATGTTTTGCATTTAAAAATCCAAATGGATACCAATTATTGAACAAATCAGGTGCCATATCACTACCTGTTTCCAACAGATTTCATTTTCAAAGCTTTAATTTGTAAATTGTATCTGTAATTCAGTTTCCTGGTTATCCAAAGAGTCTTGAAAAACCCCTGAAGACCTACGAAGAACTTATTTCTATTTTGGCAGTAGTCTATAGAACACGTTTCAAACTGATTGTAGGGCAATGTGGGAGGCTGAACAGAGAGCAGGTAGATAACAAAAGGTGGTATTTATTGCACACATTTCATTATTTTTCCATCACCTGTTAATCATAAGGGCTGTGGAAAATCACACATGCATGGATATTTTGTAACTAAAAAGTTATAATCTGTAATTTCTCTCATACTTACCCAGGAAATACATTTTTCACAGGCTTCAGGAGCAAGAGGGTCCTTCTCCATGGAATGCCAGCAGTTGTAGCCAAGAAGAGTGGTCAAGCAGCCCCATTAGCAGATGAAAAAATTTTTTTATTGTGGTAAGAACACTTAATAAAATTTTCTTAAGTGTACAATAGTGTTGTTGCCTAAGGGTGTGAGCTTATACATCCGATCTCTAGAGTTTACTCGTCTTGTTTATGCCTATTGATGAGTAACTCCCCATTTTTTCCTTCCCTTAGCCCCTGGCAACCACCATTCCCTATTTGATTCTACGAATTCAACTGTTTTAGATATCTCAGAGAACTTTGGAGTCATGTAGCATTTGCCTTTCTGTCACTGACTTGCTGTACTTGCCAATAGAGCGAAAAGGTTACCTATGGAATGGAATGAGAAAAAATATTTGCAAACCATGTATCTGATAAGAAGTCCATCCAAAATATAAGGAACTCCTACCTCTCCATAGCAAAAGCCCTAATCACCCAATTTAAAAAATGGCCTAAGGGCTTGAATTGACATTTCTCCAAAGAAGACATATGAATGGCAACAGGTATATAAAAAATGCTCATCATCAGCAGTCATCAGGCAAATGCAACTAGAAACCACAAGACATTGCCTCACATCTGTCAGGATGGCTATTATCAAAAACCCCCAAATACATCAAGTGTTGGCAAGGATGTGAAGAAATTGGAACACTTGTGCACTGTTGGGCCAAATGCAAAATAGTGCAGCTGCTATGGAAAACATGGAGGTTCCTCAGAAATATTAAAAATAGAACTACCATATGATTCAGCAATATCACTTTTGTATTTATTCAAAAGAATTAAAATCAGTAGCTAGAATAATATCTGCACTTCCATGTTTATCACAGCATTACTCACAACAACCCAAACGCCCATCAATGGATGAGTGCCTGAAGGAAATGTGCTGTATGAATGCAATGGAAGGCCGTTCAGCTTGAAGAAAAGAGATTATGCAATATGTGTCCATATGGATGAGCCTTGAGGACAAAGATGACATTTAGAAAGAGGAAACCACCATTTACTCTATAATGCCATATTGCTCCTGATGGTTCTTGAGCATCTTTCTCATTTGTTTTAGTGTTTCTACCTACTCTTTCACATCTTTTATTAAATGATATTTTCCTCCTATAATGTGGCAAAGTCTTCATATATATATTTATGCAATGGAGTAGCATGATGGTCAGTTTCATAGACTTCATGAATCAGCTTTTAAAGATATCTTTTAATCACTTATTATAAACTGTAACAGAAATTGCTATTATCATAATTTAAAAAAATTTTCTTGCTTTGAATTCCCACCAGAATTTTTTTCTCCTACATATACCCTACCTTTGAAATAAACATAATCACACTCCAAATCCAAAATCAGTAATGTTGAAATGATTTGCATTGTTTCTTTTCTTCATTAGTGTCACAAAACAAATGCTTATCAGTATGTTACTGAATTAAGAAAATCAAATTTGCCATTTTTCTCAGAAACTCCAAAAGGATTATCACAGGCAAAAAAAAGTATAGTTTATCTTGCTTAAATTTGAATCCTTTATTAGGAATGTGATTACTCCCATTTTTTCACAAGGCTAAAATACTATTTCATGTACTGAAAGTGCTAACAATTTCCTTGAGCTAAGTCATTTTTAGGGACTTTAGCTCTAACCTTGGCGCTCAGCACAAGGCTGTCAGAACAGCCACGGAGTCCTCAGCAGGAGCCAGGCTGGGAGCTGCACTAAAGCATCTGCAGTTCCAACAAAGACCATTCACAGTATTTAATCACTGCAGCCCATGTCATAAGTGAAGGGAAACCGTGTTTTTCTCCATTTGCTTCTTCTCTTGAAACCATGTAATTATGTAAAAAAAGTCTGTTAATTATAAATTAATAATACTGAAACATTAGTGGATATCTGGGTTGTTTGACTATATTCCTTGTTAAACTTGTACTTCACTAGTCAATCAAAAGACTAGAAAAGATTGAAGGTAACAGAAGAGTTCTGTGCCTTAGTTACTTTGTCCATTCTTTTTAAAATTATATTATATTGATTATGTTATTACAGTTGTCCCATTTCTCCCCCATCATTCCCCTCCACACCCCCTCCCACCCACATTCCCCGGCTTTAGTTCATGTCCATGTTTCATAAGTTCTTTAGCTTCTACTTTTCCCACACTATTCTTGCCCTCCCCATCTATTTTTTACCCACCGTCAATGCTACTTATTCTCTGTACCTTTTCCCCCTCTCTCCTCCTCCCACTCCCCTGTTGCTCACCCTCCATGTGATCTTCGTTTCTGTGTTTCTGCTCCTGGTCTAAAGTTTGCTTAGTCTGCTTTTGTTTTAGGTGTGGTTATTAACATCTGTGAGTTTGCTGTCTTTTTACTGTCATATTTTTTATCTTCTTTTTCTTAGGTAAGTCCCTTTAACATTTCATGTAATAAGGGTTTGGTGATGATGAACTCCTTTAACTTGACCTATCTGAGAAGCACTTTATCTGCCCTTCCATTCTAAATGACAGCTTTACTGGATAGAGCAATCTTGGATGTAGGTCCTTGACTTTCACGACTTGGAATACTTCTTTCCAGCCCCTTCTTGCCTGTAAAGTCTCTTTTGAGAAATCAGCTGACAGTCTGATGGGAACTCCTTTGTAGCTGACTCTACCTTTATCCCTTGCTGCTTCTAGAATTCTCTCCTTCATTTTAATCTTGGCTAATAGAATTATGATGTGCCTTGGTGTGTTCTTGCTTGGGTCCATCTTCTTTGGGACTCTCTGAGCTTCCTGGACTTCCTGGAAGTCTATTTCCTTTGCCAGATTGGGGAAGTTCTCCTTTATTATTTGTTGAAATAAGTCTTTCACTTGTTGTTCTTCTTCCCCTTCTGGTACCCCTATAATTCTGATGTTGGGATGTTTAAAGATGTCCTGGAGGTTCTTAAGCCTCTCATTTTTTGAATTCTTGTTTCTTCCTTCTTTTCTGTTTGGTTGTTTCTTTCTTCCTTCTGATCCACTCCATTGATTTGAGTCCCAGTTTTCCTCCCATCACTATTGGTTCCCTGTGCATTTTTCTTCATTTCACTTATTGTAGCCTCCATTTGTTCCTCTAAATTGTGACCAAAATCAACCAATTGTGTGAGCTTCCTAATCACCAGAGCTTTGAACTGTGCTTCTGATAGGTTGGCTACCAGTGCTATGAGCTCTGCATCTTATAGGTTGACCACCTCCTGGCCACTCAGATGAATTAGCTCTGGGGCCCCAGTCTGTTCTTCCTTTTGAGCCATCCTTTTTTTTTTGTTGTTTTTGTTTTTGTTTTTGTCTGGTCGCAGCTGTTACCTAGTGAGGGGCAGAGCCTTAGGTGGTCACCAGGGTGGGGCAGCCCATTCACTGGGTTGTGATGCTGGATGTGGGGGCAGGGTCCGAGAGGGAACAATGGTGCTTGCTCCCTGCTCTCTCTCAGATTCCAGTCCCTTCAGCCTCTTTCCCCTATCAAATTGGGCCCTTCTGGTGCTGATTTCCATGTGGGTGGGCCTGCGCATGCTCCAGGACCCCATGAGTCTCCCCAACGAACTCTCCTGTGAGGCTGGGACTCCCTCCTGGCACCTCAGCCCCCACAAGTATTTTCAACGGGTGCTTTTAGGCTTCACTTCCTGGTGCTGAGGCCCTGCATCATGCAGTCTGTCTTGCTGCCCATTTTCGCCTGGTTTATCTGTGCACGAATGTATGTCCTCAGTCCACTGTCTTGTGCATCCCACCTGGCCTCCCTGAGTTTAGCAGCGCCACTGCCTGTGCGCCTGGAGTGACTGTGCACCCAGGACCACCGCCCAGGACCACCACCGGCTTATCCCGCTGCAATCCAACTCCACTGGGTGTGTGCTCCCGGCTGCCGACTCCACCCCTTACCAGTCTGGGTGAATCGTTGTTGTGGGACTTACGCACAATTCAATTTTCTGTCCTGGCTGGGTTTTCTTTTTTTTTGGGTTCTATGTTTTTGTTGTCCTTAATCTTGGTTGTGAGAGGAGACACGGTGTGTCCAGCTACACCTTCATCTTGGCTGGAAATCCCTTTGTCCATTCTTTAAATGCTACTTATGGACAATGTGACCCTTCTGCTTGCATCCTGCAATGGAGAGACTGGGTTCATGCCATTAACAATGAAGAGGCTATAGGACAGATAGGACTGCCCTTGGTGCCTTCCCTATTCCTACCCAGCTCAGACTACTTAGATGAGATTCACTCTGGCAGCTAGTTGCTTTAAAAAGGTCAGCACCATTTACTTATCTGAGATCTACCCTTAAACAGATCTACCCAGAGGACTTAAAGCTAAACTCAGAGAGGGTCTTAAGTTCTGGGCACAACTCAAGTACTCAGCTTGGGTAATAGGAGAGGCTGGGCTACTGGGCCCTACATGACACCTACTACATTAGGCCATTCTACCAAGCTTGGGAGACATAGCAGCTCTACCTAATTCATAGAAACAAATACAAGGTGGCTGCCAAAATAGGAGACAAAGAAACATGGTCCAAATTAAAGGACAGATCAAAACTCGAGAAAAAGAACTAAACAAAATGGAGACAGGCAAGCAACTAAATGCAGAGTTCAAAACACTGCTTATAAGAATGCTCACTAAACTTAGGGAAGAGCAGATGAACTCAGAAAGAACTTGAACAGCATAAAAAAAAGTATGCAGAAACCATAAAAAAGAAAAGAACCAGTTAGGAATGAAGGATACACTAACTGAAATGAAGAACAATTTACAGGGATTCAACACAACAGTGGATAAAGCTGAGAGTCAAATCAGCAATTTTGAATATAAGGAAGCAAAATACAATCAATCAGAACAGCAAGAAGAAAAAATAATCCAAAAAATGAGAATAGTGTAAGAAGCCTCTGGGACAACTCCAAGCACACCAACATTCACATTATGGGGGTGCCAGAGGAGAAAGAGAAAGGGCAAGAAACTGGAAACCTAATTGAAAAAAATAATGAAAGAAAACCTTAACTTGGTGAAGAAAATAGACATATAAGTCCAGGAAGCACAGAGACTCACAAACAAGATGAAAGCAAAGAGGCTCACCCCAAGACACATCATAATCAAAATGTCAAAGGTTAAAGACAAAGAGAGAATCTTTAAAGCAGCAAGAGAAAAGGCATTAGTTACCTACAAGGGAGTTCCCATAGGACTGTCAGCTGATTTCTCAAAACAAACTTTGCAGGCAAGAAATATTGGCAAGAAATATTCAAAGTGATGAAAAGCAGGGACCTTCAGCCAAGATTACTCTACCGATCAAAGCTGTCATTTGGAATCAAGGACAGAAAAAGAGCTTCCCAGACAAGAAAAAAACTAAAGGAGTTCATTAACACCAAACCAGCATCATATGATGTTTTAAAGGGTCTTCTTGAAGAAGAAAATAAAGAAAATATTAACAATAAAATGGCAACTAATACTTATTTATCAATAATCTAAAAACAAGATAAACAAATGAACAGAATAGAAATGGAATCATAGATATGAGAACATTTTGATGGTTGCCAGATGGGAGGGGCATGAGGGGGTTTGTCGAAAAAGGTGAAGGGGTTAAGAAGTACAAATTGGTAGTTAGTTACAAGATAGTCATGGGATGTAAATAAAGTATAGCATAGGAAGTATAGTAGCCAAAGAATATATATGCATGACCCAGGGACATGGACAATGGGGTGGGGACTGCCTGAGGGAGTGGGGGGCGCTGGGTGGAGGAGGGCGAAGAGGAGGAAATTAGAACAATGGTAATAGCATAATCAATAAAACATAATTTAAAAGAATAAACCCTAATGTACCTCAAGAGATTGAAAACCAGGTCAAAGCTGAAGTTCCTGAGTGAAATGCTGTCTGTGTTTTGCTTAGTAAGATTTCATTCGCCAGTCTCCCATGTATTAATAGGAATTTCACCGGCTCCACTGCTACCCCACACTTCAATTGCATACCTGCTGCACTGCATCCAAATTAGGAACATTCTTATTTTTAACATTCTAAAGAGATAAAAGTTGAAAGAAATTTAAAACAAAAAGAAGACAACAAATTAAATGAATCACAAAAATACCCAAGCAGAGACATTACCCAAAGAAATGTCAGTTGTCTATTGACAGAGGAAAGAAAATATCAGAGATGGGGAATAGTTTCTGTTTGGGGTGATAAAAAAGTTTTGGATATAAGAGTGATGGTTGCACAACATTGTGAAAGTAATTAATGCCACTGAATATAAAAATTGTACTGAAAATGGTTAAAATGGCAAATTTTATGTAACATATTTTACCAAAATTAAACCCCCAGTAATGTAATATGCCAAATATTTCCAAATGGCACACTTACATGGGTAGGGAATATGAGTTATATCTTAATAAAGCTGTTTAAAAATGTGAAGGAGAAAAAGAGGATCAAACCTTCTGAAAGAGCAAGACCACAGCTGAGGTGTGAGAGCCTCAGCCTTTCCGTTTTCATTTTTAAGAATTCGATTTGATGTGCTGCTTCCTCCACACAGAACGGCACTTCCCTGGCAGCGGTCCCATTTTAATCTGCATCGGGAGGAAACAGGCCGGCAAAATACTGCTGCTGTTGGAATATGAAGCTTATTTGTTTTAGCACCGTGGCTACTAGAAATCTTGTTTTTTCCTTCCAATATTTAAAAGAATCATGCTGAACAGTGGCAGGTGGTCCTTTTGATTCCTTATCAAGATGGCCTTTTGGACAGCAATGGAAATCCAGTAACCTGAAGTAAGAAAGGTATCCCTGATTGGTTATGTTTTGGGCCAGATTTTCCCAAATTCTGACAGCATGTGGAAATGAAAATAGCTATTGACAATTGCCTTTGTTAGAAAAGTAGACATCTAGTTGTCTGCAAAAAATGTTAGTGTTTATGACTCATGGATTCCACATGATGAAATCTCACATTTCTGTAATCACGACCTAAGCCCCAAATTCATTAAATCCTGTTAACAATTTTAGAATGCTTACCAATTTCAGAATTATCTTATCAAATTTTATATATTATAACCAATTTCATCAATTGCTTCTGCCCTAGCATGGAAAAGACTTCAATGTAATGCTGTAGGTTGAAAGAGACAACTAACTTATTTGTCAGTTAAGGTAATTTAATCATATTATCACTGTTTCTACAGTACCTAAAAAGATCTACAAATCTTTTTTTATAAAAGATTATAAAGTGATACAGCTTTTGTTTTTTTTAGGATTTTATTTATTATTTTTAGAGAGGGGAAGGGAGGGAGAAAGAGGGTCAGAAACATAAATGTGTGGTTGCCTCTCACGTGCCCCCCACCAGGGACCTGGCCTACAATGCTGGCATGTGACCTGACTGGGAATTGAACCAGCGACCCTTTGGTTTGCAGGCTGGCACTCTATCCACTGAGCCACACCAGCCAGGGCACAGCCTTTGTTTTTATGCTGTTTGATTTTGTTATACATCTTTTATTTTCTACCAACAATGACAATCCACTGATTAAAAAAAAAACTCTGTATAAGAGGGAGGAAATGAGAGTGCAGATGGACCAACAGGAATAAGAGATGAGTCATTTTACAATTTATCAAGATAAATATTGGCACCTCGGGTTTTATAAAAAATAAAGCCATGTTGAATAGTAATACTTGAGCACTTAGTTGTTTTAATTGTGTCTCTAAGGGAAGTAATTAACACATCAAAATTTTCTCTTAAAGTTTTTTTAAATTTTTTTTCTTGGGATGATTCTGATTTTCTTAAAATTACTTAACAATTCCAAAATAAAAGGTCAAAAAGCCTTCCTTAGGACAAACTTGTTCTGTTCCATGGTTCTTCTGGAACCATAGTCAATGAAATCATCATGAACACAATAGTGTTTGTTCTGGGACAGACTTTCTGATTCTTCATTCCAGGACAAAGAAAGACTACAAAATCCAAACCAAAAAAAATTTCTACCAAACAAACTGTACTGTTTAAATGATCCTCTTCATAGCTGTGCTAAAATGCTTGCTGGAGTTATTTTTAACTGGGAACAGAACATTCATTTTGGAAAATGTTCAGTTCCCTAAGTTTATAATGAGCAAAAATACATACTTTCAATGAAAGACTATGCAAATTGCAGTACCCCCCATCAGCAGAAAATAAATTTTATGGTTTTTAGGAATGGAAGTCTTCTAGACACTATGAAGCCCTGAACCCTGATCACCTGTAGCGATGCTAGAAGAAGCAGGGTACTTAAGACCATCAAGACACGGAGTTTGTTTCTTCGCTCAGGCACATTTCCTCATAAATAATGAGCCTAGGTGACGCGGCATGGATTCAACTGTTTTTATTGATTGTTATTACTTTTATTAAACAATGTTAGCCATGTAGGATGATTAAAAAACAACTAATATTCTTGGAATATGTACAGTCTATCAACTGATATAACTAGATCCAGTCTTTCATTATAGCAGTGAGTTTTCAGGTTGCGTAAAGATAAGCAATTTATATTCCAACACAACAATCACTTCTGGGTTAAATCCAATACAATTCACAGACTCCTATGATGTGGCTTCATGTACATATAGAGTTTTAGCACAAAGCCAATGCAAATATGAAGGTATCCTCATTCTAATGGCTATTGTGCAGCTAGAGATGGGTGTCGGCGATGGGTATCCTCCTGAGTTCTACTATCTGGGAGTCCGTCAAGGTGCCGCCTTCCTGGCTGCCTTGACCAGATTCGTTATCACTGACACTGAGACCTGCACCTGCAATAGAAAAGGAATAAATACAAAAACTCCCAACTGTTAGTGCAGTGAATTAAAGGTCAAGTTACATTAAGTCAACACATGTTTATTTCTATTACATCAGTAAAAAGTGAGCTTTACATTTAGAATAAATAGTATTAATACCTCACAATTATAAAATTATGCTTTAAATTCATTTTGGTAGTTTTTAGAAATAAAACTAATTTCTAAAGGCACAAGTTTGGATTCTTAACGGTTGACAGGTATAACTTTCTCCTGTTACGAGAACAGCATTTCTCGACTTGTGGCTTATTAAAATTAAAAAAAAATTCAGGCAGGTTATCAGAATTTTTCAGCAGGGGGTAGGATTTGCTGCTCAAAAACACATAACCTCCAGCCCAACATGACTGAATCCACAAGGCCCCTCAGCTGAGACTCAGCCAGTGTGGGCAGTGGCCCAAGAAGAAAGACATGTACTAACAGCACCTGGTGCCCTATCAGTGCCCAGAGACATGGGCTCTGAATGACTCGGATCTGATCCCGAGATAAAAATAATTATGCGACACAGTGCCGAAACAGATCCGCACAAGAATCCCCCAAAGCCAGCTGTTAATTAGAGATAGCACCCAGAAATGGTTTTGAGAAAGCTCCTCTATTCACTACTTTTTCCTCAACTTGGAATAATTCAGAAAATTTTACACTAGGCTAGAGTAACACCTTTTTTTTCTTCTCTAATTTGCAAACTCTCATGCTCTCTTTTTCACACACATACCCCCACACAGAATGGGCATGTGGTCACAGGGCGTGCAGCTGCCATGAATTTGTTGCACATTAGATTCTAAATGAGAAAGTGAAAAAGCAGTTGTGGGGAGCTGAGACCTCCCTTCCTGTCTGTGATGTGGGAAAGGCTATTCTGCAGAGTTGGTAGCTCTGGGAAGATGGTGAGTTAGCTTTGCCTTACCCTATTTGGGATGGAAGCAGGAAGGCATTAATGACTTTCTTCTAGTCAAACCCTCCCTCTTCTGGGTCTCTGCCCTTCCCATCTCTCTCTAGTATAGGCTGCTGCTGAAACCCCACTTCCTTCTTTTGCTTCTGTGACACTGTACTTCCCCCCCTACCCTGTGATTTCCAGAGGTCTGCTTTCTCTTGCATCTCCTTCTGCTGTCTCACCACTGGAGGCCTTACCTTCAGCACTACATAAAGGTCTACAATATTCACCTGACCCCTGCCTACTTTTTAGCTTAATGTCTCACTAGAGCTGCTGGTCACACCCTTTTCATACCATGCTATTATGTTGCACTGCCTGAGAGTCTCTTCTCATTCCCCGACTCCTTAATCTGACTGCCTCCTCTTCCTGTATCACCTCCACTACCCATAGAAATGTGAGGATTCTCTTTCAAAATTTCTGACTTCCCCATTGGATTACGTCCTTCATATCTTTATATTCCTAGCTCATAGGACATTCAGCAAGTGTTTGTTGTATGTATTAGTAAACTATGTTCTGCATCCCAGCTCCTGCAAATGCTTCTTCCATCTCTATTGTTCATTCTGCTCCTCTGATCTGTTCAGCATTCCATTACCCTTTCCTTTTCAAGAACAAACATTAGTCCCTATGGTTATGTGCACCAAGTCTGAAATGCTCTGCATTGGCTTTAAGATACTCCCTAATCTCACTCTACTCTGCTGAATGGACATTTCAACCTTTGCCCACTGGAGAGCTTTTCTCAAAGTGATCAGGTATCTCAACAGGTCCTGGATGTGCCATGTTAAGTCCAGCTTGCGTGTCTTCCTGCCCATCCATCAAGATCCATGTCCATACCCTTTCATAAATATTTCTTTCATCATTCCTTCAAAATGGGGAGTTAGAGGATGCCAATGTTCTAGTTTATACCTGAAAAATTATTAGTTACATCCCCTTTACTCTCTCAAATTATTCTGATTTGGATGGTAAATTATATGGTACCTCTACATATAATGTATATGTAAGTCACAAAGTAAAATGTGTACTAAGCTCAATGAGAAAAGAGAATGATGTAAATTTTCCAACTGCAAAAGAAAAGGCTGTTTACATATTCTTAAAGATTTTTATTTATTTATTTTTAGAGAAAGGGGAAGGAAGGGAGAAAGAGAGGGCGAGAAACACTGATATGTGAGAGAATCACTGATCGGTTGCTTCTTACACCGATCGGTTGCCCCCGAAATGGGGACTTGGTCCACAAACCCAGGCATGTGCCCTGACCGGGAATCAAACCGGTGAACTTTTGGTTTGCAGGATGACACCGAACCCACTGAGCCACATCAGTCAGGGCAAGGCTATTCATATATTTTTAAAATGAAATGAGTAATAGTAGATATCAAATTGCTATGGAATTTAAATTACTTGAATTGGTTTACTAGAATAATGTAAAGTTTTTATTTTAAAACACTAAAATTTACATTATTTGGAATTATTTAAACTTATGATGAAGATATTTAGATGTTCATTGAAATACATGTAAGGGGTTATATAACTTTACAAAGTCATTTGGGGGTTCAAATGAAAAAGACTTAGAAGACCCACTTGTCTTGAAGTGGCCCACAGTTAAGGTGGACCTGAGATGGATCAAGATTTGCAAATTAAAATGTCACAGTGAAGCTAGTATGAACCAGTAACACAGGTCTGGTGAGCACTGGACAAACCGAAGAGCTGACATACTGTCTAAGGACTATTACTCAATTCCAACCACTCTGTTGTTAGATTTCTTGAAAAAGAAATTCTTGACTTTGATGAGATATCTCAAGGTTTAAATTTTTGCCTCAAAAATGCTAAAATGCTATGAGTATCAAACAAAACACCTCGAGGGGCCAAATCTGGCCCATGTGTCAACTGCAAATTCTGTAGATAGAATGGCATGCAGAATGTTCCTTTGATTTGACCACATTCTACAATGTAAAGTATATAGGGCATGGTGCTTGATTTTTATAGAAACTTTTCCTAAAATAAAGGGAACCAATGTGGGAGACTTCTAATTTAGTCTTTTGAAGTATTTATTTCCCAATGAGTGTAGTAAACTCTCAGGAATACTAAACTCTATCTATAGGTAAGGAAGGCATTCCATGCATTCCTGAACTGAATGCATTTAATACTTGTTATATATATATAGGACCCACATCTAATTGAATAATGCTGCAAGAATTCATTTTATGTATAGTGCTTGGGACATAACCTTCCTTGAGTTATTTGTAATCTGAAAGCCCCACCTATAGTTCTAAAGCTAGTGAGCATTTTATGCATTTGTGCATACCCTTCTTCATGAAACTCTCTTCAGTTCTCTTTTTCACCATGCTACACAGTTCCCTGTGTGGGATCCACTCCTTTTTTTTTTTTTTTTTAAGATTTTACTTATTTACTTTTAGAGATAGGGGAAGGGAGGAAAAAAGAGAGAGAGAAGCATCTATCAGTTGCCTCTCATACACACCCCAACTAGGGACTGATCCCGTAACCCAGGCATGTGCCCTGACCAGGAATCAAACTGTGACCTTTCACTTTGTGAGACAATGACCAAGTGAGCCACATTTGTCAGTTCTCTTCTATTCAGTCTTCAAATGTAGATATTATCTAGGATGTTCTTCTTGTTTCCCTTCCTTTTGCTTGCTTTCCCAGCCTCCCTCACCCTCCCCTTCCTCACCATTTTTTCTTCTCATCTCTTTCCTTCCACTCTCCCAGACCGACCTTATTCATCCCCATTGCTTCAAATATAATTTCTGAATGGATGCATTTCAAATCAATACCTCTGACCCTGAACCCTTGCCCAAGATCCTTCAAATCTGACTATGAGCCACCAGGCCTAATGATTAACAGGTCCAAATCTGAACTTCTGATTCCCCCTGCACACAGATGAACAGATGCTTCTTACACAACTGCTTAGTCACTAGGAGAGAAGCATGAGCCTTTGCTGAATGTCCTCCCTGTTCCCTCAGCATTCCTCCTGTATTCACCTTCTCTTTTTTATTTCAACTCCCCAAATCTGAGGCTCGAACCTCATTCCTTCAGACAATTGTAACAACCTCCCAGCCTTTCTGATTGTGCTTGTAAATCTATTCTTCATACTTTCATAAGCGTTATTTTGCCTCAAAAACCAGTAGGAACATACCATTCCTCTCCACATAAACCTCCGTGGCTCCCTAGGTTCTATAAAAATCCTACTTCTTAGCATGGCATCTGAACAGCACTTAAATATTATGCAAAATGCCAGGAAGTGTTCTGCTCCCCCAAGTGAATCTATCATTACATGTGTTCTGGAAACAACAGGTTAAATTGGGTGAAGTGGTTATCTTTAAGCTATGGCTTTTTAAGATTTATTTATTTATTTAT
Organism: Anoura caudifer; assembly: GCA_004027475.1. Taxonomy (NCBI): domain Eukaryota; kingdom Metazoa; phylum Chordata; class Mammalia; order Chiroptera; family Phyllostomidae; genus Anoura; species Anoura caudifer. The sequence continues at coordinate 59,773 of PVKU01000104.1, forward strand.
TTTTAGAGAGAGGGGAAGGGAGGGAGAAAGAGAGATAGAAAATCAATGTGTGGTTGCCTCTCATGTGGCCCCCACTGGGGTCCTGGCCCGCAACCCAGGCATGTGCCCTGACTAGGAATCGAACTGGCAACCCTTTGGTTTGCAGCCTGCGCTCAATCCACTGAGTTACACCAGCCAGGGCAAGCTATGGCTTTTTAGAGCTGCTAAAATGGTAATGTGAATTATGAATTTTCAGTTTCCCAAATATACTCAGAGAATCCTTCCGTGGAGGATGACTATACATATCTCAAGGAGGGGTTCCCTGAAACCCAGCTGGGGCAACTACAGTAATTTTTAACAATGCAGGTCAACTACCCTTCAGGCCTTTCTCCCACTGCCTGGCTCCACCCTGCTCCAACCCAGACACATTGCAATGCTTATTCTCCCCAAACAGGCCATGCACATATTATCCCTGGGCTTTGGCTAATTCTATTCCCTCCACCCGAACTTTTCCTACTTAAAACCTACACATTCTTTAAGAAGCAATTAAGAGGTTTCTAAAAACAATCCTTGATTTCCTCAACAATTAATAACTCTTTCCACTACTACTTATATTACTTATTCCTATGTCATGTTTGTGTGAATGTCTATTCCTCCAAGCAAACTCCAAGTTTCATATTCATTCATTCATTCATTCTCCAACAATATCTACAAAAGATTTATAAAGTGTCAAGCATTAATTTGAATATATGGCTATATGGATAGGCAGATGTATATAGTAAAATGTATTTATGAATTATTATTTGAATAGTTTCATCTGAGTGTGGACATATCTTCTTGCTTGGTTGTACATTCAGAAATAAAATTTCACTGAATTTTTTTTAACTGTTTGACATTTTTCTGAGTAAACATGTGAAGGAAAAATAACTACATATTTGATTGGAAAACAACTTTCCATTTAGTCACAGGTAGAGTGGAGCTGAACTTATAGGAACAGCCAATGAAATACTTCATGTAATGGCACTTTGAAAACTGTAGAACTACATGAGAACTACATGCTGCCTTTGAAAGTTTCTGCTTTAAAGATACTCCCTAGGAAGATTTCTTTGGAAGATCAGAAGCAGCACTCTCAGAGAAATCCCTATCAGATTGTCTTATAACACTGAACATGTCTCAATAGTATCTTGGTGTTCTAGAACAATTCCAGGACAGAGACATTTATATTTAGTTAGAGTACACTTTTGTCTTAAAAGCAAATTGTACATTATTTTCAGGTTGTGTTATGTTTGATGTCAAGAACAAAATAACCTAGATTTAGGCTGAGATTAGGAATGGGTCATAGGACTCAGACGTGCTAAGGGTGAGTATACTTATGCAACTTCGTGTAAAGAAGATATAAACTGCAGCACAGCAAGAGTGCCTACTTCTAATGCAGTTTGTGGGTTCATACATACCAGTTTTTAATGCAAATATTAAGTCATCAAACTCCTGGGACTCCTCATCAGCTATCAGTGACCCCTGGCCATATCCTCCAGAGGAAGGGAAGGTGGTGCCATTTTGTGAACTTGGCTTTAAGTCAGGACTGGCCTGACTGGCTTGTTGGAAGGGTCCTCTCTCCCAGTCAGGTGGCACCTTTTTGGTTTGGGTGGAGAAAAAAGGAAACCATAACATAAATACATACATATTTATCCTGAATGCATATAAACTATATACACACCAAGTGAAAAGTGTTGGAGTGTTTGGAATTAAGACCTTTAATTGTAACTTTGTTTTTTAAAGATGTATGTTTCCCTATGAGACAACCTAATCTTGTGATCTAAATAATTTCTTTATCAGAATTACTTGTAGATTTCTATGCAGTCATGTGTGGGGAAAGGAAATTACCTTTTAATCCAATCAATACCTTTTAACCCAATCAATACCTTTTATTTTTAAAAAAATGTATTGTGTAAAGAAAACTGTTAAAAATATAAGAACTGGTGAGGGACCCTCTTAATCTTTAGTCTAAGATACAAAATACAATTTAAAATATAGTAGCTATCTGTAAGGACATAATGAATTGAAAGCAATTCTCTGATAGTATTAGAAACTCCTTTAAAAATTAAATTATTAAAAAGATAGTTCTATCCTGAAATAATTAAACATACTTACTTCCCTCTCAGTTACTGGTAAAAACCTCTTAATCCTTCCTTTCCTAATATTTTTCCTTTCTGTGCAAGGCTTTCTAGAGTGTCTCTGACAGTCCTTCATTGACAGCTGAGTCAAGGCCAATTCTAAGCCTCTGAGGAATGTAGAACACACGTTAAGGTTTGCCGCTGCACAACGCCCCAAATGAACACTCAAGCAGTGGCTCAGGCCCAGGAACTGAACGTCACAGAAGCTGCCTCCCAATAATAAGCTTTTCTGAGTGACGGCAGGGATGCTGCAGACTGAGAAAAGTGACCCAAGGACTACAGAAATAAATTTGAGAAAAGACAAAATCTTTAAAAATTTCACTAAGAAGTTGAACATCTAGACCAGCAGTCTTCAACAGAACTTTCTGTGATGATACAAATGCTTTATATCAGCATTCTCCTTTATGGTAGCTACCAGAAACATGTGGCTATTGAGCACCTGAACATGGTGATTAATAAACTAATTTTTTTAAGAAAATCTGTTTTTTAAAAGATTTTATTTATTTTTAGAGAGGGGGGAAGGGAAGGAGGAAGAGAAGGAGAGAAACATCAATGTGTGGTTGCCTGTCATGCACGCCCTACTGGGGCCCTGGCCCACAACCTAGGTGTGTGCCCTGACTGGGAATTGAACTAGCGACCCTTTGGTCCACAGGCTTGTGCTCAATCCACTGAGCTATACCAGCCAGGGCTTAATAAACTAAAATTTAATGTTATTTAATTTTAGTTTAAATTTACATAGCCACATGTGGCTAATTATTATATTGTACAGTTCAGATGTAGGCAAATACTAGAAAGGGTAAACCAATAAAAAGGGCAAACAATTTTTTAATAAAGATTCATTCATGAATTGATGATCCTAAAAATATCTATTTCCATTGTTATCAACTTTGATGTGAAAATAATTCAGTTTTAAGAACTTTTGGGATATAGACATGGCACTAATTTCTAAATATTTATGGTACTAAAGACATACTCTAATTTTATATACTGTACCTGATTTTTTATCATTTAACTTAATTTTAACCTGACATGGATAAAATTTCTTTCTATATTAACATTAAAGAGAAAAAATATCACCAAGCAGATAGATCCTTTGATCCTCCCCTCCCCTCCTCCCCTCTCTTCCTTCTCCCTCCTTCTCCTCTTCTTCTTCCTCTCTCTCCCTCCCCCCTCCTTCTCCCTCTCTCCCTCTCTCCTACCTACCTACCTGTCTATAAACTTTCTCCTTTTCAGACACTTACACTTTGGTTTTCTGCCATTTTCCAGGATGTAAATAAATACAAGCACTGTTCACCGGGGCTCTTTAATACACAGAGGGCAGCATGAGCTTGGCAAGGAATAGCAGACTAGCACATCCTGGGCACTGCAGAAATTTTCAGGGACCTGCCTACCACCTCTTCCTTGACAAATGTCTTCAGGTATGATTTAAAATCTGAGCAATGGTCCCAGTGCCATGATGACATTACTAACAGGTTCGCAGCAATGTGATTTAGATACAGGAACCCAAAATGATGTAACCAGGGTGCAGAGAGTAATGGGAGGTAGACTTTACAGAGGACATTCTGGACAGATTTTCTAAGTAGTGCTGCTAAAACACTCTTCCAAGCTTTTGTTCTAAAGTATTTTCTGGTATTTAAATTAAAAAGAGTTTCAGCTTATTTTTATGAGCGTTTGTGGGGATTAAATTAGTGAGTTGGGATGGGTGAAGAAAGAGCACTGCCTAAGTATTTTTAGGAAGAACAGCATTTAAAAGCAATTTCCGAAGCTGAGTCGGTCACTGACATGTCAAATTTGGAAGATTTTCAAGAAAGAGATGACAAAGTATGCTTTGTCTGAGCTTCTAGTACAGACTGCTGGTTAGTAGAGGTCACAGGGCAGGGACAAAAATGAATTTGATAACAGCCATGATACCATAGTCAGCATATGAAATACCACAGATCAGAAAATGCCAGTAGGAAAAGGATTTAAAAGTCATGCAGTACCATTTGACTTGTACTCTTTCTGAGATGTACAGACAGAGACAGAGGCAGAGACAGAGAGCAAGGCAAGGGCAAGGGCAGGCACCTCCTCCATAGCACTGATAAGATTCTGGGTGGACTTGCTGATTTCCCCTCCAGCAGGAGGCATCCCACTCCCGGGCGTGAAGAAGGCTGTGCTGGGTCCTGGGTGCCCATTCATTTCCACCGTGTAGCTGGCCTTCATGGGGCAACAAGTCTGGTTGTGCAGAATGAAATAGACCACAAAGACATAAAGTCCCTGCAAAAGAAAACAAGCCTGTTAAAAGAAGTTCTGCTACCATAGCTGAAGAATACACACATTTGTAAGCACAGTGATTTTTTACAAATGTTTTCCAATCTCTGCCCAAAGCTGGGATTACAGAACAAGGATAAAAGTCTAGCAAGAGGCCACTGTAAATTTCTAAATGTCATGAATACATTATTCCATGTCATTTAGGAAAACTGCTCTCTCATTAACAACTCATGCTTTTTCTAGGTTAAATCACCAGTAAGTATGGCCCTGGCTGGGTGGCTCAGTTGGTTGGAGCATCATCCTGTACACCAAAACGTTGTGGGTTCAAACCCCGGTAGGGGTGTGTATGGTAGACAACCAATTGATGTTTCTCTCTCTTTGTCGGTCTGTCTCTTCCCAACCCTTCAAATCAGCAAATAGTCCTTGGGTGAGGATTACAAAAAAAAACAAAACAAAGCAAAAAAAAAAAAAAATCCTAAAACAAAAACGTAAGTAACTCCTAAATGCAGCCCTATTAACACACAGAAACAGAATTGCAATTTTTTTTTTTTTTTGCTAAGGAAAAAAATGAGAATAAGTGAGATATGGGGAAAAGACAGTACATATCTGGAAGACATTGTTTTAGAAAGTAAACCTCTTGCCTTCCAGCAATTAAACCTTCTGGCTTTCCCATATCTCACTTATTCTCATTTTTTTTCCTTTGCAAAATGGTTGAAGTTAGCTCCAACCACCTCATAGGCTTCTGAAAAAGCAGCACTAATTAGCCTTTTCATTTTGTTTATATATCTCACTTATCTCATTTGGAAATAGAATCACTGGGTAGGGACTGAGGAATTTGTGTATTAATATTTAGCATATCTTGCTTCTCAGTATATGTTACATAAGAACAATAAAGCTATCTTGTGCATTCTTAAAGATCTGCTGGCCCTTTAAATTATTTTGCAGTCTAGTCAAATTCTTAACAATTGCTCTGCTTCCATCATAGATAGTAAATCAGATTTTGTATTTTTGTTCCCAACAGTGCCTACACTGCTTTCCTTCATGATTTCTACAAGGGATCTACTGTATACTTCTAATGGTGCTTCTATAAGGCTTGTTAATTTTGACCTTTACATTCAGCTGATAAAAAGTTAAATTGTGCCTCTTGTGTCTATTAATCCTGGTGTTTAAGTTTTGGAAGTAAGTAAGAATCGCCTGAGTTACTAAAATTCTTAAATTAATCCACAAAAATAAAAGCAAGGTACTCAACTTATTAAAGAGGAAAACAAGTTAATGTCAATTTTTCATAAAGCACAAATAAGTATCCTCACAATGTACAGCTGTCACTCTCCCATGGTTCCTAACATTTCTAGGAGTATAGTAGCAATAAAGTAAATAATACACTTGTGAGCTTGAACCTTCTATCTGCTGACAAAAATTTAAAAAAAAAAAAAGACTGTTAGAAAATACACAAGACAAGGATTACAGCAAACTTTTAAAATAAAATGAAATTAGAGGACAGTCTGCAAGGTAGGCTGCTAGCAGTTGATGTCTGTTGCCATTTCTGGAATACTGTTAAAAATTAGGCCTTCCTCTCCTTTCTGTTGGAATGACTCCTTTTCGGGTTGGCATCTAATCCACTTCATTAACAAATATATTTTAAAATCAACGGTTTAGCTGCTAAAATATTTTTAACTGTAATTACTCTAACAAGGATATGAAATTAGTAACAAACCTAGCTCCTTTTTGAACTAGGGTTTTTTTTGAAACAAAGTTAATATTTAAATTATGGAGAAGTGAATTATTTTCACGTGCAAATGATGCTGCGAACATTAGCAGAAACAAATCTTCCTGGAAACACACAGACACATCCAAAATTTTTTCTTGTACAAGTAATTTTTCACATGAGTATGACCTAATTACATTGGCCACAGCAATAGACAAAACAGGAAAAACATTAAACTGTCAGCCTTGAAAATTATGAGAATGTAACTGATTTATTTCAGGATTTCTAGTGGTATGAAATGATAGGGTAAGAGGTAGATCAGAAAACAAAAAAAACATGCTTTAAAACCCATTTCTAAGGACCCATTTATTAAAACAGTGCATTCTCTCTTGTTGGCTTTCATATCTGGCCTTTTGTGCTCCAGGAAAGGAACCGACTGCTGAAAAAACTTGCATGTGAAAACCTCAGTTTTTTCTTAAAAACCTATTCACACATACAACAAATACTTTGAATCTTTTAGACATGCCCCAGGAAATATAAACACAGTTAATGTGGAAAGAAAAGAGTGTTTAAATGCAGATTGTATGACATTTGCCTGTGCCCAGCCCCAGCTGGAGAAATGTAGAAAAGGAACCTTCATTATCCGCAGTGCTCAGCTGTGGAGGTTTCTGACCTCAGAGTAAAAACAAGTCCCTATTCCAAACACTACATATTAAATCTCAGGATCTCCCTTGTATGCTGATCTGTAAAAAATTTTTAAGAGATAATACAGAATGTCAATTATTCACTTGAATATGCCGGCCACCCACTGTGCACACTGCAGGCACCAAGCTGCAAGGGTAAAATGTTTGGCTCTCCTCAAGTTGCTAACAAAGATGGCAATATCCTACAAAATAATAGGTTAACTGTTTTAGAAGCAGGCCCTATATAATCCATGTTCTTCCTATTTACCTAGTGAAGGCTCACAGAGAAGGGAATTCTTTCCGTGCATTGCTGTTTTGGTTATTCAGTTGGATCTCCAATGATGAAAAATACTTGCAAAAGTCTTTAGTTAGATGTGTCTAGATTGAGTATTCCCACTATGCTAATTTTGTATTTCTTTTGATTCAGGAATTTAAACTTATTAACAAATATTTCATGAGTCACAACAAGTTGATAAATGTTTTTAACATCATCAAGGAGCAAAACAAGTACAGGAGATTTTGACTGATTATCTCAATAATTTCTATCGGTCACCCCAATAAAGTCAATAAAAATAAAAATGATAATTTCTATCAGTTCTATATGAGGTAAGAGAGAATCACCATTGCCATTTGACAAATTTGACCAAGGAGTAGTGGCAGATGAGGAGCGGTAAAGTAGGTAGTTGATCAAGCTGTGCATCTCCACAGGAAAAGTCTCAGGGCCTCACACTTGTCAAATGGCAACAGTGATTTGAAGAAAGTGTCTGAAACCTCAGTGTTCCCTCTGAGGACTAAGATACAGCCCTCGACTAGGAGCAGTTAAGCTTTGTAGGTCTTATAAAAAAATCTGAGAACAGGGAAAAACCCAGCTCTTCAAACCTTAACTGCACATAAACTTAGTCAGCAATCTTCTTTGTCCCTGCCTCTCCCATCCCATAATTCCTTCAGGTTGCAGAAAAGTGGTGAATATATCAAGTGCATTAAATAAACCCATTTAACAGCTGCCTGGGCCTGCTCCTTTAATTTTGTCTCTTAATAAAGTGAAAGATTAGTTCATGATTCCCCACCCTCCCACCCTGTATTCTGAGAGCTAGCCTGCACTCACAGCGGATTGGGGCCAGCGTGACAGATCTCCTACTACATTCTCCAGCGATGAGCATTAACACACCCATACAGCAAGGGCTCTCAGCAGCTCTGAGCTACATGCGCTGAGCAACCTGACATACTGACTCCACATGGCCTCTGTCTCTAGTACATATTTTAAGATTCTGGCAAAGAGTTTTGACCAATGCTAAATGATAAAAAATATGCAGATCATAGTGCCTAGCCTGCCAATGGCACACAAATAATTGCATCAGTCTAGATAATACATTTTATAGTGGTGCCAGCACTTAAATATTAGAGGAATTAACAGCTAGAGATCTATAGGCAATAGGGCTTGGTCGTGCCAGCACCGTATCTCACTGTATGCTGCGACAGTTAATGAACAACCGTGCTCAGTAGCTGGAACCAACTACAGAAGAGGCATAACATGACTCAGAGAATCTGAAAATAAAGAAAGAGATTTTGCTAATATAACATTCCAGTGAATTAAGATGAAAAAGACAGAGAGATTAAGGGAATTAAAGACGCTAATAGTAACAAAAATACTCGTGGTTTGGTAATTTCTTTCCTTGATATAGGGAATCCAATAAATGAAACTGAAGATGAAAAAAAGATATAATATTAATACAAGAAAAGTTTCCTGAAAAATATAGTAAGAACTAAATCTGAAGATTGAAAGTAGAAGTATAAGACCATGGACCATGGAAAGTTTGATATATATTTGTTAATACCCCAATCTCTTAATAAGTGGCAAATTTTAAGACAGATTTAGACTTCTTTACAACAACTTTCAGTGCTTAAAGATAAGCAATTATTTTTACTTTAAAACAGCTAATGACCTTTAAAGAGACTTGGTAACATAAGTTGTATAAGGTAGGAATGATTTTTAAAATGATCCTTTATATTTAATGGCTAATTTGCTCTTTCTGGTGTTCTTCATTCCTTTCTATAGAAATAGATTTCTCTGATATCTTTCCCTTTTCCTTCAGTCTGCAGAACTTTTTAGCATTTGCAGTTCAGATCTGTTGGAAACAAATTCTTTCAGCTTTTGTCTGCACAGAAATGTCTTTATTCCACCATCATTATTATTATTCCACTGGATACAGAATTCTAGGTTAACAGGTTCTTTTTTTGTTTGTTTGTTGGAGTCTTCAAGATATCATTCCAGCCCTGGCCAGTACAGCTCAGTTGGTTGGGTATTGTCCTGCAAAAGTTTGCCAGTTCAATTCCTGGTCAGGGCACATACCTGGATTGCAAGCGTGGTCCCTGGTTGGGGACCTGAGAGGCAACCGATGGGTGTTTCTCTCTGATATTAATGTTTCTCTCCCTCTCTTGCTCCCTGCCTTCCCTTCTCTCTAAATAAATACATAAAATCTTTTAAAAAGGTGACATTCCATTGTCTTCTAGTTTCCAGAGTTTCTGATGAGAATAGTGTTATTTTTTTACCAGTTTCCTTGTATACAATGTTCTCTTCACTTCCCCAAGCTGCCCTCATCATTTCCTATTTGGAGTTTTCAGGAGTCTGACTATGATGTGCTGAGACACAGTTTTTTTGGTTGGGGTTCTCTAAGCTTTTCAAATTTGGAAAATTCCTGGCCATCATTGTTTCTATTATGGGCACCTAGTATTAATGAGGATTATGTTAGGAAAAAGTTTGAAATGATTTTCAACATTTTTTATTTTTATACTTTTATTCTATTTCAATTCTTTATATTAAATATTTATCATTTTCCCCCTAAATAATTGATTTAACAAAACCAAAAATCTCCAAGCAAATTTGTCAGTATATTAGTAATGATCAATTCTATATATTGGGAATATGGATACATGAACCATTTATATTGTTCTTTTTCTTTAATATATTTTTTAAACTTTGAAACATGAAGATATTAAAATAATAGGAATAATGTTTTGGGAGACTTAGGAAAAACATAAAATTTCAAAATCTTCCAGTATGTTATTTCTGTTATGAAAAACAGTTAAAAAATAGATAGTGGAGTTACACAAGTGGCCTAATCAAAACCACCCATCTTTCAGATAGCCGAAGACAGTGACAAAACAATGTAGCATAAGGAACTTAGAGAAATAAAATCTTCATTAAAATTAGATTTTCTTCAGCTCAAAAATTACAAATTTGTGATTACAGAGTGACTACCTTCCACTAATCTGTACTCTCCTAGAAAACAACAGATTATGTCCAGTGCACTGTTGTACTTTTTAGTTTATGGCATGGTCCCTGGCACAGAGGAGGAGCTTCAGAAATATTTATTAAGAGATTACAGTTTTTAAATTTCATCAGTGGGAGAGAGTAGGATGGTGTAGGGACAGATACGGGTCCGAGGCATGTGTTGGTTTTAGTCCTCTAATTCTCTCAGTATAGTTAGGTAATTCAGTAGTTGCTCAATAAAATTTCGCCTTGGCTTAGTCTCTTTGTTTCACATGTTACATGTGCCAAGCTACTCTCATGAGAATGAAGTATCCACTCCTGGCTGGGTCTCTGCTCTTCTGGGTCAGTGCCCCTCTGGTCATGGGCTTGGTTGGTGCTAAGCCCCTAACTGACTTCCGAGCAGTGCCTGCTTCTCTGCTGGGGCGGGTTTTGCATACTGCTGCTGACCCTTTCTGTGACTTCTCCTTAGGGTGTCACAACTTTCTGCTTTGGCTCCCCCCCTTGGCAGACACCCTTGGCACAGTCTCCGTGATCTCTGTTTCTGGCTTCCCACTGCTCTTGCACTGGTGACCTACCACTACTTTGCATCATCAGTGATTTAGCAGCAAAGGCGATGGATTTCATTCCAATGACAGAATTGAAAAGGCAAATACAGTATTTCTGCATTTTTACATTTTTTCAGGTGTGAGAAAAGTAGGAATTTCAATTTTTATTGCTTCATATTTTAACTTCTTATTTTTCACACTTCAAATTGCTTTCATTAATTTTTTATTTATAATAAAAATAATAAAAGTTACAGTGTGCTTTATGTATACAGAGAAAGGAAGCAAGTGAGTTCATTTTGATGGCAATTGGTTAGTCAGCACAATTGAAATACTTAGAAATTTGTGGGAACAATTATTACTCATTGCTTTGAAAAAATACTTGGATGGGTAGGGAATTACCTATTGCTCATTACAGATTATATATAATTCTTCTAAAATTTCTTACTAATTTAAGGTACACTATTCAGAACTAGTAGAGTCAAGAAAAGCTCAGTTGGCTTAGTCAGCTGGCTTCAGAAATGTCTGACTAAAATATCTTCACTTTCAAGGTTTGGGATTAGATAGAACATCTACTTTAAATTATATGATCCCTAGAAACAACAATTCTATAGGGTTTTTATTATAAATATTCATAGTATAAACAAGATATTTTTCCTTTTATATAATCAAGCCTTCTATCTGCAATTTAAGAGCATATGTTGCTTACAGACAAAGAAACATTTGGTCAGTCTTGTTTGTAATAAATGCTCATGAATAAAAAGCCAATTACTAGGTTATGCCTCAACAATCTCATCTCCTGATCACTGTTCCTTCAGCCTCTCCTTGTTCTACTCTGCTTGATCTCCCAGATTCTCAAGGTTCTTCATGCTTCTAAGTTTCAAAGCATCAAGACCTCAGCAGTCATGATACTACTTTCAAGGAACCAGACTTATTTCTGACAAGACAGAAGAAACGGAAAATTAAGGGTTTTTTTAATAGTTACAAGAACACAAATTCCTGACCCAACAACCCCCTGAGATTTCCTAGATTAGAAAAATTTTGGAAGAACAAAACAAGATGGGTAGTAGGATTGTGGAACTGAGAAGACTGAGGGGGTTAAAACAGAACTGAGATGAACTAAATAAAGTAGAAGAGTTTGAGATCTGAGAATAATTTTTTATGATTTTAACAATAAGTGGAGAAGAGAATCAAGTTGGAATAAGCTTTGAATGTAAAACAAATAAATTAAAGTTATATAAGTACCAAATGTACTATGATTATTTGTTTTATTATATCTATGGTATTTTTTAAATAATCATTTGAAGTCATTTTTTTATTTATTCTAAGAAATCTCTGCAATAGGCAACTGGAAAGAGCCAAAGTCTGTGGATTGAAATAATTAATAATAACAACTACAACAATAATGAGAAAAGAAAGTGGGTTGTTTTCATGCCCTCTTGTGTGATTTTTCTATGCAGAAAAGACTTTTCAAAAGTTCACATTCAGTTTTGTCTAACAGTACATTTTTTTAATTACATTTCATTGTTTATGCTACTACAGCTGTCCCAAATTCTCCCTCTTTGTCCCTCTCCACGCAGTTCCCCCCACCCCCTCAGACAACCCCACACTGTTGTCCATGTCCATGGGCCTTGCATATTTGTACTTTGGCTACTCGATTCCCTATACCGTACTTGACATCCTCTATGACTATTCTGTAACTACCAATTTGTACTTCTTAATCCCTTCATCTTTTTCACCCATCCCTCCGACTCCCTCCAATCTGGCAACCATCAAAATGCTCTCTATATCTGTGATTCTGTTTCTATTCTCCTTATTTGTTTATTTTATTTTTAGATTCAACTGTTGATAGATACAAGGGGGCACCCCAGAAAACAGAATTTATTTATAAAAAATTATGTATTTATTCTTTCATGTTTAAACTTCAGTCACCTTCAAAGTACTTTCCATTTTATGTAATTCTACTATTATAATGTTTTTTCCACTGCTCAAAACAGTTTTTGAACTTGTTGATTTTGATACCATTTAGTGCTTCTGCCATTTTTTGTTTTACCTCTTCCACATCAACAAAACATTTCCCTCTGAGCACTTTTTTTAATCCAGGGAGACAAAAAAATAAGTCGCTGGGGGTAAGATCAGGTGAATAGAGAGGTTGGGGCATGGGGGTCACGCTGTTTTGGGTAAAAAACTGCTGAATACTCTGCACATTGTGGGCAGTGCACTTGTAATCACCCATCATGAAACGGGCAATCAAGTTGAAAGAGTCTTCAAAAAGATTCAGCAAACCAAACACAGCCCCTAACAGCAACACTAGCTGCTACACTGATACAGATGGGTTCCTGGAACACTCACCCAGCGGAAGAAGCCTGTACTACAATAGGCCCACTCTCCAGAAGATAATTCTGGTTTTTTATTGGGTCCCAACTTGTAGGTATTTATTGCCATTTTATTGTTCCTATTTTTGATCTTCTTCCTAAAGAAGACAATTTCCTTTGACATTTCATATGATAGTGATTTGGTGATGATAAACTCCTTTAGCTTTACCTTGTCTGGGAAGCTCTTTATCTGTCCTTCAATTGTAAGTGATAGCTTTGCTGGATAGAATAATCTTGATTGTAGGTCCTTGTTTTGTTTTATCATTTTGAATATTTGTTGCCAATTCCTTCCAGCTCGCAAAGTTTCTTTTGAGAAATTGGCTGATAGTCTTATAGGGGCTCCCTTGTAGGTAGCTAACCTCTTTTCTCTTGCTGCTTTTAAGAATCTCCCTTTGTCTTTAACTTTGGTATTTTAATTATATGTGTCTTGGAGTAGGCCTCCTTGAGTCCATCTTGTTTGGGCTTCCTCTTTGCCTTCCTGGACTTCTATGTCTATTTTCTTCACCAAGTTAGGGAAGTTTCTTTCATTATTTTTCCATATAGGGTTTCCAATTTCTTACTGTCTCTCTTCTCCTTCCAGCACCCCCACAGTGCTAATGCTGGTGTGCTTGAAGTTGTCCCAGAGGCTCCTTTACACTATCTTCATTAAAAATTTGTTTTCTTCCTGTTCTGATTGGTTGTTTTTTGCTTCCTTATGTTCCAAATCATTGATTTGATTCTTGGCTTTATCCACTATCCTGCTGTTTTCCTGTAAATTGTTCTTTATTTTAATTAATATATCCTTTGTTTCTGACTATGTCTTTTTTTATGCCGTTGAGGTCCTCACTTCCTTGAGCATCCTTATAATCAGTGTTTTGAACTCTGTATCTGATAGATTGCTTTTTTCCATTTTGTTTATTTCTTTTTCTGGAGTTTTGTTGTGCTCATTCATTTGGGCCATATTTCTTTGTCTCCTCATTTTGGCAGCCTCCCTATGTTTGTTTTTATGTGTTAGGTAGAGCTACCACATCTGTTACAAAACCCCACCTATGCTGTTCTGGAAGATCTGTGGGGTTCGATCTCCTGCTGCCAGGAAGCATGACTCCCAGTGCAAGAGTCTGGTGAAAAAGGAAAGGGGTTGTTTATTTAAAGGTTATACAGACTTAGAATAATGGCAGATTTTTGCCATTAAGTCCCACTCTCTTTAAAACACCCCAAAACACATCATTCTGCCTTCCTTTGCCAAACCCAGCCAGTTTTAGAATACGCCAGTTACATGTACCATCCTTCAGAAAAGTAGAAGTCTGCAGCCCAGCTTTCCTGGTCACAGTTCAGCTCCAAGCATCTCCCACAAATCTGTGTTTGCTTAGGCAGGTCCCCACACAGCTCCATCAGCTCTGCCGCTGTCTTCTCTCTCTTACTCCAGACCTCATGGCATCTTCCTTATATACCAGACCTCATAGCTGACTCTCATCTACACCCTTTCAGACCATGTGGCTTCTCCCCCTTCTCTTTCAGCCCACCCTCTTTTAAAATGTTCAGCCCAGAACTTCCTATGTGACCTCATATCTGGTCCCCCCTATGATGTGCCATTTTTGCCAGTTCCCTATATCTTTTACCTTCTTTTAGCTGCCATCTTTAGTCAGGACAAGAGTTACCAGTGATTTCTAGGGTGGGCATCTGCTCCCTGCCTCTCATGCAGTCACTGTATAAAGCTACCCAACTATGTCAAGAGTCCCTGAATGGTCTCAGAGTCATGTACACCTTTCACCCCAGGGCAGCAGACCTCTTCCTTTAAGAAAGGCAGGACTATTAACTTACCATTGTTATGTAAAGCATCTTGAACCCCATTACACCCGCTTCCCCCTTCCCCCAATCAAGGTTTGTGGGGGATGTCCTTTGCTATTTTCAGTGGACCCCTGTTCTGCACCCCATTACATGTCTCCCAGGCTTGATAGAGTGGCTTAGTGTAGCAACTGTCCTATAAGATCCAGTGGCACAGACTACCCTACTATTCAAGCTGGGTACTCAAGGTGCACGCACTGTGTAGCCTGTGCACACCCTCCTATTGTAGTTGAGACTTGGTTGCTCTCAGCACATCCAAGGTCAGCCCCTGCCTTTTGTCTATCTGGAGCCACACAGCATAAGCTACAAAGCAACCTGCAGATGGCTGCCACTTGTGCTGGGCTTGGAGGTGACCAGGCAAGGCCAAACTGTGAACCAAGTCTGGCTGCTGCTAGTGCCGGACCTAGGGTAACACAGTGAGAGTGAGAGGTACAGAGGTCACCCAATGCTGCTTGTTTGAGAAAATTTAGGAAAATCTGAAGCATGGGCCTAGGCAAGCCATTCATATGAAAAAGCCACTGGAAACAGGTTGGGTGGGGCTGAAGGCTGTGTGTGGCAGAGCCTCAGAGAATCACCAGGGTGGGGCAAACAGTATGAGCCAGGCTGATAGAGTCTCTAACATGGAATCCACCTTCTGGCACCGTGGTTTTGTTGCTCAGAAAAAGAACTGTGTGCCCTCTGCCAGAACTTCTGTCTGGAAGAAAGCTGTCCCATAAGCTCTTGCCCTGATGCCTGACAATTCAATTCCTTCCTGTTGTCTCTGATGCCTTTCATCTGCTCCCTCCACACTGACACTCAGAGGGAGTGAGTCTGAGTAAGACTGTGTGCAGGCCCTTTAAGAGGCACTGTCTGAGACTCCAGCAGTTTCTGTCTTCACAGCTTTAATCTGTGTTGGTTTTTATAGCCAGAAGTTATGGAGACTTATCTTCCTGGTCCTG
Organism: Anoura caudifer; assembly: GCA_004027475.1. Taxonomy (NCBI): domain Eukaryota; kingdom Metazoa; phylum Chordata; class Mammalia; order Chiroptera; family Phyllostomidae; genus Anoura; species Anoura caudifer. The sequence goes on from PVKU01000104.1 coordinate 75,514, forward strand.
GAAACTTGGGCTGGGGGGCCTGATGTGGGGCTGGAACCTTCATTCCTGAGAATCCTTCCTATTTGTGTCCACCACAGGTGGGTGTGGGACCAGCCTGTTCCACATCTCCATCCCTCCTACCAGTCTTGATGTGGTTTCCTCTTTAATTCTGTAGTTGTAGGACTTCCATTCAGCTCAATTTCTGATGGTTCTGAATGATGGCTGTTCTATAGTTTAGTTGCAATTTTGATGTGGCTGTGCGAGGAGGCAAGCTGTGTTTACATATGCCACCATCTTGACCATTAGTCAAATAAAACATTTTCAAGGTGTGCAGTCATGTGGTCATGGATCAATTAGCCCACAACCAATCTGTATACATATATCAAGTCACCACGATATGCACTCTAAATATTTTACAGTTTTACACCACAATAGACCTAAAAAAATAAAACCACATAACAATAAAAAGGATAAAATATGATAAACAGAACAGCACGAATGAATAAAAAATAAATCAGTATTCTGTGTTTAAAAAAGCCAGGCAGAAAATAGTATTTACTGTATGATTCTATTGATACAAAATTCTAGAAAAATTAACATATAGTGGCAGATACAAATGAGTGGTTTCCTGGCTCTGGGAACAGAGGGAGAGATATTCTTTTGGGGGTGATGAGAATTTTCTGTGTTTTGATTGTAGTGGTGGTGGTTTTGCACCAGTGAAATCTTAAGAACAAACTATGGTTTGAATTTGTTGTTTTAATTTATTGAACACTAACCTTTTAAGCCAAGGGTCAGTAAAGTTTTTCTGAAAAAAGCCACATAGTAAATATTTTAGATTTAGCAGGACATACAGTCTCTGTTGAAAGTAGGCTGCAGTTTGAATTTCTTACCATTTTCACATGTCACTAAATAATATTTTCTTATTTCCCTAACATTTACAAATGTAAAAACCATTCTTTACAAGTACTTTTAAATACAGTTTTGACAGCATCCTTTATATTGCCTTTTTGAAAACAAGGCTTTAAAAATTTGGAGTTCGGATATCTGTTAACTACTCTATGGGCTAAGCTTAATTGTTTGAACAGTGATAGGCAACAAAAAAAATAGCATTGATGATGATGATGAGGAATGAGTGGATGATCCCGTGCCAATAAATACAAGGAAAAGGAATCACTTTGCTGTGGAAATTATATGAAATTTCATACACGTTGAAGTGAAAACATGTAAGTTTATTTTAAGAACAAGACTGAGACCAGGAGGAAAGGCAAGCAAGGTTGGATACCCACCCGTGTAGAAGCTGAAGCCATAAGGTTGTGTGATTTTTTTAAGGTTACGCTGTGTAGAGAAAAAAGCCAAGTGCTCAGGATTAGACACAGCTGGACAATATGAACAGGAAGAGGAACCAGCATAGTAAACAAGGAACAACCGACTGGCTGGCAGGTCAGATAAGAGGACAGCCACAACTAACTGTATCAGAGAAATCAAGAAAAAATTCTGTTCCAGAAGAAGGGGGAGGTGTCCATCATCAAAAACAGACGTCAAGAAGGAAAAAGGCATTTGTTTATTTCAGATATAACTGAAGTCTTTGGAAAAAACACAATCACAACAGAGAGAATGGTGAGAATAGACTGAAATGGGCAATCTATAGAGCTGTCAAGAATAATCTGGCTCACGACAGGAGATCAGCCCATTTGATAAGTGTTTGTCAACACTTGATGGGAGTGTTTGCATCCTTCTACCCCACCCTCTTCATTCATTAGTATTCTTTTTTCTAATTAAATGTATTGGGGTGACACTGGTTAATAACATAAGTTTTAAGTGCACAATTTTTAAAACATCTCATCCAAGAATATGTTTATTGATTTTGAGACAGAGCGAGAGAGATGGATGGATAGATGGACAGATAGATAGATAGATAGATAGATAGATAGATAGATAGATAGATAGATAGCGGCTGCCTCCTATATGTTCCCTGACTGGGGACCGAACACCCCACCCCCACCCCCACTGCAACCCAGGCACATGCCCTCCTGACCAGGGACTGAACTCGTATCCTCTTGGTGTAAAGGATGACACTCCAACCAACTGAGCCACCAGGCCCGGGGTCAAGTGTACAATTTCATACTACATCATCTATCTATATATTACATTGTGAGCTCATCACACAGCTTTTACTTTTATTCTGAGCAAAAGACTATATAGCACAGAGTTTAATTCCTTTATACTACAAACTGAATCAGGCATCCAATGTGAAGTTACTGAACGAGCATTGCACATTTCACATTTTCTACAATGCTGGTTAACGTGCTTGTGCCTCCCTGTCAATTTCATATCCTCTCTGACACCAAGATCCCTTTCAGATAGGCCAACTTTTTGTATTCCTGACATATTCCTATCCACAAATTGCTGAAGGCAGACAACCAACCAGCCGGACACATTACTATTGGGCTCCTACATCTTGTATAGTGCTTTTAAAGGAAAAGAAATCTAGTAAACTTCTAAGAAATGATTCATTTCATCATAATGTGGTTAATCAAATACAAAAGAGGATCTAATGGCCTTATTTTAGAAACATTCTTGGATGAATCAATTTCAAAATAATGATATAGTCCCTGTAGCATTTATAGAAATGTGGAATCTACATCCTATGCTTTGCTGTTCTGAAACACAGAGGCATACATCATGGACTGAAATATAGACAGAGGTTTCTCATCATGACTGGAAAAACTGGCAAATGTTGGAATATTTACACCAGCAGATTGAGGTGTCACATTTCTGGGAGTTTTTACATTTACAGATTTGAGACAATACAGCATCTAAACAGAAATCAGTAATAGTTCCAGATATTAATAAGAGAATATGTAGTCAAAATATTATTTTTTTCAAGTACTGTTTTTCTGATGATTGATGAGCTATTTAGGGGGGGCAAATCATTTACTATCATTTTGTTGTAATTTCCTAATGGGTGAAACAAGGACACTAGGATTTTCCCAGGGATGTCTATGGGATACCTGATTAATAAAACTTAAAAAAATAATGTACAAATAATTTAATCTTAAAAAGCAAAATTTTGAAACAGCCCAGGTACATTAGTATTTATTACAGAAGAGGAAAAAAAATACAGAGAAGCTAGAAAAAGAACCCCAAAACTTACATGGAATCATAACACTCAGAAATAACTACTCTATCTTGGATATGAATTTTCTTAAAATTACAATTTCTAGAGAGGGTTTATTTTCCTCAACCCATTAATTATGTAAGATTACATTTGCATATGTAAGCATTTTTTTGGAAAAAGAGCTGAAGGTTGGATTTATAGTTGGGCAATAGCTGGGTAACCTCAGGTCTTGGTTTGCCTGGGATAGTCCTGGTTTGCTTGGAATTTGGGGGGTAGCCTGTTGCCTCAGCATTTTTATTCACACCACCCCATTCCCTCAAGCATCAGTGACATTGAATTACATGGCCATTTATTTAGTAGGGCTAGATAAGTCACCGCGAGGGCCCAGTCTTCTGGAAGCTATTCTATTCGATACAGGAGAAGTATCAAGCATATCCTAATAAAGATCCCAGATCTCTTCACATAAAGAAGGTCTGAAATTTAAATTCTCTCCAAACTATTTTGATTCATTGATTGAGTTAATACATAATGGCTGAGCATCCACCAAGTAGTATACTGTAGGTTCCATGCAGGCAATGCACAGACAGGCTTAGCCCACTTCCCTAGCGTATTTCATGCCAACTCATGTGGTTCAGTGCTTTGAGCTCCACGAAGAGTTCCTCTCCTTCCCAAACCCAAGATCGCTGCCTGAAGGGAACAGTCAGTAGAGTGGAAAGGGCCCAGTGATGGGCCTTACCTATATTTGGTGACACGCTTTCAAGTGTTTTCTCTCTCCTTAGCAAAATAATGTTGTGCAGTATTCTTTTAAAAGTTTTTGAGTGTCTACTATATGGGAAATTCTGTGATTCATAAAATAATATAAAAGATGTGGTATCTGCTTCAAAGAGCTTACACTAGAGTTGAAATATAAGGCATATAAATAATTAAGTCCTGTGGCCTAGAATGTTTGCTACGATGTATGTCCACACTCTCAAACTTCTTTTGCAATAGAAAATGTCAACTTCGCAGTAGCACATAAGTTTCATGGGTGAATATGTACTCCCTTGCATGATGACAGTTGAAAGAAAAATAAGATTTAATTTCATGTATTTATTCTGCAGCCAATTTTTCAAAACATAATTTTTTTAATCCTCACCTGAAGATATGTCTTTATTGATTTTAGAGAAGGGCGGTGGCGAGGGTGGAGAGAGAAAGAAAAATGTCAGTGTGAGGAACATCAATCGGTTGCCTCCCATGTGCTCCCCAACCAGGAATGGAACCTGCAACCTAGGCACATGACCTGACTGGAGATGGAGCCCACAACATTTTGGTGTGTGGAGCAACATTCCAACCAACTCAGCCACCTGGCCAGGACCAGAAGACAATGTTTATATATATTACACTGGTGGTAAAAGATAAATTTCTAAGTAGTGTCTCTTTTAATTACCATAACCTCAAGTCAATCAGTTGCCTATTTTTTTTAAGATTATTTCTTTTCCTTAGGTCAAAGAATATAAAAATCAGCAAATGAGTATTGTATTGTTTTATATTTGGAATGCAAGGACATTTTCAATGTCATCTACCCTTTAAGGAACTGGATTGCTCAATTCTTTCGATAGGCAATATAACAAAAATCTAAAATAAAAATTTTAGTCTAGTCTTAAACTTAATTTTCTTCAGTGCTTACAACCATACTTTTATAAAAAATGTAGTTCACAGTCAGATATCTTGGGGCTGAATCTATAATAAGTAGTATTAGTAGAATAAGTGTACTATATACTAATTAGTATAATAAGTAGCTCTGCTGTTATATGGAGCTATACTTTGTATGAACCTCAGCTTTTTCATCTGTGCAATTGGAATATTAATATCAGTTACTTCAATGGATTACTATGAGGTGCAAATACAATCGATGTAAGACATATATTTGTAAGCTGTGAATCTGCTCTACTATTTGTATTGCTAAAAGGATTTGTACAAAGTTAGTCTTATCCTTATCCTGGTTGATTTCTTTCTGTGTACAGCACATTCCTTCTAGCTGAGGTGGCCTGCCACAAGGTTGTGTTCTGAGAAAGATATGACATTATGTCAGAAATGGCAGGGGGAGGGGGACAAGTTAATGCTTCAGTGATTTCCAATACCTTCTGAGTAGAGAATAGGAATTTGTAATTTGACTAATAAAGACTCCGCAGTTTGGTCCTCATTTGTTCCCTCTCTCTGCTTCAGAGTTCACGCTCCAGGCATATTGACCACCAGGCACTTTTAGTTCCTCAGTCTGCAGGGCTTTCTCTCAGTTTTGCCCTGAGGACTTGCTGTTCCGGCTCCTGCCCAACCTCCCCTAACCGGGCTAGCCCTACTAATGAAGTAAGAACTGGCCTCCTCCAGGACATTCAGAAGCTTCTTTGGTTACCTCGCTGACCCATGCTGAGCTATTTACCCTGACACTGCCCCCTACACCCTGTGTACCCGCTTTTACAATAATCACCGTGCTCTATCCTAACTGCTAGTTTTCTAGCTGGTCTCCTACATCAAACCACACAGCCTGTGAACTTCTTAAAGCAAGACAACCGGGTTTCTTCCCTGCCATAGTCCAGCATAGTACTACGCACATGGCTAGTTCTAGCTATTCACAAATATTTGTTGAGTGGATGAGTGATAGGAAGTCCAAAACTAACAAACAAACAAGCAAAAAAAAACCCCAAAAAACAAACAAACAAAAAAACCCCAACAAACCTGTAATATCTGAGGCTTAGAAGAATAAGGGCCAGAAAAATCTTAAGGGCTCATTGTTAAGAAATGGGTTTAGCTGTTCCAGCTATGCCATTTCCTACTGCATCTTCACAGAAATTCTGGAAGACTTAAATTGGGGTGATCTTTTTGGCAGCTGCTCCCATGACTCAGTAAGAGTATGAGGGTATGTAATCGCAACTTTTTATAGGCTAATTTGGAACAAAAACCTCGTATAGTGGGAGGGGATGAAAGGCATGTTATGGGAAAGGTAATAAAGGCTTAACTGTCAGTGAGTGTGTGAGTGTGTGTGTGTGTGTGTGTTTATACACTTGGAAGCGGTCGTAAAAACATGACAAATATTACTATTTTATTGTTTTTTTTTTTAATTTTAAGTTCATGAGGCAACAACTATGTCTAAAAAGAATAGTTGCTAGAATTAAGAAACCAAGCCCCAAGTGCCAAATTTTGGTTTCCTTTATTTCATTTTAGAAATCTTCATGTAGTGTTTTGTACCTTGACTTTAAATTTTATCATCTTTAGAAGAAAATGAATGTTTTACAAATCATTCCAACCTATATTGTAATTTTTAGAACAAATAAAAATATAGGATTCTTAAGACAAAGAATCAAAATCCCACATTCTCTGAGAAAATTATTAAAAAATGTAAAAAAACATAGAAGCTACTTAGTAATACTTATTTACATGCTATTGGTGAAAAACAGTGGATCTGTGTGTTCTACCACGTGACCAAAGGATGAGTGTGGTCCTTTACACGATTTGTCAGTAACAAGAAGGCAGGGACACAGAGAAAGAGCTGGCCATTCTTCTAAGAAATGTTACACAGAGTAAAAGATTTACCTGTGCTTGCCTATGTTTTCCGCAAGGCCCCATGGACACTTATGTCTGTTTCTTCTTCTGTGCATATTTTATGCATATATATGAAATTAATAGGCTTGAGATATTAATAATTGAGTCTTTTGCTTAGTCTTCAGTATATGAAAGCTGAAGTCAATGGTATATTGAGCATTTTTCTAAATGTCACTACACTTTAGGAAAGATGCACCCTCTTGTTACAAGAGGAGTTACTGCTTAACTGACAATAGGTACATATCTTTAATGAGTTGTGTGATTGCATCAACCTCTACAAAAACTTGATAAAGTAAGTACAGTTAAAACATATTTATTGTAGATTCAAATCGGACAAGGTTAGTAGGATTTCCAGAAGGATGAGATACAAGAACCAGCACACAAAAGAAGAAAGGGAATTTCTATCTTGTCACACTTTTCTATGCACCATACACTGTATTAAGGACTCTGCAGATATTGTTGTTCGAACCCTCTAACAATCGTATGAAGCATGTATTATTGTCCTGCCTCCTGGGAGCCTTCCTTCAGACAGGAGCACTAATTTCCTTGAGCACACAGTTCTCCTTATCAGGCTGGGAAATCTGGGTGTGAAGTGGCAGGAAGCACAGGGATTTGGGCTTCCCTCCTATTGGAGAAGTGAAATAGTTCAGGGTAGTGGCAAAGCCCGGATGGGACCAGAAGGCATTAGTGGAGATGGAGAGCACGCACGCCTGTGTGCGGTGGATCATCTATTCACACCAAAGTCAGGAGAATGGCACAGCCAAGATAACCCCTTCCTTCTCCTCCTTGCCACCCCAAGTCCAAACAAAAGTTATCTCAAAAATATCTCTTGAACCCTTGAACTTTGGTCTAACTCCATTGTTAATATGATAGTCACAGTTACCATGACCTCGCACCTTTGTCAAGACATGAATCTCTGTATCATTTTACCCCTATGCTCTTCCCCTTCTCTCCACCAATAATTCTCCATAATAGATGATGTTATTTCACTGCTCATAACACTTTAACACTTACCACTACCTTTAAGATAAAGGCCCAAATTCTAGATAAAGCCTCTGCAAGACGGTATTCTATGCACTTTTTCAAGTTCAGTGCCACTAACCTTTCCACATCCAGGTACACTAGTCTAATTTCAAGCCCCTCAGCTCAAGGCCTTTGCATAGTCATTTAAAAAATCATTCCACGAATGCGTATTACACAGGTAGGATGGCCAGACAGCGTTCCAGGTGCCACTCTCTCACACCCGCTCCCTCTGCCTGGAAGGCACTTGTAGAATGCATAGTCCCTCTTGGGCCTGGTGCCACTAACTCAGCCTTCCGATCTCACTTCCTCAGGAATCCCACAAGTTAGATGATTTTCTTCTGTTTATACTCTTCCTAGCACCCTGTACTGCTGTCTTATGTAACAACACAATTTTTAACACTGTTTTATTAAAAACTGCCTCTGATGGTAGAAGCAGCCTCTGTGATTTTATGTGTTTTGTTTGGGACCATTTCTGTTTGGTTTTCCATTGTACCTTCAGAACCTGATGTGGTGACCCACTTAATAAATACTTTAAAGAAGGTTAAATCTATGAATTTACTTTGTATAAATGACTGGCCCATATCCCCAAACACACACAAATATCATTGTAAATTAATACATCATGAATACTTGAGTAGTAAATCAGCTTTCTGGAGCCTTGTCAAATTTGAGATTTTGAGCCTGTAAAGTTAAAGACCAGACTTTGATCTATGGTATCCCCAAAGATAAGGGCAGCCTCTAAAACATACTGCATTTTACTGTGTATAATGTGAAAATTTTTGTCCAAATTTTTGATGGAAAAATAAGTTTGTGCATTATACATGGGTATAATGATCACACACCATGGGTACAAAAATGGGTATAATCCCATTTTAATGCATACACAAATGGTGCACATTATACATGGCAAAATACAGTACTTAAGAGGAAACAAGCAAACAATACCACCTTCTATACATCATTAAAATAATGGTGAATCCAATTATGGCAAATGATAGGAAGGGAAGAATGCTACCTCCTTTCCAAAGTGCTCTCTGATTTAGTCTGGCTCATGGTAGTGGGGGGAAATTAAGAAATAGATCTTTAATAGAGAATTTTAAACTTCTTGCTATATACATCACAAATGTATATGTTAGAGAAGGAAGAGCATCTCTAGTAAACTCCAACCATATTTGTTTATTAAGGACATGGATTTCAGAGCTAGTTCTAACCCATAAATGTAATACCAAAACATTCTACATATATCTGTATAGATAATTTTGAACTTAAAGTGCAATCAATGCATCAATTTCTTAGTTCAGAGAAAATTAAATATTTTAAACCCAGGCTTTTCCTATTTTAGGTTGATTATCATTTTTCCTCATCTATAATATAGCTTTTGGTTTCAACTACAGAAGTCTTGTTTTATTTTTTTCAACATTTTTGCCTTGCCCCACTCACAGCTTTTATAACAATAATCTAGGAATTTAAAGAGAAAATTTATTCCCAGTGAATTGTGTCCTTTTAGATTTACCTAAGATAAATGGTGATAATGCAAGTGCTAAGTGCTGAGAACACAGGATGATAAACCATTCTAGAAATGGTGTGGTTATTATCATTTTACTGCAAGAATGGCAAAATGGGCCTTCATGTCTTCAGTGATTTTTCCCCCAGAGCATGTATGTATGTGGTGCTGGCCGGGGGCGGGGGGGAGTGTAGTGGTAGAGAGTCATTTAAATTTAGGATACGCCAATATAAGTAAATATGTTGGTAAGGTATAATTAACCTTTCATTATTCTTAGCATTCATTTAAGTACTTATTCATTCACTCAACATTTACTTAGTATAAGCATTGATAGGTTTTGGAACAAAGATAAAACACGTAATATCTGTCTTTAGGTAGCTAGCAAGTTGGTGACAGAAAAACCAAAGTAGTGTCATTACAGCATCCAAATGCCACCATAAGGAAAAAAATTACATTGCAGGAGTTGCGGAAATTCATTAGAAAAGTGGTTGGGACTACGCAGAGAAAACCCCTTATAAGACTTGACCTCTATGTGACTTTTAAAAAGACAAATAGGAAGCCAGGCAGTAGGCAGAAGAAAGGAGGAGAGAGCAGTAGAAGGTCCTCAAGAAGACCAGACAACAGGCCTATACTAAAGTAACCAGTGCAGAAGAGCAGTAAAGTGTCTGCTTTGGAATCAAATCTTACTGCCTTATTTCAGCATACAATTTAAGGGAATCACAGATGTTTACTTAAATGATCCATATGGTTCCCAATGACTACATTACAAACCCCAGATGAATCCTGTTGACTGCTCAAAATTATAATACTAAGAAGTGTGATCAGATTTTAAACTACATTGTAAAGTGTTCTTTGAGGGGGCATGAGGATCTCTAAAGACCCATAAAGCTAGCATACTTCTAGTGAGTTCAAGGATCAGAGCAATTTTTTTAAAAAGTAAAGGGCTAATAAAGTTGGTTAAGTGGCAAATCAATGGCATGACAATCTGTTGGTTTTGAAAGCCACCCAAATTTGTATTATGAAAACAAAAGATTTAAAATGGTTCAGGTCAAGTAATGGTGTCACCTATAAAATTAGTTTTCTGATTTCTTACTCAGGATTTAAGCTGATCTTGCTTTTGCTCTGTCTACTGTGTAATCATATGGACTATTTGTCCTGCTGATGAGATATTTTTCTAAGACGTAAACTCTTTAGTGGTCCCAGTTAGAATAACTCAAGTCTCTAATAAGATTATTATTATAACTTAACAAATACAAAGTCTCAAATGCATTTAGTCTGCCTGCAGACTAAATCCACCGGATAGTAACACATAGACCTACTGCAAATGACAAGCTCCCTCTTTGACCTGAGGGAGTTTATAAAGAGTTAAACCAGAGCACCTATATGAGGACACAAAGGTGTTCTTTGTCAAGTTATCAGGAAGTCCATGAGGTGACCTCATGTATTATCTGCTTACCATAATTCTGGAAACAAGTGCTACAGTCTACAAGATAGACATTTGGTCGTTTTGTGAGGTTGGATGCCTGCCTACAGATGTTAGGAAATGAAAAACTTTGTAACTTGGGCATGTTGCTTGTTGGCTCTGTGAGAGGCAGAACCCTTCAAACACCAGGCATTTCTCCTGCTGCTTCCATACACCATCCCAACAGTGTGGCCCATAAGTGACAGAGCCAAGTCACAGCACAAATCTTGTTTCCAGTTCAATGCTGCAAACATAGATTAAGTCATATCTTGGAATTCTTCCACTGAGAAAACTTACAAGAAGCAAAGCAACTTTTCAAAGCGTAGCAAAATAAACATTTGCTCCATGACTTACTGAATTTGGCACTGAATGGAAAACATGCACTTCCAGTAAACTGAGTAAGTTCACTGAGGCACCGACTTCACCTTCCTGGTTGCTTAAGGCCACCAGACTGGCATGGGAGGCAACCTTCTCTTCTATTCCTAACGCTACCACGAAGTTTATTATTTGAGGCAAAGCATGAAACCTTTAGTTACTTCAGCTCTTCAGTGGGACAATGCTGCTGGCTATCACCAACATTCTTGGAGCAGATGTTTGATAATTAAATGAGTTCTTTTAATATAAACACTGTTTTGGTACTACATGCTGGAAAACTATGAAGCATGTAAATCATTTGCAAATGTCAGTTTAGGATGAGGTGTTAAAGCTTGTGAATCATTTCAAGAGACATCTATAAATTGAGGAGATTTATTTGTAGGAGGGGAGTGGAGGCATTGGAAATTTCAAATAAGAGATTTAATTCAAAAAGAATTTACTGAAGACCTTATGCCAACCCTGTAATTAAGCTTTCCGGGCAGCACAAAAGGAGTGGGTGAGCAGGTCTGCAGGGAACTGGTTGGGGAACAGCCTCAGGGATGGACAGATGTGCCAAATTAGTGCAAATGCAATGTGGAGGCTGGCATCAGAAGATGGTACAGTAAACCAGTGAGACATAGGTTTCAAGGATGTGGTACACTTAAAGCTGGATCCTTAAGTAAGATTTGGAAAAAATTTAAAAAGGGGAAACAGAATTACACATGAATGTATAGCATGGTTGAAGAGGCACGGGGATGGGAAGGAAATAAAATCCCTCTGTGTTGTATGTGACCATAATCACTACATTTGTTCACTCTTGCTAATATGCCCAAGCAATGGGCTTCGATGCTTTATTGATCCTGTTACCACAAAAAGCTCCAGCACAAAATGCACTTACTTAAAATAAGTTTGAAGAATTATTTAAGATTGTGCAAATCTTCTCTCTTAATAAAACTACACTTTATTGAGGATTATGTACCAAGTACTGGGCTAAGCCCTTTATGTGTGTTATTTCATTTACTGGGACTTAGGGATGGCACCATACCTGAATTCAAACTTAGGTCTGTCTGATACCAAGTTTTTAACTCTGCACATAATTTACCAAGACTCATGTCGCCTGGGGTCTCTCCGAGTGGTAGGGATTTTCAATGCTTTCTCATGGGTGTTGTTATTCCCCTAATAACTCTGTGATATAATTAAAACTTTCACTGTGTTCTTTTGGAGATCCTTTTGGATCTCCTGATCCTTTTGGAGAAGTACAGTTAGTCCCCAATGTCATCAATAGGTTCTGAGATTATAAGTGAAATGATGGAGAACAAAACCAATTTTATCATATGCTAATAGACAAGAATTAAGTTGCTGGGCATCTTAGCAACATTATAACAAAACAACATTGAACAAAATGAAGTTATTTGAGGATCTGCTATATGCTAATGCCTACTTTTGGGGGAAATGGTATTATATTACATGATCCACTCAAAGGGAATGATATGCACTTTTGAAAACCAATGTTTAATATCATGTCAGCAGCCCATAGTTTAAAAGTTGGTCTAGAACAGGTCTATGGGGGGGTTGATGGTGGTGCTTCTTTATTCCCACAGGGTCAATGGAGGCAAGTGTGAGAATGAGAATAACTGCAGTAGGAGGTAGAGGAAAGTGGTGTGTGTCTTCCCCTCTGTCACACTGTTGGTTTTACACCAGGAAGTCCTGGTGGTCTTGGATTGAGTCTGGCCACTCTGAGGTCTGTCCTGCCCACTGACAAGGCTGCTGAGATGCCCGGGCTCAGAGGGAACTTCCCTGGCTCTCTCTCTTATCCCTTCTGTACTGTCTGACAGTACACCTCTAGAGACTTTAAGCTTTATTTCTGAAGTGGTAGTTAATTTTCATATTAAATAATTAAAATACAGCTTTAGAAATTAATTATACAAATTGATATTAACTCCCAATATAATCTATCATTATGGAAAATTTTAAAGTGACATATTTTTATGGAATTTCTATGAACTGAACCTGTCAATCTAAAATTTTTCTTTCTGACCCTGTAAGAAAAATGCCAAAGATTTTTATAAATAGATTTTTTTTTGAGGAAAACTACACTTTCCCATGATGTTTGTTTCTGTACCATCTGTCAACTTTTCTATCCTTCATTATGTTAACCTCAGGCATCTGTACGAGAGGCTAAAGTTTTTTCCACAGCCATGTTTAAAGTCACACTGGGATCCTTCAATATCCAGTTTGACCTAGTTGTGCTCACATTACAATTACTGTGGTAGGTAATGTTAAGCAAGAAGTGTTTTAACTTCCTTTTGGTGCAACAATGCTAGGTCAGCCTAAGGTGAAAATGAAACCTTACATAATAAAACCTGATATTAACCCCACTTAATTGTGAGAGAAAAACAAAGCACTCTTTTTTAAAAATTAATTTTATGGTGTGTTTGATAGATGAACTCAAAATATGCCAGGAAATAAATACAACAGGAAATCTTAGGATAAAGGCCAAAAATAGACCCCCAAAATTGGTCTGAGATTCATTTTTCAATACTAGTAATATAATGGAAATCACTGATGAGTACTCAAATAATAGAAACAAAAAATCCTATTCAGGAAAAAATTTTTAAAATAAATATGTGAATCAGACAAGGAAGTCAAAGCAGCTGAAGATGGCCTCCAAGATCTTCCTTGTTCCCTTCTAGATGTGGTCGGTGCTAGCACTCTCAATAAGCTTCCTGACTACCTTTTTAAAACCGCAACTGGCTGCCAGCTCCTCGCTCTTCTAAACTTGGCATTTCTTACTTTCTATCAGGCTGCATGAGTTCCTTATTCTGTTTATCTGTATTATTTATCCATGCTCCACACCCCCAACTAGAAGCCAACTTTCTCAAGTGCCTGCATTTTTTTCCATTTTGTTACTGATTTATCCAAAGCATATAAAACAGTTCCTGGAATGGGTAAACAAAGAAATTAATTAATTAACTAACTAATTAATTAATTAATTAAAGTTAAGCATTTTCTAGTATTAGCTACAGTGAATTCACAGCTCAGGGATGGAAAAGTAATTATAAGTCAATTCAGCAAAGTGATTTGTAAAACAGGAGTGGTGACATTGGAAATCATAGAAATAACATAAAAACTATTAAAATTTATTGAGTGCTTACTGTGCACTGCCACACAAATGCTCTACATATACTGTCTTATACAAGCCTCATAACTACACTGAGATAACACATCATTATCATCCTCACTTTTCAGTGAGGAAACTAAGGGACAGGGATGTTTAGTAACTCATTTAAGATTACAGAACTGGCAAGTGACAGCCAGGATCTGAACGCAGGAAGTGTGGCAGAGAGCTTGTCCTTGCTATTGGCACACCCTGGAAGACGTGTGACTGAGGTATATGGGCTTTACCATGTCCATTTTCTCTCTAGGAGTAGGAGACACACAAGGTCTGGAAGTCCCTCTTCAAAATGCCAGTGCTCTGGCAAGAGGCACACCTGAAACTAGCACTGTGAGGTCATCCGAGGGGAGTACCTGATAGTGAGCCATGCTCAGCAAAGAGCAGAAATTAGGGGAAATAGGCAGGGGGCAAGAGCAGGAAAAAGACAGAGGAAGCTGAGTGAAGAGTTATTAAAGAGAAACTTTTGTATATTCTGTTTTGAAAGTGTCCCTAGTATGTGCTCTGTCAGTGACAGAAACAATCATTTCCTCACCTGCATTTTGCCAGACTACTCTCAACCTCTGCAATCAGACTAGAAGATGCAATTCAATAAAAATGTATGGTTTCATGTAGTTAAATAAAGTTACTTTACTATTTTCACTTTTTTCCCCAAAAGAGATATGAGATAGTAGTACATAATGACCAGATCAAAAAGGGCTAATAAAAACAATGGTTATTAATAAATAACTTAAAACAAACAGTACTTTCTCTTTTCCTAGCCATGTGTGTGCGTGTGTGCGTGCGCGCGCATGCGCGTGTGCTTGGTCGTTTGTCATAGGTTCTAAAAAAGAGATGACTTCTCTGCTTAAGGAGCAAGTCCCTGGTTATCGTTTGGTAAATGCTCCAGTGAAATGTATTCATTAAAGTGATTTTATTTCCACAACTATATTCTGTTCAAAAACATCAAAGCACAGAAAGCATAAGGGAAAAATTATAACATACTACTCATGCAGCATTATAATATATATTCCACATATATTTATAAAAAGAGTAATCTTACAAATAACTTTTTCTGTCAAACTAGTTTTCTCCTTGTTTTTCACTGAAAGGCCCGGAAAAAGGGAAAAAGTAACACAAAGTCATTAACTTTATTACAATTTTGTCTCTTTTTTTCAGAGCCACCAAGACATTTTGAGATTTAATTTCACTGGTAAATAAAGCACTTTTAAAGTTCAATAACAAGTGAATGGTCCAAGTTTGAGTTTTTTCCTCTATAAGCCATACTGACCTTTATAGAAGCAAAGAATGACATTTGACATTTCACGGAAAATAAAGAAACATAATTTAGCAATTTTTAACCAATCGCCACACACTACAGCTTCAGAGTTGCTCAACTCTTTCCAGACACAAATGCCTCACAAGCATGCTTCATATTCTTTTTTAAAATCACAAGTAAATAAACAAAATTTAATTAGATGAGCCTGCATCACATATTTGGCTGATGTCATTTCTCCTCTCTGGGAAAAAATAAATCCATTAAAGAAAATAAAGAAAGAAGGAAATACAAGACACAGCTGACACCGGGCACGAAGGACTTGTTTTTCTCTGTAATGCTGTGCTGCACTTCTGAACTGCAGCTCAAGAAAAGCAAAACTGCAGGTCCTGACTGGGGTACTCAGACTGCTGGTGCAACTCTCACACCAGAAAGGAGAACACATGCACGAGGACAGGGGCTGAATTCGTTTGACTTGCTCCATGTTTTTACCTGAGCACATGGCCTATTACTAGACCCGGAACAAAACTAGTCTGTTGTCCTCATCCCAGCCACTGGGTCACGGGCACTGTTTCTATTTTTGGTGAAGATTTCCAATAGCCCAACAGATGAATGAGCACATTCCAATGAAGAAGTTAGGAAGGAGCACTGAGGATTTCCCATGGTATGGTTACTCAGCTCCTCTGCTTTGATTTCAGTGACTTGTTCTTATTATAGTTGAGGAATAGGTTCTGTTCCCTTACATCCCCTGTTCTACACCTCCTTAATCTCTTCTGTCTCCTGAAGCATCTCATTCCCTCTTGCACAGACATACTGCAACTTGCCAGGCTGAGGAGGTTCTGGCCCAACTTATGCCCAGCACACACCTTTCCCCAGCTGTCAAAGAAAACTGGTTTTGTGCCTGCTCTGGAGCTGTAGATCTGAGCAAAGTTGCACCCAGGGTTTTATAGTTACCAAACGCAGGCCCAGAAGGGCCAGCTTCACCCTCCTCCCCTTTCGGATCAGTCATAGACTAGAGGTCACTTGAGGGGATGGTCATTCTGAGGCCACCCTGGGAGCTGGGGTTGCTTCCAGGCTATGTTCAGAAAAGAGGTCCAAGAATTCTTAGAACAATTCTGATTTTTTAAAAAGGATCAGTATAAGAAATCTGTAAAAGACCAGACAAAGCCAGAACAGTTTCTTTTCCCTGATCCACATGGAATATGAGGTAGTTCATTATGAAACCTTCAGTGAGTGCCTACGAGGTAAGCCAGAGGTCCAAAACTGGCAACTTGAACACTGCCTGCCAACAGGCTTTGATTGACCTGCACAGTATTTAAAGGTTGTCTTTAAATAGTTGCCAACATTAACAAATTAGGAGCTTTCACATAAAAATCTGGTTTTTGGCTTCTCTAGAAAAATCAGAAGATCTGGCTGACACTGGATCTGCATCCTGTCTAGCAAATACTTAACCGGAGCCAAGTAGCTGCTGCCCCTTTAGACAAGGCTGGCTGGCTCTTGACCACAGGCCCCAGCCAGGTCAGCTTGCAGTCCCTGTAGACGTGAGAATGTGCAACTTCTGGTATAAGCATCGTAAGTTAAGTACCTAAGTGAGAACCAGGTGTTAAGTACTAGATTCTTGTCAGCAGACATTTGGCAAAGGTTGGCTCATGCTATTCTCTCACTTTTTCCATCCCCTGTCTACTTGCCTCTCAGCTGCCCTGATGCTGCATAAGCACTTACTATTCAGAACATTTTCCCTTTCCAAGGGTCAGAAGGCCAAGAAAGACCAAATGCCACCCTGTTGGATGCCCTTGTTTCTATGAATCCAATTGCTGCTGTGACTGGAGAAGACTTAGTGAGGAAGATATACAACTCATATCACTGAGCCAACTGTTTGCCAATAAATAGACAGAGAGTCATGCCCAGGAAAAGGGTTCTATGAGCCAAAGAAGTGGGTGCATGTGGTTTTATTTTATTTCATAATGTGGGTCCACCATTCAGCTGCAAAGTTGATAACGGATAATGTAATGGATAATGTCCAAAGTCAAGATAAAAAAAGAGCTCTAAAACATTTTCTTTGCTTCAACATGGAACTATGGAGATTTCATTCAGCTCTATGCTCAGGACAGTTGCCAGCTCTCTTTTTATAAAATAGCAGAGGTTAGGTTTTGCTGACTCCCAGCTTGAAAAACACTGTGGGACTAGGTGATAAGTTGGTAACACAGAAGCAAAAGACAATTAGAGGCGATTTTCAAAGCCCTCCAGGGCCCGCAGCTGTATGATGCCTGTGGACTGCGCAGCAGTGGTATAAGCTACATTTCTCTCTCTCATGCAGCTCTAAAAACATAAGCAATCAACTCTTGGCTGACTTCAGGAATCCAGCTGCCTATCCAATTCCTCACAGCACCTGCCATTATTAACTGCTACTAAGAATGTGCACTGGCTTTCTGAAATGGCGCAAATGTGGTTGTTCTTTTATTTCTTTTCACCATTTCTGAATTGGGAAATTTACCAAATATGCTAAAACAAAACAAAACAAAACAAAATGCCCCGCCAGACACTGTTAGGTGGTTTTTTGGTTTTGTTTGTTTTTTTTCAATACAAAGATGGGTCCTTGTGTGTGGAAGGCTTGCTCTCCCGGAGGGGAAGTTATCTTTAGGATTACTGACCTCGAGAATGTGGGAGTGATCAAGATTCATTAAAAATGACGTGAACAACAGGATGCAATAGAAAACAGATGTTGGAAAGAAAAGAGAAATGATAAGAAATTCCAGCTGATGAAATAGAGATGGAGATAGGAAGAGAATAAAAAGAAACCTGCCAGGGATTTTAGATGGATACAAACAGAGCAAAGTTCACAGGACACTGCAGTGTCCTAAACAGCAAGTGCTCCCTGGATTTCACCTCCAGAAGTTCTCAGCACAGTAGGACAGGCTATGATTGTAAGACACATAGAAGGTTTATATATCGTGGCCCTGATCTCAAGAAAACTACATTTTGTGTTACAATTTTCTCTTATGTATTTTTGTATTATTTATTTATGGTAAATTCCTTTCATGCTGCTCCGAGCTCACTCTTTCAGTCAGTGGCAGTGGGAGGAGCAAGAGTATCCATGATTATGGTTCTATATTCCAGCAATGTAAATGCCCTGGTGGCTGTCTTTGAATTTGTCTTTACAGATGGAATGTAAGAGGCCAGAATTAAATATCTGCAGTGGTTAAGGTATTTATAACAATAATAAATAAAAATAAGATAAAAAGAATATATGCACCCCCATGTTCGTAGCAACACTACTTACAAGAGCTAAGATCTGGAAACACCCAAAGTGCCCATCATTAGATGAGTGGATAAAAAACTGTGGTACATTTACCACAGTGGAATACTACACAGCAGTAAAAAAGAAGAAATTTGCAATAGCATGGAAGGACCTGGAGACAATTATGCTAAAAGAAATAAGCCAATCAGTGAAAGACAAACACATGATCTCACTTATATGTGGAATCTAATGAACAAAATAAACTAATGAGCAAAACAGAACCAGAGGGGTGGAGAAGGTGGGCACTGATTGAAAGAAGGTGAAGAGATTAGTCAATGAACATATATGCATGTCCCATGGACATGGACAATGGTGTGGGGACTGCCAGAAGGAGTTGCGGATGCTGAGTAGAGGGGGATAAAGGGAGGAAAACTGGGGCAACTGTAATAGCATAAACAATAAAATATAATCTTAAAAAGTTCTTAAAACTGTTTTAATTGATCCCATAATAATGCGGCACTATGGCTTTGCTCATGTTATGACCCCCCACCCCTACCCCAGCGCATTTTCAATGCTATTTCCTGTTATTGTCCTACATAGACTTCATTCCAGCTAGACAGAGAAAGGGATGGGCAAAGGCACAGGATGGAAAACAGCGTGGTTATCTGAGGAACCTGAAGAGACTTTTCTCTCCTCCAACCTCATCCAAGTTTGGTATCCTTTGCAGGCCAGCTGTGGGACCACATCTTACATGAAGCCATCTTCAGCTTTTCTAGACCTTTTTGTGAACTTATCTAATAATTTTCATTATTATTGCTAAGACTAATTATAAATAGCTTTAGATAACAGCCACCACGATCACAATAAAACTCATATTTTATGAGAATTCTTTCAGCTACACACACCTGACCATGCTTCACATATATTTTTATTCATATTATTCAATCCTCTCAATAACCCTAAGGGAGGTACTATTATCATCCCAATTTTTCAGAAAGAAAGAAACTGAGACTTAGGGAAATTAAGTAAACTTCTTAATGATACCTACTAAGTGATAGAGAATTCTCATCAGTATCATCAATTTATTAATTAATTATGAAGTAGTCATTTTTGTCTTTTGGGTTGTTTTTTATTGTAGTTATTTAAATATTTTAAATGTACTGTTTGGGCAAGGTGTTTTTGTTAAAAGCAAAATTGGGGTTTCAAGTACAAAATGTACTCTTCTGCTAATCCTGTGATTGGTATTTAGGGTTCTGGGAGACTTATGAGATATCTGAGGTTGAGGAAAGAGAAACTTAGAGAGCACCTTTAAATGGAGAAAGAGGAGCAATGCCCCAGAAAACCGCTGGGACACCACCTGGGATCAGTGGTTGTTTGCTGGAAATCCAGGTTTAGTTCCCAGACCAAGCTCATCACAATCTCTCAGGTCTCAGTTTTCTATTTAAAAAAAGAAAAAGGAAAAAGAAAAAAAACAGCAGAGAACACATGTACTTGAAAAAGTTATAAAAAGAATGAATGTCAAAAGGATGTCTCCAAACCATTTTTTATTCTTCACTCAGAGCATTATTCATTTTTATAAAGTTTTGAAATAGTACCATAAAGTTCCAGAGTTAGGCAAGATATTATCTGAATCCACTAATTTTATAGATGAAGAAATTCCAGCCTCATGCCTTGACCAAACTCACATAATTAGCTACTGACACATCTGTGTTTCTTAATTCTTCATTCAGAGCTTTGATTGTGGGACATCATGACCTGTAAGTACAACTCACTTCACAGGCAAGTCCATAGATGTCTATTTATATTTGGGCTATATAGTAATAAACTTATAATTGATTTCTTTTTAGAATGGTGTTCTTCAAAGACTATTTTAGCCCCAAATGAGAAGACAAAGGAAAAGTAGATTTTTAAAAATGAAAAGTTAGTAACATAGAAAGTTAACTTCTCTATCTTTGGTTCCTTCATCCATAAGATGAAGTAGTTGTTTCAAAATCACTAAGTCAGTGAGTGTCTGCTAAAATGATAAAAATTGGTGGCCACGAATTAACCAAGTTGCATAGGGAAAGGAGAAAAAAAAGGCAAAATATGTCCTGGGAGATAATAATCCAGAGAAGAAGAAAACAAACAAATTTAGGCAGGGGCTGGTGATGGCTGTAAATGGAAGAAGAGAATTACAAGAAGTGTGGATCTCAATGGAGAGAAGCACATGATCTCTCATAATTCCAGATGTAGGTAATGAGATCTTCAGAACAAGAATGTGTGAAAGAAAGAATGGGGCTGGAATGAGTCCTATAGATGTGAGGGGTAGTGGTGGCAGTCAGGGAGGATTCTGGGAAAATTCACAATGTCAGGCAAAGGGAACATAACCTTGCGTACAGCCTGACAGAACTAGCTTCTTTCCCTCAAGATGTAAGGGATGCTGGAGACAGGAACAGTGTTAGTGAGCATCAAGATCAGGATGTGTATGATTTGCTAATTCATACTAATTAATGAACCCATGTGGTGATTCAAACAGAGTCAGATTTCAACCAGCTTTTGTAATTGGTTTCTATTCACTTTTGCATTAAAAATGTACATTCCATATCTCAAAGAGAAGAGCACATGATGAAATTAAGCGTCAATGACTAGTGAAATGTGGTTTTGTTTTGGTAGAGATGACCTTTCTACTTCTCTGACTCTACTTTCCCTAATAAAATGTTTGATTTATATGGTTTAGAGGCATAAAAAACAAACACTGGGAACTCTGTCCAAAGACTAAAGTACTAAATTATAGTCTACAGAGAAACCTACCAGTTGCAAAACACTGTGGCTTTTATCATTTATATGTAAATAACAACATTCTGAAGCACAGAAAAAGAGGACAAATTGAGGATTTTACCATCACATCTTACTGAAACCTACACAAATTCTGGTGATAAATACAGCAAGATAAGAAAGTTTGCAGCAACAATTCAGAGGCACCCATTCTTTGAGATACCCCTTGCTTTGCAGATCACATCTGTATTATGTTATTCTAACATTTTTCTGATAATCTAATTTTGGAGTGGAGATCATGAGTAAAGACCAGAACTGAGAAGGGGTTCTGGCATGGAACCTATAGTTAACTACTATAGTCAACAGGAAATTGCCAATCTTTATTTACTTGTAGTATATTATTTTATTTTGGTGAAGACTCTACATACATACAGCCATACTGGCAGCGATGAGAGTTATCCAAACACTTCATCTTAGGCCAGTATGTTTTTGGAAACAGCATTTTCTTGGATGATTCCTCAGAATTTTGAGACTGGTTTAAAAGTAATCAAATTTGCCAATGGAAATAATGTAAGTAGATATAAAAATCTTTTGCAATTTTTTTCTCTAATGTAACTTAAGTGGCTTTTAGTAAGAAAAAGAAAACCTTTAAAATATGATCAATGAGATTACCTGAATAAAAGAAGCAAAGGCTATGACAGAAAAGGCATCTTATAGAAACATAAATGATATTGAAAACCTCTACAGAAATGACTATTCTTAAATTTCTCAAGCATGAATTTTGTTAAAAACCCTGAAAAATGTAAATTATTAATAATATTAAAATTATCATGAATAATCTTATCATTATACTGTATTATTTAAAATAAAATAACAAATGAGCTGAGTCCTCACTAACTCAGAAATACTTTCTAACTTTCACACTTCAGATGAGCAGTGAAAAGGGAGGCACACCTACCTATACAACTTTCCTTACATTTTTATAGTGATTCTTCATGCAAAGTGGATAACTTAGAAGCATATCATCTGTCATTCAATACCATTTGCAAGTGTTATAAAATTCATTTATTAAGAGTATACCCCCTCCAACTCATTATAATAGCTGTGGTTACCCTATGAGCTGTTATTTTGCCAAACTTTTAAGGTAAAAAGTATTTCAGGGCTTTTTGATGTAAAATCATAGGTAAATTTATTCAATTTTACTTTGCTCATCAACCTTCATTTAAAAAAAAGAAAAAATTCCTTCGAAGACTTCCTTTTAGCAGATTATCAGGTCACTACTACAGTTCTAGCAATCAGGTTATACAGTTCTACTAAGTTTTTTTTGCACTTGAGACTCTCCAACTCTTGCTGGTGCTGCAGGTGGAGGTGGACATTCAGCGATAAGATGACAGCCCTTCAGTACCAAATGCTGCGACCTCATTCACCAACAAGAGGCCACATGTACACTCCCAAGAGGAGAGATGGCAGAGAAGTGAAAGAGACACAATTACGTCTCAAGTACCAATTTCCTCAGTTCATTTTAGGAGACTCAGGTGCGTTTGGGACAATTGCTCCCTAGATTGAACACAGCCAGTGACTCCAAAGTTTCCATTCTCTTTTTTGCAATTTCAGATGGCCTCTCTCGCTCCAATTAGTGCTAAGTTTACTATGTCCTCATCTTCACACAGCAATGGTCAATTAAGTGGAGAAAAATAAAGCTAGAGACTTCCAGTGCTTTCCTAGAAAAATGTTAACTGTACTGTGCCTTTTTTGCCATGTTTATACTCAGCTGATATTAATGAAAAAGTAACATGTTAGGGATTTCAGAAAACAGTGGAGTTCATGGGGGAGAGTGTCACCAGAGGTTTGGGAAACCCACTCCATCCAGCCTGTTTAGTTCTATGCTAAACAGGCTTTTGAGTCTCCTGTAACAGGCACCCACACCCAGCCCCGAGATGCTCACAGCCTGGGCCACGCAATCCAATGCTTGGTTTCCTCTAACCCCACCTTAGTCTGTAATGGTATCTCATATGTAAGGTTTTTTTTTCTACACAATAAGGTCTAAATAGTATTTAAAAAGATAGACTAGCAATTCATCTAGGTGAACGCAGTTCAGTCGCAGAAGCAGTTAAGAGCATGGGCTTTGGAGAGTGGAGGGGATAGTGCGAGGCGAGAAGAGAAAGCAAGGGGC
Organism: Anoura caudifer; assembly: GCA_004027475.1. Taxonomy (NCBI): domain Eukaryota; kingdom Metazoa; phylum Chordata; class Mammalia; order Chiroptera; family Phyllostomidae; genus Anoura; species Anoura caudifer. The sequence goes on from PVKU01000104.1 coordinate 99,122, forward strand.
TTGTAAAGGGGCCAGAGACACACCACCAGCTTCAAACACTTTAAAAATAGCTTCTCTTGCCTATGGGGACAGGAGTCACTTTTTTAAAAAAAATGTCTATTTCAGCTTTTTGAGTGCTTACAAATGCCCTAAAGCAAGCAATCGAAACCTGACTTCTAACTTGACTAGATGCTCAAAGGCACTTCTGTTAAGACTCTTGCTGTCTAATCTGGCGCCTGCTGTATGATACCATTACCACCAGCTCCCTTGATTAAAGACCTTCAACTAAGCCAAAAAGAGACTGTTGTTTGGGGGAATGCGACTTTATAATGGACATCAATGTTAAAACAGATGAACATTTGTTGTAATGCATTAATTTTTATAGGTGAAAGATAACTAAGCAATAATTCCTATGCAAATTATACTTATTTATTGTTAATTCATTTTAATTCAGCAAATTTTTTAATTTGACAAAGCGTTTGTTGAACAGCTACTATCAGCACAGCCTTCTGCTATGGTACTGTGGAATAAGTAAATAATAGGTTCTGTGGTCCTCTAGTATTGCACAGCCTAGTGGGGGAACTGATCTTAGTTTACTGAATCCCAGCTCATGCATTACTGAGTGTGTGAACTTGCCTAAGTTATTAACTTCTCTAAGCCTTTGTTTTTCCAAATGCAAAATGTCTAGAATAATAGTTCCTACCTTGCAGGATTATTGTAAGTTTTTAATGAAATAAGTACAATCCCACATAATAAGCACTTAATAAATATTAGTTGTTACTGTAATTTTTAGTATAACATGTATTGAACAGAGAGTCATGGGGATATGTGGTCTAACATATATGTATGTGGACACATTCTAGAGAGATGACTGTTTTTTTAATGAATATGATTATAAGATTTCCAGCGCTATGACACTGGCTCAAACAATAAGGTAAAATGCATATAATCTACAATATCACAACCTTCTAATGAGAGTTGCCAAGACTGACAGAGAATCTGAAGTGTTGCTCCAAAATATTCCAAAGTGCTCGTTAAGGGCCAAAGGATAAAACAGAACTAATAGGTAATATCTACATATCATTTACACAGTATGCATTTATACACTGGGGCCTTGTAGCCAAGTGAGATCATTGAGATGGTAGCTCAGTGAGGGTGGCCTGTGGCATCATCAGGGCTCCGAACAGACCAAACAATCAGCAATTAGAGACTCACTGCTAATGGAGGTCAGTGCTGTGCTATGAAGATCTGAGGCTCAGAGTTTTGTTTGTGTGAAAATAATCTTAAATTGAATGTGTGTGCAATTATGGTGTCACATTAGGGAAAAGAGGCAGTTAATGTTACTGTGTACCTATTATGGGCTAGAAAATTTTATATATTTTTGGTTGATTCCCATAGATGTTTATAAAGTAAAGAGTAGTATCTTCATTTCAGAGAAATTAAATAAGTCATCTAAGATCACACAGCAAAAACTTAGTAAGACAGTATTTGTATTCCAAAGTACTTTTAACTCACTATTTCATCCTATTTCTCAAGCTAAAGGGGAATATTATTTTAAATATTTGCAGAGGAAAACAGGGAAGTGGAATTGGTTTATTCTGAAGGATGAAGACAGAATTTCCTGGATCCATCGATATAGAAAGATATTTGTTTAAAGTTCAGCTTATATTTGATTTCATGCCATTAAATTTTTTTCAGTAAGATATTAGTTGGCCCTTTTTAATCCTCATTCTGAGCAGGCAGACCTGTTTCCTAGAGCAGTAAGCTTTTGGAACACGCATCCTTAGCTGTTCTGTGTTGGTTGTCTGTTTTTCCTATTGGTTTATTTCAGCTTTGTGGAATAGGTATGAGGTTACTCTACAGCCACAGTATCATTTCTGAATTGAGATTCATCCATCTTCAATGGATGGATATAAATTGTAAGATTTTACTGAGTGTGTGAAATATATATATACACACATATATGTAAATATATACACACATATATAAATATAAATAAATGAATGACAGACATATGAGACATAAAGTGCACCTCGTCAGCTGACCTTAAGCAGTTGCGTGCACAGGCTTTGCCATCGGTGTTCCCAGGGGCACCAGCACAGTGCATATATCTTCAAAGATACCCACTAGTAGTTAATGAATTGCAGTGGCTCTAAATATCATCACATATTATCATGCATTCAGCTTATGTTACAAATTTATTACATATTTATTGAAATAAAGCTATTGAGACCTTTGCTCCTGGCTCTGATGGAGTTTATGTCAGATTACCGGTAACTCTCACTTGTACAATTCTACAAGCTGGAGAAAATACTTTCAGACATACATACACAATAATAAACCAATGACAAAAACAGTAACAAAATAGCAGATAAAAGGCATTAAAACAGATAGTCCTCGAGAGGCCAAGATCCCACAGAGAACAAAACCCTTTGAGATCCTATATTCGTTGCTGTTTTTCTCCTGTAGGGAATTTTGCGACACAAAATGAGATACCTAAGCGCTGCTCAAAAAGTTGCAGCGTGACACTTGCAGCATCTGACAAGGTTGGGGAGACAAAAAATAGGGTTTGTAAACCAAAATTACGTTTGGACTGTAAAAATGAAAAAAAAAAAAAAAAAAGCATTTATCTGAGCAAAAGGAGTTGCAGCCTGGGAGACGATTCAAGTAGCAACCTAAATTGTGCTCCGCCAAGGCAAAGGGAAGGACATTTTTTAATAGAGAAAGTTTCCACCCAAATTCCCAATTTAATGCTAAGGAAGTTTGCAAATTGTGCAGTCCAAATCATGCAGTTCTGGTTGGCCAGTATAGGTACAAATGAGGACACAACGTGTAGTTCTGACTGGATGGGGCAGGTCTCAGTCTGCAATGATGCAGAAGGTGAAAACAAGCAGAGCACAGTGTCAGAAGCCGAGAGTTCAGTTAGAGGTTCTTCCAGGTATACGGACTAGGTGAGGAATCCCTGACAGCAATAGTAGCTAGACGTCTTATTCTTAAAATTTGGGCCCTAGGTTGACCATGAGAAGTCCATCTCAGCAGATAAATTCCTTCTTGAGGTTCACATCAAGGGAATCTTTCTTCTGGGGTCCACAGGTTGAAAGATACTAAGGTGACCAGGGTTTGAGGGGCCAAGAGTCCAAAGAAAAAGGGAACTGTAAAAGCATTTGCCACTTTTGAAGCTGACTGTCCATGGGATGAAAAGCCAACAAACTAAGCGGAAAGCAGCTGCACAGGTTAAACTGCTAAGCAAGGGATTCAGCAGTCTCCTAGTACTGGGGACTGAGAAAATGGAGCCCAGAGACCACCAAGGAAGAGGAGTTCCAGATAACAAAACAGGCTTTCACTTGACCCCTCGAACAGTCTTTTAGTTTATCCAAGGGAGGGAGGAAACCATAGATTAACCATCACAAAACCCAAAACCCATTTTCTACTAGACCACAGTGATGAGCCCATATTCCATTTAATTTTCAAAAAGAAAATGAAATCTTCTCTATAGGAAGTTTGAACGTATTTTTATCTAGGAGTTGTACACTGGCCGTCGGCCATGGGAGTTTAACCTGCAAAAGGCTTTGTTGGGCCCACACTACATTTGCTTTCTCCATTTGCACGCTTTTAGGAGGAGTCTACTCTCCAGTTCTTCTACAGTCCCCACCAATCCCTACAGTCTCACAATAAGCTTATTTCACTCACATAAGTTACTTGCTTGAACCTGAAGGCATGTGCTACACATTTAAAAGCAGATGCATGACAACAATGGGTCTACGTGGAAAACTAAGCACTGTGATGATGGACACCGGGGGCTACAGCATCTTCAATGAAGGAAATAACCTGTGAGTGGATAAGATCATTCGAGGAGGGCCAGTGGCTTAGGAGGATTTAAAGACGAAGCTTACAAATCTCCTCTCTTTGGCCTCTCATTTGCCTTTCTTTTTTTGTTCATTTAATCATTTTTAATAACCTGTATTTGTAAAACATTATTTAGTTTACAAATTATATTTTACATAATATAATTATAAATTTATACAATATATATTTAAATAATAGAAAATATTTATATTATATATTTTTACAAAATCCTCCAGAAAAAACTTAGGGCAATAATCAGCATCTCTGGAAAGAAGGTAATTAAAGCTCAGAGGTGTCATGTCACTCAGCAGAAAAGAGACTGCGTGACACTCAGTTGCACACTCATTCTGCTGCCCCTGACAGCCAGCTCAACATTAAAGGGTCTTACCATATAATATGCATATAAAAGTATTTACAAGAAAGTATTCTCCCCACCACTATATTTGAGTAATATAAGAGAAAAGAATAAAATTTGAGGCCATGGAAAAAATTATAAATTAATACTATAGCAAAGAATCTGAGTGCACTGGTAAAAGCTGGCCCCCAATATTTTTTCCTTTATTCTCACGAAACTGTTTTAACAAGAGGAGGTATGTGTCTTACTTATTCTAACTTTCATAGACTTACTGTTTAAAAAATCAGAGTGTGCTAGATCTTTTCACAGGTAAAGGCCCACAGAGTCTAAGAAGACATAGTACATGGTTTTAAAATGCAAATATCAATATGTTGCCACAGAGGACACAGAAAAAAACCCCAAAACCCTGAAATGGAAAAACCACAGGGTAAAACAGCAAAACAGGGTTAGGGTTGGAGAAATGTAGGCACCTGTTTTGCAAGGATGAAGCCGGGTGTCAAAAGGTTGTCTACACAATTCCTTCATTACTAAAAGCACACTTGTGGAAGACACTCGCTGGCAGATCAGAGAACCTAGTACAAACAGAAGTAAAAATCCTGTAGCCTGTCTGAGGTGCCTTGCCTGGCTGATTGACAGGTTAATGAGGAGTCCAAGTCAGATGCTGCCATTCATTGTCAAATGGAGTAAGAAGTTTTTGCACAAAGACATAAATATATTTCACCAATCCAGATGCTACCTGACACCAGACAGTGGCAAGATGGCATGACCTCATCAAGGTAATTTAAACATACCTCTTTGACTAAGCTTCTCTATATTTATTGTAAAATTCTAGAAATAATCTGAGATGTTTTGAAGAGTGGACAAGACATTCATTAGTCTCTGAATCTCATTCTACAAAACAAGTGTAGTGATTTTTTCTTTCACTGAAGTTGACAGGACAAATCAATGACAGAGTCCCAACTTTCCCTGGCTCCTACATGTTTGTTCCAGGGTGTTCTGGAAGATTGCTTTTCCATTCCTCATAGATAGTTCATATGCTCGTCTCCAGTGGAAACAAAGTGACACTTCTTATTACTGTTGGCTGTTGAAAAGCAATTGCAAAGGGAGTGCCTTGAAACAATTAGTCCTCTGCAACTGCTTATTTAACAATATGTATTTCCCAAGAGCTGTTCATCCTCAAAAGGAAGGAGCCAAGACTGAATATGTACTGTATCTAAGTAGACACCTGCATTGAACCCCTCTGGGTGCTAATAGGAAATTCTGACACACAAAAATTAAAGGAAAATTATTAATTTTCTTCTCCAGCCCATTTACAATGAACTCTGTATGGTTTCGTGAGCAAAGGAACAAGATCCATTTCTTATGCTACCTCAAGGACTACTTTCATTTGGGGCAATCTCTTCATAAAAGATGGCTTTAGTTTTAACGCTGAAATTCAACATAGAAGAGCAAGAGATACATGGAAAGCAAGGAAGAAAGAAAAAAGAAAGAGAGAGAGGGAACAAAGGACAGTGGGAAGAAAAAAAAGAATGGGGAAAACAAGAACAAAACACTGTGCTTTTCAAAAAATACATTTTATTGATTATGCTATTACAGTTGTCCCATTTCCCTCCTTCCCTCCCCTCCACCCTGCACACCCCCTCTCACCCACATTCCCCCTCTTCAGTTCATGTCCATGGGTCATAAATTCTTTGGCTTCTACATTTCCTATACTATTTTTACCCTCCCGCTGTCTATTTTCTACCTACCATCTATGCTACTTATTCTCTGCACCTTCTCTGCCTCTCCCATTCCCCTGTTGTTAACCCTCCATGTGATCTCCATTTCTCTGCTTCTGTTCCTGTTCTAGCTGTTTGCTTAGTTTGCTTTTGTTTTTATTTTAGGTGTGGTTGTCAATGATTGTAAGTTTGATGTCATTTTATTATTCACATTTTTTATCTTCTTTTTCTTAGATAAATCCCTTTAATATTTCATATAATAAGGGCTTGGTGATGATGAACTCCTTTAACTTGACCTCATCTGAGAAGCACTTCGTCTGCCTTTCCATTCTAAATGAAAGCTTTACTGGATAGAGCAATCTTGGATGTAGGTCCTTGACTTCCATGACTTGGAATACTTCTTTCCAGCCCCTTCTTGCCTGCAAGGTTTCTTTTGAGAAATCAGCTGAGAGTCTGATGGGAACTCCTTTGTAGGTAACTGTCTTCTTTTCTCTCGCTGCTTTTAAGATTCTCTCCTTACCTTTAATCTTGGGTAATGTAATTATGATGTGCCTTGGTGTGTTCCTCCTTGGGTTCAACTTCTTTGGGACTCTCTGAGCTTCCTGGACTTCCTGGAAGTCTATTTCCTTTGCCATATTGGGAAAGTTCTCCTTCATTATTTGTTCAAATAATGTTTCCACTTGTTGCTTTTCCTCTTCTCCTTCCGGTACCCCTATAATTTGGATGTTGGAATGTTTAAAGATATCCTGGAGGTTTCTAAACCTCTCCTCATTTTTTAAAAAATTCTTGTTTCTTCGTTCTTTTCTGGTTGGATGTTTCTTTCTTCTTTCCAGTCCACACCATTGGTTTGAGTCCCAGTTTCCTTCCCATCACTATTGGTTCCCTGTACATTTTCCTTTATTTCACTTAGCATAGCCTTCATTTTTTTTCATCTAATTTGCAACCAAATTCAACCAATTCTGTGAGCATCCTGATTACCAGTGTTTTGAACTCAGCATCTGATAGGTTGGCGATTTCTTCATTGCTTAGTTGTATTTGTTCAGGAGCTTTGATCTGTTCTTTTGTTTCATCCATTTTTGTGTTTGTTTTGATGCACCTGTTACATAGTAAGGGGCAGAGCCTTAGGTATTCACCAGGGTGGGGCAAGCCATGTCACTGGGTTGGCACTGTATGTGTGTGTGTGGGGGGGAGTCTGAGAGGGAACAACGGTGCTTGCTTCACTCTCTGCCAGATTTTAGTCACTTCCCCTGCTTCCCACCATCAAATTGGGCCCTTCTGGTGCTGATTCCCAGGTGGGTGGGTTTGTGTATGTTCTAGGACCCTGTGGGTCTCTCCAACTAACTCTCCTGTGAGGCTGGGAGTTTCTCCTGCTGCCTCAACTCCCCCAGGTGTTTTCAATCAGTGGTTTGAGGCTTTATCTCCCTGCGCTAAGGCCCTGGGTTGTGCAGTCCATCCTGCTCCCCAGTTGTTTCTCCCAGTTTATCTGCACACGAATGTGAGACCACCCAGTCTGCAATCCGCTGCCTTGCCGGGTCCACCCGCTGCTGCCTTGCTGGCCAGCTGCAGCCTTGTATGCCCCACTCCACAATCTGCCACCTCACCGGGTCTGCTAGCTGCCGCCTTGCCCACCCCAGTCCTCCAGCCACCGCCTTGCCGTTGAGTCCTCTGCCTGTCTCCACCCTTCCTACCGGTCTGAATGGATGTTTCTTCTTTAACTCCTTAGTTGTCGGACTTCCATACAGTTTGATTTTTCTGTCGGTTCTGGTTGTTTTTTGTTTTTAAATTGTTGTTGTCCTTCTTTTGGTTGTGTGAGGAGGCACAGTGTGTCTACCTATGCTTCCATCTTGGCTGGAAGTCTCTAAAACAGTTTTTCTGTGTAAGAAAAATGCTTCCTATGTTCAAGGCACTCTAGTGGCCACCAAAGGACAACTGAAAAGTAGAAGAAACTGTTCCCACCTTTGGGTCACTTATTTCCCTGCCATTTAATACATGAAGTTAGGAATAAAAATGATTTTAGCCAATCAGTATTAAATTTGAATATAGGGTATATATTTTTAGCTACAGATTCTATGCTGTAATTCCCTTCTCCAAATTAGTGAATGATTCAAAAATTGCCAGGACACATCTCGAGACCAGATGCTTGTAAAAATGAACATATATAAGTCATTTACAGAGAGACAGTCAAACAGGCCTCTGCAGAAAGGGATCTCCCAACGCACATACTGAGAAGTGCCGTATCCCAATGCTATGTTAAGTTTGGGCCTCTTGCCAGCTTTTGCATTCCAAGAAGAATGCATTTCAGCTTTTGGAAAGGTTCTTCTATGTGTATGAAGCTGTTTCCAAAAAAACTTATTTTCCATCATTTCCAAGAAGCTCATGCCTGAAACTGCCGGGTATACTAGTTATCTTATGTGGGATTCCCTACATGTAAGTCACCGTTGTCAGTCAGCAAAATTTTGACAGAGTAAATGGGAGAGAGCCCTAGAAGAAAACCTGAAATAAACATTGTATATGTTTGAATCTCACTGGTTTGGGTTTAAAGTGCAAAGTTACTTTATAACATAATTAAGCTAGGAGTGCTATGCAAAATGTTTAGTGAGTGTGGCACACACATTGACCGATCAGAATGCCTGTAGGAGGGTTCTGAAGCTTCCCTGACTGGCCCAGCAGTTACCCTTTTAGCTGCTGAAAGTCTGGGGACGCTTCTAGCTTAATTGGCTAGAAGGCTGGGGCATATGCAAGGTTTAAACAATAGCTATTTCAATATTTTAACAACCGATAGTGTTCTACCAGTGCCTACCAGCTGAGTGTCAGGCCTGGCGATCACTCCCATTAACTGTTTCACAAATTTGGATATACCTTGGACTAAGCAGGTTTTAAAAAGTTTTGATTTATAAGTATTAGCATAAATCTACATAGAAATTAAAAACTCAATCCATTAAAAAAAAACAAAGGTCATTGGAGTAATGGTTCAGGAAATTAAAGAAAAATATTAAACATAGTGGAGTGCCTTATAATTTTTTTGTGGGCCATATGGAGACATTTGATTAAACAATGGATCCCAGGGATATTCACAACAAACTGATATCACACTGATGACATTTCCTAGCGGTTAAACAATAGCTGTCCTTGTCCAAACTTATATCAATGAACTAGAAAATGGAGACAATATGTGCAGTGGATATTTGTTACTTTGGCCTGGCTGGCACGGCTGCTGCCATGTGGGTTTCGTGAGATAAACTCAGCTCCTTCTACCACTTGATTCTGTTCACCATCGAGGATTGGCTAGAGTACCTGTCACCATGTGATTGGTTTCTGAATAGCCTGTGATTCAAGGGGAAGGTAAATTAAGTGGTTCATAGAATTTTCTACTGGGGAATAAGTTCTTTTTCTACTGGGGCAGATGAGCTAGTAGGAGGTAAGTTTTACACTGTTTGTGGCCATTATACTCAAGAAGATTATTAAGAAAATAGCAGTAGACATATTTAGAATGATTTTTTAATCTTGCTTTTGTATTTGTATCCATCATGCATGAAAAAGAATGTCACACGATTTCTTAAATGCTCAGATGTATTAGAAGTTTGATGGCTCAACCTTGAATCTTCAGAAAGTGATCAAGAAATTCCTGAAAATATTTCAAGTAACCAAGATGCCCTTTTCAAAAGGGCATCAAATAATAACTATTAAAAATCAGAATGTTATAGAAATATACCTTTCATCCATCAGTCTCAGAGCACCTATGGCACAATAATGATCTAGATTTTAAAAAAATGAGGCAGTAACTTCCTCTGAGCAAAATAGAGTAGCCATGCATATGTACACAACACACTTCTGTGGTCCCAGGTGTTGACAAAGGCAGTAAAAGAAATACAAAGGCCAGTAAAACACACACACACATTAAGTCTTCATGGAGCCTACTTTGAAGATCTTACTACTATATAGCCATATTCCATAGAAATGTCTGAGGTGAAGACAGAAGGCAGTTTCTAGATTAAATGAACCCCACCAAACCCTGGAGGAATCTTGGTGTTCAGGACTGACTGAGGGCTGGTACCAGCAATGAACCCGTGTGGCAGAACTCAGGCAAGAGCAACACAAACTGTCGTCACTTCAGAAGAGCCACACAGATGGAATTAAGCTCATTAAACATGAGTTTGAAATAGCTTTAGTTTTTACTTCTACTTAGCTTGTATTAAGTTCCTAAAAGAAAGAGACTGTAATGATTTCTTTTGTATCTCCCTACAATATATAGTTTAATGCTCAGGAGTCCTCCTTTATTACTTAACCTCCCTCAGAGGTTGACTTTCTCCTATGTATATGGTTTGATAGGTTATACTGGCTACCATTTTAATCCTCAGGTTTAAATTTACTTCATTACTATTGATGGGTTCAATGACAAACTTCAGGTCTCCACCCCCACCGAATCCCACCGAGGACTCTCAGCAGTTCATTCCTGACCACCTTCCAACCCACCATCACTTAGATTTACTTTCTGCTTAGATTATCCTAAAAAGTAGGTATGGGCATGTCATTCTCATTCAGTATTTTAACAATTTAAAAACTAACAAAATTTAAAAACAAATCAGAACAAAACAAACAACCCCCCAACTTTGATGCCTTCCCAAAACTGAAGTTTAACATCCCGTCCTGATCTACTACTAGTAACGCGGCAGCGAAGTCGATCCACCTGTTTCCTCTCCCACCACTGCTTTCTAACTGCAAAACCTTTCCTGCTCCCCTCACCCCGCTGCTTAATCTAGGCAAAATGTATCACTTTCTCTTCTTGTAGCCTAGGCTAACAGTATTTTCTCTGCCTGAAGTACCCATCTCTAACCATATATTCATCACTTATTTTATAAACATTAAATGTGTCACAAACTGATGGGCAAGCAAAACGAAGGAGCTGAGTCTATCGGGTGTAATAAGGTCGCACGTCCCATCTAAAAGGGGCAGCATCTACTCAGGACTTGAAAATTGCTGCCAAGCAAGTAGAGTGGCAGGAATTCAGCCTTTCTCAATATTCAAAGTTTGCAGCAAACAATTAAAAAACCTAGAACCCGGCCTGTGTACCACTGTGTGTCTAACAAAATACAACTTTAGGTTGTTTGTACGGACCTTCATGTTAGCTGCACTAGGCCTTAGGGCTTCCCGGGGACTAGTCAGGGCCACCGACTTGAGTGGCTTGCTCTTGGGTATCAGCACGAATGCTAGTACAGGCAGGAGTAAACCCGCCCTTCACTCAGCTCTCATAACGCTCTGTTTACATGGCACCTGCCATAGTTTATGCTCGTCGCTAAGTGTTTACGCCTTTGAACCACAGATCCTAGAGGAGCAGGGCTGTCGCCCGCATCCTGTCTTGGCACCATTAGCTCACTGTGGAGGGTTAACTATAACTGTGTCTATAGAGAGGAGTTTGCATGCCAACTTGATTCCAAACTTTAAAGTCACTTTGTATTTTTTCCCTTCCTAAATCAATACTATGTTTTGATTAGGCACCTTGCTTTAAAATAGACCATCACTAAAGAATTTTTCTCTTTTGCAAACCTACATATGCTTTGAGTCATATTTTAGTTGTACCACATAATCCTAATGTTTTTCTACACAAGTTCCTTGAAAGATGGTGGTCAAAATAAGGACAGTTTAGAGATATCTCTGGTGAATTCAGGAAATCATTTTAGTCTAGAACAGAAGTTTTCACTTGGGAAGGTTGTATTCATTTGTTAATTTCAGGCTGCAACTTTTCCCCATTTAACAAAAGCACCAAGAAAGTCAGCATTAATTTTTGCTACAGTTCTTTAATTTCCAGTTATGCTATCTAAGCATGCTCACAAAACTAATTTAAGCTGGGCATTTCCAGACTTACAGGATGTCAATTACTTTTAGTGAACCAAGACATTCTCATTTCACGAAGCATTTCCTGAACATTGCTACCTATTTCATTCCTCAATTGATCTAATTTCTAGACACAGCCATTGTCCCATTATAAGGTCCTCCACGGCTGCCACTGCAAAGTTCATAAACATCAATTCTGCTGAACAAAAACATGTTTTGGCAGTTAGCTAGATGTTCTCAAAATAAAGGAGGGTAAATACGTTCTCCTTATCTGTATAACCAGCAAGTTAGAAGTCCGGTGCTGTTTCAGGTGTTCAAGATTTAACCCTCACCATTTATTTTATTCTACAACTCTCCATGAGGTGATTATGTGCACAAATTCATCTCTGTGTGGACACTCGATCCCTTTACACTGAAACTCCACACCATGTGTCCATCAGCATATATGTGTGCCATGAGTACTCAACTGGAAAGCTTACCTGCAGACTGTTGAAAATGACAAAGAGGACCGACATCCAGAAGTGTCTGTAAGCCATGTGCAGGCCTCCCCAAAGCCATGTCACAGAAATCAGGGCAAAGAGATACAAAACCAGGGGAATTTCTAGAAATCATAAAAAAAGAAAGAAATTTTCAGCTTGACAATATGGCATCGTCACACATATATGCAAAATTATTTTTGACTTTCTTGTGATACTCTCTATGCCTAAGTACCCATTTTGAAAGAACAACCTTGGAATCTCATTCTAATGCCAGAGAAGAGAAGGCACATTGCTGATTCTACATTCTTCCTGTTTTGCTGGTAGGTCCCAGGACAGGGAAGAGGGAGAACTGTTCCTCTCCAAGACTACCACCTGCTGGACTGTTATGGAAGTTACACGAACAACTGCAGGAACAAAATCACTTTTAAATCCCAGGTAAATTTTAAAAGATAGCTCCACTAGAAAATGGCAGGCAGGTATCAACGTGCTCTGAAAATTAGTATAGTCCAACTCTACATTTTGAAACAGAAACGACATAAAACGTGTGTTTGATGGAAAAATATATACTCTTTTATTCTAAGAAAATAACAAATCTTATAGCTAGTGTCAAGAGCAAAGATAAAGTCACAGGATTTATTACTGTCAACACTGAGCTTATTCTAGCCAACGTTTCCCAGGCAATTTGTTCCAATTCTTTTCAGAACAGGTTTCTTCAAGGCAAATGAATTTCATCACCCCTCCCGCTCATTTTTGATATTTGGATTTTAGAATAACAACCTTAAAGAAAGGATTTCAATATTTAAATGACAAGCTATATAAAGATTTGAAAGTGAATCAGATCATACCAGCTGCAAATAAATACATTTTCAAGTTGTTAAAAGACATCTGGTCTGGAGCACACCAGTGCAACTCTCAGGACAGACCTGGAAGTCCATATACATATCTACCCACCATCACCAATTACCACCTAAAGTCCACATGTGCTGGAGAAGTTAGAACAACTAAATAAAACTGTCATGTTGAAAATTGCCAACCTGGTCCCCCATCATCACCCTCTGCATACTTTAATGTGCATTTTCTACAAAGACATTCTCCTACACAAACGCAATACAGCCATCAAACCAGGAAATTAACACCGATGCATTACTACCACCCTCAGGTCCCATTCAGCGTCTGCCAGTTGTTCTATCAGTCTCCTTTGCAACAGAAGGACCCAGCTGTCTTGTTTCTGCAGCCCCCTTTAATCCCAGTAAGTTCCCCTGTGTGTCCTTGGCTTTCATGACTCTTGACACTTTTGAAAATGACCAGCCAGTGGCACAAAAGGACAAATATTGTATGATTCCACTTACAAAAGGTGCCTGGAGTAGGCAAATTCACAGTGACACCAAGTGCAACAGAGGTCAGCAGGGGCTGTGCTAGGGTGAGGGAGTTACTATTTAACGGGTAGAGAGTTTACGCTTGGGAGGACGAAAACCTTCTGAAAGTGCATAGAAGTGACGGTGGCACAACACTGTGAATGTACATAATGACACTGGATTGTGCATTTAAAATGGTTAAAATGGCAAATGTTATGCTATGTGTATTTTACCACAATTAAGAAATAGAAGACTATGCCAAAGAAGGCAGACTTGTGTCAACATTAGGTGTTCCTACCAGGGAAAATAAATCAAGTCCTCAAAGTACTTAATTTAGCAAGAAGTCACTGGTGTGAAAAACGAAGTAGTTTGAAAAGGTTTTAGTGAAAGAAATTACTTGTGGAAAGAAACAAAAAGCAGCAAGGGGATGTGTCATTTCGTACGACTACCACTGAGAGAGTCTGCTCAGGGGAGTTTGGAAATGCCACTGAGAAGACACAAAATCGCTTTATTTTTTAGTAGAAAATACAATGTCAATGAATTTAATTGCCAGTTTTAAAGAAAGTGTGGTGCTGTATTATCTCTTTTCTTTGTAATTGCAGCCTTAGCAGTTATTGCTCTGCACCAATGACAACAATAAAGGCTTTATTATGGAAATCATGCCTCATTTACATGAGGCTGACATTCATTCTGTGTTTACAATCTTCTAAAGTACTTGTTTTCATTTTACCTCACTGACCTTCTGATTGGAACAATTTGGATGTGCTACTAAAACAAACTCATCAACAGAAAACAAGAAACACATCTGTGAAACAGTGTGGGTTTAAGATATTTATGGGTCTATTTACAACAACAGGCATGCATTATTTTAAATTAGAAGAAAAAGTAATTAAAAAAGGTATCGAAAGGTCTTATTTTTAAAATATGGCTCTAAATTAAGATACTTAATTGATCTGATCTGTTTCTTTGAGAGAAAATACTGTGTTCTTGAGCTTTCTTAACACTAATTCCACATTGCATAGTTCTACCCACCAGTGTTCACAGCAAATAAACCTAAATTAACAGAGAAGACAACAGGACACTGCCCTGGTGGGTGAGGTTCAGTGGATTGAGTGCCAGCCTGAGAATTGAAAAGTTGATGGTTTGATTCCCAGTCAGGGCACATGCCTGGGTTGTGGGCCAGGTCCCCAAGTGGGGGCATGTGAGAGGCAACTGATGGATGTAGCTCTTGCACATCAATGTTTCTCTTTCTCTCTTTTTCCCTCTCTTCCCCCTTCTCTCGTAGTAAATAAATAAAATCTCAAAAAAAAAAAAAAAGAAAAAAGAAAAAAGACAATAGGGCATATATTTCACAGAACTGCCAAATCAGCATAGCATACTATGTGTGGAATAAATAACATACTTACGGACCAGATCTGCAAATTGTTCAAAGAAACACTCCATGCATAACTCATGTTTTACCTCATTCCTAAATTTGGATCACTAGTCTTATATTTGGTTCCAATTTTAGAACTTTCTTTTTGCTTCATTACTTCAAAAACATTCCCAAGAAAACTCTTAAAAACTCATTTGGGCCCTGGCTGGTGTGGCTTAGTTGGTTGGAACATCTTCCCATAAATTGAAGAGTCACGGGTTCGGTTCCTGGTGGGGGCACATGCCTAGGATGCAACTTTGGTCCCTAGTCAGCAAGTTCGAGAAACAAATGATTGATGTTTCTCTCTCATATCAATGTTTCTCTCCTTCTCTCTCTCCCTCCCTTCCCCCTCTCTCCGAAATCAACAAGCATGTCCTCAGGTGAGGATAAAAAAATTAAAAAGAAAAAAACATTTGGTAACGGAACCCACTCTATGTCCTGGGGCTCCTGTCTGGAGATACAGTTGTGAATGTTTGTTGCAGCAGGCCAGACTTTGTACATCTCAACTCTCCATTATGTGCCAGGTTCTTCATTTAATTTAGCCATCTTTACTAAATCCATAATCTCTAGAGTCACCATCTTCCTTCAAAAAATTTAAACATTTATTCAATTTTTTAATTTTTCAATTGTAGTTGACATTCAATATTATATTAGTTTCAGGTGTAGGCATAAAAAGAGTCACCCTCTTTCCATGAGCACTTTAGGGCCAACGATTTCCAAATATTCATCTCCATCTTTCCTGAGGCCCTGATCTCTAGGCTTGATGCTCTCCAAAGCATCTCAAACTAAGTTAATCCAAAGCTCAATTTAGCATCATTCCTCTCAAGCTTTCTCTTCCTTCCGAGTCCTGGTGCTACCATCCACACAGGCTTATCCCACGATTGATTACCCATCACACACTGTACCAAACGGGGTGGGAGGACCACACGCATAAAGCAGTCAGCACAGAGCCTAGAACAAAGCACACGCTTACCATGCCTTAGCTTGCTCTCGTCCTCATCCTTAGCACCATCATGACTTTGGCCAAGTTAGGAAAACAGTGCCTGGCTACAGAGATCCCCCCTCTTACATACCTGAAGTGCCAAAATACCATGTAATAAAGAAAAGTGTTTAACTTTTTTTTGTACCTGAATTTCCCAAACTCATTTGGTTATGTAACCCTTTTGTTTATCTGATGTGATTTGAAGATTGAACTTGGAGGAAAATTGCTTTCTGTGTACAGACTCCAAACTCTATCACATCCATATTGTCACTGAAAATTTCCTCATAAACCTATTTTAAGTGGATCTCTAGGTGTCTTCTATTCCCCTCCCTCTCTCTTTGATATTTCCTATCCTATCCTATCCTATCCTATCCTATCCTATCCTATCCTATCCCATCCCATCCCATCCCATCCCATCCCATCCCATCCCACCCCACTTAAAAAAGCTGGCAAGGAGACTCACCATTCGGTTGAGACTTACAATTTGTAAACCTCTGCTCCAGAAGGAAATTTAAATAGGATATGGTAGGATACCTTACACATAACGTAGATACAGTAAACATAACTATAATGGGGGCCTATACCTACCATCTTCTTACATGGATTTACCCTGACCCTCGCTGATATATGAAGGACATAAGCCTAATTTTGATAGATCTGCAGAGGTGAGATATTGGATCCAGGGGCACAGAGAATGGCCTAGAGTCTATTTTCTAGGGGAAAGGAAGAAGAATGTGAGCACATTCTCAGAGGAGTCTCAAAGTCTGCTGAGAACCTAAATAGCAGTACTTTGTCAACACCTGACTCAGGGCTCCCCTGAACGCTAAAGGACAGTCCGGTGTCAGGCCTGCTCTGAGTGTGATTTATTGGGATTGAAAAAAAAAAAAGGCACAAACCTAGAATTATGGTCTTGCCTTGCGAGAGCTATATATAATTTTCAATTTGTAGGCTATAATTTTGATTCTAAGGAGAATAATCAAGTTAGATGAGACATACCCACACGGACCTTGCACGACCTGTTATTAGAATAATTTCATTTGAACCATGCATGTACTTCAAAGTTGCCAGATACTATCCTACTGGGGATGGGGTGTGTGTGTGGGGGGGTCAAATAGGTCTGTGATTTTTAAGTAACAGATGAAATGGTCTGTTTTCTTTTTGTGAGGAAAAAAGTCTTGGAACTATGAGAAAGAAAATTATCTACTGGTTTACAACCAACATAGTGATTTTCTACACATTTCATAAATGTTTCATAAAATGACGTTATAACAAAAGTTTTTAGAAGATCAGAGTTCTAAAATAAACAGGGAGTCAGCCAACTAACGATGGAAGACTGGTTTAACCTAGTTTTCTAATTACATTACCAGTTAGTTACTCAGCTGTAAAAGAGTTCAAAACACGCATCCCCAGGCATGCACCTAACAGCAGCTTCCAACACACTTAGCTTTTTTATAATACAATGAAAACATACAATGCATCTTTCAATCTGCCTACATCTATATTTTGCATCTTACTAGATGGCCTCATAACTTTTTGAAATTAGGTTACTATGTATTTGGCCATGAATAGACGGTTATAATTTTATGGATAGTTTGATAGGATATTACACTGCAGTCATTAAGATTTATTAGTCTTAAATTCAACAATGAAGTCTTGAGTTAATTCTGACTCAATGACTCAGACTAATTAACTCTAAAGATAACTCTATGAGTGCAAGAAAATATTTACAATGTGTTAAATATGTCAGTTCCTAGAACTATTTTCTGGTAGGCCCTTATCCTCCATCTGGATGAATGCCAGTTGACCTAATGCTTACTTTCTTTCTTTAATTTGGTTCTCTGGCCATCATATTACAAAACTGTATAACCAACTACAACTTTTATTTTATTTTTTATTTCCTTTGTCATGTTACTATCTCAAACATTTACTTGAGTTAAAACTTTTGGTTCTTCTCTCTCAATGGGATTACTTGCATTTCTTCTCCCATTGTTACTGTTGGTATTTAGCTAATTAATAAACCGGGAAGCATGCGCCTGTTTGCTTCGCCAGGATGCTACTGCTTCACGCTCCAGAGGATTACAGCGCTGCTCTGCCAGTACTGGATTGTTGTGGGGTGCAGGGGAGGAGCTGGGCCGAAGAGGCCTGTAAGTCTAACTGTGGTGTGGACCTAGCAAATGCACGTGGAAGCTTGGGAAGTTGATCGGTTCTTTTGAAAAAATCGCCTGGTCCATCCCAAACCCAAGCTAACATAATCCCAGGGGAACAAAGAATCCCTCTCTCTCTCTCTCTCTCAAGCCCACACTTGTCCCATGCACTCACGTGTTCTCTCTCTACAGCCATGTGGCCTTAGCAGCCACATGACAGGCAGCCAGATGGACTCTGCTACTCGGAACAAGCTAAGCTACCTGGGCACGGACTGAGACTACTTAGCAGCTGCCTGTGGGCTCCAAAAGGACTGAGCTTTAACTCGAAGCAGAAACTCCAGACATTGGCTTTTGCTTTGGCCTTACTGAGGAAAGGGTTGAACTTTTCCAATAGCTGAAAAGAAAGAGATGGGATATTGGAATCCCTTGGCCAGCTTTCATTGAATCTTTCCACTAGAATAAAGTTTGTCACACCATAATCTCCTGTGTGTGGGTGCTTCCTTGTAATCTCAAGAAGAGCCTCATTTTCACCAGCGACATCATCAGCTATCAGATTGTTTGATCTTAAAAATGTTGTATG
This sequence comes from Anoura caudifer, assembly GCA_004027475.1. NCBI lineage: Eukaryota > Metazoa > Chordata > Mammalia > Chiroptera > Phyllostomidae > Anoura > Anoura caudifer. The sequence continues at coordinate 117,806 of PVKU01000104.1, forward strand.
TATAATTTCCAAAAGCTCTGAAGATATACTTGGTTTTTGTTGTTAAATAACTATTTTTTTAAATAGAGGAACTTAATACCAAACTCAGAGCTGCTTTTAGGCATATACAAAAATAATAGACCATAAAGTGGTCTGATAGCTTTGCTATTTAAAGGCTTATCATTATCCATGTAAACAATGGGACAGTACCCACAGGTGTGGCAGGGTTTTTTATGCATATGGGAGTAAACTAATATTTTATTGCTCATTCTTACAAATAACTTTGGACCAAGCCCTTACATGGAAAAGAAAGGGAAACCATTGTGTTAAGAAAGAAAGGCAATCCTCAGACTGAATGCCTTGTGGATGACCTAGGGAGAAGGTGGCTGTCCGAAAAAATAACAACTACACTGATGATATCTGTATATTAGTGATCAAAGAAATTTGATCAAAGTGATTTGTACCCAATGATATACTTTTGCACATTTTCTTTCTGTATCTATCAACGTCATATGTCAACTTTAACATTTACGAGATTTTAATTCCAACTCTTTTTCTTCTGTTTCATGTGGAGTTAAAATTGTTAATAGTTAGACTGAATCACTGGTATCAAATAACAGCAGTAAATGTAAGGTAGATACTACAGTTTATTTTTGTCCTAGGCTCAAAACTCTATTCTTTCCTTCCTTCCCTCCCTCCCTCCCTCCCTCCCTCTTCCTCTCTCTCTCTCTGAGTGAGATCATTGGAATTTTATTTAACTCTAGGTGACCTGGGTTTGACAGTAGGTAAGACTAATGAATGAGCAGCCATACAGTGTTTTGGTCACTCTGCTTCCCAAGCCCTCCAAGTGGAGCTATTTTTACCATTCAGTTTCATCTTTAATAGGTTAGACCCATCTTGCTACACTTTGTTTGGTTTTTCTTTTTTAACCAGGTGAAGCTGATTTTGTTACAAAGTTTGTGAAAGACATTTGCAAATTTTTTTTTTCATGCTGTCAAAGCACCTTTAGCATAAATATAAATTAAGTATTTATTTGCAAAAACTCTGGCATTGGGGGAGTGATCATGGAGAGAGGGAAAGCACCAGACTTCTTGGAAACTGTATGATTAAATAAATGTAAGGATCAAAATTGTTCATTTCAATAACTTGTTTATTTACAGGAACACTGATTTACACTCTTTATAATACTATAAAAGAGTATTTAAATTGCTCTCCAATATTTTTAGTCTTTCCCTGTGACCCAATTTGTACTTCTTTCTTGAAGGTGATGTGTACTAATTATAAATCATATCATTTGCTTTCCTGGAGGTTATTAAATTTTACAATTTGTTTCTGTCAAATTCAGTTAAAAGGAATATATCTATTTTAAATATGGGCCTTTAGCCAATTAAAATTTTTTAAAACCAGGCATTGGGGTTGAATGAGTAGAATTTATTCATTAACAAAAGCCGAAGAGTAGAGTGGTTATGGACATGGACTTGAGATATTATTTGAAGGCCATTTATCAGCTGTGTGAACTTGGCGAAGTACTTCACTGTTCGAAGACACAATTTGCTCATCTGTACCATGAAAATAACACTAGCACCTCCCAATAAGGTTTTGTAGATTCAATGAGGATTTAGTGCTTGAAACACAGAACATTTAGAACAGTTTCATATAAACTTTGGCTACTGCTCGCTATGCAAGAAATATATTTCATTAGCAAGCATAAAAATGTATTAGCTAAAATATGAAAGGTAAAGGGATAAATTACATACGGAACTCCTTTCAAATATATCTGTAACTATATATACTATTATATATGTACATATACACAGACATGCACTACAGGGTCTGGCAGAAGTAAGGCCTGCTTGAGAGTAGTTGGTAGGGTCATGATATGGGTGTGTAACAGGGTGCAGACAAGAGGGGGTCCCCAAAAAGGGATATGGAATGGGGTCCAGAACTCAGGGTATCCAGGAAATATTAGAAAGACATATAAGATGTCCTCACCCCTTCTCCCCTACAGGTGTGAGTTGGGGGAAGGGACAAATGGAGCAGGGCCATTGGGAGCTGCTTTGCATAGCAACAGCTTTGCAGCTAACCTCTGGCATGGTCATTTAACATATCTATAACCTTTAACTGGTTTCATAGATATGTTGAATAGTTGTGGCCATTCTTCGAGCCAGGGAGAAGGAGTGACTTCCATCCAAGATGTAACTGGGAGGCAACTCCCCCTGTTTACAGTGCCTGCATGAGAGCTTGGAGAAGATTGGCTCGATGACATGGGGCCATACCTGCCCAGACTCACTATGGCAGCGGGTAAAGCTGGAAGGATACGGGAGTGCTGGCAAGGGTAGCCAATTGTGGGAGAAGTTGGAAATGGGGCTGCAGAGGAGGATTGGCGCAAGGATTTAAAACTCAGACGCAGCAGCCATTGAAGGGAGAGCCACAGGGCTTTGGCAGAGTGGAGACCCCCTCACAGCTTTGCCAGAAAGAGCCACGTAGTTCCACCAGAGTGCAGTCCCCACAGCTTTGGTAGAAGAGGACCACCTGGCCTTGGGGGGCCCCCTTTGGCTGTGTGGCCTGGGAAGCAGGAGAGAATTTAACTGGAAGAAGAGTGAAAGAACTCTTGCCAGTAGGCCATGAGAAGGTGCCACATGGCTTTGGATTAATCAGAGATCCTGCTTGGACTACTACACAGCTGATGGTGTCAAGAGCCTGGATCCCAGACATTTGCTTCTTTTCCTGAGTTACAGTACCCTGAATTAAGGGCAGGGGGAGAAGGAAGCACTGTGGGCATCTGTGGGTATCCAAAAGGACTCTGATATCTTAATGAAGACATTAGGTCACTACTTTAAGTCTATATAGCATTAAATACACATTTCCTTTCCTTTTCACAAATCTCTGGCATTGAGAGACATCTTTCCTAAGGTGGCGGACATAAGGAACCTGGGGGGGGGTCCTTTCGGTAATTGTATATCGCCCCCTCCTTTGGTCCCCGGTTCCTGTGTTCTATAACTGGTGTAATAATTTATAGTTTAATTTGAGCATTTCACCTAAAATGTCATGTGGTGTTCTTGAGTGTGATATTGTTATGTTACAGAATTACATACTTATGATTTTGTAATAAAAGATTTTGTCAACAAAGATTTCATAATAAAAAGGGGCATTATTTGTGCTGGACCCTGTATAATAAAAGGTAGAAGATAAATAGTAAGAGAAATCAAGGTATTTAAAAATGAAGGAATACAGCAGTTATTTCCAGTCAATGGCATCAGGGGGACCTTCGTGAGGAAGAAAAAATTTCAGCTGGGCCTTGAGGATGAACTATGACTGAACATGGTGGAGTTTATGGTAGTAGGAATACCATAAGTAGAGACAAAAAGGCAAATGTATAAATTAGTATAAATTATTCCTTTTGATTGAAATTAAAGGTCATGAAGGTAAACTGTGAGAAGAATTTGTAACACTAGGTCATGAAGGGATCCCAAGGGCCAGGATAAGCAATACATAATTTTTTACAGGAAATGGAAAGCCATTTAAAGTGTCTGATCAGAGGCGTGGCCTAATCAAAACAGAGTTTAATCTTGTAGGCCAGTAAATAGGGGAGAGAATGCTGGAGGCAGGGACACCAGTTGGGTAACTACTGCAGTGGTCAAAGTGAGCGATGATAAAGGTTTGAGGCAAGGGAATGGCAGAGAAGTGGATCCCACAATGGAAAGAAGGGGAGGGACAGAGTTTATTACCAAAATAGAAACTACCATAGTACCCCCAAATCAGAAAACAATGAGAAACCTTGAAACTATGCAGATATTGGCATTTCAACACTGGAGATTCTAAATCAGTAAGTCTGCAGAGTGACTCATCAAACCATAATTTCTCAAAGTGTGATCTCAATGACCATTTTTGAAAACTACTGACCTGAAAGTATATGACTGTGGAGTAAAAGAAATTACACTGGCATCAAGGTTAGGAAAATAAGAAAAGGACTAAGAGGAAGGAGAGAAGAAAGTATAACACAGTGATCCGAGCAGCTGGGACAGGCACAGGAGCAAAGTCGATGACAAATTTTGTATTTCCTGAGGACAAGATCTCATTCTCAGGAGCAGGACAGAAAAGAAGCTGGGAAGAGAAGTTGGACTCAAATTGATAGATCTGACAATTACTACTGTGATTTTAAAAAGGCAAAGGTAATCACTGAAAAGCAGATATTCTCCAGAGTTGAGTCACAAGAAGAATGTTTCATGGCCTTGGATTTAACAGGGCAATAAAAAGAAAAGAGTAACATGAAATCCTAGGGAAACAGACTATTCAAGGAGGGATACTGATTTATGCAGAAGAGTTTAAGAATAAGGACATTAGTTAAGACAATGGTAGATTTGGAGTCCAAAGTCATAGGTGATGAATGAAAGAGTATAAGCAAGGCACTGTCAAGATTCAGCAATGAACAGAAGGTGATGAGTTCAGCTAGCTCATACGGACTCCAAGAAGTTTGTTGGTGAAGGAGAGTGGCAGGGAAGTAACTTGATGAGTAAGCTCTCTGAGGCAGCATATGAGTAAGCTCTCTGAGGCAGTGAAAAGTGACACATGTTTTTACATGAAGGGGAAAGACACAGAGGAGAGAGATTTAAGACATAAGACAATTATGTAGAATTGAATGAAGCAAGTTCCAAGAGAGAAAAATAGATAAGGGGCACAACTGAGAGCTGGCTTTGGTGAGAATGAATTATTTACCTCCTTATCTGAAACAGGAAGAAAAGTACCAAAGAAAGGAAACAACAAAGAAATGAGTATATAAAAATATGGAAAGTTGAATAAAGTAACATTATGTTGTTTCACGACAGTATTGAATGTGTGAATAAACAGTATTATGTATAAGACTTAAGGGCAGTGAATGTTTCAAAGATTAATTAATAATCAATTAAAGGTAATCCAAAGGGTTTCTGAGAAGCAGAGATGGCCCAGTTTAATGATACTTAGAATTAGTTCGTATCTGTTACAGAGAAATACTAATTGGCTGGTAAACAGAAGAGAAGTGTAGGCATTGACAGGACTGATGATTGGCAAAATGCTTAGGGAGGGAGCCAAGCTGGCAAGGAAATCCCAGGAGCTAGCGAAAATATCCTCGGAATGTCCAATCACAGGGTAAAGGGAAGGGAGGCCACAATGACGACACACAGCAAGTAGGAGTGAGGAGCAGGGAGAGGAGGACAGAAAGAGGCTGTGCTCAGTGAGAGATGTGGAGAGAGAAAGGGTGACCAAGGAAGGGAGAATGTGACGGGAAATGGTAACCACACTAACATGAAGAGGAAAAGGGTAGTATAAGCAAAAAAGCAAAAATTTAAGGAGAGGAAAAATATTTTGACATCCTATTAGTTGGAAGGAGTAGCCTCTTCCAACCAGCTGTAAAGAAAGTGAGCTGTTATGAGGCAGACCATTTCGGTTATGAAAAGGCAAGTGAAAGAGTAGTCTTGTGAAAAGATTTTCACCTTTGGTATGGTGTACTTTTCTTCTAAAAAGAAACACTTTACAGAAATGTCATTTGCTTTTATTCAGCTTTCTGAGTTTTACATGTAAAATATTAAGTATGGTGCTCAGATCATAGGCCTTGCGCCAAGCATACATTTGTAAAGAAATTTATGACACGATTGCTAATTTCCCAGATTACCTGTCCCCACTTGCTACTTTCCTAGTCCTAGCAAGCCAAACATACTTTATTTCTGAATCTTCTCTTTAATACTGTGCCAGTTGATTAATTAAAGTGTGATCAACTATTATTCTATGACTGCATTTAATAAAGTAACTGTGTAGGCATTAAATCATAAATTGGAAGTATGTGTAGATAATAAAAATGGCAATAAATAAGACATGGAAAACGCTGCGGATCAAGAATGTAACTGACACCTAAGAGCTTGGGATTGGGCTGATTAGAGGGAGCCGTGGTGTACTGTAGAGTGAGCACTGACAGCAACAAAGGCAGCTCACAGACTAGGTCAGAAGGGGAATGTGGTGTTTTCAATGTCAGATATTCCAAGATAAAACAGCCTTAAAAAACTGAGTTTCCTACTTGCCAGTTGGATTTTATATACATTCTTTAGAAATTGTCTGAATACGTATTCTAGAGAGATACATTAAAAAACTCCAGATATTGTACTTTCATCAGCCAAAAGTTAAATGGAAGATTTCAGTCATCCACTAAGAAAAAAAATGTGCTCTTAGTTCAAAGAAATAAACATGAATAATCGTTTTATGTGGCTTTCAAAGGAAAATAAAAAGTAATGGCTCATCAGTAATTTTTCCAGGATAAATAAAGAAGGATTTGAGCAGGAGAAAGTTTTTTAAAAAAGTGAAGTATGCCAGGAATATTAAAATGCAAACTTTTTTTTATTAATCTGGAGAAAAAACTGCCAAGGAAATATATGAGAAACTCACTTGATGTATGTACAAAAATTATAAGCAATGGGGAAAATTTCATTGATTCTGTGGTTCACACTGAGGCATGGCAATGTTATGCAGGCCTCAGTGCCAGATGCGGACTGCACTGAAGGTCAGAAAGCGTGCGGTGCACCTGAGTAGCAACGCTGCAGTGACGCTCTCCGTTAGTGGCTTTAAATGCATACCACACTGATTACATCTCTGCTAACACCCCACTGAGGCACCTCCACAATGGCGGTCAAAATTGAAAAGAGCTTCGATTCCATTCCTTCTCCTCCCTGACCATAAACTTGTTGATAAACCAAGCAAATGAGAGTGGATTCAGTTATGTTATTTAAGTTCAGGCTTATCAGAAATCGTGATTTTTAGGCAACAGCACTAGTTCAGTATAGCTGAAGAGAGAGGATGTTTGGAGACAGGGACTTTGAAAGGTAATTAAGCCATGAGGGTAGAATCCTCATTACCCTTAAAAGAAGAGACAGGAGAGAACTACCTTACCCCCCACCACCTGCACTCTCTCTTTACCACCTGAAGATACAGCAAGAAGATGGCCATCTGCAAGCCAGGCACAGGGGGCTCACCAGGAACTGAACTGGCTGGGAGCAAGACTGTGGGACTTCCCAGCCCCAGAACTGTGAGGAATAAACTTCAGTTGTTTAGCCCACCCAATCTATGGCACTTTGTTATGGCAGCCTGAACTGATTAATACGCCAGTCATAGTCACGAAGAAAGAAAGAGGAAGGCATATTTGAGAGATATTTAGGATGCACACAGGACAAAGGAGTTACACATCTGACTGTATTCTTCACATGTTAAAAGTTATGCTATGTCTATTCTGTTGATTAGGTTCCTGTTAAAGGTGAGATCATATGGTATTTCTCTTTTACCACCTGGCTTATTTCACTTAGCATAATGCTCTCCAGTTCCATCCATGCTGTTGCGATGGGTAGGAACTCCTTCTTTCTTTCTGCTGTATAGAATTCCATTGTGTATAACCAAAGACACTGAAATTGAGAATGAGAGAGGAGAGGGATAGGAATTTCAAGGGAAAAGGGGAAGGGATTAGAGCAACAAGTATGAAAGACACATGGACAAAAGCTAGGGGGGGTGGAAATGGGAGGGAGCTGGGGAGGGCTGGGGCGGTGGGATAGGATGGGAGTAGAAGACAGAAAACTGTATAAGAAGAACAATTAAAATAAAAAAATAAATGAAAAAAATAAAAATAAATAAAAATAAAAAATAAAAAGTTATGCTATGTCTATAACACTATATCTTCAATGTTTCATTTTATTTTATAAAGCTCAACTAAAATAAAAATATATTAAACTGTCATTGAAGGAGTAAAACAAAACTGTGCTAACAGAAATACCAATACATACTGAGGGCTGAGTATATTACAGAGAGTGTACACTAAAGCCCTGATATGAATTAACATTTAATCCTTCAAACAGCTCCATGAAGTTAAGTGTTACCATTATACCTGTACTATATATGAGAATGATAAGGAAAACCAAGGATGTTTCAGTACCTTAAAGGGAGGAAGCTGCCTTTCTTGGAAATCAGAATATGAAGAATTAATTTGCCAGCCCAGATCACTTCAAATTCTTTCTGGAGAAAGGAGTCTACTACTTTTATGACATGAGATTTTTGTAAGTCTCATTCAGTGTTTTCATGGCATTTTTCTTGATGAAAGTTTTGATAACAAATGGTACTGGTGCAGCAGCGGCGGCTCTGGAGAGCTCGAGGGTCACCTGGGGCTCTCATGCCAAGTGCAAGCTTGGACACTTTTCTGTGCCTCTCATATCCTGATTTCCTTACCTGGCTATATAAATAATAATACCTGCTTTAAGATTCTTGTAAAAATAGAGATAGTATATACAAACTGCTTCACACAGGCCCTGACACATGGTGAGTCTTAATTGGCAGTGGTGATGTTAATACAATCATGACCCCCAGGGCCCATGTAAATCACACCTGCCACTTACATGCAGTCCAGCCCTTTATTCTTTCTTCTAACTCTACCGCATCCATGCCCTGTACCCTGTGCCCACCTGGAAAACAAATGTAAATTGGACCTAAAAGTTCAGTACTGAAATAGACTAAATAGAGAGTTACCCTTGTCCTTATCAATATTTAACTCTGACGAGGTGAAAGGCAGTTCGCTGGGGAAAAATATTCAGAAAATTTTAGTTCTAGAAAGACCCAGCTCTGCCACAAATTATCAGTCCCTTTTCTTCTTTGGTTACATGTATAAATCAGGAGATTAAACCAAAATGTAAGCTTTTTCTCAACTCTATGATTTTATTTTTATAATACTTTTCATCTGGATGTTTTAAATCTCAGGAAACTAACTCCTAATGTTACTGTCTAATAAGCATTATCAAATTACAAATGCTTTCAGAAACAACAATGAAGAAAACAAACACAAAAGACGGACTGCACATCACTTTTCAGGCTCAAAGAGTTCTGATCTAAATCTTTGAAGACTGAGGTCATAGATACAAATCTAAGCAGAGGACAAGCATCCACAATACTTCTTTAAAAATTTTGGACTTTCCCCACCACTGTTGGCAAAATGTGGGAACACTGAACTATGTTCACAAAGATTTTTCAAGCTCAAGTGGAAGAGATTGTTCATAGTCTGGTGAGAAGCTCTGGGGTTTTCCTAAGGTCCTTAGGCATTGTTTTATTTTCTTTTGAGAAGTGGAACAGAGAGTAGACTGCAAACAAGCAGCTTACTGCCAAGGACACGTGAAACCTGTTATATTGGTCATTCTGGATCCAATTCAAGCACATATTGTTACTAGGTAAGATTACTTCCACTTCATTTTAGTGGAAACCTCAATTTTGCTTTGGGAAAAAACATCCTTTTTTTCTGTTTTTATTTATAAACCATGTATGTTCCTGCAAGCAGTGAAATCTAAAATGACATACTGTAATCTGATGTGAGAATAAGGATACTAGAAGCTGAGCATTTCAGCTATTTATAACTATGCAATAAAACCACCACAGAACTTACTGGCTTAAAATAATTTATTATTTCTCACAGTCCTACAATCTGAGGTGGCAGCTTTTCTGCTCTGTTTGGTATCTACTTGTGCTGGAATCTATCAGAATTCCTCTTTACTCCCATGTCTGGAATCAGAGCTGAGGTGCCTGAAAACAGTGAAGGCTGGCTCAGCATGTCTCCCCATGTGGACACTCCACTCAACAAGCCTGGCATCTAAAACCTCATGGTGCTCTCAGGGAAACTAGAGTTCTTACATGGCAGCTAGCTTCCGAGAGAAAAGAAATTGAAACTACCAGTTCTCTTAAAGGCCAGAACCATTATGGGATGGTATCCCTTCTGTCATATTATATTGATTTAAGCAAGTCCAAAGCTAGTCCAGTTTGTTAAAAGATTATTTAAAAACAATTATTTTACTCTTTTTTTTTCTTTTATTGATTCTAGAAAGAGAGGAAGGGAGGGAGAAAGAGAGAGAGAGAAACATCGATTGGTTGCCTCTCACACATGCCCTGACTCAGGACCAAACGGGCAACCCAGGCACATGTCCTGACTGGGAATTGAACCTGTGACCTTTCAGTTTGCAGGACAACACCCTTCCAACTAAGCCACACTGGCCAGGGCCAAACCTAGTCCAGATTTATAGAGAGGCAAACCAGCCTGCACTGGTCTGTGTGAGAGGTAGCACATGTGCCACAGGAGAGAAGTGATGGACGGTGGCCATCTCCGGAGAGCAAAGCACAGAGTCTGTCACACTTACCAGGAGATCTTTCCTTTTCCTCTTTTTCCTTTGGATTTCACTGAGTTGTTCTGATTTATATTTGAAATTTTTTTAAATGTCAGGGGAAACAAAGTCACTCAACATTAGGACATAAGGGATGATCTTTTTGTATCTAATCATATATGTGAGGTTTTTTTTTTTTTTTTTTTTTTTTTTTTTATAAGAAAGGGATTTGTAATCACCTAATTCCTCTTTTTATTCAAATTATTTTCTTTCCCTGGTCTTATGTGAATCATTCCTCACGTAAGAAATGGCTGCTAAATCAGAACAGAGCCAGTAAATTCTAATGAGCCTCAAAGGAGAGACAAGCTTATCATTGCCAGAGATCAAAACCAAACCCTAAAATTACAGGCTTTGTTTAAAGTGCTGTTTGAGACACTGAAATTTAGTTCAGAGAACATACCTTTATCCTGACTCACTCTCACTGCACATTCAGCCCAGTGAAGAGAGGAGCAGGCCAGTGAATGTCATGAGGAACCACTGACATTTGCAAATGTGGCTGACGGCAGTCAGGCAGCAAAAGAGGCACAGAGGCCGAGCTGTCATCGCCATCCTGGGCCCAGCTCAGAAAAGGAAGGGACTGACAGTGGCCATCTTCAGGAGACTTCAGCACAGATAGAGCACATTTTATTTGCTAGCAGCTCTATCTCTGTGCTCTCCTTTCCTTTGGATTTCATTGAGTTTATTTGAACTCTGAAATTAAGGATACCAGGAGCAGAAAAGTAACTCAAAATACACAGTTGTAAATAGACTGGTACTTAGCACTCACGGCAAACACACAAGTGTTCATTTTTATTGCTTCTATGGTCAGGCACATCTAACCTGCACAACAGTGATTAGCTTGGAGAACGGTTCTACAGACATGCAAGATTCCAGGCCTAACAAAATGATTTATGCAAGCTCTTCCGTTATTCAGATAGGTGATACTGGTGTTAATTAATTGCATCTGTTTACCAAACCTAAAATTCTAAGGTAAATAAATAATCATAATCATTATAGTTACCAAAAACCAACAAACAAAAAAAAATAGTGTGGCTATAAGTAAACTACAAATTGAACTTTTCCTTCTTGTAATGTATCATACTCATTGTTAAAACTGATTTTATAAACAAACAAAAAGCCCTTAACAATACTTGACCAATAATACTCAAAATTTAGTGTCTTTTGTAAAACTAGGAAACTAAGCTTCTGTAAGAAAGGGGGATTTATGGTCTCTTCTTCGTTTATTACTTGAGAATCTATTTTTCATAATACTATCTAATACATCTAAAAATGGTCATCCAGTTAAAAAATGCACTGCCAATATAACTACACTAGAAACCATCTCAGCTGTCTCAGGGAAAAGGGGTTGCTTTTGCAGGCTTGCAATTGCAGAGGACTAAGCTGGTTTGGCTTGAGGCTTATTAGAACCGCCCTCTCCAGTATTAAGTGTATATAGGGGTAAAAAGTGCAGGTTTCTCAGAAGAAAGCGAAGAGGCTGGGTTTGCAGAGAACTTTTCTGTGTCTGATTGCACCCTGGAGTCTGAGCCCTGAGGGGGCTCCTGTACCTCTCGCACAATACAGACCGTCTGAGGCAACAAAAAGCTGCTCACTCTCCAGTTTTTCAAAAATACAGACATGGGAACTTTGTATTTTGCTAATATACTAGGATTTTCAGCATTCTCTCCCAACTTTCTTTTTCCATGTAGATACCTACTTTAAGCATAGTTAGGTTACTTTTTTTTTTAAATTCTGGAAAATTCACAATCATTACCTCCTCAAATCTTGCTTTTCTCCATGTCCTGCATTTTTTCCTTTGGCAATCTATTCTCCTATCGCTCAGCTTTGCTTTGGTATTTTCTCTTTTTTCTATGTTTCATTGGTGAATTTCTCAATCCTAGCTTCAGATTCTAATTCATTAATTCCCTCTTCTCTGAGCCTCATCTAGAGTTTATCCTGAATATTAATATTTTAAAGTTTTAACTAGTATATTTTTCATTGCTACAATTTCATTTTCAATTTGTTTTATTTTTATTTTTTAGAGATTTTATTTATTTCTTTTTAGACGGAGAAGAGAGGGAGAGAAACATCAATGTGTGGTTGCCTCTTGTGTGCCCCCTCCTGGGGATCTGGCCCACAACCCAGGCATGTGCTCTGATCGTGAATCAAACCAGCGACTCTTTGGTTCACAGGCCGGCAATCAATCCACTGGAACCATACCAGGCAGGGCCTCAATTGGTCTGTTTAATTTTATTTGTTTACATTTATTTCTGTGTTTTTTACGTTTAAGTGATTTTCAGTGGATAAGTTGTCCTTTATGCTAGAGGTCAGTCACACAATTTTTCTGTAAAGGGCCAGGCATTGACTACATTAGGTTTTGTAGAGCATACGGTCATGGTCCTTGTTGTACTACATGTCCTCAACTGTGGATTGCAAAAGCAGGTATAGAACATATGTAAAAAAGTGGGCGTGGCTGTGTACGCAGAAACACTTCATTTACAAAAACAGGTCACTGCAGCCACTTTGGAAAACAATTTGGTAGGTCCTCTCAGTGTTACACAGAGAGCTACCATATGACCCAGCAATTCCACCTCAGGTATTTATCCAAGAGAAATGAAGACATACGCTAATACAAAAATGTGTATATGAGAGTCAATGGCAGCATTCTTCATAATAGCCAAAAGGTAATAACAGCTCAAATATCAACTGATGAATGATAAGCAAAATGTAGTGTATCCATACAATGGAATATTATTTGGAAATTGGGGAAAAAAAACCTGCTATGTCCTGATAAATGCTGTAACATGGATGAACATTGAAAACATGCTAAGTGAAAGCAGTCAGACACAAATAACCTCATATTCCATGATCCCACTATATGAAAGGTCTGGAATACATAAATCTAGAGATAAGAAGTTTATTAATGGTTACCTGCGGTTGGGAAAGTGAATAATGGGAGTGACTGCTAACAGGGTTTCTTCTGGAGACATTGAAAACATTAAGAAATTATATTATGGTGATAGTTATACAACTATACAAAAAGCAAAGACCAATGACCTGTACAATGGAAACATAAACTTTATGACATGTAAATTATATCTCAATGAAGCTATAAAAAATAAATAGATGAAATGGGAAAACAGATGAGTGGCTGGTAGTCTGATAATTCCTGCTTTATATTATTGAGGATCCTAACATACTTAAAGTTATAGTTTATTTTATTTTAAAATATTTTTCTAGATGAAAGCTATCCTTTTGGTTGCTGATTCCAGGGCTGTTTTTGTCAGTTTTTCTCCAATGTTTGGAATTTTTATATTGAAGCTAATCGTGAGTAGAAAGCATTTGCTTCTTTGCTTGTGCTCTCCACATCTCTCTCTCTCTCTGGCTATCTTTTTCTAATAGTTTTGAAGTTTCCTTCACTCATCCCTGCTGTGTGACAAGGACTAGTTTGACATCTTGGGGCTCCTTGACCCCATGGTGACACATGGATATGACAGATACAGTCTGTGAAGTCAAGAGAGCTTGGCCCAGGTATTTAATAAGATGCTTTGTCTGCTTTCTACTTGAGATCCCAGATTTCTATAATCCAAATCCCAAGGCACTGTACAGTTCTTTTCCAGGCTCCTTTCAGGTAGGTACTGTTACCCACTTCCACCTGCTTTGGGTGGGACCTTTTGTTTCCAGTTCAGCACCATAGCAGTTGAGATACTCCCTCATCCACTTGCTTGTGGACCCAGAAAATATTGGGTCCATGGCTTCAGACTCGCTATCACTTTGTCTTCCTGTGCTATTTCTGATCTACAGAGATGTTAATCTCCTTTTAAATTTTCTATTGTTACAGCTTGTCTTTAACTGCTAAGTATATGGAGCAGGGTAGTGGGCAAAACATGCATTTATAGTGCTACCTCAAGTAGAAATTTTTCAGGTCAATTTTAGAAGAAAGATTTAAAGAGAACATCAAATTCTCCTTGGTAGTCTAGATAGTAATTTTTTTTCTATAAATTTTGAATTCAAGGTAAGTGGAGCATACACAAGTGGAGTGAGTTATAATAGGTTGCTAATAAAATATAAAAGATCAGTCACATGTCAAAGCTGAACATGTAGTTTTGGAAATCACAGATGTCAAGGAAAAATAGTCTTAATAATAACCTTCAAAGGGTGATACTTACAAACAGATCAATGAGATAAATCTTTGAATTTCTACTTTTGATGATATAATAGATTTCTCTTCTTATGCCATATTTGGCTTAATTATAAGATCTTATGATGCATTAATGATCTTTAATTTATTCATTTATTTAATGAACATTAATTATGCTGCTGCTATCCTCTAAGCACTTTGCAAGACACTGGTGAAACAGAGATGAGTAATAATGGTCCTTACCCTAAAAGGATTCATTGTTTATTAAAGAAATCAGCCACATACTCCTAAACAAGTCACCACTCCAAGGTTAAGTGCTGTACTGACCGTAGGGACAATGTGCTTTCTTTAAGGGCACAGAAGAGGGAATGAGTAATTGTTATTGGTGTGGATCTGTAAAGAGAGAATTCCAAAGGCTTTACAGAGGAGGTAGTATATTGAGAGCTTCCAGGATTTTTATAAAAGAGTGAGTAATATCTTGTTGGAAGTGGGATCTATGGGAATTAACTTGTGTTTATCGAGCACATAATTTTTATTTAGATTATGGGTTTATGTGGGACAGCTTTGGGGAACTAATGATGGGTGATAAGCCCTTTGCACCTCTCTCTTATCTGCATTCCCTGTATCACTTATTAAACACACAGGTTTTATCAATTAATGATGAGGAGTTCAAAGCTGAGGGTTCCGTACATGGACAAAGATGCCAGCAGAAGGCAGTTTTAGGAAAGAGTGAAGACACTGGCAGAGTCAGGGTGCAGGATGAATAGTAACTAACTTGGGGATGGAAAGATGACCCAAGGTGGACTGTGGAGACTCTTGTATTGTAGGCTAAAAAAGACTGGACTTTTCCTTTTGGCAATGAGAGAGAACTGGAAGGACTATAATGCTGGAGAGAGAGGCAATCCATTTTACATTTTTGAAAAACAGGCATCTGAGAAAATGAAATAGAGAAGTGAAAGATTCAAACTAGTGACCAATCAGGAAAATATTATAGGAGTCCAAGTATGAGGTAATGAGTGTTGGTTTGAATTGTCATGGGAATACAGAAGTTAGAAACATCATAAATATTTTTGTATTAAAAAAGGTACAATAGAGCAATGCTTCTATTAGTATTTCATTGCAAGAGAAGTTTCCCTAGTTGATAAACAAGTGTGCTGGGACTTTCAGAATTCCGTTTAATGCTTGAGTGTTATGTTTTTTAGATCAAGTATTGTTTATGTATTGCAACCATGCTGGATCATATCCAAAAGGCATAGAAGTGAGTGAGGCATGAAAAGGATTAGTTCATTGTGTTAGGTCCTCATATTATCATCATTGAAAACATGCAGACACTGGCACTTTCATGTTATATAGAAAACAAAATAAATCTTGCCATTTGGGGACATAAATAATTCTTCCCTTAGGAACATGCATTGCAATAACATGAATTCCAAGTTGAACAAAAGCATAAGTTCTGGAAAAATCCTACATCTGATGAAAAAGTAGGATTTCTATGTTAAATAGTTTTCCACTAGAATAATTTAAGATTAATCATAACCTTAACAATATGTCTTCCTCCACAGCTATTCCATGCTAAATGAGAGAGAATACAGAAGAGGAAGCTAGATATAGCTATCTTATAAATGACTCCACAAAATAATATTTAAAAAGTCCCTTCTCCTTATACCATGAGGAAAATCTTTTCATATCTTCCCTGATTCAATTCAGGAGCTAGAAGATTTTTCTTACACTAGAGTACCTCCTTTTATTGTCCTGTAAGTGGCACTATCTAGTGAGCCCCCGAGAATATATTAGACACTATTCTAGGGACTTCATATATGGTATTTTGCTTAAACACTGAGAAGCACTTACAATGTGAAGAATTCCTCTCATTCATTTGGCTTTAGATTTGTCAAAGCTTAGAAAAGAGGAGACTCCTCTTCCTCATGGCCCAAGAGGGATTCCCCCATCCTCTAATATTGCAGTCATTCACACCATTTTAGAGTGAGTTTTCTCTCTATAGGTGTATGGTCATTGTTCCTAGTTAAAAAAAATTCCTGAGACTCTAATCTAACAACAACAAAATAATCAGATCATAAAAACCTGTTCTAAGTATGATTCAAAGGGAAAAAATGAGCTGCAGTGAAAGCCAATTTGAGCTGGAAAGACTTGCACTCTTAAATAACTAGACATGTGTAGCCACTTATGAAGCTGTCTGATCACATATGTTTTTCAACATCTGTCAGCACAGTCAGAACTCCACATGCAAAACACAGCGCTCCTGAGTATTGTGGAGGTTCGCTTGTGATGAGTTCTCAGATTCTGAAACACATGACTAAATTTCACAGGTTGAACATAAGTTATTGCTGCTTAAGTTGAAGGAAGCCTTGAGGATAAACTCTCAAAGGTTATGACTGGAACCAGGAATAAAACCTATGGAGACCTAAAGAAAAAGAGAGGCCAGGAAGCACCCAGAAGCAGGAGCGCCTGGAGACTAGAGCTTCGCTAACAGAGCTGAAAGCTAAATATAACTTCACTCTTGTTTTAGATAAAATAATTTTCACTGACACTTTCCCCTCCATTAAAAAGTTCCCATCTCCAAAGTACAAATATGGTCTCTTCCGAACCTGCAGCATTTGTTCTTCCTCTGAAGACGTCATCGTATGCTTTCCACTGTGGCTTCACCTGGTAGGCATGGACGAATACCACGAACACCACCACGAGGCACGTTAAAGGAACGAGGGCTGCAGTGAACAGAGCTGCATAGATATTTGGGATGAAGCACCTGCAAGAGAAGAGAAGAGATCACTCAGACAACTTCGATGCAAACATCGTTGCTTTATGCTAACTCCTTGTGTCTCAGTGTTGACAAAGGCACACTTTGGCTTGTCAAATTGAAGCTTGGGTTGAACAGAGGCTGCAGGATTAAATCTAACCCACTGCTTCACCAACTAGGATCCATGAAACTTGCATATTCTAAGATGCTCAGAAAATTTCACGAAAGGTTCTGGCCAAATGCATTTGAAAAATGCACACTTGCTTTCCAGCTCTATCTTCTAGGCCTAGTGAGACCAAGGTCACACAAGGGAGGTGTTGTTTAATGGCAACTCTGAGGATCCCTAGGGCTTGTCATTACTAAGCTACACATTTCCTGAAGAGCCATTAATTCTCTTGAAAACGATGACAACTTTCCACTTAAGAAGCTATACTGCTTGATCACATCTAATATTACTAGAAGTTATTTAGAACAATGAGATAGAAGGCAAACTTACATTATTTATTTATTTTGGTAACACTGAAATTCTACAAAAAATGGTTTTAGAGTTGTAACTGGAAATTTTTACTCATGAGTTATAAAATTCTCTTGTTCTTTCCATAAAATCTCTCAAAAATGTCAAACTGGAAGACTACTATATAGGTTCTCAATATCCAAAACTGGACTTTTGAGATATTCTTATAAAGGACACACCTTCTATAAATTAAAAGACTATTATACTTATAATTACAAGAAATCTAAATAGTAGGTGGTGTTCTTTTAATATATTTTCCCAACTTCTCCATTTTTAATACATAATACTTGTAAACCTAAACTACAACACAGTGAAAAACAATGGATTCTGAAGGAAACTCAAGGAAAAACAAATATAACCTGTTTAAAAGAAAACCTCAAAATCCAAAACATAGGTAGTCAGGGAAACATTCATTCTTGCAACTTGGAAAAATCGTCCCTCAATTTTATGTTTAAAAAGAGACACATTATTAAAGACCTTACTCAGGTATTATTTCTAATTAACACGATCTGCTAAATGTATTCCTCTTATAAATGAGAAACATTTCGAGAGATATTTCAACACATATTCTGCATCTGCAAAGACATGTCAGAATGATGAATTTCCTGGCTTTTAGAGTTTAATTTGGATGGCACTAAGTTGAATCCTTCCCTGTGCACTCATCTGTATGTACCCGTATCTTCCAGGTAAAAGGCACATGATTAAATAAAATAAGCAAATATTAATGATCTTGAATATATTTCTGCACTAAAAATAGTGGTCATGTTGGCTAGCCATTTCTGTGTACACTGGCTTTAAATGATTTTTCTTTATTGTTTTCATCTGAATTATGGAATCACTGCCATGGACTGGCGTAAAGGTGCTTAGACAAACACAGACACTGAGGAAGAAACACAAGCTTCGCTGCTCTATTTTTACCTTGAAAAATGTCATCACAGTATCAACAGTTAGTTTCAGGATGTGAACTGGTGAGAGTTACTGAATCTATTTTGAGTATGCTAGGAGTAACAGACATGTTTTACAGAATGCTAGGGTGTAGGTTTGACTCCAACCACATACAACTTTTCGGTGGCTGACCACATTTGGTTTCCACTTCTCTGTTTGAAGTGCTTTCCTAAAACCTTTCCTTTTTTAGATTCAGAGGATGACCTTTGAAAGCAGAACCCCAACTAATGGTGCACCACCCTGGTTAAACAATAAAATGGGCCAAGTGGACCCCCAGGAGGCTGGCACTAACCAGGCATGTCTGCACCGGCTGGCAGGAAGAGAAGGAAATTCCTTTAGGGCTCTTGCTCTTAAAAATTGCCTTTGCAATTCCCTCTGCTTGCACGATGGCTTAGCCACCCTGGCCCATTCTTTCAGAGAAAGGAACAGGAAAATCATCCAATCCTAAAGTGACCCCTTTCTCCCCACCTCCCCTGTGTTTCTTCAGAGCCCCACAGGTCACGGCCTCTCATAAGTACCAGGCTGCTGAGAGAGCCCTAAGTTTGTCCTCTGTACCCTCAACGTGGGCGGATCATTAAGGAGGAGGGTTGGGCCCCCAGTGAGCCTTTGCCTGTTGGCAGCCCTGCTAGTTCTCCAGTCTAGCTCAGGCACTGCAGTACTGTGGGGTCTCCCCCTCGCCCAGTCCTGCTCAGCTGTGACTCCATCCCGGACTCCCTGCAACAAAAACAACCTGCCTTATTATGTACTACCCCTCCTAGGGATTAAGGTGCCAGGCAACTAATAACCTCGAAAGGGGAATAAAAAGACCTCATCAATCAGAATTTCCTTCAGTCCAAATGAGTAAGATGTACATCCAAGTACATCCAAGTAATTTGAGGATTAGATCACAGGGAAGTGATGTGGGAGTTAGGAAACTATGAATATCATATTAGGAAGAGTTTCTGAAATAAGGTTAGGAACACATTCTCGGAAAAACTGAACGTAGTGCAAGCAAGGAGTAGACTGAACGCTGTGCACACAGGAGGGCTGTGGAAGCAGCTGATTGCCGGCCGGCAGCCACAACTTCAGCACACAGCTGGCAGTTACCAGAAAATGAGACAAAAACCATGTGGCTCTACTTCTTAAAAAGGGCGAGGAACGTGTGTTCTCTGGTAATTACCAGTTCATCCAGCTTCAAAACACTCCAATGACCCCTCTCCCTGTGTCAGAGCTGAATGTTCTGTGGGGTTCTTGAAATCACATGACTAACTTTTGCTGTTCCCTTTTAAACTTTCATGGGCAAATTTCCTTTCTTATTATAAGTCACAGACTGTCCTAATTTATTTCAAAATCTTGTCAGGATTTCAACATTTCTCTATTTTTAGCCAGATGAAACAAACAGATACTGTTTCATTACCTTCAGTTTTTCCTCTTCCAAGGGTAGCTTGGAGCCTTTACAATACCTTATGTCACTTTCTAATTTGGTAAGATTATTACTTCCCCTAGGTATCGCCTTATCTTTATTGAAGTGTTTTCACTTGCATTATCTAACTTGAGTAAAAAAAAGTTATGTTGGTGGCATGGGGTATTTCAGGTCCTTTATTCTTGTATGAAATAAGCATAAGAAGCAGCTCAGAAGCAAAGACCAGGAGAGACAGAAACCCCACTTATGATTGCTGAAAATATTGGGAGACACTGGGAACTCCCTGTACATGTGACTGTGATTTGAGTCCATTTGAATTCTATTTTAAAGAAGCTGATCCTAGTAAACTGGAAGACTTGAAGACATCCAGGCAGCTAACACCTGTGTTACGTAGATAATGAAAAAGGACCCGGGGAGTGGAAGAATAACAAATGTTTATTTCCAAGGTCTTCTTTTTAACTAAGTACTTCTCCTCAATAAGACAATGGTAAGAGTTATGATTCATAGACTCATGCGCCAACCTCCCCCAGGCACGTCTCCTTAAAATTTTGTTAATGATGGCATCTACATCAAAAGTTACATTTGTTGCCTCAATTTTGTCTTCTCCACTGGAAAATAGATAAAATTATGAAGTCACGAGAGTGAGGAGAAGAATCACAGTTTGGGTTTAAGCAGACTCAAGGTAGGAAAATGCATTCTTTCTGTCCTTCTGTTACAGTGTACATAGCAGTTTTCACACCAAGGGAAACAGACTGAATCCTAAAATTCATTTTCTTTTAAGCTTAAACTTTAAACATAAGCAAAGTTAAGATTACATTGCAGATAAGCCCTACAAAGCGAAATTATACATTAGGATAATAGATGGATGTAGGGAGGAAGGAAAGGAACAAGGTATTTTCCTAAACTAAATTGGCTGGATAATGAAGAGTACAGTAAATATTGCTACTACTACACTTGCTACCACCACCACTACAAAAAACCCTAGTGGGGATCATTTACTATGTGCCAGGCATGAAACTCAATCCTTACATGCATTATCATGCATAAAGACCACAAACAATCCCATTAGCCTCCTTGTACACATGAAAAAACGACACCTAGATTACATAAGGTCAAATTGCTAGTAGCATAAATAGGCTGATTTGCCTTCACCGCTACCTCAACAATTTTAAAATTATTTCCACAATTCTAGTAGACATATTAGAGTTAGTAGTAAGCATGCCAGTGTTTTCCTTGAGGATAGGGGCTATAATTTGTTTTTGTTCATATTTCTCCTAGTGCTTTGCATAGAAAGACCCTTAAGAAATGTGCATTGATTCAACTGATTTTTAGCAGTGTTTGAAAACCACTTACTTAAAAAAAAAGTAGGCACAGAAAATTCTGTATTTCAGGTGTGCTCAGTTTGATCAAAATCCAAGCAACATTTCAGTATCTGTCACGCACCAGGTACAGTGCTGGACGAGGAAGGGTATATAAAGATGCCTAAGGCATGGTCCCTCACATCAAGCAGATTATATTTACGACAAATGTGCAGTGCATCAGAATCTAGTATTCTATTCCAAGTGTTGCTCTTACATCAGCATCATCAGTACTACCTGGGAACCTGTTAAAAGTGCAGAATCTCACATCCTGACAGAGCTTCTGAGACTACATCTTAACAAGACCCCCAGTTGTTTCATGTGCACAGTGAAAGTTTGAGAAGCGTTCTTCTAGTACACTTGAGGGACATAATGTGTATTAATGTAATTAACTCATCTTTACATCTCTTTGGCAGTAACGCCATGGGACTGTGTACCCCCAAGGAGAATCAGATAGCACATGGTGATCCCAGCAGCCTGAAGAATCAGAGAGAAAGAAAAGCAGCAGGAAGCAAAAGGGATAGAGAAGCAGAGGTCTGTTGTATTTAGAAGCCTGGGATTAGCAACCTGGGCACTGATTGCAGGAAAGCAGAGAACTGGCAGATAAAGTGAGAGAGGACACAGCAGACCTGCAGACTGGTGGACTGAAACAAGGGGTGTGCCGGCTGCAGTGGGCGTGGTGGGAGGTAAACATTCAGTCCTGCTGCACAGCAACCACCCTTGAAGGAAGGTTTCAGTGAGTGGGTGCAATAAGCATGCTCTTCAATTGCCCACTCTGCTCAAGGTTTCTGAAAAACACCATCTCATGAATCACATATCTCTATCCCCACTCCCCGGGCACAGATTACCCTAGGCAGTGGCGGTTAGCTGTGAGATATACACCTGACCCAAGGATGACCACTCTTCTGGCTTGCCCCTGACTTATACCTTAGTGACTCTGCACTACAAGTTTGGCTGAGCTAATTAGCTTTGAGAATCTGCTACAGACAGTTCCAGCTAGTGGCGGGCATTATAAATTTAGAGCAAATGGCCATCTGGAGTAAATACATGAGTATACAGAGGAAATGGACAAAGTGGGGAGAAATGTAGTAAGGAGGAGCATTCAGATGCTCACAAGTGAGAGATTCTGTGATCTCTGAGAGATGAAGTGTGTGGCCTTGATATGAGGTCCAACTATAGATTACTTCAGCATTTTAATGTTCATGAGAATGCCTATGGGGTACACAAGCCTCCTTTGTTTGAAGGAGCTTCAGTGGGTTTTTACATGCAACCATAATGACAACAGTTCAAACAGTGCTAGTGAATGGGTGACAAAGAGAAAGAGAAAGTGAATAGACAACTGTGCTTTAAAATGATGTTGGTTTTGAAGATGTGGCAGACAGTATCTTGGCCATATCTATCAGTTTCAGGGGCTCACTCCACGCTGTGGTTAGCTGCGAGCTCTAACTCTGTGCATTGACAACTGCCTCAGAAGAAGCCAAAGGACTGATAAATGAGAAGCAGGCTCACCTTTTAGCACTTACCATGTATCTATACGCTTATATTACTTGAAAAGATGGAATAAAGAAAAATATGAACAAAAATTAACCATTAAACTGTCTAAAATTTTAAAGTAGTCAGATACGCTATATACTCTGAAATACAGTCCTGCATTGCATATAATTAGCTCTTGGTGAATGGGACAGTTACCTACATCCCAGGCTCATAAAAGGTAAAATGTATTTACACGTAAATTCCAAAGACAAATAGTGAACTCATAGTATTAACAGGTTAGAGAGAGTTGATAAAAAAGTCTGACAACCATGATAACTCAAATGACCTTTTCCTTTTGCTTTTTCTTTATCCAAGAAACTCAAGTCTGAACAATCAGTTCCGTGAACAACATGATGATACTGTTGAAATCAGTCTACCAATTCGCTCCAGGTAATTTCTGGTGAATCAAGCCCCTTCAGAATTTCATCAGAATGAGGTCAGGCTGACTTGTTATTTTATGCATGCATGAATGCTCCATGTTCTCGTAAAACAAAGTTGTTTGCTACCGAAAAAATGTCATCATCCTCCAGCGCTCCAAGGTGTCCTGCTCTTACCCTTTGTTCACCAAGCCGAGGAATGAATGGCTGTAAGTTGTTTTTTGAACACTCATACCACATTTTTGCATCTGAAGATGGTAAAATTATAGGTTTTTATAATGATATAAAAACATAGATTTATAGAGGTGGGCACAAGAATACAAGATTATTGTCCAAAAAATTTTGCCTTTTGCACCCTCTCTCCACCTGCTTGCGAATTCATCACAATTGCATGGGGTACAGTGATTCTCAGAGGATGACCAGTAGCCAGAAAGCAGCTTCAGGTGGCGCCAACCCCTCCTCACACAGGCAGGATGCAGTACTTTCTGGTCTTAGGTTAATGTTGGAGATGCAATTTTTATTTTTTGTGATTTCAAGCTGTGTTCATTTCAGTAAACTCAAAGCACTTAGGAATAGCTAAGAAGAAATTGGGGGGCTCTGTGTCACATTAGCATAACTGTTATTTCTTTTTCCTGATGAAAGCTTTTGTAGGCTTTGAAGTACTCTCTCCCCAAATATTTGTGACGCACTTGAATCACCCACAAAAAACATGAGAAAGATAGAAGTGTGGGTTTATGCTGAGAAGAGTGTCACTGTGGGCCACTCTGTTAAGGATACAGATAGACATTATAAGTGGCACAAATCCTGCCAGAAATGGTAATCATTTCTCAAAGGGGCAAAAGTCACTTGGTAGCAGGATAATCCCACTGATAATTATTAACCACCTTTTACTGAACAGTAATCACAACACATTGTACTGGAGATGAGACCCACAGACTCCTCTGTGTGAAAGTAGCAAACGCTCCAAGAAAACACTTCTAGAGCATTCCTGGCAGGAATGTGAGCTCAGTCATAGCACACCCTGTATCATCTGTCATCATGCTAACATTTACAGCACACTGTAATAACTGATGTCCCTAAGGGTGACTTGAAATCGTCAAGAGATTATTCATTGTAGTCATATTGTTTAAAATACGCTATACAATTCCTTGTCCTATTAGCAAAATCTTAAAATCCTGTAAATAATAGGGTTAACTTTTAACTATTGAGAAAACAAAAATAATGTGAGCAGATGAAGTTACATGTCAATAATATTAAGGTCATTATCTTATGTTGTATATAACATAGTTATGTCTCAGCTCCAACAGCCAGCTTTGTTGCTAAGCCCACCTCAACCTTGATATACTGAATTTTTTATTGAACAGATATTTCAGGATGTTGGTCTTCACTGAGTAATGGGTTAGCACATCAAAGATGGGTTGTTCTAAGATATCTAAACACCCTTTATATGTTCATACGAAGTGGTTGCTAGGGCTGGTCAACAATACTAGTATTAATTAGTATTTATTGAGAATTTTAATATACCCTGAAATGTTGCAATTACAGCTGGGGACTTAAGAATGATAAAGGCATAATTCCTTCCCTGAAGGATCTTGGAGCAAGAAAAATACAATGTAACAATATAAGAATACTATGAAACCCCATCCCTCAGACATGTGAGGGATATCTAATAAATGTTAAAAAGGTTTAAAAACATGAACCAAATTCCTAGGAAAAATGAGATAGAGGTCATGAATTATTTTCAGAAAAGGAAAGTAAAAGTGAGCAAAGGACATGAAGGCCAAAATTCTATTCACTCTGCGGGAAATCCCCAGTTTTGATGGATAAACAACACATTCCATTTTCCTTGAAGTTTGGAAATCTTAAGGATTGGCTCATGCCTGAACGTTGAGGAAGCAACATTTTAAAATGTCTTAGTTGGACAGCTCTAAACTAGACACTGGATAGGTAGATAGAGAGTGATCTTTTTGTGACTTATGTAAAGAATCTCAAAAGGAAATGATGTTGCCACGGAGGGTGTAGGTGTGGGACTAGAGCAGAGTGGGCAGCAGCTTCCAGGGGGATTAGGGTCATACTGCCGTAAGAAAAGAAGTGTGCTGCTAGGCACAAGTGCTCTGGAACCGGACTATTTGGGCCAACCCCAGACTGGTTCTGTGGCATGGGCCAGTATTGAACTTGTCCAAACCTCAGTTTCCTAAAAAAATAAAATGGAGAGAAAATGGCATCTACCACATAGGAATATAGTGAGAACTGAATGAGTTAATATATATAACACTCCCAGATCAGAGGCTGGTAAGCTGTAGATAATATGGGATAGCTATGATTATTATTATCACCTATTACTAAGCAGTAAATCTTCTTATATATGTACAAGACTTAACCTGTGTTTAAAAAAAACAAGAGGGATGGAGCCAAACAGTACAGATTCAGCACGGTCAGCTGTGGGCAGGGAGACCAGCTTCTTCTCTTGAGTTCCTTATCAGTCCGCAGATGTTTAACGTGATTCATCCACATATACAGGACGATGTGCTGCGTGAACAGTGGCTCTGCAGGAGGGAAAGGAGGAAAACTTTCCCTTTGCTGCTTTTCCCCATGACTCATGTGTGTTTCTGAAGACCAAGATGTTGAGACTTGGTTCCAATTTGAAAAGTGAAGGTAATTATGAGCCATTCGAAAAGAGGCAGCTGACAGTTAAGGAAGTGCAACCACAGCACCACAGCCGGCTGACGGGCGGGCGTGGCTCAGTAGTGTCAGCAGCAGTGCCCTGAGCTGTTGTGGGTTCAGGGGCTCCTTCAGGGACTTGAACTGAGAGTTTCTTCCCTGCCATACCCCTGTCCCCCTCCCGACCTCCCCCCACTCCCAAATCCTCCCAGGAGAGGGCAAACAGAAGGAAAAGGCCAATTACTGACAGTTTTCTAGAAGAGGGAGTTTCTAGCCTCCCGTAAGCCTGCACTCTGTGGGAGGACCCCAACGCTGACTGCTGGAAGACGAGGCATTGTGCATGTCCCCGTCAACCTGTGAGGCCTATCTGAAAGACAACTGGACTCCCTCCTTTCAGTAAAATTTTTCTTCTCCATAGGATCTTAGAACCAGAAGGGATAGTAGAGGTCATCCCATCCTGCCTCTCGTTTTAAGAGTAAAAAACCCAAGATGCCAGGTTTGCCCAGAACCTGGTTGTCTAAACTCCTAGGTCAATACTCTAAATGAGGTCCTGAAACGCAAGTCAGACTTAGCAGAAAAATAACTCAGAATATTTTCAGGGGCTATACTCTGCTAATTAAAAAAAACCCTTTTTAGGAAGTGTCCCCAGTGTTTCAATTACTTTGCATATGAATTCCCAAGGGCAGGGGACTACTGAGCATGCATATTTCTGAATACAATACTTGAGAGTAATCATCCTGGTAGCATAGAGCACACATTCCTCCATTAATGTTTTTAATGACATCTCATTAAAACTTTTACGAAACATAAAAATTCACACAAAAGAATAAACTTTATTCACTTAGAAATATAACAAAGAAATTCAGAAAGGACGAGGAATCCAAAATGGCATTCTGTCATTCATAAGCCCCCTCCCACTGAGGCCCTTTCCCCTCTCTGAAAAAAAAAAATTTGGCTTCAGTTGAATCGATATTTTATCATAAGGAATTTATTTTTGACAACAGGATGTTCCTGTTATTTTCAAGTCCTGTAGTTTCAACAACAGGATTTCAGGGCAGTAACATAAAATGGGAGCAGGAGAGTAACGGT
Organism: Anoura caudifer; assembly: GCA_004027475.1. Classification (NCBI taxonomy): domain Eukaryota; kingdom Metazoa; phylum Chordata; class Mammalia; order Chiroptera; family Phyllostomidae; genus Anoura; species Anoura caudifer. The sequence goes on from PVKU01000104.1 coordinate 144,741, forward strand.
AACTTCTGAGCATAATAAAAAATGTGTGAAAAAAATTCAAATAGTCCAAAACCTGCCTTAAAATCTTAAGGCTATCTTTTTCACGAACTTTCTTAATTTCTTCTCACTGAAAAAAAACACCATGATCCTATGATATGCAGTAAAGACCCTGGGCTAAGTTTCTTAATTGTAGCCAAACTCCATCCTCTTCTTTTTGATATGTTTATTGATTTTAAAAAGAGGAAGGGGGAGGGAGGGAAGGTATTGATGTGAAAAAGGAACATTGATTGGTTACCTCCCATACACATGCCCCAGCAGGGGAGCAAACCTAGAATCTGGGTCTGTGCCCTCACCAGGGAGTGAACCTGCAACCTTTTGGTGCACAAGTGATGCTCCAACCAAATGAACCACCCAGCCAGGGTTGGCTAAACTTCTTAATTGTAGAGCTGAGCTGTCTTTAAACACTTCCCTTTATTGTGGTATACTAGTTTCTTGTTCTCTCTTACTTCAAATAAAAGTTTAATGTGCCATAAAATAGAAATAATTTTCAGAACATGAAGAAAACTCAGGAGTGTCATATTCATGCTATCTGGGAAGGTAGCGTGTACTCTCAGATGATGAAATATTACCCAGTGTCAGTACTATTCTTCCTAACTAATGGGAGGCCTATTGCTAAGGCATGTGGAGCGAAGGAAGTCAGGAGAAATCACTTCCTCTCAAACACTTGCTTAAAGAGTCTGCTGCCTGCCATGACCAAGTACAGACACTAAAGTAACTAACTGGGTTTGACTATGGGTGAAATGCATCAAAACCCAGTACTGTCTGGAACATTCTAAATTAAAGACAGAGGAATATGATGATTTCACAAAACAGAGAGTGAGAAAGAGAAGTGCTTACAGATGACTCTCAATCAGATAGGCCTGGCTTTGAACCTGGCCCTGCTATTTAGTATGGCAGTGATACACTGGCCTGTGCAATATGGGCCAGTGAAATTACCTCTGAGCTTCAGTACACTCACCTATAAAATACAAAAAAAATCTATTTTTTCATAAATGTGTTGTGAGAATTAAATGAAATTAATTTGATTAAAATACTTAGCATAGTGTCTAGCATGTAAGACTCAATAAAGGTTAGCCATTATCATTCACACTAGCATACACATTGTTTTTTAAAAAATATTTATTTATTTATTTAGAGAGAGGGGAAGGTAGGGAGAAAGACAGGGAAAGAAACATAGATGCAAGACAGAAACTTCGATCGGTTGCCTCATGCGTGCACCCCAACAGGGGACCAGGTCTACAACCCAGGCATGTGCCCTGATCAGGAATCAAACCTTCAATCTTTTGCTTCATGGGATGACACCCAGCCAACTGAGCCACACGGCCAGAGCCATATGCATTGGTTTAATTACTTTGCTGAGATACTGTAATGCTTACTTGGGTATAGAAATTATACATGGCATTTAACTATATTCATATTCCATTTAACAGGATACCAAGTATTTGGTTAACATCATTGATTTCCTGCAGCAGGAAGCTCATCCACAAAGTCCCCGTTGCCTCTAGCCAAATGTCTAACACCATTTCTCTGAAGAGCAAGCACTTCCTTGAACACCCACAGCAGTGACTTACATGTAAGGCTCTGGGTCACTGTTCAGTCATTTGAAAGCAAGAAAGATATACGATCTTTTAAATGTATGTGTTTAACTCTCCATTTGTTTCTGCCAAGGTGACCTAAATTTAAATCTAAATCTCCAAGTTAAAATCACAGCAATGTGAGGGGTGAGTCTCTATGTCAGGATGCAGATTACCTCGCTGCTCAGTGTACAAGAGTGTGTTTCTCAGAGGCTGCTGTTTTGAAGGGCACAGGAACACACACCACCTCACATCTCCTCTACCACATCTAAGCAGCATTTTCGCAGCTCCGTTCCTGTACTTGGAATCCTGAAGACACTGTGTTTCCCAGTTGAGGCCACTCTATCAGGGGTTCTATCCTGTTACTTTAGTATCTGGATAGCAGTAAATAACAGCCTCATGATGGTTCCCCCTCTATTTTCCTCATCAACAAAAAAGAAATGCCTATTAATTATTCCTATAAAATACTAAAGTTGAACTGATGTTCTCTAAAGGTTTCTCAGTAGCTGTTAAAGGCATATACTCCATATAATATAGACTAAATGAAACTAAGACTGAACCAGGAGTGGGATACCAAAATATAATTTGCTAAACAAATATGACTATACCTTCATCCTAGTTTGCTTTCTCTTAGCAGGTGTGTCAGACACACACACACACACACATACACACACACACACACACACACACACACACAATGAAATAGGGGCTATGTAATGAATCTGGCAAGCTCAGTGGGCCACATAGCAGGCCTGACAAGCTCAGTGACCTAACCAGGAAGCATGGTCTGATCATAAATTCCTAACTGGGCAGGTGGTCGCGTCCCAGGCCTGGAGCTTCCTCAACAAAGGACAATCTTTACCTTAAGTGACATCTTTCCGTTGTTCTTATGCATAGGATAACACACCTTTGAAATGTCAGAGTGATATTTTTCTAGACCCCTCAAAGGCACAACCACAGGTGCCAGAGCAGAGAATCACTCATTATCTTGTTCCCTGCAAACCATCTCTATGTGCTGTAAATGTTAAATGTTAACTATGCTGCACCCCACAATGTAAAATAAGTTATGTGTTTCTCCATTTTGCTGTTTTTCCAATTCTAGAGAATTCCCTGCTTTGCTTTATCATACCTCCTTAATCTACCACCAGTGGATCTCATGAACCTACTTTATGTTTTCTCTTCTGATTCTAAATGCATACAAGGAAATGCAAAGCTGCCATGCTCAGGAGCATTTTCTTAACACGTTGAGATTTTGCTTTTAGACATGTCTTCAAAATTTCGGTTCAAACAAACTCTTGTAAAATTTTTTATATGCTGGGTATTCTTTCATCAACAACAAATACACACCATTCTTATACAGTCTTTCAAGAGAAGTACAACTCTTGCCAATACGAGAACAGCATGGCTACTGTGTCACATATTGGACCATATTCTTGACCTTATATTTACAAAAAACTCAGTGCTGACTTTCATAAAGCAACAATGTGCATGCTACTTGCTATGTTCTGGGCATACATGAGGAGTAAGTCATGTCTCCTGACCTGGAAAATATCAGAGTCTAGTGTGAAAATGAGGCTCATATCAAATCTTAATGCAATATGTTAAGTGTGATAGCCTGACCACCTGGAGCATGGTTGGAACTCAAAGGAAGGAATGAGCTATTATGTGCGGGGGCTTGGACAGTGAAATAATTGTTGCTAATAAAGAAATAAGAGGAGGATCCAGAACGACATCTGTTACTTAAGTGACCTGATAGGAAAATGATTTGGACCATCCGGGAGAGCCACACTCCCTTTTCCAGACAATGGCAAAAGAAAAGGTGGGGGGACAAGGCTCAAAACTTTCTCAGCTTTGTTTCCTGTTGGTTCAGGAATCATCTGTGTTCTTAAAAGGGGAAGCGTGGCGTGAGATTTTCAGGAAGGTAACATAATTATGATCCGTCTTTGTTCTTCCCCTGGGGCTATAAAAATTTCAAGGACAAAGATTGGTGAATATGCTTTGATTTTGGGGGGTAAGAATAAGAGTTAATAGCCACATAGAATTACATGACAGGCTTAACTGGCCTAATGATACGTGGACTTTGCATTTTACTAACTTTAGAAAAAAAGGCCCGGGTAGCGGGGGAAGAGGACACATCATTTCACAGCCCCTCCAGTAGAGTCTGTGTGAAGGATAATTATGAAGGAAAACTCGGGAGAGCTGTTCCGCAAAAATTTCAAAAAAGAGCTTTCGACAACCCAGAAATCACAGGTGCAGCAGGAAAGAAGCAGTCACTGAATCAATGCTCTCTTCTCCGGACCCTTTAACCCAATGAAAATGACAACGAAGAGGGGAGGCCTGCATGGCTGCCTTATGAACTTGGAGACCTAAACTGACCACCAAGGGTGGTAAAATTAAAGCTTTCTATAAAAGAGGTTCATGGCGGGTAGTCATGTCTTAGAGCAGTATTTTTCTCTAACAAAGGTCAATCTTTACTTTAACTGAGACTGCTGTCTTTTTTTTTTTTTTTTTTTTTTGCATCTATGATCACATACCTGATAACATGTCTTTGGATTATCAAAGTAATTTCCATTTTTTCTGGACCCATCAATGAAGCACAACTATCACATTAGAGCAGAGACCACAAACCTCTTCACTGTTATTATTATCATCTTAATTGTTAACTGTTAACTATCAGATACCCACAAATGTAAAAGAACTGTGTGTTCATTTTACTTTTTGTCCAATCCCAGAGGTTCCCCCCTCCCTTTGCTTTCTCCTGCCTCCCTAATTGATCACCAATGGATTTCATGCAACCCCCTTGAGTCTTTCCCTTTGACTCTGATGTGTAAAAGAAGTGGTAAAACTGCCCTTTTCCAGAGCTTTTTCTGAATTCATCGAGATTTTGGTTCCCAGCAACTGTCAGTTTGGCTCAAATAAATTCATAAAAATTCTTACAGTTCTGAATGTTTCTTACGTTGACAACAGGATATGATCCATGAAGTTAAAGCTGAGTGGAGAGGTTTGGGAAGTAGCAAACCAGAACACATTGAAAAAGCAATATGTTTAGAAGGAAAAGAGGCCTCTAGTACTGCTTTTTCTCCTATTACACGAATGTGACCTTTATTATTAAATTAAAATTCTTCCCAAACTATAACTGACATAGATATCTTTAACAAGACACAAGGTATTTAAAATGCTAAGCCCAAGGGCTGGGCCCCACTGATAGCCCAACAGCAGCACAGCCATTAATTAGTAGGTACAGATTTATAAAAACACGGCATACCTTCTCCTGTGTTTCAACGCTATCGACACAGCCAGAGCGCAAAGCACTATAGTCCATCCATCAAATGCTGCTACAGTGTAATTTAGATAGTTAGATTCCAAGATGCATCTTTGTGAGGAGAAAGGTTAGGAAAACATAGAGGTTATCAGGCCATCATCCATGCTATATAAAATCAGGTGCCTTATTCTTTGTAACTCCTTTCTTCAATCCTCTTAAAAACTCACTGCAGAGGCCCTGACATTAATACCTGCATTGCTGAGAAGTCCAGGTGAAGCACTCACCATCTCTGGCCTGCTTTGAGATTAATTTTAAAAAAGCAAAGCCAAGCCAAAAATTTCTTTCTCTAGTTTAGGTGTAATCATTATCAAACAAACAGCGCTGAGATACTGGTCAAATAAAAGCACTAGTCTACAGTTAGGTGAAATGTGTAAGGTAGTCTTCCATCTTTTATATGAGAAAAGCTCTCATTAGCCAAAGGTAAGGCCAATTGCTAGTGGAATTTAACAGTGATGACGTTCTCATCACTATTAAAAATTCTCTCATTATAAAAACTAGGACACTGAATATAATTTTTAGAAGTTGAACACATGTAAAACATGCATTTAATCAGTATCTCCCAATTTATGGCTTGAAAGTCGTATGTGTAAAAGCCAGGTTTGATATTTCAGGGTTCCATATAAGCCCTTTCAGGGTTTTGAGATTTCATAACCCACAGTAGGTGTGTTGGGTACTTTTGCATGCAATTTTTATTTTAATCCTCATAATGAAGCCATAAGGCAAGCATTATTACCTTCATTCTTTTATTTAATGATATTTATTGAGCAGTCATTAAATTCCAGAGGCTGTTCAAGGTGGCAGGGTTAGAGCAGGGTGCAGCCGCCACAGTGCAGAGCGCTCGCCCTCAGGGAGGGTACATGCTAGCAGACAGTGCATTTCTTTAATTCTTCTAAATTTAACCTGATCCTAAGCTAAGTCATTACAAAGGCATTAGAAAATACAACTTCTTTTAGACTACAGCTAAAATCTGAGATACAAAACTGAGAGACATAAAATATGAAATAGTACTAATAAATAGTTATACTACATCTGATGGTAATGAGGTTGTGACAGAGGATAAAATAGGATAAGATCATACGGAGTGCTGAGAACTGCTCATTTTATTGAGAAGGTCAGAGAGGTATAAAGACATCCAAAAGCAAAACTGAGACCTGATATTTTCTATGACCTAATCAGCAAACTGAACCACAGACATCTGCTTCAGGATGACAGGAAAATACATGAATTTGCCAGTGTTATTATCAACATGCTTCTGTCCTCCCATGCTTAATGCTAATCTTGACATGGCAAGACACCATCCAATCAATACCTTTATTTCTTATAAAGGTAAAATAGTCTTCACTTTATTTCTAATGTATAAGGATCTTAATTGTCACCATATGCACCCAAATGAGTATGATTAATTATTTTTCTGATTTCTCATCACCAGGATCTGCATGAGAACATATGGAATCGTCCCGGGCAGGTTAGCACATGACTCATGTCAGCAAAAACAGTTGTACTGGGTATTTAAGAAACTTGTAGCAGATTTTTACAAGGTATTTCTAGACCTCATATGCTGGTATCATTTTCTCACTTATACCCAGTTTATTTCTCTTGCCCAAAAGGATTTTTCTTTCAAAAATAAACAAAAGACACCAGTGATACAAACTTCAAACTTGCTTGTTTTCTATCTCATCAGGACCTATTTCACTTGCTTATTGTCATCCCTTTGTTACGAGCCTGAATTAATATATAGGGCAACAAGTGTCCACATGAGGCCATTTAGTGTAGTATGCATGCATTTATTCGGTTGGCCAAAAAGTTCATTTAGTTTTTTCTGTACTATGGCTCTAGTAGTGCTTAGCTGTCTTTAACCTTATTTGAAACAATCTTGTTACATTATATTATGACAGCTGTCATATCAGCATGCATTTAAAAAAACTTATCAAAATTGGTGAAATTTTGTGCAGTCATTTTAATATTAAAGATGGAAGAGAATATGCATTTTGTTTATGCTTTGTTATTTCAAGAAACATAAAAATGCAATTGAAATGCAAAAGGAGATTTGTGCAGTGTATGAAGAAGGTGCTATGATTGATCAAATATGTCAAAAGGGGTTTGTGAAGTTTCTTGGTACTATTGGCATTCTGTCCAAATAATTCTTTGCTCTGGGGATGTCTTATGCATTGGAAGATGTTTAGCATCACCGCTGGCCTCTACCCACTAGAAGCCAATACAGGAGACAGCTGACATACTCAAAATATCCAAATCAATAAAGTTATTGGTGAAAATGAAAAATGTGTTTTTATTTCATGAAAAAACTAAATGGACTTTTTGGCCAACCCAATACTTACTTATTTAATTTATTTATTTCAAATGGGCTGCCTTATTCTAAGTGACAATCATAAGAAAATTATAAAAATAAGATTTAAAAATATGCTTGAATAATGTGCTGTGTACCCAAGTGTGGAAAGTCCACTCAGCCTAGACTTCATAATTTCTCCAAAAAGAGGGAATCTCCTATATCATCAAACAAGGCATTTAAATAGACAGTAGGCCATACAGATCCATAGCAAACACGTGAATTTTGAGAATCACACTCAGGAAACACTGAGCATACAAGAGTACATGGGTTAAAAGTACTAAGCACTTCACTTCCCAAAAAATCCAATTTCCACCTCCACTGCCATTACAAGTGACATATCATCATCATTTCAAAATGTTATCCTGATATAAATAATAAATAGAAATTAATTATACATATCCATTATTACTAATTTTCAATACATAACAAATCACCACAGTGTCCTTTATCTAGGGTGCCATCTCAATTATTTTTTAAATATTAAAAACAGAAAACAAACTTTGAAGATCTTTTAAAGATCTGTTTATAATCCGTTCCAACTGAATTTGTCAGCTGCACTCTTCAGTATTTTACAACCAGTTACGCTAACAGTTTGGTAAAGGGTGTTGCAGTACTACCATATGCTTAGAAATAGAAAACAAGTTGAGGACAATTTAATTATTCTTCACTACTAAGGTTTTTTTGGATAAACCAGGGCTGTATCATGTTAACTCCATGGTAAATGAGAAAGGTTTAATAGTTTATCCATGATAAAAAATATTGCCACCTTTGTGTGTGAAAAAACATCTCAAATCTTTAGACTGGTACCATTTTCTTTCTCCGTTTCAAGTGAATGTTAAACACCATCTATATTAAAAACACAATGGACTTTGAGAAGTGGAACTGAAAGTTCAGGCTTATGTTCTGAATCACCATAGATGCTCATACGTGTTGGGTATGAGCACAATATTGTTCAATTCACTGGAAACAAAACCTAAAACCAGGATCTAGTTCATCTTGGAGAAATTGTGATTATTTTGTGCTCTAGAGAGTTCTGATATAAAGATTTATGTGTCTATACAAATGCATTTCAACGTAAATATACCTTTGTAATCATTTCTTCATTTATTCAGTCATCAAATAATTGCTGAGCACCTGTACTTACTATGTATACATCAGACACTGTTCTAGACTTTTAGGATACAGTACTATACACAACAGACCTTACTGAGATGACATTCTGAAGAAAAAGAGAACTGGAAAGATGAAATAAATATAATATTGGGTGGCAAATCAGGGCTATAAAGCAGTTAATAGGAATAGAGAGTGAAAAAGATAGTCAGGAAAGGCCTCTCTGAGGAGTGACATTTGAAGTGAGACAATGTGTCATGAAAATGTCTGAAAGAAGAACATTCCAGATAGAAGGCACAAGTGCAAAGACTTTGAAATAGGAACAGCTGTGAAAATATCTAACACATAAGTGCTACTTACTAAAGAGCTAAACACTATATTCAGCAACAGAAGAGTAGGATGAATTCAGTAACTCATTTAATCCTCACAGCAATCTTGAATCAAGGCACAGAGAGGTTAAATAACTTGTTCAAGGTCAAACTCTAGGAAAAGGGAGAAGCAGAATTTGAACCGAAGCAGGTGGTCTGGCTCCACAGTCTCCTTCTCTGGCCACTTAACCACGCTGTCTCTCCAGACAAAAGGGCTGCACGCCCCGGGCACTGAGCAATGTCTCCTCACAAAAGTTGTAGCAAGAACCACTGGAGCTTCAAACATTACTGCCATCAAGAGATAAGGATATTAGTTTTGATTTAAAAAAAATTAAGATTTATCAGCTTGAGTCAACATAATGCTGAAGGAAACTATATCTGGAATAGAAATTGCTCTGGAAAAAATATTGAACACAGATCAATTTGTGTCCAGGCTATGGAAAACTCTAGTGTATTACAGCCAAGAACACGCCATAGGCTTACTTCATTGCTACATCTGAAATAATGAAGCAGAGCTAGAACTTGGGTGCTTCTACTCCTAAGTGTTACATCTGGTTGTCCCAGATGGTGAACAGAAAATGACAGATACACACTGAGTTGAGGATAAAAACAACCATACAATGCTCAGGCTGTTGCTGAGCACACATTAATAAAAATGCTTGAGGTTCCTATTGACTCAAACTATAGCTTGTTTGTTCTCTTGTGAAAGAAAAAAAAGAGGCAGAAATCAGGTTTTCAGGATCTCAATAAATAATTGAAGCAAAAACAGTGAACCCTTTCAGCGCTCTGAATCACACATAAGACCATCATGGAGGCCGCTTTCTAGGGCACCTCCCATGTATGGGTTCACAAACACAAGTTTGTTAAAGCCAAGACACACACCACTTCAGAACTGCGCACAGGAAACAGCACATAGATTGTCTGCCAACGTGTGGGCTACTATTTTTTAAAGACTGCATTTTTTCTAATTCTAAGTTTCATTCAGATTAAATTATCCTGATTTAATATTTAAAGATGGCTTTCTGCAATGGGATTGGCTAAAAACTAAAAGGTACCAAGCTTAAGCAATGAAACATTTATTCTAACATCAAAGGCAGTAGACATGTGTTGTGATGTCCAAATGAAGAGCTCTGGCCCAACTGTGAATTAAATGCACCATTTTATTTCATGGCCATAAAAAAGGGTTTTTTTTAATATACCAACTGTACTGATACTTCTGATTCATTTGTCATTTATGGCGACTTCCAACTGTATGAGTTCTAGATATTTTTACTATTTAAAATAAAAAAGACTGTAGTGAAGCATGATCCCTTCATACTGCATTAACTACTCAACTGATTTCAGAGACATTTGGGCAGAGCTTGGTGAGATCATCTTTGAATTGGATGAGCATATCTTCCTGTGCCAGCAGTGTATGGATTAGAGTAATTTGATCACAAGTAAGTCATTAAAACTAAGCACCTCAAGCTTAAAACCTCTCTGAAACAGTTAAATAACTTCCAAATTTCTTCAGCCTTAGAACTATTTCCCAATAGAGAGCTAATTCTAATCAAATCACCTAAGTTTATAATGTGTTCCTTACACAAAAGGAAAGGGAAAGCAGACAAATTAAGCATGTATTTATTTGCATGTGTTGGATTTGCTTTCAGAATATGGGGGGTATGGAGGGCAGGGGAGAGTAACGGGGGAAAAAGGGGGATAACTGTAATTGAACAACAAAAAATTTTTTTAAAGAAAATTGTAAATCAGTGTAGTTTCATGATTATATTAAGGTAGAGATTATGTCAACTAACTGAAATTAATAATTAAGATCTGGCCTCTGAAATCTTTCCTCTGACTTCAGGAAATTTTTCTCTTTCAAGCAGGTTCTAGCCCAGGTTGTACCATAAAGAGGTTACTTTACACTGAGCACGGGCTCAGTCTCATTATCACTTAAATAAAGAGATAACTATAGAAGGAGAGGTTAGGTAGAAAATGGGCCTTTAATTTCTTTGCTGAACCCAAATTCTATCGCTCACTTCCCTTTTGTCCTGGATTAAATATTAAGTCTATTCATAAAGGTGTCATACCATGTGTTTTTATCTAGTATGACTTATGATATCAATAAACTCCATCTTTCATAATTACTGCTACAATGAACTCTTAATTGATAGTAATAATAGATGGAGACAATGGATCAGGTGATCTAAAACTGCAGATAATTGAAAATTATATCAGTATCATCTCATCATTTATCTTTTACTTCAATTAACAGCATGCCTGGCTTCCAGGCACTAAAAACACAATAGCTAGAAAAAATGGGCAGGCTAGGAGTTTGCTGTGCATGATGATAACATCAGCATAAATATATTTGTTCGGCAGATCTGCAATATACTTTCCATTCACAGATTAATTAAAACTTGAGTATATATACAAATTAGCATCAGCACACATTCAGTCAGTAAATATTTTAGAGTCTATTAGGGTCCAGCCCCAAAGGTGCAAAATTGCATAACATGTGATTCATGCCCCTAGGAAGGCTGTATTCGTCTAACTGGTCACAGACTCCGAGCAGCACAGGGCCCCAAAAGGCCAAAATAAGAAGGTACTCTGATTGAAAAGATTCTGCAGAAGGCACCTAATTCATTCCAACACTTATGAACTACCAGTTAAAAATTTCCCTCTTTAATCCAAATAGTTCGTGATTCTACTCAAGCTTGACATTTATTGTCCTCTTAAAAGGCTTTATTTCGCATAGACAAAGCACTACATACATATTTATTGATTTTTAAATTTTATTTTCTTCCCATTACTCATCTTCATAGAACTTTTCTGAATCCTTCTAATTGGACAGTCAGGGCTTCATTCTCTAGCCACACTGATTAGTTCAGAGATGAGTAATGATTCAAACAGAGTCTTCCCTGTTTTCATGGTGGGAAAGCAACAGAGACTTTTCCACTAGGAAACCAGAAGGACCAAGTAGGCTAAGAGCTACCAGTGGCCTCTTCCCACTTCATGGAGAAAACCAGCCCAATTATGAAAATAACAAAGGCACCCAGAGGTGATTCATGGACTGAGAGAGAATTCATGACATTTCTGCATTCAGAGCTGCCTGAATTCTACACTGCTCTTAAAGTTTTTATATACATGTTCTATGTGTTTTCTTATGCTAGTTTGATTTGGATTTTTGTCAATTGATTTTAAGTACTCCAAAAAAAAAAAATGCTCCTAGGAGTTCCTTAATTCTAAATAACTTACACAGTGTAGACATCAGGTTCATTACATATCTGACTGATATGGTTGCAGATCTACTATACTTTCAGAATATCTGTGGGCAGTAAGACAACATGAGGAAAGAAAGTAAGTCCCAGAATTAACACATTGGGAATTTAGGGAGTATTAATGATAGCATTATACCCTAATTTAAATTGTACAGTTTAGGAGGAATCATACTGGTAGGAAAATCTGAAGTTAATTTTTTTTTTAAACCAACTGAGAGCAAAAGGGCATCCTTTCTTCAATGGATTCAAGCAAAAAGAGCTGCCATTGAGATTAGGAGGGTGTGTGAAATCTCAGTCTCCTACAACTCATCCTTCATTTGCACCAAAGTTAGTTCTCAGAGCTCTGTAGAGAATCAGATTCCTTATGTGTATATATCTAAAATGTTTGCTGTCACTGAAATAGAAGTGAATTTATGAGATAAATCCCCAAGAGGCTAGTTAATTCCTTCTAGGCATTCTGCCTGTGCAGTTGCCCATGCTAGAAATCTGAGAATCATCCATGACTTTCTTTTTTTCCCTCTAAGTCAAATCAATCACCTAGGCCTGACAGCTATATGAATATTTTTTTGAATCCATTCATTTCTCTTCATCTACATTGCCACCGTCTATAGATCAGATCACTATCATCTCTTGCCTGGTTTATGGTAATAAGCTATGAACTCCGTTATCAGCATTCATTTATTCCCTTACAACCCTTATAAAACACTGTGTGTGTGTGGGGGGGTGCTTTTAAAATGTAAATATAATAAGGGCATATACCTGCTTTTAACCCTTCAGTGACTGTGCATTGTCATCAGGTTCAAGTCCAAAATCCAGTCTGGTCCCTGCTTACCTTATTCTGATCTAGTAATACTGGCATTCTTGTTCCTCCAATAATGCAGGCTTCCTTCACCCAGTAGGATTACCCTTCCACTCAGAACATTATACTCCTTGCTCTTAACCTGGTAATTGCTACTACTATGTTATGCCTTGTTTTTAAGTGTTACTTCTTCAGGAACATCTTCTTTGACATCATAAACTAGATCAAGTCCCCCAGTATACAATTTCATAAATCCATTTGATTTCCTCTGGTGGAATTTATCCAAATTACCATTAATCATTTTAAGGGCTGTTTAAAGCCCGTAAGCTTCCTGAAGGCAGTCACTATGTACATGTTGTTCCTTTCTTATTCCCCCAATTATAATAAGAGATCATTAATTATCTATTCATCCACACAAATAACATTGTTTCCCGCTCCCCAGCTAACATGTGACAATATCTCTCCTCCCTGACTTGATGGAACACAGGTTGGGAGATGGTTCTCGATGGGTCTGTTTCTGCATGGCTTCCAAGCAAAGGCACTGACAGCTTCTGTCCTGGATTATCTTTTCAAGAATGCATGGAAAGCCTTAGAAGATAGTGTTTCCTTCTGGAGCAGAGGGAATATTTATTTACTGTCTAGCCTAATAAAGATGTGCCTTAGAATCCTAAAATTTTTATGGAGTCTCTCTCGCTCTCTCTCTCTCTCTCACACACACACACACACACACACACACACACACACACACACACACACACACATAACCAAAGCCTTTTGAGAAAGAAAAACAAAGCTGGAGGCATCACACACTCTCATTTCAAACTACAGAGTCCAGCATAAATAATGCCCTTTTTATTACAAAATCTTTCATTACAAAATCATAAGCACTGAACTCTGTAACATAATGATATCACACTAAAGCATACCATATGACGATTTAGGTGAAATGTTGAAATTAAAACTATAAATTATTACACTCATACTATTATCCTACCAACTGCACTCAAGCAGGCATTACTTCTGCTGGACCCTGTATATTACAAAATGATAGTAATCAAAGTAGTATGGTATTGGCATAGAAACAGACATGTAGATCAGCAGAACAGAATAAAAAGCCCAGAGATAAACCCACACATGTATGTTCAATTAATTTACAACAAAAGAGTCCAGAATATACAAGGGGGAAAAATATCCTCTTCAATAAATGGTGCCGGGAAACTAGACAGCCACATTCAAAACAATGAAACTGGACCACTGTCTTATACCATACATAAAAATTAACAAAAATAAATTAAAACTTGAATGTCAGACCACAAACCATAAAACTTCTAGAAGAAAACACAGGTGGTAAGCTCCATGACTTTACATCTTGGTGATGATTTTCTGAATATGGTACCAAACAGAGGCAAGAAAAGCAAAAATCAACAAGTTGGACTCCAATCAACTAAAAAGCCGCTTCTGCATTGTCCCTGTGCATCTTGGAAGGCAAGGGGAACTGACGTGAACAGGAGTTGAGTTGCTCACTGTGCCACCAGTGTTAACATCACTTTGTCTCGGACCCAGAATTCTACTATCTGCCATTACCCATGAAGCTGCACCAGGCTAATTAGTGAGCTAGCCAGGAGGGTACAATTTCAGATCCACTGGAATTCCTGACAACAAGGAGGACAGTTATGTTTTGTAATCCGTAGCATTAAAAACAACTAACAAAAAATGTTTACATCTGACTTCCTACCAGAAACTCTTAAACCATGAATTCTTGACCCAAGATCCATGGATGGGTTTCATGGGCACTGTAAATCCAAAACACTGTTTAACATAGTAGTTGAAACTAGTAAACAGCTTTTATCAGATTTTTCCAATGAGACAAAAAAATAGTAAGAACCATTTAAGGATACATGCCTTACTTCCTTAGGAATATTTTAGATTTAGTTTGTATATATTAGAATACATTGAAAGACAGTGATTTCTTCATTCAGCATACTTTAAATGTCAGATATGTGATACTTAATCTAAAACCCTAATCTGTCAGCCTCCTTCCTTACCTTCATATTTTTATTCTCCAGTCCTTGAGCTAATTAATGTATGTGGTGTGAGTATGTGAATCTCAGCTAATATGTGTATATGGTACACTAGTGCCAGGCATTTTTCCCCAAGAGCTTTACATGCATTAACTCAATTATTACAACAACCATATGAGATAGGTACTCTTATTGTTATTATTATTATTGGATGCTACAGATGAGGTAACTGAAGAGCAAAGAAGTTAAATAACTTGACCAAGGTCACACAGCTAGTAGATATTAGAGAAAGACTTGAAATTTGGCAGACAATATATGAATTTATCTATAATCTTGATGTTTAAGCTATACTGGCTTTTGAATTTGATTACATTTTTAAGTCTTTTGAGATTCCATTTGCTGTTATATATTGGCTTTGTTGTATAGGGAACCATTCTGCATGGCACGGGGAATGTAGCCCATCCCCTGACTCAGAAAACCGATGGGGAGCAAGGTCGGTACACAGCACCCACACCCACGGATAGGTTTTCCCGTGGGGAATCAGGCCTGCATTGTACCTAGGATACTATGAGGCTTCCTTTGCTAAACTTCCTCACCCTGCATTGAAGCAGCAAATGTTTCCGGCATATCTCTAAAGCAGCTTCCTAAAGTCTGTGCTAAAGCTCCCAAGTATGGAGTGTAACCAGTTCAACCACTTTTCCCCTTATCTGCAATATCCTTCTCTTTGAAGGAATTAGCAACATTCTTTCCTTTGTTACCTGTAAAAGGTAATCACCTACAGCTAACCTGTGCATGCGCCCAGAAAAGCAATAAAAGCCTGTCCAGGCAGGGGTCGGGAGGCCCCTCTCTCTCACTTAGAGAGAGGCCACACTGTCCCTTTTCTCCACAGGACTTCTGTAGTCTGTATGGATTTGTTCATCACAGCCACAACACATGGACCCTGTGCGCTGGGGTCTGCATCATTGTTGTGGTAGTTGATTTGATCTAACTGAATGGGGTTAGTTAATAATATAAATACACAAAATAAAAATAGCATATCAATCATATTCTTATATTTAACATACTGTTAAATTCTTATATTTCATTATTTAACAAAACCAGAGTTATTCAAAGAATTTCAGAAAATAGTTGTCAAGCAAAAAGTTATAAAATGGTTCTACAACATATACTGAGAAAGCAAAAATATATTATTTCAAAATCTGATAAACATAATTCTTCTTAGGGATATAATTTGTTTAGCAAAGTTTCTTAATAGGCCATTGGGAGTTAAATGCATAGGTCACAAAAGAAAGAAAAGATAAGACCAAGGGAAATTTGATTCACTCTTCAAAAGAAAGTGAGAAAAAATTGGTCTCTTTCCATGGGCAGCTCAAGAACACTGAAGAGTTTAAGGAGGACAAGAACATATGGCAGGCCAGGCAATGGAAGACAAACTTGGGCTGGATGGGAGAAGCAAGAGGGACCAAAAAAGTCTTTATATTGCAGATGATAAGGAGAGGCTTTAAAGTTTTACCCTTTGTGACAATATGGATGCTCCTGGAGAGCACTATGCTAAGTGAAATAAGCCAGTCAGGAAAGACAAATGCCATATGATTTCACTCATATGTGGAATCTAATGAAGAAACTGAATTAACAAGGAAAACGGGGACAGACTCATAGATGAAGAGCAGGATTACAGCTGGCGGGGAGTTGAGAAGGTAGAGGGATTGAGTGAAAAAGGAAAAAGGACTCATGGACATGGAGAACAGTGTGGTGATTGCGGTGGGAGGTGGGTATAAGGGGACTAAATGGTAATGGGAAAATGCAATAAACATTAAATTTAAAAAATGAAGACATTAAGGATAATGTCCGTTACACTGTTTTGTCTCTCTTCACCCTGCCTTGTGCTTGTAGAATTTGGCAGGACACAAGAAAGCAAAAGGAGTCTATGTTTCATGCCTATGTTGATAAGAGACAGAGAGAAGAAAACACATGGAAGAAGCTAGATGCAGACTTGAGGGAGGGAACAGGAGGAAAGAAGGAATCCAAGGCTTAAGTTCCCATAAAAATTCTGGTGAGTACCTGTGACAGGGAATCAGGCCAAACTCTCAAAACCATTATGTGGAAGGCAGACCCAGGAGAACAGAGTACTTGATAAATAAAAGTTCTAGAAGGTATCCTTTTCTAAAGCTAACAGAGTAATTGATGTTAATAATCCACTGAGACTGGTCACCCTCTTGAATCACCCTGAAATGTTCAGAAAACCTTGTTCCATTGGTGTCATCTGTGGAGGTAGATTCTTCCACAGGATTTCCATTGTTCAGACTTAACCAGGCTTAAACTTTGCAATCCAGATTTTCTTGTATTGAAATATAATGTGTTTTGTATGCAGACTACCTTGAGCGGTTTTCAAAAGCCTCAGAAAAATGCCTGCCTAACTTCCATGGTCTTCCAAGTACACTTTGGGAGATTCAGAGGATAGAAAACAATGATTGTCCCCATGCTTTTCAGAATACTCAACCAAATGTTTAATGAACTTTTAAAAAATTTAAAATAAAAGCTAAAGAATTAAAAAATTTTGGTATTCATATCTAATATTCATATACAAAATCAAGTTATTACAAAACTGAAGTAGGTTAAGAATTTTAACACACTAAATTTTATTATATTACACTTAATAGAACAAAATAGATAAGAAAAGGGGTTAATAACTCATGAAAGTAGAAGAGAATAGTAAAATATAAGCCAACATTGGTGAAATAGAAACAAATAAACAACAACAGCAGGGAGAGATGATTTTAACTTCACCTCTGCATCACCATTGCTACCACCTTGGGCCGAGTGACCCTTATCTCTTGCCTCCATTGTAATAGCTTCCTCACTTTCCACCTGCTTCTATTTCAATTTAAACTGTAAATCAGATCATCTCATCCCTTCCACAGAGTAAACCCAGCACCCTTACACTTACTTCTGCAACTTCTCTTTTTCTTTCTCTCACTCACTCTACTTGGGCCACATGGGCCTCTTTGCAATCCCCAGCCATAACTGGCATGTTCATGCCTTAGGGCCTTTGCATTGGCTGTTCCCTCTGCGGGGATATTCCTTCCTGGATAAGCACATGGATAACTTCCCTGCCTCCTTTAAATCTTTGCTCAGACCTCGTCTTCTCAATAACACCTCTCTTTCAACTCTTCTCTAAAATTGCAACCCACATGCACTTCATACCCTACAGCACTTCTTGATCTAGCTTACCCTGCTCAACTCTTTTCATAGCATTTCTCATAATATTACTATAGTAGGTATGTAGCTAGTTAGCTATTAACAAAACAAGAGAACAAATGGAATCAGACATCAAGCCTGATTAACTAGGAAGGGGCAACTTCACAGACATCCCAGGGGACAGCTACTTGTGCTCTGCCTGCCAAAGGGACTTAATCCCTGAGCAGGTGGCTTTCCACCCTCCCCAGGGAATAACTGCTCCATTCCCACAGAATGGGGAGGTCGGGGCATGGGGAGTGACGGGGGACCGGTGAGCAGGAAATTCTTCTGCTGAGGCATACACAGTAGGAGCCAATATGGTGACATAAAGGGGAGGTGTCTAGTCTGGGGAAAAGACCAGATAGGATAAGGGCATGGAACCCCTGAAGATCCAGGACAGGGCCTGAATAAGGCGAGGGCCCAGCACAAACTCAGGAAGGATTAGAAAGAAGACTGGTTAGTTTGAAAGAAAGCCTGCTCTCTCCCATGCCCAAGATAATATAAACAAAGCTTAAGAAAGGCCTGAGGTTCCTTCATTTACGTGCTCTGTCTCTCCAGCAGCTGTGTGAGCCTGGGCTAAAGTGTGGCACCAACTGGGCTAGACTACCAGAGCCCAGGGTGATGCATTACAGTTGTGGATCCTGACCCTCCTGGTGGGCACTTGTGTTCACAGGCCCAGGACTTCTTCTGCAGCAATCAGAGCTAAGCCACCTGGTTATGAATGAGACATTAGGCACCTGGGGACAGTCCTTTGTTTTAATTCCAGCAAATCTTACAATGCCTCAAGTCTTCCCAGGCATAGGTTCCCAAAATGCATTTCCTGTCACTATGTGCAAGAACCCTATTTCTACCAGCAACAATATCCCATATACTTAATTATACTTGTTGTTTGTCTCTGCCTCATAAGCTCCACAGAGTAGGGATCTAAGATCTGCTTATTTATTTTTCACTGTTCTTTTTGTTTTATGTTTGTCTTCCCATCATAATCACTTAGAACAGAGCAGGAGCATGACATAGAGCAGTTACTCAATTTAATTTGCTGATTACATGAACAAAGTATAATAGTTTAAAAAGTTACTGCTTTGAAAAGACACTAACAATCAGTGGTATTATCCATCATTACAAAGAAAGAAGGCACAAAATCATCATTCAGAATGAAAAGGAGATAAAAATTTAGATATAAGAAAATAATATGAAGCATTTTATGCCAATGAATATCTAAGTATTCCAACAAATTGGAATACTTAAATAAAGAAAACAGTTTTCTAGGAGAAAATTCTAAAGTGATTCATTAAAAAGAAAAAAAAACATGAATATGCCAAGCACTTTGAAATATGTTGGAGACATTTTCTGTGCCTGGCAAAGCAATGGCTCATGGTCCTGAGAAGCACCTGAAGTGTGCAGCAGCTCCAAAGAATTGGATGCTCAATAAGCTGACCCGTGTGTTTGCTCCTCAGCCATCTACCACTGCCTACAAGCTCAGAGAATATCTCCCTCTCATCATTTTCTTAAGGAACAGACTTAAGAATGCCCTGACAGGAGATGAAACAAAGAAAATCTGCATGCAGCAGTTTATTAAAATTGATGGCAAGGTTGAACTGGTATAACCTACCCTGTGGTGTTATGGGTGAGATCAGAATTGACAAGACTGGAGAGAATTTCCACCCGATCTGTGACACCAAGGGCAGCTTTGCAATTCATCGTATTACACCTGAGGAGGCCATGTGCGAGTTGTGCAAAGTGAGGAAGATCTTTGTGGGCACAAAAGGAATCCTCACCTGGTAACCCATGATGCTTACACTATTCGCTACCCTGACACCCTCATTAAAGTGCATGGCAACACTCAGACTGACTGGGAGACTGGCAAAAGTACTGGTTTCATCAAGTTTGACACTGGTAACCGGTATGTGGTGACCAGAGGTGCTAACCTGGAATAAATTGGTGTGATCACCAACAGAGAGAGATACCCTGGTTCTTTTGATACAGTTCATGTGACAGATGCCAAAGGCAACGGCTTTGCTGTCCAGCTCTCCAATATTTTTGTAACTGGCAAAGGCAACAAACCACGGATTTCCCTTCTGCATGGAAAGGGTATCCACCGCAGCATTGCTGAGGATCTCTCCTCAAGAGACTGGTGGCCACACACAGCGGTGGGTACAGTGAGCTCAAAGTGACATGATTGGAATAGTCTTTGTACTTAATTAAGGCTAGCACAGCATACATAAATTAATAAATTGGAGATAAAACTCACCCCGCATCTGCAGGTTTTACAAGGGTGTTCAACAAACCTTTATCAGAAAGATAACTCCCTCCTATACAAACTGTATAAAAAAATAGAAAGCTATTCACCTAATTTTTTGATGCTACCATCAAAACACCAGAATTATATGAGAATCATTTTGATCCAGTCTCTTGCCTATGAATATATATGCAAAAAATATTAGTAATTTGAATCAAGAGTGGACTAAAACAAAGTAAGGTTTATTCAAAGATTTCAAAGAGGGCTTAACATAAGGATATCTATCAACATAATCTCATCATTAACAAATTATGGGAGAATTATCATATATCAATTAAAAGAATATGGTGTTTGTACATGAATAAGAAAATGGAAGAGAAAAAAAGTCTACCCATGCCCTGGCTGGTGTGGCTCAGTGGATTGAATGCCTGCGAAACAAACGGTCCCTGGTTCAATTCCCAGTCAGGGCACATGCCTGGTTTGCAGGCCAGGTCCCTGGTTGGGGGGTGTGAAAAAGGCAACCACACATGATGTTTCTCTCCCTTTATTTCTCCTTTCCTTCCCCTTTCTCTAAAAATGAATAAATAAAATCTTTTTAAAAAAGTCCACCCATGTGTAAATGGGAATTTTAGTATATAATAAACAAATGTGGGGAGAGTAAATGGTACTCAGACAATTGGTTATTATTATTATTTTTTAAAGATTTTATTTATTTATCTTTAGAGGAGAAGGGAAGGAGAGAGGGAGACAAATATCAATGTATGGTTGCCTCTCGTGCATCCCCTGCTGGGAACTGGCCTGCAACCCAGGTATGTGCCCTGACTGGGAATTGAACCGCGATCATTTGGTTGGCAGGACCGTGCTCAATCCACTGAGCTACACCAGCCAGGTAATTGGTTATTATTTAAAAAAAAAGATTTCTACTTTATACCACTCACAAAAATACATTCTAGATGAGTAAAATGTCTAAATGTGTAAAGTAAAACTTCAAATATTGGTGCCCATCAGTAAATGAATGGATTAGGAAACTATGCTACATTTACACAATGGAATTCTATGCAGCAGAAAGAAAGGAGCTCCTACCCTTTGCGACAGCATGGATGGAACAGGAAAGCATTATGCTAAGCAAAATAAGCCAGGTGGTAAAAGACAAATACCATACGATCTCACCTTTAACAGAGACATAATTAACAAAACAAACAAATAAGCAAAATATAACCAAAGATACTGAAATAGAGAACAGGCTGACAGTGACTAGAGGGGAGAGGGAAGGGAATTTCAGGGGAAAATGGGGAAGGGTTTACAGGAACAAGTATAAAGGACACATGGATAAAAACAAGGTGGGGGTGGAAATGGGAGGGAGGTAGGGAGGGCTGCAGGGGTGGGCTGAGATGGGGCTAAAAAGCAGAAAACTGTACTTGAAGAACAATTAAAATAAAAAATAACTAAAAAAATAAAAAGACAATATAAGAGATTGTGATATTGGTATAGATTATTTCTTAAGCAAGATACAAAAACACAAGTGTTAAAGGAAAATAATGATTGATATGACAGTATCAACTATCAACTTAAATACTTTACTAATATGCACCAAAAAGACAAGGGACGAAACAGAAGCAGATACTTGTAACATATTTGAGAAATGATTATTATCATGAAAAACAGCTATATAAAAACTCCTAAAAATCAATAAGAAAAAGACAATCTATTAGAAAAATGGGCAATTATGTGAACAGACAAGGCACCAAATATGGATGAAGCTGAGGGGATCTGCTGCTACATGGCTGCAGGGATATGAACTGTTGCAAATGTTTTCAAAAGCAATTTCTCAGTGTCTGCTGAAGCTGAAGATGTGCCCCCCAAAAGTCCAGCCACTTTATTTCTAGTTATATATGTTCCCAAGCTTTGTATAGGTGCATATGCAAATGTGTTCACTGAGCCACTGTTTATAACAACAAAAAAGTGGGGAAAACCTACATGTGTGTCTATGGATAGCTAAAAAATTGGAGCCATGTAGTATTGCACACTCATGCCTTGGCATAGAGAAGAACACTTTAAAGAAATGAACTACAGGTATCTATATCATGTTGGAATAACCCTTAAAATATTGTATTGAATAAACAAGCAAATTGTGAAAAGATAAGAATATTTATATAAATTATTACTCTACATAGTTCACTAAGAGCATAAAAACATGGGTAGAAAGGATATACACTAACTTTTATAATACGAAGGTGTAGAAAGCGGAGTTGAACTGTATCTATGGTATATTTCTTAAAAAAATAATCTAAAGAAAAAAGTCTAATGTTTCACCTGACCCTTGGCTCTGTCACGCTTGGTAAGTGATAAGTCTGAAATGACTTATCACTTACCAAGGTTGTGTTTAAAGATGCTGGTCCTTGATGGTAGAGATGACTTAACAGTGGGCAGAGCAAGGCATCATTGCTAATGACTAGGACAGATCTGGTCATATGTAAATAATGGGTGTTACGGGAGAATAAGCTTAGGGGTAAGCTGTGGGTTGGGTGAAACAAACAAACAAAAAAAGGCAAAATAAAAGTATACCAAAACTGACTTTAAGGAATCAAAGTCAGCTGGAAGTCTTTTGGAAATAGACCCACAAGTAAATAAGCAATCAAGAAGGATTCGTGAAGCTGATCTTTATAAATACAACTTTCGTGTACAATCAGGACTATAATCCAGGCCAACCTTGCTTCAGGTTGGATCTCCAGGTTCTAGGGCATCAGGCCCTGTAGGTGTACATAGATGGTTGGGTACGAGTGAGAGGGGGAATAGAGGAATTGTTCATAGCCTCACAGATTTTGGTAGGAACCTTTCCCCACACCGTAATCCAGATAGTCTCAAAACAGATTCAGAAGCAGAAGTAAAGTATAACTCTATTCTTTACTCATAAATCTTTGTCTACTTCTTTTTATGAGAAATGAAAACAGAGAAAAGCTGAAATTCAACCTTTCATTGCCTTAGAGAATTCCAAACAATTAAAAAATAACAAAACAGGACCTGAGTAGCAAGTGGGTCTCTTGTGTCTTCCAGCACACAAAGCCTGTTATTTGAGAAATCTTGATTTAGAAAACAAATTTCATCAACAACAAAAGAAAGCCTGCTGGCTTGATAATGCTTTTAAAAAAAATCCAGCAGGCTTTTTAAAAAGGTCATTGTAAGATCAGTATTTATATCACCAACAATATTGTCAATAAATTAGACTTACTATTGTACAACACAGGAAAAAGCAATGTTCCTTGTTTATCTTTGGCTGCTGTTGACTTTTAGCTCTACTGTGGGAAAGAGAACTCAAACAATGCTAAGGTTTCCCTTAAAGAGATCCTGATTAGACAGTCTTGAGCAATGCATGGAGCACAGTAATATTAACATGGGAGGGCAAAATTAAGATCTCTGTCGTCCCCTCCCTGTAAGCAAGACAGCCAAGTCACTCCAGTTGTGTCCCTAGCCCAGAGGAGCCTTCTCCTCCCACGACCTCACTGTTTGCCCTGAGTGCCTGTTGCATTTAGTCTAATATCCTTCTCAACCCCCTTTCTCATGCTATTCCCATCTTTTCATATTTTGGGCTGGCTTGCTTTGCTTCCAAACAAGGAAATGCACCCACTGTATCTTAACTTCTCAGCATTTCAAACTAACAGAATCGCCAAGGTGGGCATTGTAAAGAATGTGAGAAATTCAATCATGTTTTTCCCCCTAGGTTCTATGACAAGGTGTAGGGGCTCAAGAACTTCAATGAATTTATGTCTGCACATTCCTTGAAAGAGAGAGAGTTCTAAGGTTTTATTAGATTATCATAGAGGTTAGCAACCATCATTTACTCCGTTAATTGTTTTATAAACTGGAAAATGAAGAACAGGCACTGTTCCTTTCCTCTTGAAGACAGCTGTAATGGCAAAGAGTAGATTGGTGCTAGTCCCGTGGACTTTGGTCCTATGCTTGTTGCACTGTGAGAGCCAAGGGTAACCTGTCTTTACAAAAATGTTCATTCTTAATGATAACTGATATTTTGACTGAGGTCCTCAGTGTTCTCCTCTCTCACCTGCCCAGTCTTTTGGTGTGCCTGTAAAATCCGTTCAGCACAGACGGCTGTGTTGCCTATGAGTTCAGGAACGTTCATGTTCAAAGTGCTATTAGACTGCCTTAAGAGCTCCAGCAGTGAACATGTTTCCTCCATTAACTGAAATCCAAAGACGCACCCATCCGAGGTCATCCCCACCTAATAGTATACAGTCATGTCCTTCTCCTCAGTCTCAAGCACAGAGGTTCAATCCTTAAATTTTCAATATTTTAGGACTTGTGGGAAAGGGAATTGTACCATGATTTAAAAAAATTAAATTGCAGGATTTTTAAACAGTACTTTGGTTAATGTCCACAAAACAATAAAGTGATCAAACTTGTATTGCTCTATACTTTTAATAGGCATTGTTTTATGCCTTATTCCAATGAATTATTTTACATTTAGTTTGCTGATATCACACTGATTCTGCTTTCAAGTATTTGCAAACTTTTAATGTTGTTTGAAGTTTCCTAAAGGTTAACAGAATTGTAGGCTAGTAGTTAAAGGACTGTCCGTGCAGCAGGTTCACATCCCAGCTAAGCTACTTGCTAGCTGTGTGACTTGTACAAGGCTTATATAATTGCTTGATGACTCAGTTTTCTCATTTATAAAATGAGGTAATAATGGTATGCACTTCATACAAGCACTTTGTAATAAGCACTTAAGAATTATTATTTTTGTTGTTATTAGTTGGCATTTTCTTGGTTATTATCTCATGAATATAATGTGCCAATGCTTTAAATGTGTCACCTCTGCCTTGTTGAGAGTTGAGGTGCTTTTGTTTTAGAGCTCACCCACCAAGTTTTCTAAGTCCTCTGACTTATTTCATTCAAACAGTATATCCACAGTTCCTGGACAAATCCCAGTGGTACAACAAAACTAAAACAGGTTGTTTCAGCTCTTCTTTTGCCTGTGACAGTCCTTTGAAGGATCAGCTGAAATAAACCATCTTGCCAGAGAGCTGGCCTTTCCTTAATGTCTCTCACAACAGAAAAAAGATCCTGCGTATTCAAATGTAAATGTATCTATCGTTCCAACCACGTGTCCACAAAGATCATTCACTTCAACACTAACTACACTATTTTAGATATTTATGCATCTATTTTGGTCATCAGTGTTAAAATGGTGCTTAACTATCAGGCTTGGGAAAGTGAAGCTTCAAAATTTCCCTTCTGCTCCAGGCAACATTACTGCTTTTGCAGTAAGCTGGCTCCTGACTTTGACCCTGACTAATTGTATGGTTTTTATGCAAGTTAGTTAAGGTCTGCATGGGGAAGGAGGTGGGGATTGTGAAAGGGAGAAGGAACACAGAAAAGCAAGGGGATACTAGAGAGAAGAAAGGGAGAATTATGAAAAACAGGAGTGACAAGGTAAATTATTGTGTAGTAAGGTCTTCTACAATATATTTTTAAAGATTTTATTTATTTATTTTCAGAGAGAAGGGAAGGGAGGGAGAAAGGGAGGGAGAGAAACATCAATGTGTGACAAGGGAGGGAGAGAAAAAAACATCAATGTGTAACAGAAACATCCGTTGGTTGCTTCTTGCACGACCCTAACCAGGGACCTGGCCTATAACCCAGGCGTGTGCCCCGACCAGAAATCAAACTGGAGAACCATGGGTTCACAGGCCAGCACTCAATCCACTGAGCCACACCAGCCAGGGGTGATTTTCTACAATATTTTGATGGATCAGAAATGGTCTCAAGGTTGCCAAGGTTGGTCACGGAAGCTTGCTATAGGCAATGAACTTTCCTAGTCTAGGAAGCGTTCAAAAAGCCTCACTTTATAATCCAGAAATAGCAATAGAAACTTTGAAGCCTTTTATCTTGGCACAATTCCCAGAGAAGTGGATGTGGAGATCCACTGGCATGGACACCATTCTGTGCAATTTGACACTTTTTATTTGATAGACTTTTGTTGCCAAGGCTATTGCATCAAGTTGCTGCAATCTTGGTGGACGTAAATTGTCTCATCTGTCACTTATCCTGACAAAAATTTTAAAGGGCATGCTCTCTCCTGAAAGGAAAGATTAACCACTTTTCCATTATGCTCGTGCTGTAGTTCGTGTCTAGAAGAACAAACTCATTTTTTTTTGAACATCAAGGGACAAGTTTGAGTGGAACCTAGTTGTCCTCATTATGAAATATGCGCACATTCAGAGGCATTTTCTAGGGATTAGGTCTTTTATTTTAGATCTTTGAACCATTTTCTATGGTTGTTCAGTGTCGTGTTTTGTTTTTTAAGTTTATGTGTAACTTATCACTTGTAATTAAACCCCAGGAGAGAAATAAATCAGTGCTGATTGATAAGAGGATGTAAAACAAAGGCTTAATATTTTCAAATGCTAAATGTTGGCAGAGCAAGAATAGTTAATGGAGGGTTTATCAATCTATCGATACTAAGATAGTTCAGGGATTTCCTTTCTAAAATAGGATATTATCAACATGAACTTCCTTTGTTTGTCTAGCCTGAAAATGTCCAAACCTTCAATTTCATTGCCATTATTCTGTATCTCAAAATCAGCACACACTAGACATGACGAGTAACACAGTTGAGGAAATGTCTAAGACCTTTGAGAGAATAAACAGCTGAAACAAAGATGCTCCAGGCCTATGTGCCTACAGAGGAGGAATTCACCCCTGGTTGCCCATTACAATCAGCTAGCTGCGGAGTTCTCAGATCGCACCGCACGTGGATCCCAGGCCCTAGGTGCAGAAATTGGTTTAGGGCTGGGCCTATCCATCAGCACCAGTTTTAAAAAGCTTTCCAGGTGATTCCAATGTGCAGTCAAAGCTAAGAACTGCTGGACTAGAAGATGAAATAAGAGAAGGGATAAACCTTAAGTTACAGAGTTCTATTATGGGTAGTTACTAATTACTATATATTATTACACCAGCTTCTAAATCTAAATAAAAATATATTGGAAGCATTTTAGTAACATTATCTGGTTTTCATCCTACCTCTGTCAGGATAAACACTTGCATTTTCAGAAAATGAAATATTGCTCTACAACCTTGCTCAGGGATGCAGGAAACAGTTCTGCCCCCTGCCCACCAAGTCACCCTGGGCGGGTGGAGGTGGCCCAGGGTCCTGCTGGGATGATAAGACAGAAATCCTGGGAGGGAATAGGATTTATATTTCTAACCCCTTATACCAGAAAGCATTTTCAAGTATCTCTCACCCACTATTCTGTCAATGAAACCTGAAATAGTTCAGGAAAACTAACCCTAATTCCAAAACCCAGAAAAAGATAGAGAAAAGAAACATACCTTTTCAAAATGCAACAATTGTATTTCTGGTACTAGGTCCTTGTTTTCCATTCCATTCCCACTGATCTCTACCCAAGGTCTTTCTCTGTTCCTTCCACTCTCACCCTCTGGACCTGGGCTCTGATGGCCCACCCCTGACTGAGCCCGTGAACTGCTGCAGGTTAATCCTCACGCTCGCAGTTTGCAGCACTCGTATTAAACTCAGAGTTTAGCCACACATCACATTGTTTTTAATCACAAGAATATTTTCAATATTTAAACATGGCTTTATTCACTGTAAAACTGCAATATTTAAGTGCTAAAAAAGTCTTCTGCTGTTAAAGCATCAATCCTCTTTTAAAATCCTTAGCGCTTAAATTTATCTGTGGGTATTCAATAGGGAAAAACAAATCATTTCTATTTTAACACATACAAAAATGAAGTTAAGACTTAAGACAACAGGGAATTTCCTATTGAACTTTATAGAAATTTCCACAGGGTCCCAAATTTCCTTTCAAAGGTCCCAAGATTTCACACTTAAATTTAGTTATTTTTAGCTCTCCAGTCTCCTTTACATGTAACGTCTTAAAATAGCAACACAGAAAGCTGCAGGCTAAAACTATAACATGTAAACCCGTTGCAACAAATTCAGTCCTCATACTAAGGGAAACAAAATTACTGTATTCATCTCCCCAAATGTTTTCCCCACAAGTAATTTACCTTATCTGTGACCCAATTCCAGCTGCTCGTAAGTGGGGGTGGGGTTCCACATAACCACATGGTGGAAACACTTGAAGGATTTATGAGCCTGTAAGTGGATGTTAGCCATTTGAAGAAAACACAGCCCAAGCCAAACTCTTAGCTGTCTGTATTTAGCCCTGATTACAGGGGTTATACAAATAAAAACCCAAATGTATTCAGGATTTAGAAAATTGCTTAGAGGCTTTCCTTTCCATAAATCTTAAAGTACAGGGGGTACTCTGTATTGAGTCTCTGAATCAAATCTTTCAGTCAGTTTTTTTCTGCCTATTTTCATGCAGTGGTTCTCCCCACCAGAACTCCATGGACATTCTACGAGCAGCTGGATGTACCTAAGTTAAGACTAGCTAAATTTAGCGAAAATACTATGTTTACTTGGCTATAATTTCTAGTCATAAGGATCTGTTATCACAGAGCCTAGACTACACTGATATACACTGTGGCTGACATCGGCGGTGACTGAGTCGGGCAGATAAGGACGGAAGGAAGAGAAGGACTGCACTGCTTTGACCTCCCCGGCATGCCGCTGAGCGACAGGGGTGCATCTGAGAAGGGGTGTTAGGGGACATCATCACTATGCAGACATCACAGAGCACTTCCACCACCTAGCTGGTACGCCCCAGCAGTGTTCAACCTTTTTCATCGCATGGCCCACATAACCTAATTACTAAAATATATTTTTGCCTATCTGACCAAAAAAAGGTTTAATTTTGATTCATTCACACCGGATGGCTATTGTTATTTTGGCTGTTGCCTTTTTTTTTTTTTTTTTTTTTTTTTTTTTTTTTTTTTTTTTTTTTTTTTTTTTTTTTGACAATCTAAGAGAAAAGAGGTTGGTGCCCCTGACTAAATAGTTAGGTACTACATGTTTTTAAAAACTCTCGGGGCATGCCAGTTGAAAATCGCTAATATAGTCTATTGTCCCTAGGCTACAAGCCTGTACAGCATGTAGACAATTGTAACACAATGGTAGGTATTTGCATATCTAAGCATATATAAATGTAGAGTAGGCACAGTAAACATATGGTAGAAAAGACTTTAAAAAGTGGTTCACTGTGTAGGGCACTTACCACGAATGGAGCTTGTGGGACTGGAGAAGCTGCTCTGGGTGGCGCAGCGAGTGAGTGGCGAGTAGCTGTGAAGGCCTAGGGCATCACTGCAGACTTTATAAACACTGTGCAGTTAAAGTGTGTTACATTTAGAAGACAACATGGAGTTAAATCACACGCAAGAGAAAATGAAGCAATCCAGAGGCATAAACACGAGATTTATGAGGCTGCTGCTGGTGTAACACGTAGGCACACTGTTTTACAGCAAAGTTTTTTGACAAGTAAAAAGAGTACACTCTAAACTAATGATAAATAGTATAGAGTAATAAATACCTAAACTAGTAATATAGTCATTCATTATCATCAGTTATGATGTACTGCACATAACTGTATGCACTGTACTTTTATATGACTGGCAACTCAGTAAGTTTGTCTACACCTGCATCACCACATACACGAGAAATGCATTGTGATATGACATTAAGAGAGGCATGCCATCACCAGACAATGGAATTTTTGGCACCACTGTAATCTTATGGGACAATCATTGGATATGTGGTCCACTGGCCAAAATGGCAGCACGTGGCTCATAACTGGGGGTCAAAATAGAATTGTTTTGAGGGTTGTGATTACTGTATCAACTATTGCACTGTTTATTTTTTTCAACTTTGACTGTCTTGAATTTTGTGCTGTATCAACTGCCTGCATGATTTAAAATACCTGTCACTACATTCATACTCCAATTGGCAATTCTGATGACTAACGAGTATACTAATAATGGTGCTGGCCCTTCCCTGGATGTTTGCTCACATGAAGCATCTACATCTGAATTCTATGTGTTTCTGCTGCTCCAGGTGCAGACATGTCGGGCATTATACCTAGGCACCACTCTTCTTTTAAAATAGAATTAAGAGTTGCCATGGTATTTTCTGAAAAGCCAGGACCAGGATCACCCTGGGTCTGTGCCATACAAGACGTCATGGTCTGAGGGGCAAACACATCATATCTACCTGCTGCCATACTTTGGGAGCCGGTGTGATTTATGCTCACCTCTGTTTTGCACTTCCTTGGTAAAGGTTCACACAAAAGTTGATGGGATGAGTCAAGACTAGTTCATACAGGAAATGTGGAAAATAAGCAGACTCTACCCAGTGCTCTGCGTGGGCTTAATTAGGGCTCTGATTCTTTCCTGGGCACAGAAATTATTAGTCTCGGCTTTGATTTCCCCACCTAATATAGGCAAAGCTGAGTTCATTAAGCCATTTGGTCTGCTTCCAGACACTCAAATAAGATTTTATGTATTTAACTTTGTAAATACAACATCATGAAGAAATTGAGAGAAGTATAATACTATCAAGGGAAAGACAATAGGCCTTGGTTAGAAGTCATATTTTACTTACTGTTGAATGAAACCGACAACCTTATGCTGTTTTGTATTATAGCCCTTCAAAATTATCAGTTGTGGCAGCTTTAACTGATATTCTTAAACTAAAGCTTAGATAAAATATTTTCTTTTTGCAATTCAAAGCCCCAATAATAAATTAACCAATTCAAAATAATTGTTCTTAGGAATCCAAACTATTGATTTGTCTCTTTCTGATACAGAAAAATCTAATTTAAATTTACATTTAAATTTGAAAATATATAAAAAGAACTTAAAAGAAAAAGCAAATTCTCATATACTAGTAAACTGGGGATAAACAAGCTTGAAAGAATTCAAAGTTAAACATTACCTATTTCAAATGGAATGTAATTCAATGAAAATATTTCTTTTATTTGAATTGTGCTACAAGTGCAGTAAGCAGTTAGACAGGCTTGAGCAGAGCAGGCACCACTGGCCAGGTGCAGAGGCTCACCAGGGCAGAGAGCCCGGGGAGCCTCTGGCAAAACTATAGGTCTTTGCAAGCCCACTCCCTTAAGCATTAACCCCTGGAAGATGATATCTAGGCTTCAGTTGTGTTTCAGCTCCAGGCCCAGAGAAACAGCAAAATCCGATGGAGAGACACCATGGCTGACAACAGGCCAGCTGCTTTGACTAACGACATCCTGGCACTCACCAATCAGTGGAGACCATGAGGGGGCGTGCCTAGAAAGGTGATGGATGCTCTAACTGCATTGAAATTTAGCCCTAAGGCCTTCAGATAAAAGTCCTTGGTACATGCCTCTCCCCGCTCTTTCCTTCAAGGTGCAGATCTCTCTCCCTCTTTCTAGTAAGCTCCAAGGGCCCTTCTACTACCTCTGTAACTATCTAAATAAACTTTCCTTACAATTTGAGTTCCTTGGCTCTGAATTCTTTCAAGCCAAACTCAAATACCGAGGTTGCTGAATTAAGGTCTAGCCTAACTTGTCACTAACAATAGATGCCGTTTTCCTGCCACTAACATAAGTAGCACAAGAACTAACTTGTACCCAAAGTCAGTACCTCTTAAACAATATTTCAGAGGTCTAGATATCAAGGCAATTGCATTCAGTCACTTCAGTGTCCTCTAAAATGTGTCCTACTGGTTCACTGCTCTTCCCAGCGTCTCAATTTCTGTCAAGCCCCCATGCCTTCCAACTGAAATGCCTGCACTCTTCTCAGCCTTGCAGCCATCCTGATGGATGGGCACAGTGGCAATGGGACTTTCACACATGCTTAGCTCTGTCTCACAGTCTGCAAATGCCAGAATGGATTCCAGGCAATGGCGTGATGGAAAGAACACAAACTCAGTCCAGAGTCAAAGTCCTGACTCTGTCATTTCCTTCTTATATAACTTGGCACAAGTCACCAAAGGCCCTGAAGTCCTAGTCTTTACCTGAAAATTTAATAAAATGATCTCTCATGTATTGTGAGAATCAAGATGGGTAATATACATGAAATCAGTTTCTCAAAGGAAAGTCATAGACAAATGAAAGCTGTCTGGCAAGTTCTTCATTCTGTGATCAGCTGATTGGGTAATGCAGGGCAGTGGAAATGTCAGTACTAAGCCAGCCGCATAGCTTAGAGGGCTGAGAATGGAACTGGACACATGTTGGATTCCTTGTCCCACTCCTTGGATTAAAGCTGGCTTATACGAGTACTCACCCGTGGCAGCTTGACAAGCATGATTACCGGGACCTGCCCAGGAATAACAAAAACCAGCTAACAAAACACAGGTAATAGCATCATATGTAATCAATGGGGAAAGGAACATAGCCACCCTGCCCTAACTATAAGCCACAACAAACTATAGTTAGAAACATCATCATATTTTCTCTAAATTTTTCTTAAACATAACCTACTTCTCTCAGCAAATTCTAGATAGGCCCAATTGTTTAATGAGAATTTTAAAGTCCCAGTTTTTCAAATGATAATTATACAATGAGAACGCTTAAGAGACCTGGGAGAAGAGCAGAGAGTAGGAAAAAAGCTAGATACAAAATGAGGAAATTTTCTGAGAGCAAATTAGATTTCTGTCCATATATATTTCAGTAGTTATGTGAATCTGAAGAGTTAATATGTGAAGAACTAAAAATATTAATTTTCTAAAGGCTACATGCTTTGATGACAGTATTCTCAACAACCATTTTATTTTGATGACATATCACTGAGAATCTTAAGTTTTGTAATTAAAAATAATAAAGCAGTTTTGTAATCATCAGACTTTAAAAAAATGAGGATCTAGTGGTACCATATGCAATTTTCTCCCAGAAAAAGAGAAACATATAAATGAATGCCACATTGATGCTCAAAAGCTACCACATCTATTACCTTTATCCAGGGGTACAGAAGAGCAATCCTAAAATTGGTTTCATCTTGCGCTGAAGTATAACACACTGTCCAACTAATTTAAGGTAAGAAAAGATGATTGAAAGTATTCTAGCTAAAAATGGCCACCCATGCCAGATCACAGTACATAGCAATCAGAAGAATGAATGTCAAAAATCCGACTGCTCCTTCTACATTTCCTAATCCCTAGGACTGCATTCCTTTAGATTTTTTACATACTGCTTAGTTATTATAAAGTCCCTATGTAATAGAATAGATGCTAGTTCCCTACTCAGCACTATTCCTTCTTCTTCTGGTAATAGCATTTCAAAATTTCCTTTGAGATCTATGTAATTTAGCTATAGCTGATCTCACTTGTCCTTATCCTAAGAATGAACTTATGACCTGGACAATCAATGTCATCTGCTCCCTGATCCATAACCTCAGGGATGGACACCGATTCCTTGTCGCAAATGAGACTCCTATTTAGAACTTTTGTTGGAACTCTCGAAACCAGAAAATCTGTCTCATCTGGATTGGGGGGAGGCTGAAAGGATGAGAGTCTGAAGCCACCAGCCATCATGCTGCCACCTTGAGGGGAACACCATGCAGTGATGAAATGACTGAAAGACTGAGCACTGTGACATCTGGAGTGCCTGGATTTAGCAATACCTGAAGCTGGCCATTCACAAACAATTAATTTACAGAATCTTTAGGGCTTATGCCAGACCAGTTTATATTAGGTTTCTATCATTTGCATTAGCATGAATTCTGTAAAACATTTCTGTAATTTTTAATTCTGTAATTACAAGAAAAACATTTCTTGTAACTTTAAATTACAATTCTGTAATTTTGCTTCACAAATTGTGGGGTTTTTGCTGAATTGATATCAGTGTGCTTTAGGATACTTCTCTTGAAAGGAATTTCAATGTGACTGTTTTATATAATGATTTAAAACTCACCTCTTAATTTCTTTGTATGAATGTACACTTTCATTTTCTCTTTTAGTTGATTTAAAGCAACTATAAGGCACAAGACTTAGAGTGTCTGCTACTTTTTACAAGGGCAAAAGCTGCCTTTCACACCCAAGAACCCAAAGCAAAAACTTTTTGAGGCCAAGGTACTGAGTAACATAAATCTCAACTTCTCTTTCAACACCTTTTCTGAAGAGCCTCTGCCAAGAACTCGGCCCTACTACACTGCTGTGTGAATCACCCATATCCAGTTTACTGATGGCATCTCCTGTGGAGTCTCTGCCCAGGTCCTGGGACAGCAGCCGGAACTGTTCTAGAAGCTCAGCCTGCTACCAGAGCTTCAATTAACTGCAGATACTTAAGGGCGGAGGGAGCTGGCAGAGTATGAAATTGCATTCCAGAAAGTCCACCTGGGACTTCCTGCAAGGACATCTGGCTCTCAAAACAGACAAGGTCAGAGGAAGACAATGACTCTCGGAGACTTGCAGAGAAGATTTTCCTTTCCCACTCAGGACCAGGTTATGTGTTAGGTCTCTCTATGTTCCCGTTTCTAAGTAAACACAGAAAACCCAGCATGCACATAGTAAAAACTGGGTAGGAAAGATTATGAATGCTCTCAATAAATTTGTTTTGCATTGTCTTTCAGTGTATTATATATATCCTGTGCTTTTGAACATTTAATAGTTATAGCTTCATTTCTATCAACAATTTAGTTATATTGACTGATAGTCTTTTCTTCTAGGTTCATAGCTTTCAAACTTCATTTTGCATTAGTATCCTCTGAGGACCTGTTCATAGTGCTGACTCTGGGGGCCTGCCCTAGAGCTGAGCAGTAAGAATCTCCATAGGCAGAGCCCAGGAATCAGAATTTTCAGGTGATATAAAACACTTAAGAACCACACACTGAGAAACATTATCCTGGGGTAAATTCACACCTAAGGGTGTACGTCCATTTGTGCTGTGTAAATGTAATTAACAGTAATTGACATTGGTATCATGTCTGCAACTTGATGCTTTTATCATAAAATTTTATTTGAGAGCCACAGAATTAAAATGAGTGTGTAGCATTGCTCTGACCAGTTACTCTGTCAGCAATCATGCCCTGCATTCATGCCACAGGAGGATAAAGTGTTCCTGAGTGCCTGCTCCCATGGCAACAGGATATAAACAAACAGCTTCAAGCTCTCCTCCAGGTGACAAGTGAAGGCATCCCACAGACCTTCACAGGTGACAGTGATACATTTTAACTTGAAAACTTAAAATTTGGGGGAGAGTGCTTATTTTCTCTAATTTTTAACATGGAATTACAGGAAGTACCTGATGTGTTCACTTCACACTAGAACACATTCTGTCAATTGTGGTCTAAATGTGGTTCACATTGTTTGGCAGCCGGTCAATCAACACCGTAAGAACAATAACGTCTTAATGAAAAAGTTGTATGTGTCAAAACTGAAAGTTTAGCAAGGGCATACAGAACAGGCTCTTCCTGAGTTACATATATCCCTTCTGAAAGGCACATTTACAATAAGTTGTATTTGAAATATGAACTGTGATGTATCACTGAATGTAATGAGAAAACAGTTTCATAAATGGTTCTATTGGAACTCCTCAAGTTACACCTGTAAAATCCCTTAGTTTTACAATCATATAATAGCCTGATAATATCAAAGTCCTCTTCTCAGTTCTTTTCTCTCTTTAACCTGCCCTTTTCACCTCTGTACCATCTCTCTTTTTACTATCACAAAGACTGATGTCAGGGACTATTTTTATTACCATACCTCCAAAGCCTACTAGAGTGCTAGGCATATAAAAGGTTCTTAATAAATACTCATTGAATGAATGAATAAATGAACAAATAAATGAGTAAGAGAACTAAATGGCTTTCTTTTCTCCAGTCACATTATTTTTTCAGTCCATATTAACTTTACTCCATCTGCCTATTCAAGGTGGAGTGGGTGAGAACCATCTCTCCTCACCATCTGCCACAGGATGCCTAAAATTTATCAACCTGACCCTTGGCAGGCTTAAAGGATTGATGTCTGCTTCCTCAGCTGATGGTTCTGGAGAACAGAGAGTGGTTTTCATGGAATACTGCCCAGAATTTTCCCTCCCTTCAAAGTCCTAAGGGATTCTCTTCTTTAATCAATAAGCAGCTTAAGAAAATACAGACAGAAAGAGTCCAATAAAGAGAACTGGGTCACAAATGTGGACCCATGTCTGTGGGAATTTGTGTCTGTGTTGTGTGTGTGAAGCTTGCAGGGGCTGGGAGCTGTGGTGGGCCTGGAGTGTGTAAGCGTAAGACTCCTCCAGAGTCTGGTAGCTTATGAAGAACTTCCCACCACGCTGTGCTTGGAACCAAACAGATGGGCAAGGCATGGCCCAAATCAGCCTATTAAAGGCTGCTTAGCAATTACAAACAGATATATATTTCAGCCATCTCAATTTTAAACACCTATGAATATACTGTACCACCAACCCAGTCACACAGAGAACAACTGCTTCTTGTTTTCCCTCGGCATCAGCACACTACCTGACACACAGTAAGGGGATAAATTAAAGGAGAGAAAAGGCTACATAAATGATGTGATAAGTTCCAAAAGAGTGTTTATATGAATAGAAAGTTATTCATAGGAGAGAGAGCATGCCTATGATAAAAATGAAGCAAAGATTCTAGAAGGTCGTGGAATTTAACCCAGAACTGTAGAAAAGATTTTACTAGAGAGATAGGAAAGGAAGACTGAAGGCAATTTATTAAAACAAATGGTATAAGGAAATGGGTAGAGAAAGGAAAGAGCAAGTTGTTTGAAGGGAATAATAACAAGTATACCAACTAGACTGGAACAAATGGAATGCCTAACAGTTACCGACCAAGCTGAAAAGGTACCCAGGGATATTGAAAGTTAGGCTAAGGGAAATCAAATTTTATTTAGGAATAAGTAGGAAACCAATCACCAGGAGAATGGCAACAAGGAAAAGAAGACCAACTTAGTCCCAAAGTAAAGAAAAACTGAGGGGAGCCCGTGAGCATTGGAAATTGTTTTTGTTTCAATATTTCAGTTCATAGACTTAAGTGGTAGTAGTGGGAATGGATAGAAAAGGTCCAGTATGAGATGTATTGTGAAGGAATAATAAAAAATAAGGATGATTTAATTGGACGTGAAGAGTAAAGTAGGGGGAATGGGGTCAAGGTAAGTTTAGATACCTGGGAGAATTCTCAGAATTGAAGGAGAATATGGCTCATTTCTCAGGGAGGAAAGTGTTTTAGTTTAAATAGGTAAGTCAGTTAATTACTACTACTATCAACGGAATGCAATTCAAAACTAACAGAGCAGCTTTATTAGGTACAAAACCAAGTTTCTTAGTCCCATTTCTTTTTTCTTTGCCTTACCAAATCTAAACAAAAAAAAGCCTTTGTGAATGGAATGTACATTGTAAGCAGATAAACTGATAATGATAAGACTGTAGTGAGAGGAAGAATAGAGAAATTTAAAGTTCATCATTTTCTAGTTTTATAGATGAGGTATTTTATATATATATGTTTATATATATACACACACACACATACACACACACACAATACTAATAAAAAGCATACAAAAGGTCCACAACGGTAAATGTTCTGACCATAATAAGTGTTATAAATGAATGAGGGGAAATGTGGAGTAAGATCCGTCAGGACCTAGGCAGTACTGTTCCCCCCCCAACCCCCCCTCCACATAGTAAGGTGATGATGACTACATGAGAAAACAGAAAGGGAAACAGACAGAGCTACCAAGAGAATCCAAGAAATCAGAAAAGAACTAGAAATGCCATGTTTTAATTAAAAACTTGTTCAACTTAAATTTCTCCTCAGAAAATGAAATTACATGGTACCATAATTTAGTGTAGACTTCAACATAAACATAACAGAATTAATATTTGCCAAGTCTTCCCATCTATAAAGCTTCAAGGTGCCACATTTTGGGAGCTTAAACATTTTTATTATGAAAGCAGTAAAGTAAATTTGTGGTAAACACAATCAGAAGAATCCAAAGCAGAAAGTAAAGACCTCCTGATATCCCTTCCCTGTCTCGTTCTCTACAGAAAACTACTGTTCCAGTAGTTGTTTGCTGCACACTGTTACGGATTTGTTTCATGCATGTTAACATGTATAATTCAATAAACCATGTTGCTACCTCTTTCTAAGAAATCATTCATTCCTCAAATAGGAGTAATGGTGCACTATGCTGAGAATCCAAAGTCAAATAATGTCTGGATTCTGTTTTCAAGGATTTCTGGTCTGGTATGAAAAACAAAGAAGTAAATCAATTGTCACAATAAAAACCTTAGTGCTACAAGAATCATTGCTTCATGTCATGTTTATTAAATATTTTTAAAATTTAAGAAAATTTTCAGAAATTAAGACTAATACATTCCAGTTGAATGAAAGGTGTTTTCCAGCATGCTAATCTAGATTGATTTATAGAGATTTATAAAAGGTTTCTAATGCAAGTAGTACAAAAGCTAGGCAGGCATTTTCAGATGAGCCAGGCAGTTTCTTTATATCTTAAAGTGAGTACCACTTAAAGTGTCCATTTTCCAGTGGTTTTAATATCTGAAAATATCTTTGACCTAAAATCTTTCATTTTACTTTTAGCCCCTCAAAAATACATTTCAACAAAGTGAACATGAATTTTCCTATTTCCAAATATTTTGGAACTCAGAGGAAAAACAAGCAATTCATAACTGTGTCTATACAGAGCAAACAAGAGTCAATGAAAAGTGCCTCAAAGGTCATCTGATTTCTGAAAACAAGACTAATGTTTTAAAATAGCCTTTGTGTTCAATCAAGCATTTCCCCTTCTTTTGGAAGATGGTCAGATGTGCGCTCATAGTTATATGATTCTTTTGATCCACCCCAGGATTTGCAGTATAAAACTACTGCTTCTGAGAAATGCTGAATGAGATCATTATTCATTACTTAGGAAGTCTGCGTGTCACGTTGCACTGAGCCTTTATACATCCCCATTCATTCTGTTTCCCTCCTAACATCTGCTTCCAAACCCAGCCAGTCTTTAGTAATTCACATTTAAAAATATTTTGTGTGTAAGGTACCACAGACAAATTTTTATGGATGAGATGCTACGACAGTATTACTAGGGTGACCCTGATCTTATCAACATCTCTTTGTTTCTTAATGGAACTCAGAAATTAAAGCAACTTGCAGTGTTTTAGTAACATGGAATATGTACTTTTAATTAACATAACTGCCCTTAATTTACTGAAACACATTTAAATGTATGCCCTTAATTTTCTGATGCTTTTAGTCTCTCTTTCCATTGACTTCAAATTCCCGAAAGGTTACTATTAGGTGTTTTGAAATCCGCCCAATTTAGTGGCATAGGCACTATAGCACAACCTAATAAACACACATTACATAACTTATTTCATGACATGACTGATTGCTCCTCTGCCGTTACAAAATGGAAAAAGAAAACCTAAATGTGATTTTTAAATTAAAATCATACTCCTACGCGTCATAGCTTTAATGAAAGAAAATGTCTAATTATATTGCATTATTTGGCTCTAAATTCTGTCACAGAGAGATATTTATTACATAACAGAACAAACAGAGGTGTGAACATTTGAGGTGAAAAGTAAAATTTATTCTTAAATCTCCCAGGACTGTTTTCTTTCACATCAAGGGAAAGGAGGAAGCCCTTGCGGGGACACGCTAGAGCTGTGTGCTCGCCTGTAACATGCCAGTGCACTCCGACAGGACCAGTAAGTACAGCCAAGGCCCTGGGCCTGACGGCAGTGCTGGCCCAGTAAAAGCCTTATCTTAGGAAATACTAGCAGTTCTGGGCACCACATCCATTTTCTTTGTCATTTCCTCACTTTGCAGGGATTCTGAGAATGGACAGTCATAGTTGTTTTCTTTCACCTCTTATCTATATGAGGGAAAAGGTCACACTTGGAGGAAACTTAGGAAACAGTCAATCATCTTTGTGTTCCTCCGTCTGCGATTTGCCCCTCTGGGCCACCCATTTTGAGGATTTTTACGAAGAACTAGGAAGTCACATATAAATGCAACAGATTATCTGAAGATAACTGCAGTAGGGACACCAGTGCTGAAGTTACCTTCACTCGACGGCCAATACCATTTTTTTCTAGAGTTCTCTGAATATAATTGCTATGATTTGTCAATATTTACAAACAGTGCTGTTAGCACTGGCTTGTATGAGCTCATAAGAATGATTGTTAAATTTTCTAGAATTTTGTGAACCTGTTGTTACATACAGCCATTTTTCAAAGTATGTAGACATACTAATCATATTAAAAGCAAAGGTAATTCAAAAGTCATACCACTTTTTATTCATTTTACTACATTTTATTATTACCTATGTACCTATTGCATCTGTGTGGTAGAAAAACCATACAATGATGTGCTATTATGCATTTCTTCCCACCTCTGTGTTTAGTGATTTCACAGTGGTAGCTTTAAACTCACCACAGTGGGAGAATTTTACAATGGAAATTTACTAATGCTAAAAATCAGCTGTTCCCTGTCCCAGTGAGCCAGTTGTTAAACATTTACCACACCACACTGGCTGGGTATATTCTAGGATAACAAAAAAGAATAAGACATTGCCTTCATAGAAATTATGACCTAAGTGGAAGATAAGTAAATTCTCAACTCTAAGACATCTTATAAATAATAAAATAGAGGTTAAAGGTGTTACAGGAAAGAAAGAGATGCAATTAATTTTGCTTAAGGTGTTCTGAGAAAGTCTCAAAATAAGAACCTTTAACTTGACCTTTAAAACTGAGGAGATTCATTTGGCAGAGAAGGGAAATGCTCTCCCAAAAAAGAACAAAGAGTAAAGTCTGACATACCGTGGCATGTTCTGGAAAGAGCTAATAATTAAATGTGTCTAGAGCAATGCTTCTCAGACTTTTCCACTTAGATCTATTAATGGGTAATGCTAGTGATCTCAAGTTGCAGCTTGAAAAGACTCACTGCTCAGACGAATTTCTTTAATCTATTTCACTTAAAAATTCATAGTTTACCAGGTAAACTACTTTTTTTGTAGGTATTTAAATAAAATTAAACTT
Source organism: Anoura caudifer (assembly GCA_004027475.1). Classification (NCBI taxonomy): domain Eukaryota; kingdom Metazoa; phylum Chordata; class Mammalia; order Chiroptera; family Phyllostomidae; genus Anoura; species Anoura caudifer. The sequence continues at coordinate 185,987 of PVKU01000104.1, forward strand.
CACGAAGATGAACCATGTCTGTATCCTGAGGCTTTCTGACTGACTCTGGGACACTAAGTACCATAGTTTGAAACTTATAGATCCAGGTCTTAGCAAGCATGAGTGGCTATGAGAAGTTGGAAAATACGAAACATATAGATTGGGGCCAATGCATTAAGGGCATTGACTGCTGTATACAGAAGTCTGGATTTTTTTTTCCCCAGACAGTTGTTGAAGGTTTTAAGCAGATCTCGTTTTATAAAGGATGGACTTTGGTGATGGTAAGAGAAAGGATTAAAATGGGGAGTAAATAATGTCATAACTGACATTGAGGCTATTGCAAGTAGACTTGGTTCAAGATCTTGAGGACCGGAATTAGGCAGATGAAATAGAACAGGACAGGAGGGAAAGGTTTTAAGTGTTATCAAAAGGATCAACAGCCCTGCGACTAACAGGATGTGAAAAGTGGGCAAGAGGGAGCTGCCAAAGATGACTCCAAATTTTCATCTGAAACAATACTACTGACAATAAAGTTGGAGAATGCATAAGAATCAGATTTTTCACAACATAAACTGTAATGACAAATTGAAACTCATGCCTAAAAAAAGTTTTGATACTCTTTAAAAACATTTTTTAAAATACTATTAAATTTCTGTTTTTATATGAGCATTTTGGGTTGCCTTTTTTTTCCTTAGGGAAAGTTAGTTTTTGAATAATCAATTATACCCTAAGTGATATTTTAGCAGCAACTAGATTCTTAAAGTAAGTCAGTTAACTTTATTTAATTATTTATTATCTAATGAGCAAAACTCTAAAGCTTGAAATAAATTTTCAAAAAAAATATACAAAGTGTGTATGTATATTTAGTTAGAATCAAATGTAGTCAGTTATATTTAAAAGAAATTTAAAAATATATACATCAGCATTTCAGGACTATAAAAGAATATCAAACTAAAAAAACATGGAGGAAAGGGGAACTTCAGAGGCCATTTAATTTCAGTCAATGCCTGATTCTCCCAGTTGACTTTTCCAGTCTCTGTTTCTGATGCCAGGTCTTCACAGGTTTGAAGAAAGCCATTTGCATCCCCCGAGATTTCTCTTTTACAAGCAAGTCCCTGCTTCTCTCCATGACCCTCTACATGATGTCATCTGACATCCTCCTAACTAACCATCATGGCCAGCCTCCTCCTGGCATACTAGTGTTTTTCAGCATTTCTCTTTACCTTTAGAATTAAAAAAACAAAAACAACAAAAACTATTAAAACAATACTCTTTTAATATATTTATTTAACAAAGCATAAACAACTCAACCATACCCAGACCATATTTCACCATCTTGTCCTCAAGACATCATGGCAAAATACATCATGAATTATAATGTCTATAGCGTTTTCCTGATTATATTGGTAAACCCAGTAATAAAGAAAATTGGTATAATAGTATATGTTACTTTGTGGTTAAATCATCACTTTCCTTTTCCTAGTTCTCCTAGTGAATCAATTTAAAAGATATTTTGGGACTTTTTTTCAGGACTTCCAGGAAGAGTGAGAATCCAATTTATCAAACTGGGGACAATTTGCTTACTTTCTATTTCTTTTCCATGACCAAAGTGTCCTGCATTCCACGTTCCTTACTGTCAGTTCATCAGATCCTCTCATACTTGAATATTGTCATTCATGCAGGAAGAGAAATGTGAAGTTACTTAGAATACCTAGGTACTCTCATAAGCAATTCATTTTTTTTTTTTTGAGATTACAAATATTCACCCTGTAGTCTTTCTCTGACCCACTTAAAGATTCTATTTGAGAGAGAAAATTAAAGCAACATAGGACTTAATCATATTTTCTTCTTCTCATATTGAATGTCTTCCTGTAGTAGAATTTTTCTCCACTATTGAGTGTTTTTAGTCTGAACATAAACTTTAAATGGCCTCTCCTTTCCTCCAGTTGTTATTCTATCATTTTTAGCAACTCTCACTTCATGTTAGGTTTCAGCTTCCCTTTTTCTCTTATTAGCCATGCTTTTTCTATTAATGACCTGTTTCTACTCACTTCTTTATGCTTATCCTGGTTACGTGTGAGCCAAGACAAAGAATACACACACCAATGTTGATTCTGATTATTATCTTCCCCCTTTTCTCTCTTGAAAATTATTATCAACCCTTCTATTTAATTTTTTTAAAAAAACTTTCATTCCTCTTGTACTGTCTCTCCTTTCAGAGTCTTTGGTCATGAAATATTATCCAATTTTTAAAAAAATATATTTTATTGATTATGCTATTACAGTTGTCTCATTTTTTCCCCTTTATTCCCCTCTACTCTGCACGCTCCCTCCCACCATCATCCCCTGCCTTTAGTTCATGTCCATGGGTTGTACATATCAGTTCTTTGGCTTCTACATTTCCTATACTATTCTTAACCTCCCCTTGTCTATTTTCTACCTATCATTTATGCTACTTATTCTCTGTACCTTTTCCCCCCTCTCCCCCTCCCACTCCACCACTGATAACCCTCCAGGTGATCTCCATTTCTGTGATTCTGTTGCTTTTCTAATGTTTGCTTAGTTTGTTTTTGTTTTTGTTTTTTAGGTTCAGTTGTTAATAACTGTGAGTTTGTTGTCATTTTACTGTTCATATTTTTTATCTTCTTTTTCTTAGATAAGTCCCTTTAACATTTCATATAATAAGGGTTGGTGATGATGAACTCCTGTAACTTGACCTTATCTGGGAAGTGCTTTATCTGCCCTTCTATTCTAAATGATAGCTTTGCTGGATAAAGTAATCTTGGCTGTAGGTCCTTGCCTTTCATGACTTGGAATACTTCTTTCCAGTCCCTTTTTGCCTGCAAGGTTTCTTTTGAGAAAACAGCTGATAGTCTTATGGGAACTCCTTTGTAGGTAACTGTCTCCTTTCTCTTGCTGCTTTTAAGATTTTCTCCTTATCTTTAATCCTGGCTAATGTAATCACTATGTGCCTTGGTGTGTTCCTCCTTGGGTCCAATTTCTTTGGGACTCTCTGAGCTTCCTGGATTCCCTGAAAGTCTATTTCCTTTGCCAGATTGAGGTAGTTCTCCTTCATTACCTTTTCAAATAAGTTTCCAATTTCTTGGTCTTTCTCTCCTCCTTCTGGCACCCCTATGATTCCAATGCTGAAATGTTTAAAGGTGTCCTAGAGGTACCTAAATGTTTCATTTTTTAAAATTAATTCTGTTCTGGTTGAATGTTTCTTTCTTCCTTCTGCTCCAAACTGTTGATTTGAATCCTGTTTTACTTCCCTTCACTGTTGTTCCCTGTAGATTTTTCTTTATTCACATAATGCAACCTTCATTGCTGCCTGGGTCTTTTTTTATGTTTTTGAAGTACCCAGTGAGTTCCTGGAGCATCCTGATAACCAGTGTTTGGAACTGTGCATCTGATAGGTTAGCTATCTCTTTGTCATTTAGTTGTATTTTTTTCTGGAGCTTTGAACTGTTCTTTCATTTGGGCCTTTTTTTTTTTTTTTTTTTTTTTTTTTTTTTTTTTTTTTTTTTTTTTTTTTTTTTTTTTTTTTTTTTTTTTTTTTTTTTTTTTTTTTTTTTTTTTTTTTTTTTTTTTTTTTGGTCTGAGCACATCTGTTACAGAGTAAGGGGCAGAGCCTTAGGTGTTCAGCAAGGTGGGGCAACCCATGTGGCTTGTTGGGGAGGGGTCCCAGAGAGAACAATGCTGCTTGCTCTGCTCTCTGCTGGTTTTCAGTCACTTCTCCTGCTACCCACAATCAAATTGAGCCCTTCTGGTGCTGATCCCCAGGTGGCAGGTGTGTGTATGTTCCAGGACTCTGTGGATCTGTCCCATGAGCTCTCCTGTGAGTCTAGGAGTTTCTCCTGCTGCCACCTCAACCCCCACAGGTGTTTTCAGTCAGAGGCTTTGAGGCTTTGAGGCTTTATTTTCCTGCTGGAACTCTGGGTTGCTCAATGTATCTCACTCCCCAGTTGTTCCTCCCGGTTTATCTGCACACAAATGTGGGACCACCCCATCTGCCAGCCACTGCCTTGCCAGAAATCCTCTCCATCTGGCTACCTGTCTATTCCCCTCCTATTGGTCTGGATGAATGTTTCTTTTTTAACTCCTTGGTTGTCAGACTTCTATACAGTTTCATTTTCTGTTAGTTCTGGATATTCTTTGCTTTTAAATTTGTTGTTGTCCTTCTTTTGGTTGTGCGAGCAGGCACAGTGTGTCTACCTATACCGCCATCTTGGCTGAAAGTCCAAATATTATCCAATTTTTATTTGAATGTTTCAAAATTGATCTTCCTAATTTTTAGCGTACACACATAATCTAATTATGTTCAGGATTTCCTGCCAAACAAGAGCTCCATTTGAGATTGTTTTCTGCTAGACCTTATTATTTCTATATCTAGAATTGAACAGAATTATGTCAGTTTGCCTCACTGTTTCTTTTAACTTCTGAGAAACTGTCAAATATTCAAATAAAATATCATCAGTTACTCTTTTTTAAGCAGAATAAAAATTTCACTTTGTGTGTAAGAGCAGCTATGGATCAGTGGAAAACTCAGACACACAGGGTGTAATTCTGGTTATGTTACCTAAAATTATTCTGACTTGGTATTTCAATTTTTCATGAAGAAACAAGTTACCTACTGGACATATGGCATTCCCTTAGCTAAAAGAGCCAGGATCTCTATTAACTAGAAACCTGGGCAGCTCACAGGATTTCTTTGTGAGACAGCCAGAGTTATTTTCTTCTGCTGGCTGGCCAGGCCTCCAATCAGCATCAATTACTTTCTTGATTCTTTTCTAGGCTGCTGTGGCAGACCCTTCTGTGGCGTGGGCCCAGCTCCCACTCGGAGATGAACAGGACCCACACCCACAGATAGGTTCTCTCGTGGGTAATCAGATTTGCAATATACCTAAGCTGCTTTTTGCTGAAAACTCCCTCACCCTGCAAATGCTTACTGTAACTTCCTAAAACCCATGCTGAACCTTGCAGGGACCACTGTAAGTGGCTCAACCATTTGCCTATTCATTTGCTAATATCCTTCTTCTGTGATGTGATTAGGGGCATAGTGAGGGAGGACCATCTTGTAATGTGAGGAGAGATATAAAATAAAGGCCTGTTATGGTGGAGGTCATGGCTTTTGCTCCCCTTGAGAGAAAAGCCATGTTGTCATCCACCACACTTGGTAGTCCAACTGTATGTTTTATTTCATCCATAATGACGTGGACACTGCTAGCTGGTGTCTGCATCAGGCTGCAGTTCACAAATCCACAGGAGCAGTAAGGGTAAAGGAGACCACGTTAGGGCAGAGAACATTGAGAGATATGGTCCTAGGAAGTTTATTACACATGCACAGAGACAGGAAAAGTCCTGGTAGCAGTGCCTATTAGGGGCTGACATTTTTCATTTATTTCATTGGTTTCAAGTGTCAGACAACCAGGCTTTGATAAGAATGGCACTTCCATCTTATAGACCTGCCCTGTATGTATGCTGTCAATCACTGTTAACACGGCTATTATTATGTACATATATCTTAAATGAAGTTTTATAATTGAAAAGAGAATTCTAACTAAGAGCAAAGTGAGCAGAGTCAGAAATAACTGTGTGTACCGGACAACACAGGGCTTTATGGAGAGCTCATTCTAGAATAAGTAAATCAATTAAAACCACAACAAAACCATGGGATACATGTGAAGAAAAGGGAAAACCCAAAAATCCAGAAAAAAAAGATGATGATTTTGAAAACTATTACAGGAGCAGTGAAAAACAGAAAACCTCAGAAGTCTAAATAGGATACAAGAAGACAAAGCCTAAGGACAATATGTAGAAGAAGGGCCAGACAACAGTTGTCTGAGGAGCTAACAAAGGAGCCGAAGGGACAGGAAACAGGATGTAACGATGAAAATCTGCACTGAGAGCAGTGACCAGCGGTGCAGGCACCTGACTGACACTGATGCACAGGGCCACCCTGGACAGCTGTGACAGGATTCATGGGAAAAAGGAAAAGTGTTAAAAAATGAGTTTTTACAAATATGATTATTATAATCATAAAAGGCAAAGTACTATAGTGATAAATAAGTACTTACAATACTTTGGTATCTCTGACTCCACAACAATGAGAAAGTAGCAAGTAAAATGTAGTAAGATTGGAAAACTCAGTTGAGTGGAAGACTCCATGTCTATGATCCCACAATGGACCCGACAAGTTTAAAGAAAAATTTTTACAACTATATGCATTTGGCTCAAACTTTTAATTACAGAAACAAAATTTTAAAGATTTAAAAGCATCCATGAAGGTGAAGAATAAATTTACCTAAGTGAAAAATATCACGGTAATCTCTGTAACAGAAACTGCTAGATAATAATATATTTCCTGGGTTCTGATGTAAAAATGTTGTCAATCACAAATAATAAATTATTTAAAAGCATGAAAAATAAAATGAATATAGCTTTCAAGTGAATTAGCAAAATGTAGGAAATGTTTGAGGAAGAAAACAAACAGAGAAGAAATTTGGGAGGATATAATATGTATGTGGGAGACATAAAGAAGATCCAATAATTTAACTGATGTTGAAGAAATAAAGAATCTCCAAATTGGAAAGGAAGAAAAAAGCATTTAAAGATGTAATGAAGAAAAATTTTCTGAAATTAAGGAATCAAAAAATAAATCTTAATACTAAAAGAACACAACACTTTTCTAAGCACACAAATAATGTCCAAGTAAAATATAGGAAAAATGATTATATTTACAATAACAATTTAAAATGTAAACTATAAACTGTGACAAATATTTAATCAAATATCAAAAAAGATGATTATATTTATAATAATAGAAATAAAGCTCTCACAAATCAATAACAAAAAGAGAAAAGCAAACAATATGAACAACTTATAAGAGAAGTACAAATGGCCAATACAAATATAAAAATGTATTCAAACTCACTACTCTCATTAAAGAAATATCATCAAAAACAATAATGTATCGCTACAGATGTGTTGATTTGACTGGGCATGGAGCATCCAGATATTTAATCAGTCATTATTTTGGATGTTTCTGTGAGCATTTTTTTTTTTATAATAGCAACATTTCAGTTGTAGACTAAGTAAAGCAGAGTGCTTTCCTCAATGTGGGTGAGCCTCATCTCATCAGTAGAAGGCTTAAATAGAACAAAAAAGCTGACCGTCTCCTGGGTCTGAGGAAATTATTCTTGCTAGTGGTCTTTGAATGGTAACATTGGCTTTTCTCTTGAGTTTGGATTTAAACAGAAACATTGGCTCTTCTTGGCTCCAACCCTGCTTCCTCTGGACTGGAACTACAACAGCCCGCCTGGTGTAACAGAAAGAAATGCTTTCTCTCTCTGACGGCCTTCAGGCTAATAGCTCCTGCTATAGATATGCTTACTAACTAGAGGAATTTTGTTTGAGGCTTGAGTAGCTCCTTGTGAGATGAGAGGTGTAGAAATATGCATTAAGTGATAACTGTTTTTCAAAGATTTATAGGAGTCTCCAAAACTGGACTTAAATCATCAGAGGTCAATGGACCAACCAACTGGGACCAAAGGAACTGAGAAATTTCTCATTCTTCCTTGGATCCTTTTCTAAGCCCACCTGTGTATGGCCTGTACCCACCCCGTGCCTCACCCCTCCTCCCTTCCCTTGACAATAAAAACTCCTTAATTCCAGACTTTTTAAAGTTGAATTAGAGGATTAGTTTTCCCATTTTCTTGAGGTGGCCCTTCTGATCCATAAAATTTTCCTTGCTCCATGCTCTGATGTATTGAGTATTGGCCTTTCTTTTGAAGCATCTGGCACAAACCTGGTACCTCTAACACTGGTTCTCAGGCTTTCAAACTCAGACTGGAACAATACTATTGGTTCTCCTGGGTCTCCAGCTTCCAGACTCTACCTGAAGATCTTGACAACTGATGCCTTCCATAATGTCATGAGTCAATTCCTTACAATTAATTTATATCTATCTATCATCCATCTATCATCTTCTTCATGACCTTTGAAGTCCTACTGGTTCTGTTTCTCTGGAGAACTGTGACTAATACACTACATCTACTTATCAATGTCATAATACTAATAAACTCACCATCAATCCTAGCATTGGTGTTGGGACAGTTACTCTCAAGAAATATCATTGATGTTACAGAACCAAAATGGGGGTTTGGCTCCCCCCCATTTTGCAAGAATGGCAGACTTTTGTCTGAAAACCCATCCCCTCCAGAAAAACTGGGGAAAGCCCAACCACCCTCAGCCAGACTAAAACAAGAGGTAATGTCCAGAATTTCTGTTCCTACTTAAAGTACTTTCATTTGGGGGCTGCACGTGGCTGCTGAGTGGTCATACAGGTAGCTTATCTTGTTCCCAGTTGCTCTCTGGCTTCAGGTTCCTTCCTGGAATTCATGTGTGGGGCCCATGCTGGTTTCTAGGGCCACAAGGTCCCACAAAGGCACCAGCTAGTGTGTTTGACACGTGAACAAGAGTGTCCCTTCCTTCCCCTGGGTTTACCTTAGTTTGGGGTGTGGGATGGAGCCAGTGCTTTCTCATAATGCCCAATTAACTTCCAAAACTTCCCTTCTCTGGTTGGGTCCACCTCCTGACCAATACCTTCTTTTCCCTAGGCTAGACTGACAGGTCTCTTTCTTGCAGCACCTCCCCCTGACACCATTTTGACCACCATGGCACATGTGCCTGCCTTCTCCTGGTGCCACCCCCAATCAGGTACCAGAAGGCAGTAGGAGGGCCTTTCCCCCTATCCAGTTATCTTGTTAGCCTTGCATGTGCTCAGTGTAATACTTCCTCTTGCTACTATCTTGCCCAGGGGCGGGGCAGACTCTTGTGGTGCTCTGTTAACTCAGTTCCCCCTCGTCCATCTCATGCCCTAGTTCCTGGATGCAGGGAGTTACCTATACACTCAAGGCCCACTAACAGAGTAAAGGGATCCTGGAAACCCTGCCAGTTCTCTTAGGTAGTACCCAGGACAGCCCTGGCAGGAAAGGCAGGGGAGATCTGCAGCCAGGAGCAGGACACTCTGCACCAGGGGTGGAGCATTCATAAGTCATGAGCTTGGGTAACCCAGCACTGTGGCCCTGCTCGTTGCCCTGTGACATTCAGTGTCCTTGCCACCACCTTGGGCAGTTTGCAAAGGTATCATCCGGCTGTACTCCATGCCCTCAGTCCCTGCTCCCACTGGCCTGGACAGCCTTTATCTACAATCAATATCAGTAAGATTGTAATTTACAATCAATATCAGTAAGATTGTAAATTTTCAGCCCTTTTGAGGGAGTTTGGCAATGTCAATATTTCTAAAATTGTCAAGTCTTTAATCTAGTAATTTCATTTCAAGTCATCTGTGATGTGGAAATGTGACAAAGCACATTAAATATAGGCTTTTTAAATATTAAAAAGGGGTATAGGACAGAACCTAAATGTCTAATTCTGGGGAATGGTAAACATGTTATGTAAAGTTAAAGACAACACAGATATTATGACTCTATTAAAAATGAGGTACACTTAATGGCTTGGAAATTCTAATAAAATAACATTAAGTGAAGTAGAGGAAATAAAACTGCATGATCCCAATTTTGTATTATAAAAATAAAAATGTATGAGCCTAACATAACAGGAAACACATCAATGATTAGAAGTACTTATGTTTGAATGATGAGAATAGATCTGATTTTTATTTTTAAAATTGTTATTTATGTTGTCCATAATTCGTAAAACAAACACTGACTAAATTTACGATTTGAAAAAAAAGAACATTATTTTAAGAGAAAGAAATACTATGCAGATCCTCTGCTCATGGGAAGCTACAAAGTGGAAAACAGAACCTCAATATCAACTGTCAGAAAATCCTTTCGGGCCAGGAATAGTTTCCTTAAGTTGTACTACTAAGCATCCTGTTTAACCAACTGTTTATATTTGTGGGCATTTCCTTTTTCATTAGAGACATCTTCAACAGAACTTCCTCTATAAATAACTGATTTGTTTCCTGAACTAATACACACTTGAGAGTTTATGGTTGTATGAGCTTTTTCAGGTTTCCAAATAAGAGTTTTTGAGACATTGCAAAGTGCCTTACAATATAGAGCATCTGAAAAGAAGCTGATCAACTTTTTCATTTTACCTCTAAACTGTTTAAAGAAAATAAGCAAGGCAAAATGCAATTTTACAAGCAACTCTATCATTACAACTCTACCGCCTGCAGTTTTACAATGAGCTCTTTCCGAGCTCTTTATTCAGCCTGGTATTTCAAATGCCTAATTTCTTAGCATTTTGCATGGAAAAAGTAATCATTAGTCTTCCTGATTCTGCCAATAATTAATAAATTAGGATGAACACAGACTGAGCTTCTCGTGGCAATACATGTTTTGACCATTTTGACCCTGAGTAAATTATTTCAAAGGCTCTCAACATATTAACTGACTATCATCATACTTGGAAAATTTAATTAGCACAATGAATACTTAAAATAATTCTCTGAAATATTCTGATAACATACAAAAGCTCATATAATACATTAAAATGTAAATTTTCCTTAAAAATGGATAGGAGAGAGATGTGTTAATAGAGAAATAAAAATTCAAAGGAGACAAAAGCTCATTCCCTTAATGTAGTCCACATCACCTTCAAAAAAAGAAAATAACAAGAAAAAACTTTAAATTACTGGAAAATATGAATATGGAAAATACATAAAAATAATCAGAAAAATTAATGCAGAAAAATGAACAAATGATTCATGGCAGAAATAAAAATGTTAAGCCCTAGCCAGTGTGGCTCAATTGGTTGGAGCACTGTCCCATAACAGAAAGGTCGCAGGTTCAATTCCTAGTCAGGGCATACACCCAGGTTGCAGGTTCAATCCCTGTTCAGGACATGAACGAAAAAGGCAGCCAATCATCTTGGTCACAATGACGTTTCTCCCTCATCTCCTCACTCTCACTGTCCCCCTTCCTTTCTTTCTAAAGCAATGAAAAAATGTCCTTGGGTGAGGATAAAAAAAGGGAAAAAAGATAAATGCTAAGGTATTTGCAAAGGTATTCAAACTCATAAGGTTATATAAGGATAATTGAGACCACATACTTACTATAATGCCTGGCACATAATAAATGAAGCTATTAAATCATAACTAACAAGTAAAGAAATGAAAATTTAGGTAACTATATATATGTGTGTGGGGGTGTGTGTCTATCTATGCATCCATCTCATACTCTTAAACACTGAAAAAGACTTATGATGCCCAGAGTTGTCAAGAATGTGGAATAACAGGCTCTGTCATAATCTGTCATTTGAATGTAAATAGGTGTGTCCATTTGGAAAGCACTTTGGTAATATATTTTAACTAAAAAAATATGTGTCCTGTTAATGAGCCATTCCATAGCTCAAAATTCATCCTATGGAACATTTTAACACAGGTGTAAAAATACCTATATAGGGACAATTTTCAACGAAGTTAAAGAAAAACTGAAAATAGTCCAGAAGTCCACCAATAGAGTGTTAGTTAAATAAACATAATAGAACATTATAGTACAGAATGTGATTGATATATACTGACATAGAAAATTTTCCAATAAATAAATAAATTGCAAAATAGTGCTTATGGTATCCTGTTTTTCTTGTATGTGCCTATGTGCACGTGACCATGTGTGTGTGCATATGTTAGAAAATACATAGACTAAAGATAAGAAAGTATACTAAATAGCCTTGGGATAAGGTTACAAGTTAGGTTATATATTATTATAATATTGTTATTATCATAAGTATGAAGACATGGAAAAAACTTTTACTGATACCAATATAATCATCATAAATAAAAATATTTATATGACGCTACTCTCTGAGAATAATTTTAGAAGTTTAGTTGTTTTTGGAGATAGAAGGATATAGTTTATCGTTCAACATAAATGAAACTGAAACACTACAATTTTTCAGAACTCGTGGCCTTACCAAAAATGACTCCCTGGAACTAAATAAATAAATACTTAACCTTTCATTTCAGATTGTATTCAAATTTAATTTATTTTAATCTATTAATTTTAAACTTTAAAAATATCTGCTGTGGACTGAATATTTACATATCATCAAAAAAATTCTTACGTTGCACCCCTAACCCCCAATGTGATATATTTGGAGGTGGGGCCTTTGAGAGGTGATTTTTGTTATATTAGGTCATGAGGTCCAGACCTTGTAGTGGGATGAATTCCTTCACAAAAGTAGGAGGAAACACAGGCTCCCACTCTCTCTGTGCATGCACCAAGGAAGGTCATGGGTGTACAGAAAGAGCCAGAGGGCCCTCACCAAGAACCTGACCATGCTGGCACTCTGAGTTCCAGCCTCCAGAATTGTGAGAAGTAAATGTTTATTATTTAAGTCACCCGTGTTCTCTTCTATAGGCCCAAACTAAATATAGTGAATAGGCTATTCTTTCTTATTTAGAAATGTTACTGTTTCCCCTAATTATAGTTACACCAAGGAAGCTGATTAAGCTTTATTATTACAAAGGTTTTGGGGTTTTTTCCTGCATGTGGAGTCAACAAAAGCAGATGAGTGGTCCTAAAAGCTGTGTGATACCAGATACAGGATTAAGGCATGTCTATACATGTGTGTATGAAGATTTATAGATTTTTCAAAACAACTAGCTCACTTGATACACAATATAAGAAGGACCCACTGTCCTTGTCAACTTCCCATGGACTTTTGCAGACACTGTCCATTCACTCTAATACAGTCTTTTGTTTTTCTGGATGATGGTGACTGCCAATCCCCCCAACCCCCGTTCCCAAATCAGACTCCTTAATGTGCCACATTCCAAATTTTTCACTGCTTGTATTCCTTATCAAAATTTTTATAGTGCTCTGATTTCACTAGGTATTTTTTGTTGGTTTCAACAGAATAAACTAAATTATGCTAAGGTACAAATTACTGTGAACTGTTTGATATATTCCCTTACCCGAGAAAATCTATCAAAGGAAATGGAGAGGCAGTAGTTTCTCATTTAAAGGGATAATTAGAGGAAGTGGGGCTTCAGACAGTATGACAGGAGGCTGGGTCTTCCTGGTATTCCTTCAATCATACTCTGAGTCAACTGCTTCCACCACCTACCAATAAAGCTGCCTGGGCACATGAAGGCTAGAGGCAATGAGTTCTGCCTGGACATACTCACAGGTCACCGTGGATGAGTCCGTAGATTTGTGGTATGTTCTGATGGTAGATTCCTCTCAAGATCACTATGAGGAGAATCACCACAAAAGCCGGAAGTCCCCAACTCAGAAGGAAAAACAGCAGATATCGCCTCTCTGTGTGTTCATCATTCATCACCAGTACGTACCAGAAATTCACAGACTGAGAAAGGAAAAAGAACATAAAATGAACAGGCTCTGGTCTAACGGCACAGGACACAGATCTTCCTGGCTTAGGCATAATGAATGACAGGCCAGCAAGTGGCTAGGATTTAATTACTAATTACAGTTTGGAGTTGATTTTTTTAATAAGTGCATACATTCACTTTCATATACCCAAGAAATTTAGACCTCAAAGGTCTAGAAACACTGTGAAATATTTAGTGTCTTGTACTTTTAATTTTTCTTAATTTGCTTTGATTTAACCTCAGTCATAATCTTCTGTGACTGTGTCTTTGAAGAAACATACACCGATATTCAAACCTACTTCCTAGGTGAACAATTTCATGATGAAAATGAAGTAAATAGCTCTACGTTTCCATACTTTTGGACAGTTTTTACTTATTGAGGGCCTATCAAATGTTAGGGCCAGGCACTCTTCCAGGGAAAGGGGGGATGCCACTTTTGTGGCCCCTCCTCCTTCTTAGTTTATACTCTCTCCTTTCATTCATTCACTTGAGAAACATTACTTGTTTACTACATTTCTGGGATCTGTCTGGACACTAAGGATACAGTAGTGAAACAGTTGGGGAAGGTATTTGCTTTCCTGAATCTTAGTTTCCAAACAAGTGGGAAAAATAAGGGAAACATTTATTTTATATCATATTTAATATCTGTTATCATATTTAATATCTGTTATTTCTTATATAAGACAAACATATAAAAGGTTATATATTATTATATTATTGTTATTATCATAAGTAATATTGATTGAGAGTGGGGGTTGAGGGGGCACATTAGATGGATAGAATAAAAAAACTGAGGCCTGGAAATATTACTGACCCCAAATCCAAATCCTACACCTAGTTTTTATCTAAGCCAAATCTAGAACTTATAATATATATTCTGCTTTCTGGTGTTCTCCTTCCATGAGGAGCACATATGTTCAATTTAGTACAAAAATAACAGTGAATGCCATGTCATGTATACTTCACACAATACTCATTCACTGGATAAACTCCCCTTTTCAAGTAACGATATTCCCAGAGCCTCAGTTTCCTCATGTGTACAATACAGTGGTTATAAAGATTAAATAAGGTATTATAAATGAAGTGGTGGGCACATAGTCACTGTGGGGAAAAAACAATGCCACTTCCCTTCAAGTCTCCTATTAGGATGTCAGATAGTATGAAAAACAAAAGATAAACAGTTCAAGACAAACGGTAAGCAGATACAATGGAAACTCTATGTGAAAAATAAGCATGCCTAATGCTAGTTGGAAAACTTTCAGATGCTCTTCGCTGAGGCTTCCAAGTAAGATTCCATCTGAACAAAATGAGCCTTGAGGAATTAGTACTAATTGAGCTAAATGAAAAAAGGATAAAAATGTTTGGTTACTTGGAGATTTTTGTCTCTGAATTTTATTTCTTGTCAGCACTCCTTATCTTGATGTATACCTGCTTATATCTGTAATTATGAAGCATGTTACGAGTTGTCGCTTATGTAACTCCATTCTACCTTCTTTTAAAAAAATTATTAGATCCAATAGGATTCCCCCTACTTTTTCTAAATTAGTATAGGAACAGAGACAGAAATAAGTGAAATTGTATCAGCCGCCTCACCCCGAGGTGATCCATACTGCCTGTATTTGATGCAAAATAAGGATGGTGGGCCCATCTCCAAAATAAAAGTACTAATTATTTATTTTAAATAGATGCTTGTGTGTATCCAGATAACACAGTATTTTAGTGGTGCAGTTGATGGAAGAATCAGGAAGAAGAGTACAGATTGGTCACTGTCTTCTAAATTGATTCATCATGATAAAGATTGGGACACTTCCAAAATGTCTGCTTTTATAGAGATGGACATTAGTTTCATCAGTTAAAACCACTGACCCTTTCAGCAGCTGTCTGACCTTTAGCACAGGCTCAGATAAGACTGAGACAAGTGTAATTGTGTGTTAGATTTATACATGCAATGCTTCAACTCCAAAGAGTGCAAGGCACACTGTTGCTGAATTCTCAGGTACTCAGTTAAGACAAGCTTATAAAGCCATAAGCTTTTGTCAATTAAAAAAAAAATCCCTTTCCTTCTAAAACTACTCCAATCACTGAGGTATACTCTATGGACAGTATTTCCCATTATATGTCTTTTATATTTTTGGCTATAAAATAGAAAAACTATGTAATGAAACATTTAATTACTCTAGAAAATATATGGACCAAGCACAAGATTTGTTTTGACTAAGTTTTACTGGAATTTTAAAATATTTTCATATAGTATGGTAGGTACCTTTTGGGATATGCCCAGGCCATTTGCTCTCCTTCTCTGAACCCTGTGTCCCTACTCCTTCTTCCTTGCCCCCCACCACCCCTTCACCCCAACACATTCAGGGTGGTCTCATGACCCAGGCTCCTCTTCCACAGCTGCTTTGATCCAAGGGAGAAGCCTGACCCAGGCTGGGCCAACTATGTATCATCAAATTCCATAAAATTGGGTGATAGTCTAAGCTGGTCAACTGAGAAAAGAGGACAAATGAACGTTAGTGGTGGGGAGTAGCCAACATACGCTTAAGACAGAAAGTGTGTTTTAGAGAAGAATGGACAGAGCCTCTCATTCATGCTCACAGTCCCTTACCAGGTCCAACTGAGTTTACAGTTCTGGAGTTCATTGAGTTATCCTATATGCTTATTATTCCTTGTATGATTTCAATGTTTGCCTAAATTAACTCAACTTAGTTTTTCTTCACTCTTAAAAAGAACAAAACAAAACAAAAAGACCTTTGACTGAGATTGGATTAAAATTTCCAAATATTGCTAGTGTGTAAACAAAAAGAAGACAGTGGAACATTTGACTAGATTGCTTTCCCTGTAATCATGGTTCTTTCTTCGAAAATTATGATAAGAGTATTAAGAGATCATTGTGTTTGCATAATAATTCTATGTTGATTGGTATATAGCATGTATGCTCTGTGTGCCTCAGTGTCTTTGTGTTTATCTAATATTGGAAATAGCAAAACTTTCATTCCAAGTGAGAAGGTGTCAATCTCAGCAAACACGCTTCACATGTATTGGGCATGGCTTACCACTCACTGCCTACCTTACATTTTCTTCCTGCTAAAGGCTAAATGGAACTGAAAATTCCAATATCTAGGCTTCTATTTACATTTCTATCTCTAAGCTTTGAAAATTTTATATAAACTATCTTATGGACTGTCTAAAGATATATTCACCATGTAGACAAAATGTTATTATCCTCAAATATAACCAACTTTATTAATCCAACTTGAGTATAATTCATACATACAGATACAAAATTTCTCAGATTAATGTTATATAGGCCCTGAAGATTAATTAGTCTAAAGATTAAAAAGTATTTTCAGCTTTGGAAACCTTCAAATTAGCCATCTTGAAAGAGGTAACTGAATAAAATTTTCTGCAGCATGTTTAAAAATCAGTGATGTTACCATAGGGATCTTTAATGCCAACTCTAATCACTGGTATATTCAAATGATCACCTTTTTATTTTTGTCATTGCTGATCATGAAGAATGCTGTATTCGCACTTGCACACTTACTATAATTACCAGCACTTCCAGATTACCTGGGTGACTATAACTTGAGAGAATTTAATTAAAAGTCCATTTTAATAAATTTTAAGAAAACTACCTAATGATATTTTTAGAATTTTTCTATCATAAACATAATTCATAGAAGTGTAGGGAAGGAAAGTTTGTAAAGGTATTCACACTTAAAAGATAAATTTTCAGGTAAGTAAGAATTTTGAAAATATTTATAAAAATTTGAAAAGACAGTGTAAGTAGTGACTTGATTTGCGTTTTTGACAGGGTTCTACATGGACAAGCCAAATGTTTGAATCTTGTGGGTCTCAATCTCCTCTAACCCTCAGGTAAAAGGAGAGGTTAAAGTATAAGTTATCACCAATGTCCTACCCCACACTGTGACTGAATTATTGTAGAAATCATGACTCCTTAAATAGAAACACTAATGGCATGGGTGCACTGACTAAGAATTTTAGCAGTGATAACAAATCTCACAGATCACCTGACCATTCTTTTATTTGAGAGATGAGGAAATTGAGAGGGTGAAAAAAAGCAGTTTTTAAAAAAGTATTCTTATTAGTTATAAAACTGGAAGTGGAACACAAATCTAAAGCACATTAAAGACTGATTACATGTAGGACTTATTTCTATAGAAATTCATACAAATATTGATAATACGAATATTTTCATGAGATTATTATTTTTGTCTGCTTTCCTCCTACTCATTTTATATGAGTATACCAGTGGAGATGCATTTTCCTGGTACAGTATGGAAATAAACCTTTCTTTCTCCCTCTGTTATTTTTTTTTTGCTAACATTAAATGAAAATTTATAAAAGTTTATAAAGATATAAAGGGCTGAAACATCACAGTGAGCTGTCATAGATTAATTTATATATACCTCATACTAACAAATAAAATGCTTTGCATATAATCTTAATTGAGAAATGTCAAATAAATAAACATGCATATAATTTGAGTTAATAAGTTTAATTTAATAATAATTTCATATTTTGGTTGAGTTGAATTTATTCATTTATATACTATTTCCCAAAAAGAATTTTAGGAGGATTGATAATTTTCATTGATTTTATTGAACTCCTAATCAAGAGGGTCAAAGTTAACTAATAGAAACTTTAAAATGTTAAATGAGACATTTTAGGAGAGGAAGAATGGAATCAGTATTTACTAATTGGGGAATAAATGTAAACCCCACAATAAGCTATATCTCATTTAATCAAGACAACTTTCCTCTTAAGTTTTATTATGATTTTTTTAAAACACAGGGGTAAACTGAGAATAGAAGAAGTATATTTCCCAGAATTAGTAAGTGAAGCTGTTAGAATCTAAACTGATCCTGATTAAGATACAAACCGACTAATTAAAATTCCTGATATAATTCAGGTTATATATAGATAGGAATAAACTAACAGACTGTGTCTGTAAGCATATTTACTTACATTCCTGTATGGAAGTGTATTTATTTTTATAGTAATTTTTTGCAGCGAATACTACTACTATTTCCAAGTACTCACATAGGAAAATAAAAAACATACCTTGTTATCTGTTTGATTATTATAGGTCATAATCATTCTTTCATAGGCTCCATAAAAACAAATTGATTAGTTCACCCATATAATATATAATAACATAAGACATATTAGTATGTTTGTAAAATATGAAAGAGAAATGCCTTTTCTTTTTCTTAAGTTAAAAATAGGCTACTTGGACCCCGTAAATCTTCATGGTATGTGAGATAAGATTAGTATCTAGCCTGCCATTTAATATTTGGTTATTAATTGTGTCACCAAGAACCTTGAATGGATTTATAGCATCCAGTTTAGTCAAAGATCATGGATGCTATTAATCCTGTCACTGCCATTCATTCTTAGTGACTCACTTCAGAGGACAGACTAAGAAATGTTACCACATGTCCTTGCTCCAGTTATCCTCTCTTCACCACTTCTGCACAATATAAACTACAAGGTTTAGGTTTTTTGAGGATTAGAGAACTCAGTATTTCCTGGTATGTCACTTTTATCTTGGTAATTACCAGTCTGTTCTCTCCAATACCTTTGATGTCCCCCCAAATTAAATCAATAATAAAGGAAAACATGGCTAATTGTAGCATTCCTCTTCCTGTGGTATGCTCTGGCACTAAGGAGTTACCTCTGCATAGCCTCATTATGTGGAGATACTAGGGCACAAGATGTGAGTGCTCAAGTACCACTGTAAAATGATTTCTAACTTTATTCTACCATTTAGAAAATACATTCTTCAAGTAAGCTTTAGTTTCGAAATAAAACATTATCCTTTTAAGTAAGCTGTGTCCCTGCGCATGAGGTGGGCAGACTGCAAGGACAATCTGAGGTTTGGATGTTGTGCATAACTGAAGCAGATTGCTACACACTTTAACTCACTAACAGGAAATGATCATGAAACTCGGCCAAGTGAATATACAGACAGAATTACATTTCTGTTTACTTATATTATATAATAATATCTCAAAAATTTACTTGTGGTTTATTTCTTTCATGGATTAACTCATGGTCTGGCAATCCATCTGGTAGCAT
This sequence comes from Anoura caudifer, assembly GCA_004027475.1. Lineage (NCBI taxonomy): Eukaryota > Metazoa > Chordata > Mammalia > Chiroptera > Phyllostomidae > Anoura > Anoura caudifer. The sequence continues at coordinate 205,437 of PVKU01000104.1, forward strand.
ATTTTCCATAGATGCTCATACTAAAGGCATAAATTCTAGGAATTTATTCTCTGTATAGTGCATAAGGAAGCAAATATTCAGAGTGCAAAGATATTTAAGGAAACAAAGTTTATAATCACAGAAATAACTGGAAATAGCCAGCATTTCATTAATAGGAGACTAGAGAGATAAATTATAGAATAACTGTTATAAAATAGGAAAAAAATAGAACTGTATAAGGTAAATTTATATGTATACATCCTATATATAAACCATATATAAATATATATACTATATATACATACACACAGGATATACATGTCTTTGTTTATATATTTATAAATATTTGTATACCTGTGGAATATTTCTCGAGGGATATAAAAGAAATCATGGTGATTACCTTTGGAAGCAGGTTTAGAGTAGAGCAGAGGGTGGAGAGTGTGTGAAACAGGAAGAAATAGACACACTTTTTATTTTATATTTCTCTAGTGTTTGATTATATTTTGTAACTTAGTATATGCTATTTCTAAAATAAAAGCAAATCAAAACAAAAAAGAAATGAAAATAAAACAATAATAGGAAAACAGAGTAAAAAATTACAATGGTTAAAATTCTAACTGTTAATCTCTCATAAAGTAGGTATGACCTTGATGTTGCAAGGAAGTGGGAACTTATTTCAGTAATTCCATGGAGTAATCTTACACGAAGAGCAAACAAGAGGATAAGTCAATTTCCATGGCCAAAACGGGAATCTGTGAGTTTGCTTAAGAAATTATAAGCAAAATCATCAGTTACTCTATTCCCGTCATGCACAGTAGGACTTTCCTGTCAAATAAAGGGGAGGCCTAAAGAAACAGAGTCAGTCCACCAGGCATGGAGCCTGCTATCAGCCACACATGCATTTATTTAGTAAAGAGGTTAGAGGTTATACAGCTTGCTAAAGCTTTGCCCCTACTTAGTGTCTGCCTCACTTTAATTCTTTCCACTGTATCGAGCTAATTCTATTTTGTTACAGAAAAATGTAAATGATACTGGAAAAGCAGAGTATTCAACATGTGACAAAATCTATGAAATATCAGTCACATATTTGCTTAGCTAATATGGGTAAATATGTATGGAGTGTGCAGTCTGTGCCAGGAACATTCCAAGCTTTTTCCATGTGTTAATCTATTTTATCTTTTGACAATTCTCAAAGAGGTACTGTTGTTACAAACCCTGATTATTCAGATAAGGAAAACTAGGCTAGGAGAAGTTACATAACCTGTTTACCAATACAATTTTTTAAAAGATTTTATTTATTTATTTTTAAAGAGAGGGGAAGGGAGGGAGAAAGGGAGGAAGAGAAACATCAATGTTGCCTCTCACACACCCCCTACTGGGGGTCTGGCCCACAATACAGGCATGTGCCCTGACTGGGAATCGAATCTGCAACCCTTTGGTTGGCAGGCTGGCACTCAATCCACAGAGCCACACCAGCCAGGGACTAATAAAATTTTTCTTTACTATAAAATATAATCCAATTTTATTATACTGTATTAGAAGTATATGCTATAAAAGTAAAATAATTATTCAAGATAAAGGCATTTATTCTAAAATTGAATATACAATGCGGATCAAAATATAGAATAATTCTGACATGCTTAGCCTAATAATTAAAAGTTAATGTTTAACTTTTGCCATTATAAGCTACGTACCAACATACATATATCAAATTCTCTCTTACACTGCTAAAAAAAGAACTAGAATCAATAAAATATTAATATTCTCTCAATTTTTTCAACCTTTTAACTAACAGGTTTGGATTAACAGTAATGTAATCTTTTACATAATGTTTTAAAAATGAATTCTAGTTTTAAGAAAAGATTTTAGCAGGTAACTTTATATATGGGAAAACAGGCTGATAAAGTGACAACCTCCAGCCACAAAGCAACTCATTAGAAGTAACCTACCTAGACTCAGAAGTTATTGAATTTTCCCCTGTGGTCACACCACAAACCATGAAAAATATGTGGTGTACCATCTGAAATACATTGAACTTCACTGGTACTCTAAATAGTATTCCTAAATTATTAGGTATACAGACAGCTAATTAGTTTACTAAATGTGCATCAGCCACAATCACATTTACTTAAGACTTGAAGAAGAGATTAGAGTACACCGGATCTCTATTCAGTTGGATGAAATTTTATATGCCATTCTAACTCTCCCCCAAAGCAGGAAATCCATGTAAACCCATGTTTGAAAATTAGTCATTTCCCCCTGTTTAAACATATTTCAGTGATTGGATGCCCGCTACTTCTAAAAACAGCTTCTCTGACAGTTTTATTGGCTATAAAACTTCTTAACATGACTCAAATTTGCTTCCCTAATTTTTGACCCATTTGTTCTGGCTCTTCCAAATGTATTTTGTATTTGTAGGCAGCTGTCACATCTCCCTAAGTTTTTCCAGGTTAGTTCTCTCCAGTTGCCTCACAGTTCCTCATAGCACTGTTTTCTGACTTCCTATTGGCTGATTAATATTCCTGCTGAAAAATGATTCATGAAAGCATTAAGGGTTCCCACATAATCTGAACATTGTAGACTACAACACAACCACTGCTCCCCGAGCTGCCTCTGTACTGTTACTAATGTAACTTTAGCCTGTGCTGTTTTGTAGTTAACTGTAGTTGCCGTGTTTTACGCAATGCAATAACACATCTGATTGCTACTTTGTGCTAAATTAAAATTTCAAATTGTTTACGGTAATTCCCATCAGATTATGGCTCTTCTACTCTAGTTTTCAATCTGTCATGGTACGATGCCTCTGCATTGGTTCTACCTGTAACCCTAACACAGGCGGTTCACTCTTTCAGCTATTTTTTTGGCTTTTTATCATAGCCAACCTGATAGAGCAGTTTCCTGTGTTTTCATCCAAATGACTCATGAAAAACTGAATAGCTCGGGGACCTGGACGAAGACGTTCAGCACACCAATGGGGACCTCAGTCCAGGCAGATAAATAACAATGTGCAGAGGACACAAATTAAAAAGTTCAGTTTAAACTCCTAAAGAATTTTGCAAACACAAAATCTAGCAAAAGGTATTTTAATTTCAGCAGATATTTAAGTTTTATTTTATATGGTTTAGAATTATCTTTACTTTTTAATTGTTAGGGCAATTTAGAGAACACCCCAACTTTCCATAATTAGAGCTGCTCAAAAAGTTATAAAACAAAAATTCTATGACGATTTAAAGTATAACGTCTTTGAAAATTTCTTGCCAGTCCCTTCTAGCCTGCAAAGTTTCATTTGGGAAATCAGCTGACAGTCTTATGGGAACTCCTTTGTAGGTAACTACTGGCTTTTTTCTTGCTGCTTTTAAGATTCTCTCTTTATCTTTAACCTTTGACATTTTAATTATGATGTGCCTTGGTGTGGTCCTCTTTGTGTCCATCCTGTTTGGGACTCTCTTGCTTCCTGGACTTGTATGTCTATTTCCTTCATCAAATCAGGGAATTTTTCTTTCATTATATTTTCAAATAAGTTTTCAATTTCTTGCCCTTTCTTTTTTTCCAGCACCTATATAGTGCGAATGTTTTAATAATGCTCTATAGTGGAAGTCCCACATCCTTCTTATTCAACAAGAAAAAATACGCAAGTCCCTGAACACATCTGTTTACATAAAATAGATTTCATGCATACTCGAAAATACAGATGAAACTATTTCTATCACATGAAATATTTAACAATACCATTATGTAGAAATCATTATCAGAGTCAGCATTTTAGTTGAGTCATTAGTGACATCAATCCTACTGATGTGGACCCACTTCTCACATTAGCCCCTTTATCAAGCAAATCAGCCATAGGACAATAGCCAGAATTTGGGATTTTAGTCAGAAAAGGAGAATTCAAATGTCTCCCCAACATTTAGTAGTTCCTCGGGAGAGTAAGGTAAGGCTCCTAGGGTCTTACTCTACACTCTCTCCCAAAGTGATCACTTCCAAAACAATGGCTCCATTTTCCAGCACTAAGTCAACAATTTGCTAATGTATTTCTACAGCATGGGCCTCCGTTGTGAGATTTAGCCCTGTCCATCCTACTTCTCTCAAAGTTCCCACTGGAGATCTTAAAAAAACTCATCATCTTTCTCCCATCTCCAGTGACCATTATTTCAGTTCAAAGCACCATCATCTACCCATCCATTCACGCCAGGACTTAGGAAACATCCTTCATTTGACCTTCATCAGACTTCATAACCAAACTCTACCTCCTATAGTTCTACTTTAAAAAAGCAAAGCAACACAAAAAAACCTCAAAAGGTAACCACTTCCCTTTACTTCTGCTACCTCCCTGGTTCACCCCACCAATACATCTATAAGCTCAATACATCTCCCCTCAATACCTCTAAATCTAATGCTACTTAATTTGCTCTCACGTCAACTCTTTCCTGTTCCCAATTCACCACAAACAGGGAAATCTTTCTAAAATCTAAACCTTATCATGTCACACCCTGGCTTAAAATAATTCTATGACTTCCCCTACAAAAAAATTCAAATTTCTACTTGTGCCTTACAGGGTGGTCCACATCACAAGCCTCATTTCCTACCACACCTTTATATTCAACCTGACTACAGTTCTTTTCATTTCCTTAAATTCAGTATGTTCTCTGATGCTGTATAGCTTATAAGGTTTTTCTCAAATTAATCTGCTGGAAATGCAGTGATGGAATTACTTCCATTTCAGTATAAAGAATATCAAATAAGATCACTCCAACCAGATTCATTAGAAAGCTGAAACGGCTGGGGGTGGAAGTGGGGGTGAAGAAAGAAGGTACAGACCTGAATGAGCATCCAGCTAAACTGGCAAAGATACAGGTAGTGCGTGACAGCAGCCACGGCTGAACAGCTCTCCTCGGTGAGTTGGGGACTTGCATAGGCAGATACCAGAAACACAATCTGTAAGAAACAAACACGTTTACTTTTAAATAGGGATAAAATCGATCAAGAATATTAAGAAAATAAACTGTTTTCTTATCTGAATCTATAATTCGGTGACCCAAAGGGATGGTAAGTTGATTTGTTGCTCGAACTGAGATGACTAAGAATCTTCTAAAACTGGCAATATATGAATTATTACATTTCTAAAACACAATGAATTCTATGAAAGTATGCTACATGTTGCTTTGGGCTGTCAAGAAGAAATTCTCAAAGTAAACCTCATTCTTATTATTGATGGGCAAAAATCCCATGAAGCACACATGTTTTAGCTAAGTAGAAAAGAGAAAATAGAGCAGAACTACCATTCCTGTTTAAGCTAATGGGAAAGAACAGGAAGAAACAAAAGCTGACTTTACCCTCATCTGCATCCTCTTGCTGAGAAGTAACATATGTAAAAAAATAGACAGATTAAACTTTAAATTTCCAATTCTACAATTACTCTAATCCTTGGGTTTTTTATTTTTCCAACTGCCCTCAAGACTGCTCAAAAGTAACCTTCAGAACGAGGCCTCTCTCGACTTTGCCATTTAAAGTTACACCCTCTTTCCTTTTCTCCTTCCGACACATGTGATTTCCCCACCCTTACTTCTCTTCTTTTTTGAAGTGGAACTTATCACCGTCTAACATGCTCTATAATTTGTTTATTTATTATGTCCAAATGAGTTCCCTGAAAAAAAAGTAAAAAAATTCGACTTTCCAGAACATACAGCTTTTGAACAATTAGAACTTATTTTAAAAAATCCTTAGATTTCCCTAGATTTTAGCTTTTAACTTCTGAATTATAACATAGTATAGGTTATAAACTTAACCTTCCTAAATTCCACAGGTATTTGTGGAACACCTCCAATGAAACACTAACAGCGGACACTAAACATCAAGAGCAGGCCTTAGAGATCTTGGAAGCACAGAACTGTGAGACTCCGCATCCCCCCAGAGAAGGAATAAGTTTGACATTATGTTCTTTCTTTTTGTGAAGTGGCATCTATTTCAATAAAGTCTTTAAAAGTGTACCTACAATAAATTTGAATCTAATTCAGATTCTATTATACAGATAGTGTTGAAGTTTACTTGATAGTTTTGTTTTAATCAATCTGAACAGTTTGCTAAGTAAAATAATAGTATAATCCAAATTGTAGTTGAATGTCCCTAGTTTTAAGCATTTTACAAAACTATAAATGCTATGCTAATTTAAATAATTCTTATTCTTTTCAACACTTTTTACTTAAATCAAATTAGTACAGGTTACTCTTTAAAATTGTATTTACCTTCAGAATACAGTTTTAACACCCCAAATTCATTCTTAAGGTATGCCTTTTTCATATTTTATCATGTTTGAATGCCCTTTTCTAAATTATAAGACAAATATACTTTTGTAAACAATGAATATTCTTCCAGAATATTTCTGAACTATGAGAAATACTTCTGTCTAGACAGGAGATCAGTCATCAGAGATGTCGGAGGGGTCACAATGCTCACTGCTACAACAGGAGGGGCTACGGAGACTTGGAGACCCAGCTCTTACATGGAACCAGGCCCATCTAAAATTAAACTGAATTAAAATAAAAATTAAATGATTAAAGTAAAAAAAAAAAAACACAAAAAACAGGCATAGTTAGCTGTTGGGAAATGCCTTGCCTGGTTTTAGAAGCTGTAACCCCCCATGGCTAAGACTGAGTAAGAGACCTTGGGACCATAAGCCACTAAGGAGACAAAGGTTATTTTCCTGGCAGGGGTGCCACCTCTGTCCCCTTTCATTTCATCCTGCATGGCCCTGGGCAGATGACTGGTTAGCCGATGACAAATAAGATTCCTCAAGGGAGGGACAATCTAAGATAGGCATGGTCACGAAGGGGTCCTCAGGGAAAGAAATGGGGAAAGAAAAGGGGGGTGATGGACCCTTTAGCTTTGACATAGCCTGAGTCCTCATTCTGTGTGCGAGAAGTCTCCTGATCTCTTGGCTGCCTTACTTCCCCCACCTGACTTAAGCCTGAAACAATGCTGGAGGGTGGTGCAGCCCTGGACAGGAACAGGCGGTTCCCCAGGGCAATCAGGCCTAAGAAGGAAAGTGTAAAATCTTGTGAAACCTGCTTTGCTAAGAATGCCCTCAATTTTCTGATAAGGGTCCAAGCATGAAATGAGTTTGTTTACCAAAGTTTTATGGTCCTTTAGCTAACTGACCCTGACTCAGAATAAGCCCTCAGAGTCCTTTGAATGTGATTTGTTGTTTGATCAATACTGCCTGACAATGACTGATGAGCTTTACCTGTATTCCTGTGCAAATTGAACCCAATAAAAGCCCATTGAGGAACAGGCTCATGGCCCTTCTCCTTTGAGAGATCAGCCACCTTTCCTCCCCAAGCAGATCATGTCTTGGTAGAACCCTCCCACAGTTAGCTCACAGATCTTTAAGGCATATAACCTAAGAAAAGATAAAGTTTTACCATTGTTCTTTTACTCAAATATGTAAAGATGACTAGGATAAAGATTATTTTCACCATCAGTTTCTAGATACATTAAGTTGAACACTGTAATATTTTTAAAAAATGTCATTTTTCAAAGGTTCTCAGTCATTCATGTATTTATTAATTCAGCAAGTGTCTCAGTATCTATCAACTACATAGCATTATGTTATCTCTGTAAGACGAAGAATATGATGGCTAATAACTACTGTGTACCAGCAACGTGCTACATGTTTTCTCATGCTTTTGTGTGTGTGTGTGTAATCCACATATTAATGATTTGAAGTCATTATTTTTTACCCCAATTTAATAAATGATGAAAGAGGATCTGATAGGGGAATTAAGTTGTTAAAGGTCACTGAACAAGTGTTAAAGTAAAGTGGGATTCAAATCCTGGTGCTCTGATTGTAAATCCAGAGTTCTTTCTAGAGTACCATAAAGCTAAATTAAGCACAAGTCCTGCCTAAAGGTGACATTCAAGTTCACTGTTTCTCAGTCCTGTTTAATCCCTGTTCCAATATAGGTTCATAATGGAAATAGAATGTACAAGTTCAGTAACAATAAGATATTATTCTTTTTGTTAAATATTTTGTATTTATTTATTTTTAGAGAGAAGGGAAGGGAAGGAGAAAGAGAGGGACAGAAACATCAATGTGTGGTTGCCTCTCATGTGCCCCTTGCTGGGGACCTGGCCTGCAATCCAGGTGCATGCTCTGACTGGGAATCAAACTCATGACCCTTTGATTCACAGGCCCATGCTCAATCCACTGAGCTACACCAGCCAGGATATTATTCTTAATTCCATATTGAGAAAATGTACATACATCTTAACTACAGGGAAAAGAAAATAAATATATTTCCCAAAAGAGAGTATCTGATATATTTTTAATAACTTAGAAAATTCTTTGCTTCAAAAATAAATGAAATAAAATAAAATAAAATAAAATAAAATAAAATAAAATAAAATGGCAAGAAAATTTGCTTCTGGTTGATTACAGCTCTACTTAATAGCCAAGGGAGAAACTAGAAGAAATATCTAGTTGTTTCTTTTTTCCACTTTAAATATAGTGCATATGTCTCTGCTTTGTTCAGCTAAATAATTACCAGTAATAAAAACTTTTTCCTGTACTAGATAGTCCCCCAACCACCACACACAGTATGAAATGCCCTTCTCTCTACTCTCCATCTCATCCAAAACCTTCTGTGTTTTTATAGGACCCATACAAATTCCACCTGCCTACTCTGATTATAAGACTCCCAGGCTTTCCTATTTTTTTAAGCTGCATAGCACTTACTATTGAACATTTAGAATGAGCCAAATGTTGTCCTTTCTAATAGAAGAGTGCCCAAGGATAAAGCCAGAGACGCACATGATGAAATAAAATGTGACAGGTATGGAGTGAATTATCAGAAAATGCAGAATCAAGATTGACTAGTCCTGTTTGTGGGAGTCAAAGAGGAAACAGAATTGCTTTAACTACATGATTGCTATTCCCTAAAACATGTTCCATGACCTCTCTCAAGCCTGCCTTTGTTCTCATCTTCCTTCTAGCTACAATTTCTCATCTTCCTCTATTGAAATCATGTATATTTTTTCAAGACATGGTTGAAATGTCAGCTCTAACATTAAATATAGGGCTATTTCTTTCAACCTAAACAACCTTTCCTCCTGTTTTTTAAGAAAGGATTTTATTAGCCTAAGGATTGGTTTTCCCATAAACCTCAATTTCCCCTACTCTTAGATAAAATCAGTTTTAATGATGTGAAAAACTGTCAGCTCCTTAAAGGCAACAATTTGATCATACTCCCTATTATAATTATTTTAAAATTGAGACATTTTTTAAAATGTAGCAATTATTCACTATCCCATATAGGTCCTTTCATGGATTTAAGCACTGTTATTTGAATAGCTTTACCGAAGTATGATTAACAGACGTAAAGTGTATGCTCTAATAAGCTTTGACACATATATACACCTCTGCAGCCATCATCACAATCAATATAATTAACATGTACATCACCTTTAAAGTTACTGCGTGACCTGGTACTTCCCTGCATCACTGCTTCTCACATCCCCAAGCAACCTGTTTTCTATCACTACACATAAGTTTGCATTTACTAGAATTTTATATAATTGGAACCAAATGTATGCTTTTTTTCTCCAGTGTATTTCACTCAGCATCATTATTTTGAGAGTCATCCAAAATAACACATCACTAGTTCATTCTCTTTATTGTTGACTAGTATTCCAATTACATATCCTTTCACCTGTTGATGGATATTTGGGCTGTTTCCAGTTTTTGACTTTTATAAATAAAGCTGTCATGAATGTACAAGTCTTTGTATGGACATATGCTTCCATTTATTTTGAGTAAATATCAAGGAGAGGAATGGCTGGATCATATGGTCTGTATTTATTTTTAAAAATGGATAAATTGTTTTTCAAAGTGTTGGCAACATTTTACATTCTCACCAGCAACGGGTGAGTGTCCAGTTGCTTCACATTTTCACTAAAACTTGTTATGGTGAGTTAGCTTTTTTCCCAAGCAAAAGTTCACTTAGAAAGTCACAGAGGTAAAAGAAATGACCCATTGTGAGTTAGTTTTTAAGATTTTAGCCTTTAAAAATTTTATAAAGAGCTTATAAAACTCAACACCAAGAAAAATAATCCAAATAAAAAATTGGCAAAAGACCAGAATAGACACTTCTCCAAAGAGGACACGTAGATGAGCAACAGACATATGAAAAGATGTTCAACATCACTAATCATCAGAGAGATGCATATTAAAACCCAATTAGATATTACCTCACACCTCTCGGAATTGCTCTCATCAATAAATCAACAAACAAGTGCTGGTGAGGATGTGGAGAAAGGGAACCCTTTCACACTGTTGGTGGGAAAGCAGACTGGTGTGGTGCAGCCACTGTGGAAAGCAGTATGGAATTTCCTCAAAAAATTAGAAATGGACCTGCCTTATGACACAGTGATGCCATTTCTAGGAATTTATCCAAAAAAACCTAAGACACTAATTCAAAAGAATATATGCACCCCTATGTTCATTGCAGCATTATTTACGATAGTCAAGATTTGGAAGTAGCCCAGGTGTCCATTGGCAAATGAGTGGATAAAAAAGCTGTGGTACATTTACACAATGGCATACTACTCAGCTGTAAAGAAAGGAAATCTTACACTTTGTGACAGTATGGATGGACTTGGAGAACATTATGCTAAGTGAAATAAGCCAGTTAGAGAAAGACAAGTACCATCTGATTACACTCATTTGTAGAATCTAATGCACAAAATGAAGTAACCAGTAAAATAGTGACAGACTCATAGATGGAGAGGAGATGATAGTTGCTGAGGGAAGGAATGAGTAGGGAGGGGAGAGGCATAGCAAAGAAGGGGGAAAAAACAAAAAATAAAATTAAATTAAATTAAAATTAAATTATTTTAGACTTTCTAATAGGTACACAGTAATTTTTCACTGTGTATTTGATTTTCATTCACCTAATCAATAATGATGTTGATCATTTTCTCACACGCTTATTTGAAATCCATATCTCTTCTTTGAAGAAATGTCCTTTTAACTCTTTTGGCCACTTTTAAAATTGGGTTGTTTTCTTACTATTGAGTTTAAAGTTCTTTCTACAATCATCATGAGTCTTTCAACAGATATTTGATTTGCAAATATTTTCTCCCAGTCTGTGGCTTGTCTTCTAATTCTCTTAAGTATCTTTTGAAGAAAACTTTTTCAGAATTTTGGTTTCTTAACATTGACGAAACCCAACTGGATTGGATTATACTTTTTTGACCTTTTATAGATTTACTTTTGGTGTCATAGCTAAAAAAAATGCTTAACCCAAATTAACAAAGGTTTTTCTAACATGGTTTTCTAGGAATTTTATGGTTTCAGGTTTTAAAATTAGGTCTTTGATTGATTTTGAATTATTTTGAATATGATGTGAAGTACAGTCCAAAGGTTTTTGTTTGTTTTGCATGTGGATATCCAATTGTTCTAGTCTTTTCTTTCAGAAAGACTATCCTTTCACTAATGAATTACTTGTGTTTGCCTATATACTCATATGTGGGAGTCAGCTTCTGGCCTCTTTAAGCCATTCCACTGATAAATTTGTTTATACCAATACCACATCAACTTGATTATTATAGCTATAATGCTTGAAAATGGGTAGTGTAAGGCTTGAATTGTTTTTTTTTTTTTTTAAGTTGTTTTGGTTGTTTCAAGTCATTGGAATTTCCATATGAATTTCAGAACCAAGCAGTTGGTTTCTACACTGAAATGAGAAAGGCTGCTGGGGTTTTAACTGGGACAGTGTTGAATTCCAAACTAAGAATTGGCACATTAACAATATGAACATTGCATCTCCGTTTATTTAGGTTTTCTTATTTCTCTTAGGTGTGTTTTGTGGTTATCTATGTACAGGTCCTTCACGTATTAAATGAAATTATCCCTAAGTATTTATATTTTCACTGTTATTGTAATTGATATATCATTAAATTTTAATTTCTGATTGTTCATTGCAAGTATATAGAAATATGCTTGATTTTTGGATATTGCTCTTGTATCCTGCAAACTTGCAAAACACACATTGATATGAGTAGCTCTTCTGTGGAAAACATTACTGTTATTTTCTACATAAAGGATCTTTATTCTATCTCTGAATAAAAGGACTTCTATTTATTTTCTAATCAAAATAGCTTTAATTTCCTGCCTTCCTGGGATAGATAGGTAGGTAGATAGAGAGAGGTGGATAATACACACACAATATTGAAAAGAGGTGGTGAAAATGAACACCCTTGCTTTGTTGCTGATCTTAGGGAAAAACATCTTTTTGTTTTTGCGGGCTGAACTGTGTCCCCCCAGCTTGTATGTTGAAATCCTAACCTCTAGTGCTTCAGAATGTAACTGTATTTGAAAATGAGACTGTTAAAGAGGTAATTAAGTTAAAATGAGGTCTTTAGGATGGCTCCTAATCCAAAATGATGGGTGTACTTATAAGAAAAGGAAATTTTGGATAAAATATGCACATGTACAAAAGAAAGACCAAGTGAAGACAAAGGGAGAAGACAGACATCTACAAAGCAAGGAGTGAGGTCTCAAAATGAAATCAACCCTGACAGCGCCTTGATTTGACTTCTAGCCTCCAAAACTGTGAGGAAAAAAATAAATGAGTTATATAAGCCATCCAGTTTGTGGTATTTTATTATGACAGCCCTGGCAAATTAATACAACATGAGTTTAGATATATGTTTGTTTTTTTTTTTTTGATGGCCTAATCAAGTTAAAATCCCCTCTATGCCTACCTACTTCGTCAGGAGGTGTTTTTTGTTTTTTGTTTTTAAATCAGGGCTGGATAACAAGCAAAATAGAGACAGACTCACCGATAGGAAAGCAGGCTGGGAGCTTCGAGGTGAGGGTAGGGGGTGGAGAGATTGAGCAAAAAAATAAAAAGACAAAGGGACACAGGTACAACAGTGTGGTGATTACAGGTGGGAGGGGTATGGTTGGATATGGAAGAAGGTATGGGGGGATAGTGGTAATGGAAAAAACACAATAAAAATAAATAAATCAGAAATGGGTTCTGGTGAAAATTCAGTATTTCTCTATTAAGATTATAAAATATTATTCAATTTTTGTTTGTTAATATAATAAATCATATTGATCTTTGAATATTGAACCAATCTAGCATTACTGAAAATAGCTCTCGCTTTCTTGCAATGTATCAGCCTTCTGACTTGCTAAAATTGAATTAGGAATATCTGCATCAATGTTCATAAGGAACATTGGGTGGAGCTGCATTTGTAGTATGTTTGTCTCATTTTTGTATCAGGGTTTCAGAAAGTGAGTCAGGAGGATTTTCCTCTTTTTCAGTTTTCTGGAAGAATTTGAGTAGAATTAGTATTTTATTTTCTTTAAATGTTGGTAAAATTTACCATTTAAGCTATATTAGGACTATAGTTTTCTTACTGAGAAGATTCTTAAATATAGATTTAATTTCTTTAATAAAAATGGAGCTACTCAGGTCATCTACTTCTTCTTGGATGAGTTTTGGTAATTTGTGTCTTTTTAAACAAAGGAGTTCCCATCAGACTGTCAGCTGATTTCTCAAAAGAGACCTTACAGGCAAGAAGAGGCTGGAAAGAAGTATTCCAAGTCATGAAAGGCAAAGACCTCCATCCAAGATTGCTCTATCCAGCAAAGCTGTCATATAGAATAGAAGGGAAGATAAAGTGCTTCTCAGATAAGGTCAAGTTAAAGGAGTTCATCATCATAAAGCCCTTACTATATGAAATGTTAAGGGGACTTATCTAAGAAAAAGAACATAAAAAATATGACAGTAAAAAGATAGCAAACTCACAGTTATTAACAACCACACCTAAAACAAAAGCAAACTAAGCAAACACCAGAACAGGAGCAGAAATACAGAAATGGAGATCACATGGAGGGTTAGCAACAGGGGAGTGGAGGAGGAGAGAGGGGGAAAGGTACAGAGAACAAGTAGCATAGACGGTAGGTAAAAAATAGACAGGGGGAGGGTAAGAATAGTGTGGGAAATGTAGAAGCTAAAGAACTTATGACACATGGACATGAACTAAAGCGGGGGAATGTGGGTGGGAGGGGGTGTGCAGGGTGGAGGGGAATGAAGAGGGGAAAATGGGGTAAGTATAATAGCATAATCAATAACATATTTTTAAAAATTTTAAAAATGTCTCAATTTCACTGAAATTGGCAAATTAGTAGAAAGTTATGTATTTATCCCCTTGTTATTAAGATATTTGGTGGTGCTCCTTTTCTCTTGCTTCATATTGGTAATTTGGATTTACTCTATTATTTTTCCTGACCATTCTAAACAAGGTTGATAATTTTATTAATGTTCTAAAAGAACTAACTCTTGGGTTTCACTGGTTTTCTCTATTGTTTTACTGCTTTCTAGTGCAATGATTGTGTTTTGCTCTTTACTATTTAATTTCTATGTATTTTGATTTTTAAAAATTGGTTTTTATGTGGTCATATTTGGGAAGCTTTAATTCTTTTTTCAAATATAGGCATTTAGTTCTATAAAGTACCTCTTAGTATACTACTTTAGCAGGATCGCTCAAGTGTTGATATATTGTATTTTCATTCAGTTCAAAATACTTTGAGATTTTTCAGCTGAGTTTTTGACCTATGGATTATTTATAAGTGTAATAATTAGTTTCCAAATATTTGACAATATTCCAAAGATCTTTCTGTTGTTGATTTCTAATTTAATTTCATTGTGAGCAGAGTATATGCTCTGTACTTCTATGGGTATTTAATAAAAATGTGTATTCTACTGTTGTAGGGAGGAATGTTCTATAAACTCAATTAGGTCCAGCTGGATAACATTTTAAAAATATCTGTATTATTCCTGATTTTCTGTTCTTTTTTTTCCCCTATCAGTTATTGAAAGAGTGGTCTTTAAATTCCAAATTATAATTGCAGATTTGTCAATTTTCCCTTATAGTTCTATCAAGTTTTGCATAGCATATTTGGAAGCTCTGGTGTTAGGCATATAAATATTCAGCATTATAATATCTCTCAATGAAATGACCCCACTGTGGGATGACCTTCTTTCTCTCTGGTATTTTTTTGCTCTGAAATCTGCTTTGGTGCTAATACAGTCAATCCAACTTTTCCCCATGTTTTTACTTTCGGCCTAGACGTGTCTTCATATTTGAAGTGTGTTTCTTGTAGTCAGCATACAGTTGTGTCTTGCTTTTTTATTCATTTTGCAAATCTCCTTTAACATAGTATATTTAGACCATTTGCATTTAATGTGATTTTGTGCACTGAAATTTGAGTTTACCATTTTGCTATTTGATTTTTATTTGTCACACCTGTGAAAATTATCCGGTGATAATTTCTTTTAGCTTTTGCATATTTGAAAATATACCCAATTAACCTTTATTTTGAAAAATATTTTCATTGATATTTTTTCTCCCTCTGTACTTACACGTTGCTCCACTGTCTCCCCACTTGGATAATTTCTGACAAGAAATCTGTTGCAATTCTTATGTTTCCACCTCTATAGAGAATTATTTTGTTTTAATATTTGTTGCTTTTAACATTTTCTTTGATCACTGGTTTTGAGCAATTTCACCATGATGTACCTTGGTATAGTTTCTTCACGTTTCTTTTGTTTGGGACTTATTGTGGTTCATTGAGCTTAAATCTGCAGGTTTATTGTTTAAACAAGTTTGACGATTTTTAAATCATTATTTTTTTTTTCAAACATTCTTTTCCAAACATACTCTCTTTAACATCTCTTCCTGGCACCCCAATTACATACACATGGAACCCTTAATTTTTTCCACACAGCTCACTGGTGCTTTTTAAAAAAATTCCCTCTTCTCTTTGATTTTCATTTTAAATCATTAATGTTGCTATATTTTCACATTTTCTTATTTTTTCTTTTGCTATTTCCAATCTGCTGTCAACCTTATCCAGTGTGTTTTTCATCTCACACATTGCAGTTTTCATTTCTGAAAGTCAGGTTTAGTGTTCCCATGTCTCTACTGAACTATTTGAGCACACAGACTTCAGCTATAATAAGCACATTAATGCTCCAGTCTGCCAATTTTAACATCTGTAAAAGTTCAGCATTAGTTGATTTAGTGATTTAATCTTCCATTTATGTCAAATTTTCTTACTTTTTGCCATGTCTTATAATTTTTTATTAAATATCAGACATTGTGAGTTTACTTCTTTGGGTGTTAGATGTTTGTGTTTATATAAATATTTTGGGGCTTTGTCCTAGGATGCACTTGGAAGCAGTTTGATCTTTTTAATGCTTGCGGTTAACATTTGTTAGGAAGGACAATAGTGCTGAGCCTAATCATTCCCTAGGACCAAGGCAACTGTACACTATCCAATTGCATGTGAATCTTGAGATTTTTCAGTTTAACTAGTGGGAACAGACAGAATTATTGGCCCTGCATAAGCACTAGGACTGTACCCTTCTATCCTTCTGGGTGACTCTCTGGCCATGCATACTTTTCTCACACCCGTGGACTTATCAGTACTCAGATGAAGACTGAAATCTGGAGGTTTTTCTTTTCCAGTCCTCTGTCCTGCAGACTCCAGCCACCTTGGTTTTCTCAGACTCTCATTTGTCTCAATTCTGTTAGTCTGCTGAGCTCTACCAGCCAGCATTCTTCCTCCTTGCACAACTACCTGGAAAGCCTTAGAAGGCAGTATTCTAGGACAAACGTTAGGCTCACCTTGCTTGTTTCCCACACCACTGGGATTCTTGTTCTTAACTGCATGATGTCTACTCTATTGAAATTTGTTGTTTCGTATATTTTTTCCATTTTTTGTTTATTTTAGATGTTAGGGTAAATCTGAAATAAAGTTAGGTCCCTATTATTTCACTTTGGCTCGAAGCAGGATCTGGTAGTTATTTAATGTCTTTTGGATCCTGTTTCCAATAATCTATACTTTTCTTTAATTAAAATGTTTACTGTTGTCTGGGTGCTCTATCTTGAACTCAATTAAAATGCACTTGAATCTGAATTATCCGTATACTTATTTTGTAAACTTTTATAGCTTCTCTTGACCACAAAAAGTTTTATACTCTTTTCTTTCAAAGTCAGCTAATAAGTTTTTAAACATTACTTCCAATGATAAAAGCAAGCTATTTTATGTTATTAAAAAATCACAAAATGCTAATTTCTAAGTATCTCTGCTACTTATAAATCATTTATGTCTGCAAAATCCCTTTCAGCAAAAAATAGTGTATAACTCTTACCTGATGCTACAAAGCTACCTTGGCATGGCCAATGATCATGGCATTTACAAGTACAATGGCATTTGCATGACACTAATGCATTCTGTGGTGAGACTTCCTTTGGTTTAATCTCTATCAGCATTATCTGTGCAACTTTTAAAATTACCTGAAGAAACATTTAAAATTACTTGAAGACCTTTAACAAAGCATTAAACATAAAACATCAATGCAACTTAGTTATAATCTTTAATTCACTATGCAATAGGGTAGAAGCCAGAAAATGGAAAAGTTAAGTCTAACAAAAGGCTACCAATTATTTTCTACTTAACTGTGCTCACTAGAGATTGCCTGGAGCATGTTCTGATAATCACAGCACCTGGAATACTGCCATAGTTAATTTATTGTATATTCTCTTCATTACTTTGTAATCACATAGTGTGTTTACCATTTTTCTTTTTCACAGGTACTTTTACCCTATCCCTTAAGAGAATGTTTAAGTGTCAGGCATATTCTATCAACACCAAATCTTCATTTTAACTATTATTAAAAATATCTTACTAAACATTATAATTATTTTCACCAATTTTAAACAGCTATTTCCTTTTTCCCACACTAGTTAGAAGACTTAAATATTCTTGGTTAACCCCCCTATGTTCTTGGTATCAAGGAATGTGAAATCTGTTATGTTCATTTCTCTCTCTCTCCTCCTCCTGCAACTCCCTCCCTCCTTACCTTTTTCTCTCCCTCCCACTCTCTCTTCCATCCTCAAATTCCCAAATCCCTATAGTTTACACTTACTTTTGGCTGTTATACAATTTATGGAATCAAGGACCCCTAAATGCTAAACTAAATATGCCTGTGAATGTCTTAGGTGTGTCAGGGAGGTGTTTTAAGCAATGCAATAGTTTTTGGCAACTACTGAATATCAGAAACCAGTCTGAACAAGTTTTTATCATTATTACTTGTTTATAGTTGCCATAGTAAAACTACAGCACAAAAATCAAGATATTTACAGTTTTCATATGGCATATTCTGTAAATGTCCTGTGTTTGGTGTACCCTTGTCCCTGCTGCTGTAAGTGACACAGGACACAAACCTCCTACTTACACTGCATGTTACTGTCAGAACATCCAGCCTGTTGCTATCTTACCACGTCCACCATCTGCGAAGTTATTGCTCAGAGCCAGAGCAGGTGGAGACTGGGAGTGTCCGCTTAGATTGTCTATGTACCCAGTCGGATTAAGTTATTTGTTTTAGCATGTCACTTCAAAGAAGTCAGGAAATCAAAAGTTGTCAATTATCATTAAAAAAGAAAACCCAAACTTCATGCCAATAAACATCTTAACTTTTACCCCAGCTCATCTTTGGTAAACTAGACTACTTGGAATACCCCAAAGATATTCTGACACCCAAAGATAAAAGATAGTTTTAAAAGTTCTGTAAAGACAACAGTACAATTTACCATCAAAAAAAAATTTTAAATGGTAATTTCCTTTCTGAAAAACAGATTTTTTTATGAGTCATTCATTAACAACAAGACTAGGATTTTTCATCTGGTACATAGCCAAAGAAGTAGTAACTTATTTATCAGCAATAGTAACAATAATAACCATTTAATGAACAGTTATTATATGTCAGGTATTGTGCTAAATGTCCTACAAGACTTTATTTCATCTTATCCCTAAATAACCCATGCAATTTAGACCTTAATGCCTTCATTTTATAGAAGAGGAAACTGAGACTTAATAAAACTTTTTAAAAGCTTGGAAAAGAATACCTATATTTTACGTGATCTATGGATACCTGATACATTCTGTTATTATTAAAAATAACCTCAGCTTAAAAGTTACCTCCGTATTTATTACAAAAAGTACTTTTTAACTACTATCAATAATTACTTGAAGAATCCATTGGCATAGTTAAATTAAGTTAGCATAGCCAAGATTTTATTCAAAATTAGAAAAATTAAAGACATTTCTATGTCTTTTAAAAAAGAAGCTATTATCTAGATTTTTAACAAATAAAAATGCAATAAATTTCCTACATCATTGCCATACTCTGTCTTATGTTATATTATTTGCACCATTTCCCCTTTTAGAACTATGCAAGAAAACTGTAACAATTATTTTAAAGGTACATTACACATTATTTTCATAGCTAATTAGTTTCAAATCATATTTTTGCTTCAAGATACATACAAATTTTTAAACTTCTCATTTGAATTGTTATTCCTTAACAGCAGGGCAAGTTACACTGACTTTATCTGTGATTTTGAAGGAGATTAATTCCACTGGAAGCAAAATAGATGCCTGGGGAAGGTTGAGAGAGGTAGCATGATATCTGGAAAATGACATGATTGAATCAATTCGGGAGAAGGATATGTAGTAATTAGAAAAGACAGCTCAATTAAATGAAGGATGCTCTACATACAGAGCATCTGACTTTCTGGAAGAACTGGGCACCCAGAATCCAGAGTGGCAGCCACCTGAGGTATCATAGCATTTCATATAATCTAATTAGGAAGCCCACAAGAACTAAAGAACCTAATCATCTATCTATAAAAGAACTTGAGAAGCTTAGTATAATATGAATAAGCTGAGTTCTTTTATTATACATCATAAAACTATGAAGAAAATAAAATTGAGATTGGACATTTAAGTCAAAAGAGTGTGTGGGTATGTGTAGATTTCTCCACTGCACCACTCATCCAACGAGGCTGTGCTTTGGATACCACAAGCGGAGCTCGTAGCATGGTGAAGTGAGGAAAAGGGCCAGAAATGTAGAGTTCAGGTGAGCACATTTTACCACATCGTAAGACCTGGGGAAGAAACTGAAGCTACAAATGCAAACTTTATCTCAGTGCTGTCATAAGAATCTCCCAAAGATATTTAATGTTTGAAATTAAAGGGCTCTGAGGGCTCAACTTTTCAACCACCTCCAGTCACTTAATGGAAAAAAAAAAAAAAAAAAACAATAACAATATGGTCCAGTGATCAATGAGCTCTGAGCCAAAGTGCTGAATTTAAACCTTGGCTCGGTCCCTTATTAGTTTTCTGAACTTTGGAAAATTTCCCCTCTGTGCCTCTCTTTCATCCTGGATCAGCTAAAGATGGTAAAAAGAAGCATCCACTTCATAGGGTTGTTACAAAGTTTAAAAAATATTAATAAGTATACATTTTTATTTTAAGTGTTTGTTATAAAGTAGGCATGGGTAATTTGTTCATATAGGTACCATTATTTACATGAAACTGGATAGGCTGATGCTCAGCTAGCAACTAAAAAGTATGCCTATTTTCAGCTGGTAAATAACTTAGAAGTCAATAAAATCGTATTTTAAAGAAATAGAAGACTCTATGATATAAATGACATCAGTTTCCTATTTTCCTCAGGTTTTCATGACTTTGAATTGTTTTAATTTTGTTGTTGAAGGAAAACATCAGTATGTTTATGAATTGTCAACAGTCTTCATTATCTGAATGGGTCAATCAAAGCAAAAGCAAACCCCAAAACTGATTGTGCTAAAAATAAACCAGGTCCTCCAACCAGATCCAGTATTCCTGGAATTGTAGAAGTGAGCATGTGAATCCTAGAATTGTCCTAAAATATAGAGTATTGTGGGTATATTGGACAATGTTTTGACTCAAATAAATGGGGAGGGAAGTAATCAACATTTATTGAGCTCCTAAGGTATGGTAGGTTTTCTGTAGTTTCTGTTTTTATAACAGTACTTTAAGATTATTATCCCTCAGTGATAGCTAAAGAAACAGAAACTCAGAGGGCTTACAGCTAACAGACTTGAATTGGGCTTATGTGACCCCTAACTTGGTTCTCTTTTTGCTATTTCCTGATGCCTTCATAACATGTTTCATGAAATTCAGGCAAGGGCTGCCATTTGTTCTTTGAATATAGAGACAGAATTGAGATGCGCCCACATGGCTTTCAAGAGTGTTTATGTTAATACCAGTGTTCCCAATTACTTGGTCAATGCTGGTGACTCACACCAGTGATTCAAACATTTTTCCCCAATGAATAAATTTTTATTAAACTGCATTTAAATATATTTTATGTGAATGCTAAATTTTATCTTTTTGAACTGATAAAATGGGTGAAAATGATTATCAACAGTAAATCTAAATGCCTCTATTTAAAAAGTTTTAAACATAAAGCATTCCTACTATAGACAATTCAGCAGCATATAGGAAATAAAATAACAGAGGGCTATATACAAGAAAACAGGGCAAAGCAACATAAACAGGTTAAGATCTGCATAAAAATTTACTCCTGTATCTAAATGGTAGAAATTTGAGGGAACAGTTTGGTACTTTCCTCTCATTATTATTTATACAGGCAGCTAACCTGAGTTCATGTCCCAAAGGAGAAAATTTATTCTCCCCATAGGGTTATAAAATACTCTTTGGAATACGATGAGAAGGTGTGGAAGCTGAATTGGACTTTGACCATATTACACATATTGGGCATAACAGATCAGCCTTCTGGCAACTTCAAGTGTCCAGAATGCTCCAAACTTCCAAGTAGCCCACCCTTCCACATATCCAGTCTTTCCACGGCCCTGTCTTCAGGCACAAGTGTAACTTAACACAAATGTACCAACCTTGAACATAAAGTGGCAATGAAAGTAAAAGGGCTCAGAGATAACAGATGGTGGCTCATGACCGTGATCAGAAGGAAAAGAGTGGGAAGCTGCCTAATGATGTCCACAAACAGCCAGTTGCTTTGAATGAGAGTCAAGTTTCTCTGGAGAAGAGGCAGAAACCAAAAGAAAGGCAGAGAGAAGACAAATGGAGGTGGATACGGGGCAGCAGAGCACAGCGATTAGACGTGAGGCACTATCTGAACAGTAGACATGGCCAGTACTAAAAATGGAGAAAGATCAATTTAAGGCTTTAATGTAGACTGGCAAATATTAACCTTGGTATAATGGAGTTTTGGATATCTATATAAAATCTTAAAATCTTCATTAATTTTAAGTCTGTGGAGAAATATAAACCTCAATTTAAAAGAAAATTCCTACATTAATAACGACAAGCTGTATCAGTATTGCCATTGATTTGCATGAGACTATTACACCAAGTTATTCATTTTCTGGAAACTTAATATACCTTTGTATATAGTATAATTTATACCCTGAAAAAGCTCCAACTCTAATAACTTGGATTTAGTACATTCTTAGCTCAGAAATAAGCACTTTGAGGGCAAGGCTCAACATGAGTGCTTATGTCTGAGCTAAGAATGTACTAAATCCAAGTTATTAGAGTGTCTTGAGGTATCCCAAACACTTAGTAAATTGGCTAAAACCTAGTGATAAATTAATAAATATTTTTGAATATTTATTATTTAATATAAATAATTTTCATTATTAATTAGTAAATAATTTATCACTTGCAAATAAATAATAAGTATTTATTATTTAATTTAAATATTTGTTGAATGTATTGCATGTAGGATACCAACTCATTTGGAAATGGTTACAAATCTGAAATTTAAAAATTAAATTTGAATTAGAGACCTATTCATTGAATTCTTTGTGCCATTAAAAGTTACTTTTAAAAATGTTAATGATTTGTCCATTATACACAGTCCTAGCTTCTAATAAAACAGAAACTGCATTAACTTAACTGAAATGTTAATTATTATGAGTAAATAGAAAAATAAAATGTTAGTTGCTATGCTCTATTTGAGATAAATAATGATTACATGGTAAACAAACAAGATTTCATGGAAATGTTTAAAATCATATTGTCTATTCTCAAGGACTCCACAGTAATTAAAGAAATTTTATTCATTCTTTTCCCAATAAAGCAAGAGGAACAGGTGTCTTCAAAACTTCATGTCACTGTAAGAATAATTCGTAATTCTGCTTTGTCCCTCATTTAATCTCTTCACCTCTCTACAGCCCAATTCAACTAGTTCTCACCTAATAGGCAGAAAATATCTAGCACAGAGGTGGACTCTAGGGGAGACATTAAGGAGCAAAAGAAATGTTTCCTACTTGGGAACCAAGGACCATATCAAAGCAAAGATGAGTTGATGCTATATCAAGACTGCATCACACACCAGCTTCCTTCTCTCCCATTGTTATTCTGGTTTAAGCACAAACTTTTAAAAATGATTATTGTTTGTCCTGCAAAGTGAATAAGACCCATATATAATCTGTTTTCAAGAGAGAGAGCTCTGAAAGAAACACACAGACTAAAAGGAAAGGGATAGAAAAATATATTTTATGCAAATTGAAAGGAGAAAAAGCTGGGGTAACAATACTTACATCTGACAAAACAGACTTTAAAACTAAGGCAATAGTCAGAGACAAAGAAGGACACTACATAATGATAAAGGGAATAATCTAACAAGAGGATATAATCATAGTAAACATTTATGCACCCAACATAAGAGCACATAAACATATAAAGCAAATCTTGATGGACATAAAGGGAGAGACTGACAGAAATAAAATCATAGTAGGGGATTTTAAACCCCCATTGACTTCAATGGATAGATCTTCCAGACAGAAAATCAGTAATGAGACAGTGCCCTTAAATGACACACTAGATCAATTGGATTTAATTGATATCTTCAGAGTATTTCATCCCAAAGCATCAGAATATACATTATTTTCAAATGCATATGGAACATTTTCTAGGATAGACAACATGTTAGGACACAAAACAAGTCTCAATAAACTTAAGAAGATTGAAATCATATCTAGCATCTTCTCTGACCATAATGCTATGAAACTACAAAAGCATCTTGAATACGTGAGTCAGACTCTAAACTAAATCCAGCCTGTTATGCAGAGAGCCTCTAGAGTTACCCTGTGACAAGAAAACCCATACCCCTTCTCTTTTCTTCACCTGTGCTCATGAACAAAGTACTCTTCTGGTAACCTGTATTGGGACTCTGCTTTGCCATTTATTAGCTCCGCCAGCTATGCTTCTTCATACTTCTTACTAATGTCCCACTCATTTTAAACTTAATTTTATATTCATTAAAAAGAATAGATGTACATGACTTTTAAGATCAGAATGTCTTAGAAGGCTTATTACAGACCAGCTGTTCTCTAAGGCTTGGTGTACAGCTATCATCTTGGGACTTCCCTTTACCATCATCTTAATGATTTCATGTGTGTCCCTCCTACGCTGTCTGTATCCGTGTTTCCTGGATTCCACATTTCCCTACCCCTTCTTTCAGTGAACTGCATCTCTAGTAATGTGAGACAGAGTTCACAGACATCATCTACTGAGGTCTGGTATGACTGAAAACTTATTTTTCCTGTCGAATGAATGCTAGGTTAGCTGGGAAAATAATTGTGGGATAGAAACATTTTATAGTGAGAGTTCTGAGGTTATTTATTTTTTGTCATTTAATGTTGCTCTTAAAATCTGACACCATTCTGATTCCTGACATGTGACATTTTTGTGGGGGCAGAAGTCCTCCAGGAACTCAGACCTTCATTTTGTTCATAGTGTTCCAAAATGTCATCATGATAATGCACCTTGTTTTGTACTGTTTGCTAAGCATTTGAAGGAATTTTACGGATATTTTTCAATTCTGGAAATTACCACTTGTTGGACCTACTGGCCTGATTCCTTCTTTTTTTTATTTAAAACATATATTCTCTTTATTTACTATCTTCTTGTTCCCTACCTACCACACTATGACACCTGTAAGAAAAAACGTTCATTTAAAGTTTTTAAATTGAAGTCTACCATAGATATAGGTAGACTATATCTATGGTAGACTTCATAGATAGTAGGGTCCACGAACCTTCAGTTAGATAACATTTTATATCTGTATAGACCTATAAAACACCACCAAGATAAAAATACAGAACATTTTCAATACCTTATAAGTTCACTTGTTACCCTTTACAATCAATATCCTGCAGTCTGAAATAACCACCATATATACCTATTTCAGCACCAGTTGGTGCTGCTTATTCTTGAACTTCATATAAATGGAACCATATTGTATATAGTATTTCATGACTGGTTTATTGTTCTCAACAGGTGTCTCTGAGATTCATCCATATTGTTATATGTCATAGCATTTCACTATTTTTAAAACTGTATATTCCATTGAGTCAATATACTAAAATGTACCCATTCTACTTCCAATGGGCATTTGAGTTATTTACGATTTGGGGATACTATGACTAAAGTTTCAATAAATATTTCATACACTAGTATTCTACGGGAAATTTATGTTAGATATACACTTAAGAATGAAATTGATGGGTTATAGGATAGATATGTGTTTATATATTTAGCAGAAATTCCCACTGGCAACACTGGGTATTTTTGTTGTTTTTTTTCTTAACTTGAGTCATTCTGGTTGATGAACAGTTATACATCATTCTGCTGGACACTCATTTTTCAATATTCTTTAAACTAGGTTCCATGGTCAGCAAGGGTCAAATGCTAAGAAAAGTATTTCAGTCCTCATCCAACTTGATTTCTTCTATATTTTATGCTATTGGACATGTTTTCCTTTTTTACGTTGACTTGCTCCTGGCTTTCTTACATAAAGATTTCGATCTTTGCAACCAAAGAATCCTGGATTTGAATTCTAATATCAGAAGTAATTAATAGTGATGCCAGGAAAGTTAGTTAACTTTCTGAACCTCAGTATCTCTATCTTTAAAAATAAAACTAGTTATATTTACCTTGTGGGGCAGCTATCTAGAATAAGTTATGACACACTTAGTATATCTCAAACTTTTCTACTTGTGTACCACTACAGGAGAAGAATATGAGTGTGTGACTCCTTCTGGGAAGTCTGGGGCTATATCCTTGACAAAGACTTCTTTTGTGTTTGTGTCATTCTCAGTCGTAAAAAACTATGTGAATTTTACATGTTACTTAATATCATCATGCTTAAACTACATATTAATTTTTTTGTACTATAAAATAACATTGATGACTGGTGATATAGGATGATGGGACATGTCAGCTCTCACTGACTTTGAAACATATTCGTCCTTGCCTGGGGGAGGAACATACCTTTGATAAGAATGGGCAAAAACCTGTAGACAGACTAGCTGTACCTGTGGCTTTCTCCACTGATTTAGAACCTGCCTTCTCTTCCTCTTACCTCTATTAAATATTGAGGTTCTAAGCCTCCTTTCATGTGTATTTTATATCCCCATGTCATCCACCAAAACTCTAGGGCCTCCTAAATCTGTATTTCAGCTCCAACTTCTCTCCTGACAATCATGTCAACATTTTTAATAATCTACTCAATAAATACTACCACATAGATGCTCAAAATGATTATGTCTAAATCTCTTTCATTACCTTCTCTCCTACCAAAGCTCTATCTCTTTATCTACGCAAATGCAGCAACTCATAACAAAATCCTCCCCATGGTCCTCAATGCCCTGTATGATCTTTGCTCTATCCATTCTGCAAACTCATTGTCTGTACCCCTCTGCCCATCATTATTTTCAGTTCATTGAACAAAACACGCTCTTTCCTGTTTTGGGTCCTTTGCCTATTTTATTTCCTTTTTCTGGAATATTCTTCTTGGGGTTGGCTCTTGTCCCTTTTATATGTCTCAGTTCAAATGTCATCTCCTCAGAGAGTATATCCCTGAGCAGTGTCCTCACATTACTTTTTATTTACCATTCTACTTATTTCTTTCTTGGCCTTTTCTACAATCTGAAAACAGATTTTTTTATTGTAATCTTACTATCTAGCAGTGTCTGAATCAGAGAAGGTGCTCGAAAAGAATCCATAGAATGAAGGCATTTAAGTATCACCAACTGTTCCCCTTCTCATGTAATACCCTCCTATTAGAAATAAATGGGAGTGGCTGGCATCTGGTTCCAGCCCTGTCAGCGTCCCAGTCATTGGGAGCTTCATTTTCTCCTCCCACTGGATTGACCAGTTTAGAATACTGCAGGGAAAAAGCAAGCAGAAAATCTGTCTTTGGAACAGGAAGAAATTCAGTTCATTGGCCAGGAAACATCTTGTATTGTTTTGCTTGATATGCTTGGCATTTAAACAGGACCTAGATTAAAACATATGTATTGAATTGAACTAAAGACATAGTTCAATGTCTTTAGTTCAATTTTAAAAACTAAACATTCTATTATTTAATGTAAACAAAATTGTGTTTTAATCAAAAGGACTGCCTATTTTCTTAGTACCAGAACTAAATGGATTTTTTCCTGAGAACATTTAAAGGCCCCAAAGAGTATGCTTCAGCAACATCTTAGTGTTAAAGATGTTAAAATTGATGGCAGATTCCCAATAGTTTCCCAGTTAAAGAATTTGAACTGATAAATTATCTTTAGGAGAAATAACTGTCCTGCACCTTCGTAAGTTAAAAAGAAATGAGTTATACTCCTATGAAATAAAATTGTTTGTTTGAAGTAAAAAGGTCTTTTTGTAATTGATCACTTTGAATGTAAATGTAAAAATGCATGAAGTACATTTAGATTTGGGGTACAGTTTTCATGTTATCTAGTGTTATTCCCTATATAACCCAGAATGAATGTTTACTACACTTAAAGCACAATCAGAACATTCAATTGGGCTGTCTCTTTTACAATTCTCTCTTCATTATCAGTGTTATTTCAGTGTTATGTGTTTATTCATTTTCCCATTTCCTTCAAGTGAAACCTAAATGAAAGACACAGTATAATCATAATTTTTTTAAAATTCATGTGCATGTAAATCACTGCTGCACTGATTCAAAGACCAACTTGTCACTGAGCACCTAGAGAAAGGACAGAATCACATATTAATGCCTTAATGACCAGCAATTACAGCCCCATCATTTTACCAATGAAGAAAATTAGTCCAGAGGAAAAAATACTATTTAATTCACCGAATAAATAATTTTGGCTTAGCTCCTAGATACCAAAAAATTACCCAGGTATTAAGTACATAGAAATAAATAAAGCAGACTTGAAGCTTGCCCTTATATAATTTTCATGTCGGGAAGATAAACCTACAAATCATTATATAACTACAAATATAGTCAGTACAATGCAGGAAAGAATTCAACAAGGTACTTGTACAGTTTCAATACTGTCACCCTAGAATTCATGTCCACCTGGAATCTCAGATATTAACTTTATTTAGAAATAGGGTTTTGCATATCCATTGGTTTAGATGAGGTCATACTGGTGTAGCATGGGCCCTAAATAGAATGACTGGTGTCCTTGGAAGAAGGCCATGTGAAGAGACACAGATATGCACACAGGGAAGGAGGCCATGTGATGGTGGAAGAGACAGAGGCTGGAGTAATGCATCAGCAAGCCAAGGAATGCCACGGATTGCTGGCAACCACCAAAAACTACAACAGGAAGGGAAGGCTTCTTCCCTAGAGACTTTAGTGGGAATACAGCCCTGCTGACACCTTATTTTAGACATCTATCCTCCAGAACTCTGAAAGAACAAATTTTTTAAGGATTTTATTTGTTTACTTTTAGAGAGAGGGGAAGGGAAGGAGAAAGAGAGTGAAAGAAACACCGATGTGCGAGAGATACCTGGTTCGTTTGCTTCTCCCACACCACTTGCATGCCCCCAACCAGGGACATGGCCCACAACCCAGGCATGTGCTGTGACTGGGAATCAAACTAGTGACCTTTTGGTTCACAGGCCAGCACTCAATTCACAGAGCCACACCAGCCAGGGTAATTTCTAAATTTTTAAGGTGTTCAGTTTGTAGTACTTTATTACGGCAGCCCTGGGAAGTAAATACAGGCTCTACTTTAAATGGAAAGGTCATGGGAGGTCTCTGAAAAAGTGACATTTTAACTATATCAATAACAAGGAAATGACAATCAGGTAAATGTGAGAAGAGAGGTTTTATAAGTCACGGAAACACAGGAAAATCCACAGTCCCAGAAAAGGGAAGAGTTTGTCAGATCCAAGAAGCTGTATGATATGTCCAAGGCCATAAGGCCAGGAAGTAACAGAATTGGCACTTTGTTCGAAGTCTTCTGATTCAAAGACCAGGGGTTAAAGCTTTCATACTATGCCCCAAATCTCTGAAGATCCTCAAAACAAGCAACCAAGTGATCAACCAATCAACCCACTGACCCACCCCTCGCAGTTCAATTTTCTTGGTAAGTGAAGCATGGCTAGAGGCAGGCATTGCAGATATTGCTAACAAAGGACACTTGTATGAGAGACAGAAGGAGGAACGTGTTGAAGAGCTACTCTGGATCTTCCCCTCTAGCCAAAGCACCCTAAAGACATGTGTGAAGACCACCTTAATCAGTCTCCAAGGCTTGATGAGTATTTATAGCTTCTACTTGGAGAGGGGTCAGAAAAGCCTTCCTGGATCCTGTAGCTCCTTCCTATTCAAAATCACCTACAGGGAACCTGTGTGACAACCTCCCTAAAATATTCATCATATCTCTCGCCTGAGGAAAAAGCTGCAAGGCTCACCTTTCCTACACAAATTCTGGTTGTAGTATCATAGGCTGAGAATAGCCTCCAGATAGGTTTTGATTGATCTGCTCAGTGTTTTAAAAATCCAGGTATTTTACACAACAGTTCAAACATTCAATTTTTCTTGAAAGGAAGTCCTTGTCACAGGGGATGATTAGGCAGAATTGGATACAGCTTCCACTTTATAAGGCCATGCATTTCCCAGTTGCCACTGCTCCCGCAGGTCCCTAAAACCTCACTTAAATAGTTTGTTTGGTCCCTTGAGGCATTTGCTTGGGGAGCATTAATCTGTAAGGTGTAATATTACAGTCTTCAGTCTGACCCCACTTTATCTGTACACTGAAACCCCACTAGTCTTCAATTCAGAACCTACTGTTAACTCTGAGAACTCCTCATTCTTCGGTATTTCACATTCATTTACCCTTCTCTTCTCTCTTTAGTCAACTGTACCCCCTCTCCATAAGAAACCCAAATACATGTGACCCACTCTTTTTCCAAACTAACTCCTTATCATGTCTACTACTTACAGTTTTCTTAATTGAATGCAGGCTGGCATTCCAAGTTAATTGTTAAGTCTACAGTCTTAGTCAAATATTATAGGATCATCATAACCTTCTTTGCTATCATCTTAGCACATATACCTACAAAATGTTTAATGACTGAATGGTGTCAATGAGTCATAAGCAAAGAAAGGTTACCTGGTTAATAATTGTCATTATTCACTTTGGGATCATATTAACTAGATTTTTTTGCTTCACTGTTTCATTTCTAGACAATTCCTCACTAGGTGGGTATTTCTACCAGGTATGTTTTTCTTAGGAATTGCTCTAATATACGCCTTTGTGAGGAGATTGAAGAAAACAGTTAATTATTACATTAGATTACCTAGGATTTCTGTGATCACAATTATCATGGAAATTTTAAAATCAATTGTATCATCAAATTTTGCTTTCCAAAGTCATTATGACTTAATCCTGGAATGGCTTGAAAGATGGAAGAAATGGTGCACATGGTGCTCAACTCATCCCACGACCACATCAAAATTACAGATAAACTGCAGAACAACTATGACTGAGAACCTCCTAAAACCTAGCTGAACAGAACTAAAGATACACAGAAGAAGCCATGTCCAGACCAGTAGGAGGGGCAGAGAGACAGAAAGGGCTGGTCCCACACCCACTGTGGCTGTTAAAAATTGGGAGGGATACCTCAGCTGTGGAGGCTCCCCCTAAGAAGTCAGGGGTCCTAGCCCTACACTGGGCAACCCAGTCAGAGTTCCAGTGATAGGAAGATAAGCCCCCATAACTTCTCACTGTTGAAACAAGGGGGGATTGTGGCTGAGTAAGATGGATGCTGAGTTCCAGGCAGTCCCCTTAAAGGGCCTATGCACAGACTTACGCAGACTCACTTGCTCTGAGCTCCAATACTGGGACAGCAGCTTGAAAGGCACCAAGACATACAGCAAGGGCAGAAGGGGCAGCCTTCTCCCAGGCACAAAGTGCTGGCAGAAGCCACAGTCCCTTTGTTGAGCTCACACCCTGCCCCCAGCCTGCACCAGTAGGTGGATGCCATATCTGAGTCTCTGTCAACACACCTAACACCATTTTCCCTACTCTGGTGATTCCCTGAGACCACCACTCAACTTTTGGGCCCACCCACACAACTTTAGTGGCTTTTCCATACAAATGGTCTATCTTGGCTCATGTGGAGGACATCTGTAACATCTCTCAAATGTTCACAAACCCCCCAAAAAGCAGCACTGGGCCTTGGCATGTGCATACCTGTTGCTAAGCAGCCCCAAGCCCAGCACTAGTGGCAGCTGACCTCAGATTGCAGCGTAGCCTCTCTGAGGCACCTCTAAGTCCAGCACAAGTGGCAACCAACTGCAGATCTCTTTGTAGCTCATACCTAGTGCCCCTGGGCAGGGCACAGGCAGCAGATGACCTTGTCCTATATCAGAATCCCTCCCAATAGGTCCCAGAACAAACATACCCAATGGCCAGCTTCAGACCACACCAGAGCACCACCCAACCACCTCCACAAATGGCACACCCAAAGGGTGGACTCCGTAGGCATCAGAGTCCTGCTAAAGTGAATCTTGCTCCACAGAGTCAGACTTATACAATAGCTTCTACACTGTAGTTATAGCAAGTCCTCACAACCAATCACTCTGAGGGGCAATCCCTCCCACTGAAATGTCAATACCAATCAAGGCTCAACTACAAGAGGTCACACAAAATCCATACCAGGGATTATGCACCCAGTTCAAGTCACCGGGGAGAATGTACCACTGGGCCCCACAGAATACCTACTACATAAGGCCATTCTACCAAGATCAGGAGAAGTGGCAGCTCTATTTAATATACAGAAACAAATACAGGGAAGCTGAAAAAATGAGGAAACAAAGAAACAAGTCTCCAGTGAAAGAACAGAATAAAATTCCAGATAAAGAACTATACAAAATGGAGACAAGCAACCTACCAGGTAAAATTCAAAACACTGGCTATTGGCATGCTCAGTCATTGCAGCAAAAATTTCAACAAAGAAATAAGAAACAAAAATGGAGATAGAAAACATAAAGAGAACCAGTCAGAAATGAAGAATACAATAACTGAAATAAATAATTCGTTAGAAGGAATCAACCCTGGATTGGAAGAAGCAGAGGATCAATTAGTGACTTAAAAGATAAGGTAGCAGAAAATACCCAATAAGATGGTAAAAAGAAAAAAAGAATTAAAAAAATGAAGACAGTTTGAGAAGCCTCTGGGACAACATCAAGTGTAACAACATTCACATTATAGGGGTACCAAAAGGACAAGAGAGCAAGGAATTAACAACCTATTTAAAGAAATAATAACAGAAAACTTCCAGGATCTGGCAAAGAAAATAGACATACAAGCCCAGGAAGCACAGAGTCCCAAACAAGATGAACCCAAAGATTTCCTCACCAAGACACATAATAATTAAATGCCAAAGATTAAACACAAAGAGAGAATCTTAAAAGCAGCAAGAGAAAAGCAGTTAAGTTACCTAAAAAGGAACACCCATAAGACTGTCAGCTGCTTTCTCAGCAGAAACTTAGCAGGCCAAAAGGGTTTGGCATGAAATAGTCAAAGTGATGATAATCAAGAACCTACAACCAAGATTACTTTACCCAGCAAAGAGATTCCCAGACAAGAAAAAACTAAATGAGTTCATTACCACCAAACCACTATTATAAGAAATGCAAAGGTCTTTAAGAAGAAGAAGATAAAAATATGAATAATAAAATGTCAATCAATACATATCAACAATTACTTTAAATGTAAATGGATTAAATAATCCAATCAAAAGACTAGGGTGGTTGAATGTATCAGAAAACAGGACACATACATATGCTGCCTAGAAGAGACTATTTCAGATCAAAAGACATACACAGACTGAAAGTAAACAGATGGGAAAATATATTTTATGAAAACGGGAACAAACAAAAAAGCTGGGGTAGCAATACTTATACCAGACAAAATAGATTAAAAAACAATGGCTATAACAAGAGACAAAGAGGGACCCAGCCATTCCACTTCTGGGAATTTAACCAAAGAAGCCCAAAATACTAATTTGAAAAGATATATGCATTCATATGTTCACTGCAGCATTATTTACAATAGCCAAGATATGGAGGCAACATGAATGCACACCAATAAATGAAAAGATAAAGAAATGCTATATAAATACAATGTAGTATTACTCTGCCATGAAAAAAAAAAAGAATGAAATTTTGCTATTTGTGACAACATGGAAGGACCCAGAAGGTATTATGCTAAGTGAAATAAGTCAGAGAAAGACAAATACCATATGATTTCATTTATATTTGTAATCTAAAAACAAAGTAAATAAGACAGAAACAAAGTCATATAGACACAGAGAACATTTTGGTGGTTGTCAGAGTAGAGTGGAGTTGGGGAGGTGGGTGAAAAAAGAGAAGGAATTAAGAAGTACAAATAGGTAGTTAAAAAATTGTCATGGGGATGTGGAGTATAGCATGAGGAATATAGTCAGTAATATTGTAATAAGCTATGGATGGTGTCAGATGGGTGCTGGATTTGTCAGAGTGATCACTTCATAAGTTATGTGGATGTCTGGACCCTGTGCATATACCTGAAACTAATTAATACTGTACATCAATTGTAATTGAAAAACAGACAAAAAAATTCTGGATGGTTTCTGCTAAATGAAATGTTAAGATGCAATATTAAGTTAGCTTCTTTTCTTAATATTTTATTGATTATGTTATTACAGTTGTCCCATTTCTCCCCCATCATTTCCCTCCACCCTTCACACCCCCTCCCACCTACATTCCCTGCCTTTAGTTCATGTCCATGTGTCATAAGTTCTTTAGCTTCTACTTTTCCCACACTATTCTTGCCCATCCCCGTCTATTTTCTACCTACCATCTATGCTACTTATTCTCTGTACCTTTTCTCCCTCTCTCCTCCTCCTCCCACTCCCCTGTTGCAAACCCTCCGTGTGATCTCCATTTCTGTGTTCTTGCTCCTGGTCTACTTGTTTGCTTAGTTTGCTTTTGTTTTAGGTGTGGTTGCTAATATCTGTGAGTTTGCTGTCTTTTTACTGTCCTGTTTTTTTATCTTCTTTTTCTTAGATAAGTCTCTTTAACATTTCATATAATAAGGGCTTGGTGATGATAAACTCCTTGAACTTAATCTTATCTGAGAAGCACTTCATCTGCCCTTCCATTCTAAATGACAGCTTCGCTGGATAGAGCAATCTTGGATGTAGGTCCTTGACTTTCATGACTTGAAATACCTCTTTCCAGCCCCTTCTTGCCTGGAAGGTCTTTTTTGAGAAATCAGCTGACAGTCTGATGGGAACTCCTTTGTAGGTGACTCTGCCTTTATCCCTTGCTGCTTCTAGAATTCTCTCCTTCATTTTAATCTCGGCTAATGTAATGATGATGTGCCTTGGTGTGTTCTTGCTTGGGTCCATCTTCTTTGGGACTCTCTGAGCTTCCTGAACTTCCTGGAAGTCTATTTCCTTTGCCAGATTGGGGAAGTTCTCCTTTATTCTTTGTTCAAATAAGTTTTCCACTTGTTGCTCTTCCTCTTCCCCTTCCGGTACCCCTATAATTTGGATGTTGGGACATTTAAAGATGTCCTGGAGGTTCCAAGACCTCTCCTCATTTTTTTGAATTCTTGTTTCTTCATTCTTTTCTGATTGGATGTTTGTTTCTTCCTTCTGGTCCACTTCATTGACTTGAGTCCCAGTTTTCCTCCCATCACTATTGGTTCCTTGTGCATTTTCCTTCGTTTCACTTATTTTAGCCTTCATTTATTCATCTAATTTGCGACCAAAATCAACCAATTCTGTGAGCATCCTGATCACCAGTGCTTTGAATTGTGCATCGGACAGGTTGGCTATCTCTTCATCGCTTAGATGAATTGGCTCAGGAGCTTTGATCTGTTCTCCTGGTTGAGCCATTTTTTTTGTTCGTTAGTTTTTTGGTCTGGTTGTGCCTATTACATAGTGAGGGGTGGAGCCTTAGGTGTTCACCAGGGCAGGGCTACCCAATCGCTGGGCTGTGATGCTGTATGTGGGGGCAGGGTCTTGGTGTTTTTAGATTTTATTTTCCAGCGCTGGAGCCCTGGGTTGTGAGTTCTGTCTTGTTTCCTGTTTTTGCCTGGATTATCTGTGTGCAAATGTGGGACCACCTGGTTAGCCAGCTGCCTTGCACCTGGGGTCCACTAGCCTCTGTCTGTTCATCTGGGGCCTGCTAGCACTCTCTGCAGGCCTGGGTCAACCAGCAGCTGCCTGAGCACCCAGGTCTTCCAACCTCCACTTCCTCCTGCCGTGACTCTGCCCCTCTTACCGGTCTGGATGAATGGTTGTCGGACCTCCATACAGTTCACTTTTCTCTCAGTTTTGGTTGTTTTCTTGTTTCTAAATCCTTGTTGTCCTTAATTTTGGTTGTGTGAGAAGGCACAGTGTGTCCAACTATGCCTCCATCTTGGCTGGAAGTCAGCTTATTTCTTATGCACCTGAATTTAGACTACCCCTGTCTTACATGAGTCTCCCCTTAAGTTGAATCGTTAAATTCCTGAGGATATCCATATGGCTAAGAATGTGGTTTAGAAAGTTCTTCCAGATCTGTCTCCAATCCCTATATTATCAGTGGGAGATTGGGTTGGCTGTGACTCCTAGAATAAAAATCATCTAGCAGGTTTTAAATGGCGTTGGATTGCTGCCTGGTAGTAGTAAAACCCCAAATTGAAACAAAACTGATCTGAATGATTAGTTTGAAACATACCAGAAGTCCCAAATCCACCCCCTTACCTAATCAAGTTAACTCATTCCTGAAAGTCATTGTCATTTTTAGAAATGGATACTTGTATTATAAATTTTCACAAGGCTGATCATTTAATATCAATCAATTTCATTTCCTTAAGAAAATCTTTTGTTACTTTAATCTTCACTGACACTTACAAGTGATTTCCTGTTTCTGTTGAGTTAGAGCAAGGGGACATCCCTAATGCAAATGCTACAATATTGCAAGTAGAAATCATTTTGAAGTAAAGTTTTATTTGCTCTTGATAATATGTGCTTACAGTATTTAAAAGAAGTGCTTTTATTTGGCATTAGCCTATTAAGAATTCCCCAGAAGCATGTTTTGTTTATATTTTGTTTTTATTTTTTTTCTTAGGAAATGTTCAAAACTAAGGATTCTATTTTATCAGTATTCATATTCTACTCTAAAGGCAAGAGGAAAAAGGCAAATCCCAGGGGGCAAACCACAGAAAGCTCTGCTGTAGCACAAAGAGCTATTTCTGTGTTTCTCTCACAGAAGAATAAGAAGTTTCTGAGAAATTATGCCCATAACCAAGCATTCAAATAACAGCCTCTTGATGGCCTTTACAGCGAACCTTTGAAATGAGGCACTGGCTGAATTAACTCCCCATCTGAGTGCTTCTCCTCCCTGCTGGTGCCTCCTCTTCTCTCCCTGCCATTACTAACTGGTGCCGGTTCAAACTGGCTGGCTCCAGCCTTTGCAGCATCCTTCCTCTCTTCCCAGGCTTTTGCTTGAGCTACAACAGAGCATGGCTTTTTGCTTCCATACAGCTTGTGTAATTAACCCACAAACTGAAAGACATTATAGCATATCATTCACTAACCAATCAATGACCTAATTATCTGAGAAGATAATGTTAATCTAGAGCAAATATAACTGCGTGTTTACCATTTATTATCATATTTGTATTTCACCTATTCTCCTGGTTCTGACAGTTTACTAGCTTTTATTCCTTGGCTAATCATAAGTCTTCTGTATAACTGTTCTGTTTGCACTTTATGAAGTCCTGTAGAAATATTTGTATACACGATTTGAAAAGACTCCAAGGAAAGTTCATTCAAACACCCTAACTTTTTCTGTTTTTCCGCTGGACAGTCAGAAGGAGTAAACAGACCAATTCGGAGTCATTCAACAAAGAGAAAACTGGAAAATGCCACTGGTGCGATGGCATTATGTTCAGCAATGCACTGGTTTAGAATCAATTATTTTAAGCACTAAGTATGTCCCTTCTGTAACAATACCTGTGGGAAGGAAAACTATTTGCAAGAAATTTTTGTTTGCAGAACAAGTATGTCACTACCAAAATTCAAAGGAAATAAAAGCAACATAAAGGATAGAAATATCATATTCTGATGAGATAAAATCAACATTATTCAGTCACACCAAACAGCTGCCACCCCACATTAACTCTAGTTCCCCTTCTATGGTTGAGGATGAAACACCAACTTGCTCTGCGCAAAGTTTTGGCCCCAGTCTTCCAGATTTCTAGGCCCATGCAAGGCAGTGCATGTGCATGCGCATGTGTGTAGTGGAAGGAAGAGGAGGAACACAGAAAATGCGAGGGCAATGTGACAGGTTAGTCGACTCTTTCAGGCACAGGTTTACAATCCCCTTGGGCGCTAACACACACTGGACAAACCTAATGGGATCTACCAAGCTAAACCGGCCAGAGATCTGAACTGGGCCAAACAGCAGGCCCCACACACTGGGAAGTGAACCTCTGCCTGTGCCTCTGTTTTATTTGGCCAGTACAGTGTTTTTAATAATGTGAGTGTGAATGCCCTTAGGCAGGGCATGTACTGTTCTGTCCCCACTGTCACTCCCTACCCGCCCCCCCCCATTGCCTTACACGTGTCTTCATTCAATTATGGTGTGACTGGCCCTGAAGGCCTTCGAGATGAGTCTGTAACTCCACTTCAGAAGCTGAGTCTGACCTCCACTGACCACATCCTAAAGCCTGCCTCCAAGCTCAGGACATGGCTCCTGTCTTCTTCAGGAATTTCGTCTCAGAAGCAAATTCACTGTGGCCACAGACATGGCAGTGTATACAATATCCCAGTCTGTCTGTCCCAGTGGTTATGTTTACATAACAGAGCCTTAGACTGAAACTCAGCCAACTCACCTGTGTATCGTCCCTTTGCCAGTAAGGAAAAACTTGGAATGAAAGTAACATCATCAAAATCATGGATGACTCATATTCAGAGTAAATGCCAACTACACCTCACCTTTTGAATTAGCTTGGACTCTCAGAGAAAACTAGCATATGACACAAATAATGTATTTTCCCTCTGTGGAATAGGTTGAATGCTGAGAATGCTCCTGTATGTCATATAATAAAAGCAACTCATTTTGGATAAGACAGAACCAGATGTATATCCAAGTTCTTAAAAGACAGAGAAGGGTGATAGATGCTATAGCTATTTACACTACTTCCCTGAAATAATTGCAGTTCCTTCACTGTTCTGCTAGTCTGCAAAAACACTAGGAGCTATGTATGGGAATAAAAATGTCAGCACTGGCATTTTAAAGGACAAAGGAAAACAAGAATACTAAGTTGTATGCTTGGGAACTATGTTATTGCTGAGCAGCATGCAGAGGTGAGGTGAGGTGAGAACGACAGGATCCTTCTACCTGTATGGGAAACTCTAAAATAGCATCAGTGTTGGAGAGTAAGTAGTGAATGCTGAGGAGCTTACCCAGAATGCAGCACAGAAATACAAGGCTAAAAATGATGAAAGAATGTTTAACCCAATGTCACTAATTTCTAATCAACAGTTAAAAAGTAGTGAAAAGTAAAACACTGATAGATTTTTTAAAATGTACTCCTAAATTAATTCAAGAAATTAAAATGGAGCCCTAGCTGGTGTGGCCTAGTGAGACGGGTGTTCTCCCGTAAACCGAAGGTTGCCCATTTGATTCCCAGTCAGAGCTTGTGCCTGGGTTGTGGGCTGGTCCCTGGCTGGGGCCTGTGAGAGGTGGCAAATCAATGTATACCTCCCTCTCTTTCTCTCTCCCTTCTCCTCTCTCTAAAAATAAAAAAATAATATCTTAAAAAAAGAAATTAAAGTAGAAATCACTATTGTTGAGAACTAAATGACAACACAAGCACCAACATTTATTGGAGAGCAGCTGCAAGTGATACCTCAAGGAAAACTTATAGACTTAATTGTACTTACAAAGCTAAAAATAAAAAGAATTTAATTTAAAAGCTAAGTAAAGGCAGAAACATAAATTAGGTAGAAAAAATAGGTAATAAAAACAGGGTAAAATATTTACCAGAAAAAAAATAGAGACAGTAAACAAAACCATAGTCCTTTTTCTTTGAAAATATCAATAAAATAGGTAAATGCTCAGGAAGTTTTATCAAGAAAAGAGGTACAAATAAATAATACTGGGTATTTAAAAGGGAAGATTTTTATAGATAAAACTGATGTCACTTTGAAAAATTAAAGATCCCCCAAATTTCATATTAACAAATTAAAAAATCATAAATGTAGATATAGGTTTTGATACAGATAGAATGCACATGCATGTGAGAAAGAACACAACTGAGGCTAGAAAGAAACACTTTAAAATTTAATAATCCAGTGATAATTAACTAAATTGGATCCATAATCCAAAATATCCTGGCCCCCCCAAAATCAAAACTGTTGCTTGGAAGAATGCTGCAGAACATGACCAGTGCGGTTCTCTACCCACCGTGTAGAGCATTTAATCACAAAATCCAGGGTACATAAGAATAACCTCAGAAATTCGTTACAACGGAAGACTAGTAGGAACAATCTCAGAAATTTATTATAGTAGCAGACTTTCAGGCTCCATCATGGGAGATTTTAATTCTAAAATTTGGGAATAACTTCATTTTTAACAAGAATTCCAGGTTAAGTCTGATCAAATTGGTCCTTACTGCACATTCTGAGATATACTGCTTCAAGACAAATGACCTTAGACATTCATCTGTAAAAGCTCAGTATATTTTCTTAATTATGAAGACTACATACTAATAACAAAAGAACTGTTAGAAAAAGCATATGCCCTTTTTTCTCAGACTTATTTTCTGTTGAACACATAGGCTATCAATTTCCCTAAATTTCAGGAGCATAACGAAGCTTTCTTCCCTCTAAGAGAGCAAAACTTTTTCAAATAGGTTACAGCTATTCCCCTCACCCATGACCACCAGTCAGGCCCTTGGGGGTACAGAAATTTGGAGTGGTATTGCAGAGAGATGAAAAGCCCCAGAGCTACTCACTACTGAGGAGTAGTGAGTTAAACTTCTCACTCAGAGGAAGAAAGGAAGACCTTAGTCCCCAACTCTGGAGCAGCTGAATGGCAGACATCTCAGGGTACCAGCTGTTACTTGACAAGGGCCTGGCCTTCAGCGAGTCTGCATAAGGTTGGCTGGTAGTATGTGGGTTCTTGATTTCATGTAGGAAAGATTTCACAACATAAATCCAGGTGACTGTGACAGTACATTTATTAAAGCTAGAGACATCAAAACAAGGAAGGACTTAGCATAGAAGAAACGGGAGAGCCTAGACTGGCTGCCTTAGCTCACTGGAAAGTCAGAGGAAAGAGGACCTTGGGAACAAGTTCAGGGGATTAATCTGGAATAAGCTGCTGCTTTCCATTGTTCCCCTGATTCCAAGTCTTGGAGTCCCTTAGAGTTTAGGGGATGGTGTGAGGAAAGAAGAGAGAGAAGGTAATGGATCAGGCTGCTCCCCAGAGGAGAGCATGAGCCAGTGGCTGGGTCCTCTGCCTTGTGTTTTTATCTCTCTCTTGCAGGAGGAAATCTTAGGGGTGGTCTCAGGGGAGGGTTTCAGTAGAATATTCCTCAATTTTCCAGGTGCGCCTTTTCAGAGTCCAGGTCTCCACTGATTGGTCGGTGCCAGGGAAGGGAGTCATTAGTCATTGCAGCTGGTCCTGGCATCACCCACCAGATTTTGCTGCTTTTCTAGGCCTGGAGCTGAAATACAACTGAGGCCTAGATGTTATCTCTTGGGAGGTGAACTTTTATATCTGCCTGTAAATTGCTTAGCCAGTTTGTTCAGCTATCTGTCTCAGTTTCCCTATTCCATTTGCCAAGGAATTTTCCTAGCTCCTTACTATCTCCTACCTCACAGCCAGCATGAAGTTGCCAGTGGATAACCACAGAGGACTGAACTGAGGATTCCTTGCCTCCATCCCCCAGATGACTTACTATTACAAGAGTCTCCAAGAACCTAAATACAGCCAGAGGAAAAGGCCACTGGAGTCCATAATTGACAGATTAAGTTTCTACTACCCAACAGAATGGGGCTCAATTCAGCTATGACCAAATAAAGTTATATTCCTCAGATATATCTGCATGTACAGAGAGATTCATATCTTACACAAGTAAAGAGACATTCCAACCTGCAAAACCCAAACAAAACCTAAGAGAATTAGAAGGCAGAGCATTTATAGAAAACAGCAAGCAATCTGGCGTTGCTTACACTGGGGATGAATGAAGCTGAAAACTGAGGGCTTTCAAGTTCTGCCTTTAAGCTATAGGTACAGGGAAGCACCACAGATTTGCAAATTGGGGGTGGGGTGTGCAGGCAAAGAAACATACTCAGAACTGTGCTGAAAAAAATGAATGTGGAAAATATTAGAGAAGACAGGAGACTGGAAGAAGCGTAAGTAGACTGACTTTTGCAATAACCAAATATGATTTTGACAGGATGAAACTACATATATTTGGGGGGGGGTGTGTATAAAACTCTAAAGATGATTCAGCCCCACAAAGCCTTGGTCAAAGGGACACAGCATGTTCTGTCACTTAACCCTCAAAACAAGCTGATTGATACAAAGGCCTCATTTTCCCCATGTGAACATGAGAAAAGAGCCTCAACAAAGGGACTTCCTCAAGTTCATGCAGAACCACCAGTCCTTGCCTGGACAATTGCAAAACCACTTAAGCTAGTCCTCCTACTTTCATTTCATCCCAGCCCCATATAAGCCAGATTCATCTCAGAAGTTCGAGTGACCTTCTGAAAAGCTAAATCAG
This sequence comes from Anoura caudifer, assembly GCA_004027475.1. Taxonomy (NCBI): domain Eukaryota; kingdom Metazoa; phylum Chordata; class Mammalia; order Chiroptera; family Phyllostomidae; genus Anoura; species Anoura caudifer. Next base: position 247,407 of record PVKU01000104.1, read on the forward strand.
ACCAGCTCACTCTTCTGCACAAACCTTGCCTATGACTTCCCAACTTGTTTGGAGGCAAACTCTACTAGGCCCTTTCATATCTCTCAAACGTCCTCTGCACCACTCCTCATTCAAGACCCAGGCCTTCCCAGTGTTCTAGAACAAACCTCAGGACAGTACTTGCTTTCCCTTTTATCTGGAATGTTTTCCCTCAGTTATACACATGGTTTTCTTATTTCCTTCACAACTCTGCTCAAATGATACCTTCTCAGAGAGACTTTCTTTGAGCTCCTGAAATAAAATAGCTTGGCTTCTGCTACCCTCAACTTTTCACTTCTACTTTACTCTTTTTCACGGCACTTAATTGCAACCTAGTATGCACCCTTGCTGCCTCTCCCCCCAAATATATACACTACAAATAAAGGGATGTGGTCTGTGAATTCACTTATCTGAACAAAATTGGGAGAACAAGGCCTGGTCCCTAATAATGCACTTAAGAAATAAATGACTTGGTGAGCCAGGTCTCTAACTCCATTATAACAAATTTGAAAAATCATGCTAGTTAGGTAAACCAACCAATTTCAATTCAAAGTACATTTTACTTGTTCAGTTATAATCTCTGATAACAGAATTTGAAACTGTCTAAAAATTTGATAGCTACATTAATTACTATCTCTAAAACATGGAGTGTGATTATTTCTGACATCACTAATAACTTGTTTAATTTTATGTATCATTATTGAAAGGGGTCTGCAATATCAGTGTGTGACCAGCAGTGATGAGACTGATTTTCATATGCCACTAAGAAAATGTTCTCTGGACCTGACTAGAGTGGTTTAGTTGGTTGGGTGTCATTCTGCAAGGTGGAAAGTCGTCAGTTCAATTCCCAGTCAGAGCACATGCCTAGGCTGTGGGTTCGGGTCCTCAATTGGTATTTCTCACATCGATGTTTCTCTCCCTCTCTTTCTGCCTCCATTCCCTTCTCTCTAAAAGATAAATAAGTAAAATATTTATTTTTAAAAAGAAAATATTCTTTGTAGTCTAGTTAGTGTCATTTTTGTGTGTACATATTATATGTATGTATGTATATATAGACCATACACCAATCCTGCAGTCTCAAGTGATTTTTTGAATCTGAAAGCCCTGCCTAACACAGATCATCATTAATTTTTTTGTAATATTTCATTCTATTGAAACTTAATATCCTCAAAAGTTAACTGAGATATGCTTAGGGATCTATATATTTTTACCTGGGAGAAAAAAATATTGGGGAGAGAATCACAATTTTAAAGGTATTAGAATTTAGTGAACATTTGATAACTAATAGATTGTTTCTAACAAATATCTCCACAAAATAGTACCTAGAAAAACTAGGTAGCAATCGAAACATTTGGAAGTGTTTTCTTCTTTCTTTTTTAACAACAACAGAAAAGATGAACAAATATCCATCTCCACTGCAAACAGAGATGGAGTGCAAGAAACCTTCAACTTAGAAACAAGCAGAAAAGATGAATAAATATCCGCAGAGTTTCTTGGAGAAGTCTTCTGGGCACTCTGTGATAGAGAGTTTGGAAACAGTGCCTCCTAGTGGGTAGACTTGCTCATATGTAGAAGGGATGAGATGGAAAAGTACCTTTTACATGAAAATGAAATGGGAATTTTGGAAAATCATCCGCTTAGGAAAACAATTCACAGCTTTGCAAACTCATTTCCTAGCAGGTCACCATTTCCTTGAATTCTCTCACCTGCTAAAATGATTACATACAGATTTATCCACGGGGAAAATAAGCTAAACTCTCTAGCGTTGTTTGAGAAATCCTTTCCGGAAAGTGGAAATTTTATGACAATTAATATGGGGAAAAATACAATGAGTAAAGCTTGAGTTCTTCATTGTTCTCCTTGCTGTTCCAACTTTGTACCTCTGCTCCTATGAATTACTTACGTTATGACCACTAAATATTCCATTAACTCTTAAGATTTCATGTGCCCAAATGTAAATCATTAACAAATTGTCAATGATTTTTCTCTGAGTCAATATATAGCAAAGGACTTTGAAGCACATGCCTGTCCAGCAATGGCTATTTCATGTCTGTCCATCAGCTAGGAAACATACCTAATTATGGACTAGTCAAAGAAATAGGAGTGGACAACTATTAAAATTTTTATCTTAAGATATTAATGTTTCAATTTAATTGCATGTTTGTTGCATCATATGCTACTTTCCATGCTTCAATTTAATAACTTATAGAAAATTTATCACAAAAGCACTGACAATAGCAAATAGTAATTTTTAAACAATTTTTGATTTTAAAAGATTTTTCTAATTTTTAATGCAATTAAATACTACTAGAAAAGTGAACATTTTTGCCTAGTGAAGTGTATCGATTCAGGCAGCAATGGAAGAAATGAATTAAGAGAATTATTTTATAGAAGCTCAATCAAGTGAGCTAGATTCATTCTTGGATAAACCATTAACTGTTTGGATAATTAATCCCTTTTATTTAAACACTCCACTTTAAATCTTCACTATCTCCCCACCAATGATAAACTGCAAGCTTGCTTCTTTAACACCTGGCCCTTGGTGACTACCTCTTGATTATCAGTCCAGTCTCATCTCTCAGTTCTGTCCAATTTTGCTTTATATTCCAGTTATCCTGAACTGCTGTTTGATCTTCTGTCTCCATCAACACATTCTGTTAGGGCTGGGTGCTTTTACCAGTGCTACTTGCTCCCCCTGGACTCACTCCATCAAGTATCTTTTCTCCCCTCCTTCTCCACTTCACCTATCAAAAGTCAACTAAATCATCCAGTACTCAGCTCAGATATCATCTATTACAAATTACCTTGGGATGAAAAAAGTGGCCCCTCTGAGCTTGCATGGCACATGTTCACAAGACTTTTCTTAGCATTAACACCCAACACTAAAATGATCTGTTTAGGTCTCTCCTTCTGAAAGTCAGGCACTATTCATCCCTAGCTCCTAGCTCCATGCACAGCCCACAGTGAACACTCTACAAGTGTTTATTGAGATGAATAGTCTATGCTATATAGGTTCTCACATTGGAGACACACGTTTTAAACCCAAGTAAAATTACTATTAGACTTGAAACCATAGCATTTCCTCATTTCCATTACATGGCATCATTTAAGGAAGTGTAAGGCCTTTTGATTAGGGATATAACTTGTGGTAGAATTATATAGTACATTTAAAAATTAGAGACAATTTCTGTCATTAAAAACACTACTATACAAACTACACACGAGATCTTAACTCTAACATCTTTTCATGAAAATATCCTTTTAGCTAATGGCTCCTTCACAGACTAATGGTTCTGTTATGTTCATAAGGAAATTATGAATATAAACTATAATTTATTCTATTCAGTTTATGTGACACATGTATGCAGTGCTCATAAGTTTAAAAGGATATAGTCTAAAACAGGCAAAAATGCTTCTATTTTTCTGGAGATAAATAATTTGGATGGTTAGTGCTGAAAATACCCAAGTGCCAAGTATAATTTCTTGTAAGACTGTACATCTTCAGGGACAACAAGATAAAACACAAATTTGGTTACTCAGTGTAAAGGTTCTAAGAGCCACCGTGTAGTAGATGCTCTGAAGCAAGTTTTGAGGACTCCATGATGAGTAAGAGGTAGTTCCTGCTTGAGAAATTTAAACTCTATAGGAGCAATGCATCAAGAACCTTATATATGTGTACACTATTTCTAAAACCTGAGCACTAGCAGTATCAGATCCCATGGAAGCTGGTTATAAATGCTGGTGCTGATTCAGTAGGTCAGGCTGGGCCCCATCTTCTGCACTTCTAATCAGTTTACAGCTGATGCCAGCGTCGCTGGTCTGCAGATCACATCCTGAGTAGAGAAGGTTTACACACTTGGCAACACAGGTAAAGCAGCAATGAACTCTGTTTCAATGGAAGATATCCAGGAAAGCCACTGATAAGAGGTGACTTGTACAGGATAAAGGGAGAAAGAGCACAAGTCATAGAAAATTCCAAAAATTAAGATATACAGCTATAAAATTACAGTAAGTATTAAGTGACAATGAGCTAGCAAAAGTGTTCAAAGTAGAGAACATGTTAGGAGACAAGGTCAGAGAAGTAACCAAGGCCAGACTGTGACTGATCTCCACATCTGTCACTCATCATAAAGTTTATCTCTTAAGCACTGTACAGACCTCAGAGGGATACTGGACTTTATTGATTTATTTTTATTGAACATATTTGACATATAACATTGTGTAAATTTAAAGTATACAATGTGTTAATTTGGTAGACATTTATATATTATGATTGCCACCATAGCAATATGGTGAATATATAATATTCAGCATCCCTATCATATTGTATAATTATCCTTTTTTTATTAGTTGGGATAATTAAGCTTTAGTCGCCTAGCAAGTCTGATGATTGGAGTACAATATTTTTGTCTCTAGTCATTATGCTGTGCATTAGACTTTTTAATTTTATTGAAGGGTAATAACAGAACACCAATATTTTAGAAAGATAATTCAACATTAGCATGGAGACTGGATTGGGAGAAACAAACATGACCAGACAAAGGGTTATGTGAAATAGTTCAACCAGGTGATGTTGAGACCTTGGATGACAGCAATGTCATTTAAATGAGGTTAGAAAGAGAAGCCCCTGGAAGACATTTATGGAGCTACATGTGAAAAGACACTGAAACCATCCACCAAAACCCATCCTCCCATACTTTCATGGTATAGAGTTATGACCAAGGGGTGGCCGCCCACTTGGAGACCATGTTTCTTGGACCCCATGCAGCCAGAGAATGTGAATAGAATTGATTTGAGCAACTTAGACCTTGCTTACGAGTCCATTTTTGACCCTAGACTTTCACAGCCCCCTCTCCCACTGGCTGGAATGGAGGCCTTGGAAGTTCTATGTTGAAGATGGGAAGAGCTGCCTCTCGTAGTCTGACTCTCCAAGGTACTGTATGAAGTAGAGAAGCCCAGTGACCTTGGCACTTACCCCACACTGGCATGACAAAACAAAGAGACAAAATTTCACTGGATTAAGTCTTACTTATTATGTATATGTATTATTATGTGTCCTGTTCCAGTAGCTTATTTTTCACATTTAACCTCTAGAGGATTTGGTGATTTAAGTAGTTGTGAAGAGTAAACACTAGGGGTTTCCGAATGACTGAATTCAATAGTGTGGACCACAGAGTTGATGGTGTGTCCTTATTGAAATAAAGAAAAGCTGATGAAGCTGTAGGTGTAGGAAGAAGATATGAACTCACTTTTGAGGGATAAAGTACTTGCCAGTCATCCTATTGCAGATATCCAGAAGGTTTTAAAGAAGCAGGCCCAGATTTTAGGAGAATACAAGCACTTAGAAGCTAAGTGAGGTGGGGAATGGGCAGGGAAGTGAGTACAGGAAGCAGTAGTGAGAGAAAATACAAAACAGGGCCACAGAACTTTAAAAAAAAAAAAACAGAAAAGATGACAAATCTCATAAAACAATGTCAAGTGAAAAATTCAAACCCAGGTGCTGAAGAACATAAACATTATGATATCAAAGGTTAAAAGCATATAAAGTATGACATATGACACTGTCTAGGAATCCATACATGTACAGGAGTACACATATGTACATGCATGAGAATGGTAAACATCAAATTTTGAATAATACTTATACTTCTGTTTGGTCAGGGAGAAAATTACAAGAAGGTGAGGAATACACAGGGAACTTGAATTCCATTGATAATATTTCATTTATTAAACTGGGAGGGGGAACATGAGTGTTCACATTTTTAAGAGTTTACATGGTTCATAACAAAATTTTGAAACCAATTAAAATGCTAAAAAAGGTTTTGCAAAGTAGGCTATGGGAAACAATATCAAAGGAATATGAGAATGGAAAAACAACCATTGGATTTGGCAGGGAACAATTTGTTAATGACACTTATAAGACCAATTTTTGTAAGTATAGAGAAACTTGGATTTGATTTATTTTTAATTAAAGGAGTAAAATTCCATTTTTACATTTTAAACATTAACTACACCATATCTGTTGTGCTATTTACATTTAATAATTGAAAATTGTATAATTGTTTCCTAAGAAGAAAAAATAAATTTTGTTTTCTGCAATAATTAGAGGGAAAGTCACTAATGAGATTACACCTCTCCAATTCATCTAATAAAACATAAGCTTCTTGATTAACTTAGTTCATTATAGAAATAAACCATAAAGTGCTAATCATTCATAAGCATATTTAAAATATTTCCTTATAGCTGATACAATTACATAAATACTAAGGCATCCAGATTCAGAATAATGGAAAGTAAAAACTCTGAAAGGAAAATGTCTTTTTCATTCAAGAAACCAACAAACTGTTTTCAAAAGAGAATTGCAAAATAATTCTCTTTCAAAATATTTTATTTATTTTAGCAGTGATGAGATCTCAAGCTATCGCCAGTATTTCTTTTAATGGAAGTAAACTGAAAGCTTAAGCTAAACCTCACCTGAATCACAGATAAATATATTATATAACTGTAGTATATTTCAGCAAGATTACTATGAGGAAGAACCTTAATTTTTCAAACTCCAGTTGCTTTATCTCTCATTTAGAATAATAAACACTAAAAGATCCTGGTAAAATAAAACAAAGCAGACTACTAATTTGAATTTGTAGAAGCAGAATTTTATACATACTATTTGCATTTCCCAACATTATTTTCTCTTATCAACTTTATTTTGAAATTTCCAGGCCCATGGAAATATTATCTCTCAAGTCATTAGAATAAATAGCTATTATTATTGGGCAAGACTTCCCATTCTGCCTATAATTTGGTAATACAGAAACACTGTTGAGAAGCATCTATGAGATGAAATAGGAACAAGGGCACAGATGTGTGCAAAAAAGAATTGATTAGACTAGATAACTTCTTTGGTCCTTTATGATTTTGTGGTTTAAATATGGGTGATAGGAAGAATGCTATTAGTAGCTGGAAAATATTTTAAAACTAAAAGCAGAGGTTTAGATTTGATATTTGAAGTAGTGGCTAGGAAGTTTACAATACTTGGTGTATGGCCAGAAAAACCAGGAATAATCTTTAGTAGGCAAATTAAAACAAAATAGCTCTTAGAGAAATGTAACCTAAATGCTGTGTATGAAACAATGAGCCTTCTGACAGCTTTAAAAGATCAGTGTGGAATTCTGGAGTCCTTGCAGGTTGCTTCTTCAAAGCTCTATGCTGCTGTAGACAAAACGCCCAAGCAAAGACCTGTGCACTAGACTCTACCCCAAAATAAAAAGGTCTTAAGCTGTACAAAGTCAATGTCTATAGTGTCTACAATTACTCAAATAAAATAATGAAGGGAATGGAAAACATGCTGCAGTGACTGCCTGACAAAGTCAGTCCTTAAGACCCAAGACGGGAGATGGGATCCAAATGTACATGATCATAAATAGGATAAGGACACATAGAAACTGAGAACTAAGAGGTCTTAGTTCTAAGAACTAAGAGGCATTGTAAAGTCTTAAAGACCCACTTTAAAATAAATAAATATATATACACTTTGAAATCAAATTAAATAAAGTATAGATACACACACATACACTTTTAAACTTTTGGACAAGTTTAAATTATAGTACAAGAAGGTGGCTATGGGAAAAAACACATCTATAGAAATTAATGGAATGCAATAATAAGGAGCAGTGATGACCGGGCCGGTGTGGCTCAGTTGGTTGGAGTGCTGTCCACAGACTGAAAGGTCGAGGGTTTGTTTCCCACTTGGTATGCTTATGAGAATGCAACCAGTCAGTGTTTCTCTCTCACATCAATGTTTCTCCCTCTTTCTCTCCCTGCCTCTTCCTCTCACATCTATAAACATATCCTTGTGTGAGGATTAAAAAATAATAATAAGGAGCAGTGACTATGTTGGGAAATGTGTCTTGTTTACTAAGGATGAACAGTACTTTTAGACAAAATATGTGTCCCAAAATACCTATCAGAAAGAGATGCACTAGGCAGGACAGGCCAGTGGTATGACCTAGGGGCAGAGTGATTAGGCCTCTGGGTGGGGAACACTGAATTCCTAAACTGAGGAAAGATATAATTAAAGGATCATTTTAGAAGACCTTGGTGACATATCACTAACTAAAAAATTAAGACAGGGAAGCCTTGGGTGTAGTAATATTAGAAGTAGAAATGTAAAAAAATGGTTTAAATAATCATTGTAGAGAGAAAAATTAGAGTATTTTCAATGATGAGAGCCTACATGTGTAATAGGTACAAAGTCTGTGTACCCACTGCCTCAAAAGGCCAACATTCAAAATGTCAGAGTTTAGAGTAAGGAAAAGTTTATTGATCAACAAGGTGTCAACCAAGAAGATGAGAAACCTAATCTTCTAATCCATCTTAAGAAAGTACAGAGTTCAGGTTTCTTTCACATGGAGGGAAGGGGAAAATGGGAGGGGCAAGAGATGATTGATAACAGCTGATACCTGGGCTCCAGTAGGAGTCCAAGAAAGATTTTGCTTTGTGCGTTGACCCTAGTTGATGTGAGTCTGGCCAAGAGGTCCCTGAAAATCTTTGATAAACAATACATTTTCCCCTTATCTGCTCGGGAGAAGCACTGCTGTTTTTGTAAAATTCAGTGCCAAGCAGAATTCTTCTGATTAGTGTGTCTCTATTCAAGAAGCTATTAACCTAAAGATCATGGGAACAAAGCAGGCTTGAACAAGATTGGAGTCAGAGAGGTAAAGCATTTCACTTTGTTACACATGTGCCAGACGCTATATAAAATATTTATATACAGATATTTTATTTAATCTCCATAACCACCATGGAAACTTGTTATCATTACAAACACTGAAAGATCACAAAAATCAAGGCACAGAGATAAATAATTTAGCTATCAAAAGCTACAAAAAAGTAAGTAGTGGTGCTAGATTCCAAAATTAGATACCGCTACATTCAAAATTTACAGTCTTTCCACTAATCTTTGTACCTATCTCTCCTACTAAACTTGGTGACTCATGGACATGGAAGACGCAGGAGATAAAATTACTGAAAATAACCTGGAGATTAAATCCTATGATGTGGATATTAATAAAAGAGAACTGGCCTCTGGGAAATAGATGTTTAGATCATTTCTCTCTGGATCTGGGCCTTTTTCAGTCTAGTAGACATGGCTTGTCATAAAATTGTTGCAAGCTTCCTGGAAGTCAAGGAAGTATTCTGGGGGATTATTAGAAGGACAGCTGGTCCAAAACTCTGAAACTGTTTCCTGTAAGAATTAGCACCTTTCAGGGCCATCAGACTGGGCTGATCCAGTACTCAAATCACAGCATCTGTGAGAGCCAAACAGCCTTAGACAATCCACTTAGATATTCAATTGCAGGGGTTAGAAGGACAGACTATGGATCTGATCTATCTCAGTCAAATCCCAGCTTCTGGCGTTACTGGTGGTACAACCCCGAATGAGATGTTCATCCCCTCCATGCTCAGTTTCCCAGTCTGACAATGGAATAATGAAATACATCTTCTAAGAGCTATGATAAAGGCTAAGTAAAATAAGGCAGAGAAAGTAGAATAGTGAGTACTTTTCAAATGCTCCTTTTATAAAAATGATGATGATAATGATATGCAAAAATGGTAGAGGATAAGTGGGAGGGAGATGAACAGGAGTCCAATTCAAAAGTTTAGAGGTATTCTCTGAACACCTGCATTACTGAGTATTTGTTAGCCAATAGCCTACTTTCTGCTCAGAAAACTTATAAACAACATACAATGAGACTCTCTGGCTAGTTTATTTTTTTTAAGGAAAGAAGTCTGCTTTCTCCATTAGAGAAGTAATCAGGTTCCAAACTTCCTTCCTCAGCAGTGTGCCAGATGCAGAGGTTAATATAAACCTTACGAACGTGAAGCAGGTTACACCTGCTCATTTTGTTTTGGCTCTCCACAGGCCAGTTTGCTCATTTTCAGTGCTCCAACTGCCAGCACTGGGCTGGCCTAAGTCATGGGGGCTGATTTTTATCCATTCTTGGTTGCTGTAGGGAATTGACATTTTAAAATTTTTTGTTGGCAATGATTTCGAAAGTCACTTTTAAATTAGAATAACCTACCTGTATCTATCTGATTATAGACACAGCAAAATTCAAGTCCCAACTTCCAGGGAATTACCCATGGCTTTATTTATAAATTAGCTATTTACAGCATTTTCCCCTTCTCATTTTTAAAGTCTAGAAAATAATGAAGATTAAAAAGGTGTGTAGTAAATGATAACTCCCGATTCCAGGAAAGCCATGGTGAAACAAGTCCTCACTGCTGATAGCATCGCGATTGCTACATCCCTTCTGAAAGCAACGTGGCAGCTGTGAACAGCCAGGTTGTTCATTCTCCTTGATTTGCTCGGGAGTGATCAGAGATCACAGGATACGAGACCACTGTCTTCTACTGACTTACAAATGAAATATTTGACATTATAAGAATAATTTAGTAAATTATGACACAAATATATGATTATTCTAATGAAAAAATGTGATGGCTATAAAAGAGCATTGAAAATATTTGCTATAACACTAAGTAAAACAAAATGCACAGATAGAATATGAAATAACATGTACACTCTGACTGATAATATATAAAATACTGACTCTTAACCTGGTGTGCACATGAGATCACCTGCAGAGCTTCCTAAAAATTTAAATGCCTAGAATCTGCTTCAAAAGAGGCCTAATCAATTGATCTATTGGTGATGGATTGCTGAAAATTTACATTTCCTTTAGATTTTAGTGTAATGTTACCAATTTCAAAATACCTTCATATTTTAAATGTTGTTAAATCACGTAATTGTTAAGATGTCACTTCAAATGAAATAAAGTGTTAAATCTATGGGTTGTTTTTTTTTTTTAATGCTACTGCCTTTAGTAAATATAAACCTTTCAATTAACTCACTGGAATAGGATGCTAGAGACAATCCCAATATAATAAAGTTGCTCCACTGAATACTCAGTGAGAGGCCAAAGGCACAATGCATCCAAATATCTCCTCTATATCTCTCCAACATTCCCAGCCCTGGTGCCAGCCATGCCCAAAGAAAACCTGAAAATGCTGCAAAGAGATCAAGATTCTCTGCCCAAGCTTACCTAAACCACAACCTGTGGCCCCAAATAGAACAGGATGAGCAACAGTCAAAGGCCTGAAAGTATGCGCAAATAAATGATGCTGGTAAGTACTGGTTAGAAGCCCTATCATTAGTCTGTTTACACATATAAATTATAAAATTCTGAAGTATTAATGATGTGTACATTGATGAATAAAATCAGACCATCTGCTCTTTTGAAGTTAATTTTGGTAATTTTTCTTAGAATGAAGCACACCCACGTAGTACACTGTGTAAGGGCAGAGTCCGTGACCCGGAGGCTGGGCTCCTTTCCCCAGTGGACGAGGGGGAAGGTCCTCCTGACCACAGGCCAGTGCAACAGCCCAAGGTGGGCAGTGCATAGTCAGCAGTAGCTAATTTTAGAATCCCATGTGTATTTTTTACTTTGTGCCCACTCCTTTCTCTACCAATCTCACAATCAGTGCTCATTTTTGCAGTGCTTTTGCATTCCTAAAAGAGTTTAGCCTTCAGACACAATGGAAAAACAAACAAATGAGGTCATGGACCTTGTCATGCTGGGTCATGTGGCTCTTCTTCAGATTTCTGACCAAAGGCCACAGAGATTAATGAGTAATATTAAAGTTGGGGGAACGAAACAACTGAATTCTTAGCCAAACTCCATAGTCACTCAACAAATTTCAAAGTAATTAATTTTTAACATCAAGGTTCTTTTAAAATGGAATACCAATTATTTTTAATTTTTATTTGTTGTTTTAAAAATGGTAAATAATACCCTACAACAACTAATTTATCCCACAGTACAACTGAATATACTACCTTTCCTAGATTACTTGGGGGAGAGGAGCATAAGGGGACTTATTGGTAATGGAAAAAAATACAATAAAGATTAAATTTTTTAAAATGTCATCTTGATAAGTTAGTATTTTAGGTGAAAATTCTCACAGATTAATAATAATGAATTATTAAAAAGAAAGCTTATGTTTAAATTGCTCAAGCTTAAAAGAAAAAAATTACAAACATATCCAGCTTTGAGTACAACAAATAGGCAGAATATAAAATCTGCTTTTTCACAAATGTTCCAATATTATTTAGAGAATTTGTCTCTTAAGAGATCTTGAAGGTTATTGAGGTTATTAAAATATAATCATATGACTCCTGTTAATTAGAAGAGGTTTCTTGAAAAACAGGCTGTTTTGTTGTTAATAAATAAACCTAGCTGGTAAATTTAAAGGTCTGTTTAAGGATTATTTACTTGACCTATAAACTTAATGAAAAAGATCTAGCAGCTTCTGGTAAGTGAAAAAAAATCAATGAGAAATTGGGGAAATATCTCCTTTATTAAATGTTAATTATTAGATAAAATAACCATATTTATAAAATTTTATTTATGTAATATTTCATAATACAATTTGATAGTTATGCTTCACTGGGCATAATACCCAAATTCTTTGGCCTGGAATTGAGAACCAAGCCATTTATCACCACATCATAGCTGTGCAACCTTACACAAGCTAGGTAAACTGAGCCTGAGGTTTGTCACTTTTTAAATAAGAACAGCAAAGGTAGCTCACTCAGAAATTTATTGTGAGGATTGAATGAGAGGGTCTCCGTGCAAGGTTTAGCACAGTGGCTGGCACAGAGTCAAGCCTCAACTAAGGCTGTGTTACTGTTCAGCTCAACCCGGATCCACTACCATGGTCCCACCCACTCTGCACACACACTGAACACAGGATTAGATGTTCACTGTCAAAGCAGCCATGCTAAGAGGGTCTTATTAAATCTTTAAAATTCATATCTCCATGACAAAACACTATGCGTAATATTAACCTGCAAAGATTTATGATGCTGAGGCCGGACAAAAATAGTATGTAGCTATAAACAACTAATTCTAAATATTGTCAAATAAAATGAACACATGCATATTGAAAGTGCCTTTTGGTTGGCTTGGTTTTCCCTGGGGAAACTCACATGGAACTTTTTTCAGAATGAGCTTCTGTAGAAAGGAAGCTCACTCTTTGTGATTATATTTAGACAGCTGCTCTGCAATGGGAGGAGATGCATGAACTGTGCTAAATGGGGCTTAAAAGGCACAGAGTTTTAAAAATCTGAATGGAGGATATCTAGATTTCCTTATCAAATTTAAATTTTCTGCAATTAAAAGAAATAAGACTGAAGATATATCTTAAAATTTTATTATAATCTTATTACTAAAGGTATTTTACAATTCCATTATGTGTATCCAAACTATTTTTATGCTACCAATTGAAAAGTAAAACTTCTATTAGATATAATTGCTTAGCTAATTTGTACAGATCATAAAAATAAGAATTCTCACTAACAAAATGATAAATATTGATATAACAGGAAAATTGTATTAAAAAGTCTAAAAATTCAGCCTTATAATTAGGCTAGGAGCGAAAAAGGCAATAATAACAGCTTTTATTTGTGAAGCACTTAACATTTATCAGTCACCTTGTTGAGAATTTATATGGTTTTTTGTATCTTATGATCATAACTCCCTGAGATTGGCTCATTAATTCAACTGCCCACATCATGCAGCTCAGAACTGGCAGAGCCCAGATGGATTTGAACCCAGGTAATTGCACGACAGACTCACCAATCTCATCAATAGGAGGCTGCTCCAAAGGGGACTCTGCAACTCTTTGCTTATGTATAATATGCCCTCAACCTGGGCTAACAGAAGACAGTTTTTGTGGGACTTGGGATAGCTCTTATTTTAATTAACTTCCTGAGCAGACAAGGGAGGAAAAAGTCTATGACATTGTTTCTGATTCCACAAAGTTTATACTATTTTGGAGATACAGAAAGCTAAGAAGGGAGAGGCCAAAGGAAATGCATAAATAAAAAAAAGGACATTACATATTGTATATTTAACATTTAATATTTCTTATTTAAAATTCAGCTGCAGTGATATTAAAACCATTAATAAAACAAACAAGAAGTTACCAGGTCAACTTTTGTGTCCTTCATTTTATATGTTTAATATTAACAACACTTACTATAAGTAAAAATAAACTTATTCTCCTTCTAGGTAACCTAGTGTGTAAAACAATAGTGTTGACCAATTTTTTAGTTTCTATGTAAGTATTAAGAAAATGAACCGAAATCACATCTTAATAATAAGACAATGAATCAAAATCACATCTTTTCACAGAGTTTTTAAATTATTTTATTTATTTATCTATCTATCTATTTATTTATTTATTTTAGAGGGAGGGGGGATGGATAGAGAGAGGGAGAGAGAGAACATCAGTCTGCTGTCCATCTATCCATGCATTCGTTGGTGGACTCCTACCCTGGCATATTGGGATGACACTCCCACCAACTGAGCTACCCAGCCAGGGCTTTTAATGGAATTTAAGTAAACAAAGGTAGTTGATCATGGATTCAGCACAGGAGGCCTGTATGGGAATGTTTGGGTAAAAAGATGAACTAGTGCTTCTTACAGAATACAAAAGAGTCCAAAAGCTAAATGCCTAGCTGTCTGTCTGAAAGAGTCACAAGTTGTCAATAAAGGAAAGAACCAACCAAAGTTAAAAATAGAACCACAGTGATTTGACAGCCATAATTACTTTCCTTGGCAAATTCATCAAATGTGTTTATGTTATAGTTCTCTATTAAAATTCCTTTATTAGATTTATTTGTAGGACAGACAGAAAACACATTAATTAGAACTCTATTTTTCAATATTAAATAAGTTATGTCCATCATTTAGACTAAGTTAATGTTATCCTTCTTTTTTGAGTTGGACAGCTCAAATTTTTGACCAAAATTGTAATACGAATAGATAGGAACACCATCAAAAGAACTTGTCATCACCATAGTCAAAAAATAAATTTCCATAAAAAAATTAGATTTTCTTCAGTCAGTAGTCAGTTTGTTGCTATTGAAGATAAAAATAAAATTGTAAAAAGCATATAAACACACAGACACTTTAAAAGATTTCTGCCAAGAACCTGCAGATTGAAGCTACTACTCATGATTTACTCACATGTTGAAGCTGATATGCATACACTTAATACAAGCTCTTCCTTAACTAGGAACAAAAATCAATGGTATATATATTCAAATATACAAAGGTATACATAAATATCTATAAGAGTATATGTAAGAATATATAGGTATATAGATAGATACTGTCATTTTTCTCAAAAATTAATTAGTTCATATAAATCTATCCTAAAGTATTCAAGAAAATGGTACACAATTTAATTTTCCAACAGAAATTATTTCCTAAAAAATTCTTTTGGATTATGATTTCAAATGAGAGCCTAATGATTCAAAACATGGTGTTCTTTATTCACCTTCTTCAAAACAAACTTCAGGAAAGTCTGAGTTCGCTATGCCACCCCCAGAATGAAACCCCCCTACACTGGGATCCCCTGTAGTCCCCCCAAACGTTTTCAGTCATGGCCACAGGACAAGCCCAACTGCTAAAAATGTTTTTGATCATACTTAAAATGTCAACATTATTCATGTACAAAATATATACTTTACTCTCAAAGTTAAATACATATCCTATTAAACATAAAAGTTGAAATTTTATAAATGAAGTATAAAAATAAACACTATTTAAAAATGATAATTCCATACTCACAGTGTTTATAATCTCAAAGTAGAATCACATTAAGGTAAGGTTTTTCACCAAAGATATTCGTATATATCTGCATTTCTAATAGTCTTCTTAGAGATTATCAATATTGTTGGTAGGATTTCTACTATACTTGTCTAAATACCATTGAGACTATTGCTTGAAGTGTACTTCCGAAAGAGCTTGTATGGGGAGTATGGGAATCAGCCTCACATGTGAATAAATCATGAGTAGCAGCTTCACCCCACAGGTTCTTGGCAAGAATCTTTTTGAGGCACTGCATCATTTTGTGAGTGCTACTTTGGTTAATGCTAGAATAATTCATAAATCTGGGCACACATAAACCACAATACTTCAAACATGCTGAAAATAAATAAAAAGTAAGTCCCCCAATGTCAAGCCTTTCATGTTGTGGAGTTTGGACTCCTCCCTCCTGAAACCTGTTTCCAACACTTGATATGTGACCACCTGCCATAGAGAGCAACTAGGGTTCATCTATAATTTAAGTACCATTTGGATTTTTAATTTATTTTTTTGTTTTAAATAGCTGTATTTTTCATTTCTCCTGTATTTTAAATAATTGTATTTCTTTTAAAATTTAGGATAAAATCACATTGAACTAACCATTATAAGGATTTCTTTCCACATGCCAATGGACCATCACATGTATTTTTGAGCTATGAACTCTCTACTTTGAAGACCCCTGGCATAGAGAATGAAATGTAAACTTCAGCCTATCTTGAAAAGTTCTTCATAGCCAGCTTTGTCCTTTTTTTTTTTCAGTATTTCTACAAAGTTTTTTAGTATTCCCACAAATGCATTTTTCATGGCAAGAAAGCTGGTGGTTATGACAGAACAAGAATCTGGGCAGGAAACAGAGACTATAATATTCTCTGGTTGAAAATGTAGTTTATGCAGGTCAGCAACTAGATATATAGTAAGCCATTAACAGACAGTAAGCCAGCTACGCTAACATGCCAAGGGCCTGAGTGAAAACAGTCAGACAGAAATTAGAACATATAGATTACAGCTCAGAGATCAACAGTAAAAAAGAAATCCACCATGCACATGATGACCACAAGGCACAATGGCAAGGCTTCTTCGGGAATGGTCAAAAGGTCAAGGAGTCAGGAATCAGGAGATCCACTTTAACTAGCATAGGGGTTGGTGAAAGGACAAGGAAACAGATGTGAGGCCCAAGCAACAAAGCAATTTGATACTGAAGCAATTTTCAGTTATGGTCAGGAAGTTTCTTACACATTTCCTACTGGATCCTTTCCCAGAACTTGGTTAGTGTGACCCTGTGAATATCAGGCAAAGGCAAGTGTCTGGGGAAAAAGGTGGATGGAGTATGTAGGGGGATCAAGGAAATACTCTCCATCACCTATACCTCTGCTGAGACGCTCTCACCCTCCTGGAGTAGTCCCCTCTTCAACTGGTCCTTAAAATCACACTCGGATACTACTTTCTCCCTTAGTCCTCCTCCTTTAACCATCTCCTCACATCACTCTCTGAAGTCCTAGAGCAATTATTTTATCCTTGATTTTAACATAACTGTGTCCAGCCTTAAAATTTTTTTCTTTTCTCATGTGTCAGCTTCTGCAAATGATTCCAAACACATGGAGAACCATGAATTCATGTTACACTTTGACTTTTAGAAGCTAATACTTCTTAAATGTTTCTGAGAGTTCCTTGAATGCTGTGATATCACTCTTTATCCAGACAAAAGCATAGAAGGGCATGTACACAATATTTAGTATATAATTATATATGATCAGGTAGTTTACTGGAGATAATTATAATAAAATTCTACCAAAGCAAAGGTGAGGAGGAAAAGGCTCTGCACCAAGATAGAATAAGTACAAATTTCTTCACTTGTATGAAATATGAAGAATCAAAATAGGACATACTGGACACTTGTCTTGAAAGCATTGATTACTCTCCATCCATTACCATGGCATTTATTTATTAATTTATTGACAAACTCCACAAACACCTACATTATGCCAGCTATTGAATACCTAAGAGACATTGGATTAGAAACTAGATGAAGAGATGCATACAGCAATAAATAAGCATCATCTCAGCCTTAGTAAAACTCAGACAATGTAAAATGCTTTAATTCCCCATAATCAAGCCCAGCCATTTGAAATTGGACATAAAAAATGGGTAGTAACTCATCAGGCAAAGAAAAGGGAGAAATTGAAGGTGGCAGCAGAATCCACAGGGGAAAGCTAGACCAGTGGGGTATGGGTGTGGGGCAGGAGGGAGGGTGAGAGTGAGCACCCTGTGTGATTGAAGCATACACTGTGTTAAGGAGTTTAGACTTCAACTTGGAGGCACTGATGAGTCACAGCCAGTTTTGAAGTAATACATTAGCAGATTTTATCTGGGTTGGTGGATAAAACTTAATATTTACTAATTTAAGTGATTATTTCATTGCAGGCTGTTACTAAGATAACATGTGAATCTAACCAAAGTGGTATGCTACATTCAGGCTTATTCTCTTGTTTGATAAGTTAGCTTTTTGGTGTTTTTTTTTTTTTTTAATCCAGCTGATTTCCAAACTATCTTGAGAATAATTCAAAACACAGACACCATTAGGTTAAAAGAGAAATGTCCACAGTGGCACCATTTATTGTATTAATAATGATGTGCATAATAACTAATTTGCTGATTAATTTAATTTAGATTATTTCTTAGTTATATTTTCTAGATGTACCTTTTTTAAAAAGATTATATTTATTTATTTATTTTTAGAGAGAGGGGAAAAGAGGGAAAAAGAGTGGGAGAGTAACATCAGTGTGTAGTTGCCTCTCACGTACCCCTCACTGGGGACCTGGCCTGCAACCCAGGCACATGCCCTGACTGGGAATTGAACTGGCAACCCTTTGGTTCACAGGTCAGCGCTCAATCCACTGAGCCACACCAGCCAGGGTTAAATGTATCTTAAGTTTGAAAAAATAAGTCCTAGCTGGATTATTACCCAGAAATCACGGACCACAGCAGAAACCACTTGCTGAGAGGTTTGGGAGGTCCTACAAGTGCAGCTCCACGTTACTTGAGAATATTAATTACTGTTTTATTAATCCAGTTGTTTATGTCCAGTCAATCGTTAGCCTATCAATTCTGGGACTTTATATTTTAAAAAATGGACAAACAAAAAACAAAACAAAAAAATAAACCTTGATCAGCTTGCTTTTCCCTTTAGAGTACCTTCTAATTTCTTTGTAAAGTATATTTGACAAATGATCCATAGTCAACAGTATGTTCCAAGCAAAACATCATTCCAAAATAACAGTGAAAGTTACTCAAGTTAAAGAAAGTACTGCTATTATTTAAACTTCTAAACAGTTAGTATAATTGTCCCATTTAAAAGAGAAAAACATGGCTCAACAACTTTTAGAAAGTAAAATTTGGTACATATTATAAAACAAACATAAGAAATTTATCTCCATCTGAAATCATACACAAAATTATAATTTAATGGAAATTTTGGGGGGTAATGACTTTCAAATGGATGCAGGAAGAATGTTGTTAAAAAGAACAAAGATTAGGAAATATACTGTAGCACATAATCCTGCAGTGGGGGAGGGAACGGTCTCTTCTGATCTAATAGGATTTTTCCATTCTTAACTTGGTTAATCTTAGACACAAAGCAAATAAATCACTCTTGGTTTCTAAAAGTCCGTGGTGATACTCAAAGGAAATTAATTCCCTTTGCTAAACATGGTTCATAAAAACATATTATTATAGCTACTCAATGAAAATTCTAGATTTGTTACTAAAATGGGATGTGTTTTTTTTCATAAAATTGGGAATTTTTCCATCCCTTTTCACACAGTTTCTAACATGAAAGTGGCTTTCCAGTGTGGGGAAATAGGTGGTGCACGTGGTAGAATGGCAAAGGTAGGTGATGCTGACATGATGGAGCTCTTGGTCAGTGCGGTAAACAGGCCGGCCCGTGAACACTGAAAGCAGAGTGCTTCCTTCTGAAAAACCCAGGTGTATCATTGCTTTAAAATGCAGGAGGGAAAGGGCCTGATTGTCGGTAAAAGTGTGATTAGAATTCTTATCAAATGCAGCCACTACAGTGGAATAAAAATGTTAGCATCATTTAAAAATATTTATTTTGAACCTAATCACATAAGTATATAGCAGGAATTGCCCTCTAGGTGTCAAAAATCAGAAATAGTATCACATTTGGTGAAACATGGAATTCAATGTACAGAAGAAATATATGGACAGAAAATGAGGCATTAGAATTTCTCAGAGAAAAGGTAGGGGCCCTGTAGGAAGGAGGCAACATATGTAATTGGGCTGAGGACAGATTAGCTATGGAAACTCTAACCGAATAAACTATGTGGAAATAGTCTGGCCTTTGGTCAATCACTAGAGTTTGGTGAAAGAGCAAAGATTTCAAAATCTGTTATAAAGTTCACAAAACAGGTATAATCTATAAACTTCTAGAAGTGGGTGGTGATAGAATTGATGAGAAGCAACTGAGGAATGGACTATGGCTCACAGTTGGGTTCTCAAGGGAACTACTAACTTGGATAACTGGGGTGTGGAAGGAAAGGAATCAGTCAAGGTTGAGTGACTCATACCAGGGCTCTTCCCAGACTTCTCTTTTTCCCTTACAAGCAACATCCAATCCAGCAGCAAATCCTACAGGCTTTAAAAATAGAGTGCAGAGCTGAAACCTCTTCTTCCTGCTACTAATCACTTAGTTCAAGCCGTAACTATCTTTCACCGGGACTCCTCCAAACCTTCTTAATTGTTCTCTTTGTTTTCGCTGTTCCCCACCATCAGTGATCTACCACAGTGTATCCTCCACCCAGCAGCCAAAACTGTCATGAATTCTCATCACACTCAGAATCAAACACAAACTGTTTATCTCAAGCAACTGGACCTTACGGTGTCTGGCCCCTACTTCTCTCCCTAAACTCATTCTCCTCCATTCCCTGCCTCGCTTTCTCCAGTCTAGCCATACTGGACTGCCAGTTGGTTCTCAAAGCAAAATCCCAGTTAACTGATGTTTTACGCAACACTAAAACCTGGTCATGTATAGACACGGTTTAATCAGTGCCCTTCTTCGGGTAGGGGAATTTCCTACTGAGTTGAATTACGGAAATTTACATTTGGGACTAACAACAGTGATTTATCTGATCATAGAATAGCAGCAGTACAATTTAGGCCTTTTCAAATTTATCTTTGAGATAAGAACAATAGGCATTTGCCACTTTACAGAAAGACTTGTAAATGGCCAATGTAGGTAACTGTAGGTAACTATGTTCCTTCTGAAGCATGAGATAGGTTCACCAACATTGCATATGTGGGAACAAACAGGGGAGAAAAGGTAAGAAAAGAGAAACAAGGAGAGAGATGTATTACACGTGCCAAATAACACCACACATAACCCTGTGGAGCTGGGATGAGTGAGGGAGAAAGGGCTCTAGTTTAAATCGCAGGTGTGAGAAACAAAGGTCCCAGAATCATCAGGCATCCCATGGCCACAGACGCAGGTGATTGTCACAGACACTTTATCAGCATGCCCAGGGGTGGTGGCTAAGTGAGACAGATTCCCAGCATCTCTGCATCTTTTTCCAATGTGTATCACAGAATGCACTTCCCCATAAAAACCATGCTATGACAGTGTGAGGATTCCCAAAGAGGCCACAGAATCCTATCTAATCCATGATATTGCTGGGATAATGAGTATCTTCTGTAAGGAAGAAACTGATATCAATTGAATGCCAGTAAAATACCAAAGTGTTGAGCTCTATATTTTATCTCATTGAAAGATCTATTTTGTATCCTTTACACATGTTTATTTATATATTTTATATCCTTCACATATATTTATTAATTGATACTATGGATTAAATTACCTTTGGGGAGCAAGCAAAGAGTCTAAGTACTATTTTTTTTTTTAGAAAGTATTTGCATCCTAAACACCTGAGTATGGTTGAAATGTAAAATGCACAGCAAATCTGACTTTAATTATGTAAGTAGTCTGAGCAAAAGTCAAATGGGTTCATGCTTATTCCCAAGGGGCGGGGGCTCTTGGGGTGCAAAGGTTTGGAGGCAATGGAGGTGGGGCTGGTGATATCATAGCACACAAGAAGAGCAGGTAAATTTTCCAACTTTGGTCCAGATGAATACTTGATTGTATTCACTGCTTAATTCCACTGGCTTAAACCTTGCCAGGATCTGTGAAAAAATATACCTCCCTGATCAGGGAAGTTCAAAGCTAGAATGAATCCAACTGCCTGTTCCACACTTATGAATGCTCACAAATTAATCTGTTTAGAGATGACTTAGAGATGGGCCTTTGTCCCATTGAAACTACTATGACATCAACTAATAACTATGTTTTCCACTTGGACCTACAGGCCAAAGAGAATCTGGACCAAGAACCATTAGAGACCCTAATTTGAAGAAAGTCTAATGTGTAATGCCCTAGTCACAATATGGCCACACTTTGCAAACCTGAGGTTATTACCTTTACTGAGGAAAAAGATAGTAATATCTTTGAGAATGGGGGGAAATCCTATTAAAGAAGAAATTAACCCTGATATTGTAATAAAATTCTACCAGATTAAAATGATGCTGAACGGCAAGGGGGAACCTTGAAAGTAAACTTGCCAAAAAATGAACAGTGATTTATTCTGGGTGGGGTTAATACAAAAGACTATTATTTTATTCTCTGTAACTTTTTTAATGTTTTAATTATTTAAAAAGTTCTGCTGTGTGGAAATCTACATGCCTTTGTCTCTTAGGTCCAACCATACTTCTTTTAAGGCAAGGATTGCAGCCCTGGTCCATGTGGCTCAGTTGGTTAGAGTGTCATTTCTGTAACCAAAAGGTCACATGTTCAATTCCTGGTCAAGGCACATACTTAGATTGCAGGTTCAATCCCCAGTCTGGGGGCGTATGATGCCTGGTCTGGGTGTGTATGGGAGGCAACCAACTGATGCTTCTCTTTTTCATCGATGTTTCTTTCTCTCCCCTCCTCTCTCTAAAAACAGTAAAAAAAAGGTCCTTGGGCCAGGAGAAAAAATTTTTAAAAAAAGATAAGGATCACCTACTCACATGCCTTAGTACCAGCACATAGCTGCTTCAAAGAAATGCAGGTCGTAATGTTGCCAGATTTGAAACTTTCTTGACAATATCAGTTCAAGTTTTCTGATTTTTGTATCTTGGCTAGTAATTTAAATTAGGAAAAAACATAACTCTGTAAGAGGACAAACAAAACTTCAGGATTTCAAGGGTGATTTTTCCCATAAAGCATAAGGTACATACTTACTTGTTCTGTGTACATGTGTATATTTACATTAAAGTCTGGGAAGCTCAGCTCTAGAACAACAAAAAGGGTAATAGGAGTCTGCATGCAGAAGTCTGGGTATCTAAGCAATGCCTGTAAGAGAACTATTAAATCTCTATCTAAATGAGACATCCCTATTTAATGGGAGGCATTGCTAAAGTTTACTTTCTACTGGTAACAAGTATCCCATCTTATCTATCATTAAGTCTCTACGACACGTTAACAGATTAAATGAGATGAGTGGAGTAGCATCAAAATTGGGAGCTAGGGCCCTGGCCGGTGTGGCTCAGTTGGTTGGAGCATCGTTCTGTGAACTGAAAGGTTGCGGATTTGGTTCCTGGTCAGGGCACATGTCTAGGTTGCAGGCTTAGTTCCAGTCAGAGTGGGTTCGAGGGGCAAACAATAGATGTTTCTCTCTCACGTTGATGCTTCTCTCCCTCTCTCTCCTCTACTTCCCCTCTCTCTAAAAGCAATGAAAAAATGTCCTCAGGTAAGGATAAAAAAATTTAAGTAAAATAAAATGGGAGCTGGGTGGTATAACTTCACTAAACAGTAAATGAAAGATGTGTGTCTTTCTTATATAGTGTATCCAACATGAAATTTTCGGTGAGAAAAAGTGCAGCGACTAGGTGAGTCAAAGAAAGCCAACCAGAGGGATCACTCAGGGCAGGTCCACACTAAGAATTCTCTCTCTTAAAGACCTGTCACCAAGTATCACCCTAGGTGGAGGGAAGACAAGATTGATGAAGCCCATTAGGTGGTGGGCTTATGTTAGTTAGCCAAACCCCATGAGGCTAAGACGGAAGCAGCTCACTCTTGATATCAGACCATTCAGGGGAGGTAGAAGAGATGACGGAAGGAAAGAGAAGGAATGAGAAGAAGGGAAAATGAGAGTCTGGAAGGTCTAGTAGGTTAACACACCAGGCCTGGAGGTCAAGGCCCGTGGAGAACAGTGGCCTGAAGTCAGACCCTGGGAAACAAGCAGGAATGCAGGCTCTGATACAGGAACGCACAGACTAAAAACAGGTTCCCAGATTCAGCCAAGTTTTTCCAACTTTGTTGCTTTTGGCCAGGTAGGGGATGTTTACCAATTAAGGGCCAGATAGGGTAGAGAACATAACTACGGAAAGGTATGTAGTGTGATCTGTTTCTCAGAAGACAGGAAGCTGGAGATACTGTCCCAGGAGTTTGGGACTGACCTGGGCAGAGCAGGGTCTTTTCACTGTAGGTGAATAAAGCCATGATTCATCTGCCACAGGGCTTGCTATCTGATTTATATCTGCTGAAACCCAGCATCCAGGAAGTTCACTGTTTCATTTATTTTGCAAACAGGGTATAATCAGGAAACTAAAGAAAGAGTTTTAAAAAAATTGCAGAAGCTAAGTAATTTTTTTCTGAGTCACGTGGGGCCCTCTGACTTTATGTTTACACAAAAAAACACAGGCAGCCCCAGAGCTGGTTCTAATCTTTAACCATAGCTGATTTCCAACAAGCACAAACACCACCCCAGTTCCTTTGAGTCATTTCTTTTCAACCAGTTACCAGCATGTAAACTTATTCAAGCATGCTAAAAAATGAGACACATTGAAAATGCTAACCTATGTTAAGTTGTAAAACTTCACTCAGAAGGAAAGTATTTCGGTTAAACAAACCCCCATGATGACATTTGCTATGAAAGTGAGAATAGAGTAATGGCTAAACTGACTAAGGGAATTAAACCTCGGAACTTGAACTTGTCCATTTATCAAGCTTTAAAAACTAATTTCTACGACCAATTTTCGATGTAGGAGCTAAGTCAAAATATGTTAACTGTTAAAGGCAATGAATGAAATGATCACTGAGGACCCCGAAAGGTGACTGAATTGCCAGGTCCTCTGCTTCTTGGCTCATGCATAGTAATTAAATTCACCTGAGACTTATATTCTGATTCTGGACAGAAATTATTATCCATTATTTTGTCTCTGCACAGGATCCTTAGCACCAAATAGTCAAACATGACAGAAGGAAATAAAATTGAAATTCACATTACAGTTTATAGTGTTTTTAGGGATTCATGCATTCAAATGTACCTTGGTAGGCTAAAACTGGAAATGCTTGCAAAAGTAATAAAAACACACACACAAAAGTGTAAGTGTTCACCCTAAATTCTCTATCCTACTTTTGAGATTCTGCTGGGCCTAAAGGAACTGGAAAAAGGCACAGGCAATAAAATCCACAGAAGTCATGTTCAGGTCAGCAGGGGCTGGGTGTACAGGGCAAGACAACCTCTGATCTCATCTACCCACCACTGTTAGGAGCTTAGGTAAGTTCTGGGGAGTTGCTGAAGCCATGCTTCCCTCTCCCACAGTGACGGGCTGCCAGGAGCATGCCGTCCCTTCTATACATGCTCTAAAGCAAAGGCAAAATGGAAAAAGTTTATCTTCTCACTGAGCAAATGCAAGCCAAAAGAGGCCTCAGAGGCAAAATAACAGCCGTCAAAAAGGAAAGATCAAGATGTTCTGATGAACACAGTCAATAAATGTAGAGGCATATAAGTTCTCATCATCTGGGATACCCTAAAAAAATAAAAATAAATGTATTTCTCTCCTCATACTTTTTTTCCTGATTGCTAATTGCACATAGATAAAAACTTATTTTCTAGTTGATTTAGTCCTGATGTGGTATTACAATGGTAGAAAGCAAAATGTCCAACTACCTTCTAAAGGCACAAAGTGGAGAAAATCTGGCTACCAACGACAGGTAAGAAGTTGAGTGCTGATGGTTTGCTAGGCACTGTGCTAAGTTTGCAGTGCTTCAGGGACCAAATAATACATTTAATTATAAAATAGGTGTGTGTCACATATATATAACATATATACTTATATCTGTACTTTATTATTCTAAACACTACATTACTCAAATTTTATAGCTGATGAAATAGGCACAAAATTAACAAGTGGCAGATAAGTGTATAAAATCCAGACCTCCTGAATTTCATATCTGTATTGACAATGAATTATGTTTATAACTAGCATTTCCTTCCATAAGTTAATGTTTATTTGTCTGGATTAAATTAATTTATAAAATTAAATTTTAATTTACATTACAATTATTTATATTTATATAAAATACATACTAAATGTGCTAAACTTTGTGCTAGCTCAGTGACATCTTAGGCTCAGTTCTATTGCTTTAAGGTGAGACATTTTCCTCTTTAAAACACATGTACAAACTGTAAAGCAGTAAGGAGTCTTAATGAGAAGTAGCTATTTTAGAAGCAAATACATGTGAAAAAATCACTCCTTAAAGCAAGGACTCAGATTTTGTAACCTTCTGATACATTCGATCAGGGCTTTCTGAGACTTCACGGTGGATGCCTTGTGTTGGTCAGCTCACCAACAAGACCCTGCCATGAGGGGTGCCTCCCTGCCATGAGGGGGAGTGTGCCACAAGGAAAACTCCCTGGTGGTCCCCTCCTCATGCATTTAACTCCGCTTTGTGCTGCTGCAGTAATAAGTTCATGACAAGGTCATTTTTTACAGATTTTTTTTTTCCTTAAGAGATCATAGTGCTTACATTTTCACTCACATGGGCTATTTATTTTGTTATGCAAGTTTCACTTTTCATACATGTATATTATAAATCCTAAGAATAAAACATAGCAGTGAGGGACCAAACACATTGAAAGGGTGTCAGTTGTCAGATACACTTGCTATAACAATACCAAATGGTTTCCTACGCGACTCTCAAGAATGAACCCCAATGCTTACACAATGGGTAACAAATATTTCATCAGATTTGTTTTAAAATTTGATCGCTTCTGGCTAAACTTATATGTCCAAGAGGCTAAACTTATGCATCCAAGAAATACAAAGAGATAAATTTCTTTCCTTAGACACTGAATTACTTTTATCTAAAATAAATGTCAGATCTACTGCATTTAAACTAATGTATGACAGTTGTTTTTCTTTTTTAAGTATACAGTCTATATCACAATTGCTTTTGGTTTTGTCTTTTGGGGAGTTTTATCTCTTGTAATACAAAATAATTAAGTAAATCCCGTAATAAAATAAGTCATTTCCAATTTAAAAAAAGTATATGATCTAACAATTGACATTTTCAACTGCAGTAAAACCAACTTAGCTTGACTGTTTGATAGTCAACCACCTCAGAGGCTGGGTTCAAGGACTTAAACCCCTATTGGCACTCCTGAGCCTGGACAGATCAGAACACACCTCATTCTAACGGCAAAAGAACTTTCAGTTCAACCCTGTGTATAAAATTAATTGACAAGTGCAGTTTTCAATGAAAGTCAACCTGTGGATATTTTACTCCCTTCTGATACACTCCTCCTGACTGCTCGCTCACCGATGTCCTGCCTGATCTAGACTATAAGCACACATTACAGGATATCCCCCAAATTGGACACATTAGCAGATTAATAGTTATTCCCTCTAAACAGCCAAAATAGTGACATTCTCATCAGCTAAGCCCTCCATCCTGAAATTTATTCTGCTGAATAAGAGGCAGATTGGCTGTGTTTAAATAAACAGAAAACAAAAGGAGAAAAGTATGTTGAATTGTAAAGACATGCTATACCAAGGGCCTGCCTGCCTCTTGAACATCTTCTAAGACTTCCCATCTTGCGCACTAAGCTGCCACTACACTGTCTTTTCTGTTCAAGCTTGTTCAGTCCTCCAGGCCTTTGCACTTGTTTTCTCTACCTAGAATATTCTGACCCCTGATCTTTGCATTTCCCTTTCAGTTCATGAACACCCCATAAACTCCAAGGTGATACCTTATCTGGTCCCACTTCCCTCCAACTGGTTTTCACTGTAACATCTGTCACTATCTAAAGTGGGTTTATTTACCCCATTATGTCTTCCTCAAATGCTAAGGTATTTATGCCCAGAGAGTAGAAAATGTGCCCATTTTTGTTTACCAATGTGAAATGGTTTCTGGCCCTTATTAGAAACTGTATAAATATTGATTAATGCAGTAAAAGATTAAAATTGACTTAATAAAAGCATTTTGATTTAAGGGACAAATTTAAGAAATAACCATTGCTCCTTAATAATGACATCCCTCATTTAATAAAAATTTACCTTGAAGAACTTCAAGGTAAAGAGTGAATTAGGTTCCACATTCATTCTTAGAAATAGATACCCAATGCCATTTGCTCTGTTACGTGCTGTGTTTATTCTCAGGTGAATCTGTCTATGTCAGTTACACTCAGGGAACCTGCTGGATTCTGGGGGAGCCAAAGTGTCTGCAGACTCAGTGATTTGCTGTACCTTTAACAAAGTCATGAAATATCAATATCGGTGAAATAAAAAATTTGGGGGGGACCGGAAGAGTCAAAACTTACCAGCCTGCTCAGTTTTGTCAGCTAGCTGACAAATGCAGTCTCCCCCCTACACTTACCCTCCAATAAGTGAGCCTTCAAATCACTAAGCAAAAGCAAGCTATTGCACCTGCTTATTTTACCTTTTGCTTTGTTCCGGGGTACAGATAAAATTACATCAAACTGTACAAGCATTCCTGATGTTTTATCCAGTAATCAGCCATTGCAGGTGATGGGGAGGTGGGAACGGGGTATAATATGATTAATGCAACTGAATCTGGGAGTTTGAAGAAGGTCTGGAAATGAAGAAAACCTAAACTTAAGCCTTAGAACTTGCTGCTTCTTCCTTGGGAACAGCATGTGCTATAGGGTGGGACACAATGGTTTTACTTTCAGATTCTTTGATGGTATGCTCAATTTTGTTTTTATTGCTTGTATTTGGGGGCTTATTTTGAGTCACATACTCTATTACTATTAATATATGAGAACATCTATAAATGTTTTGAGTCTTTATTGGAGTTTAAATATAATCTATAATTTTGCTTTAGATGATCTTTTAAAAGAATGCTGAATTTCTAAGTGGGATTTATTTTAAACTCAAATCTTTATACCAATTTTCAAAACAACATTAAGAATGTTTAATGTATCTACACCTAAAATAAAAATACATTGAAAAATGTGAACAATACAATAACAATCTTTAAATGAACTCTGCTATAGTAGGGTTTGGGAAAAATATTGAATTAGCTAATCTTTTTTAATTTAATGTTTATTATTAATCCTTCTAAGTAAAACTACAAATAATAAATTCAGGTTGCTTTATAACAGGCTGAAGGGAACGAACACAGATGGTTCTCTTTTGTACTGAACGTCTGGTAAGTACTTAAATCCATACAAAAATAAAAGAACAGGAGGATGAAATCTACCAGTTTTAACAAAAAGCTCTTGAAATCTAGAGGACATTTAAAGGAAATACAATACTGGTTTTTTTTTTTTCAGCTGCTGGTAGTAAAGTGTTAAATGAATATGTGCTTTTAAAAATTATTATTCAGTGAGTTGTATAACTGTTATGTAATCAGCCCATAAATTATAGAGAAATGGATACTGCCAAGCAGGATTTTATGGCCTGATTACATAAGAGTCTTAAAACTTGTTGAATATTTGATATTAAAAAGCCCAAAGACATTGTGGGAGCCAGCCTTCAAGTTGTCCCCAGTGAGATCCATCTTCTAGTACACATTTGTGTAGGCCCCTCCCACAGTAAAGCAGGGTTGTTCTGTGTGACCAGAGAACATGGAAGAAGAGATGGTATGTGACATCCAAAACAATTCAGTTTTCATCTTGGTCATGCCCATTCTCACTCTTGTAATATTCACCTTGTGGAAAGCCCAATACTATGTTGAACTTCCCACAAAAAGGTCAAGGCATAAGGATCTGATATCTTCTGAAGGTAGCGCCAGTAAAAAACTAGGGCTTTGGGCCAATGGTCACAAGAGGAAGCCTACAAACAATTTCTAGTTCAAATCAAGCATCCAGATAACCACAACCCTCATCTTGCTGGTAGCAGGACTGCAACCTAACAAGATGGCCTGGGCCAAATCCACCCAGTGAAGCTACTCCTGGGTTCCTGACCCTCGGAAATTAAAGTTTGTTGTTTAAGCTGCTAAGTTTTGGCATATTTTTTTATTTACCAACAGATACACACATCCTACCCCACTTGTGCAGAAGCCAAAGTCAATCAGTTCAATTGTGATTGAAGATTATGGTCAGAAAAAAGCTGAATGACTACATAAGGATTGTTTAGACTTAGTATCTAACTCTTTTATGTCCTGGGCTTGAATTTACCTGTGCAATAATAATAAGCAAAAATATGCACATAAAGTCAGTCAGGGCTGTCCAACTTTTTGGTGTCTCTGGGCCACACTGGTAGAAAAAGAGTTGTTTTGGGCCACACATTAAATATATTGTGACATGTAATCACAAAAAAAAGTCTTACAGTGTTTTAAGTAAATATATGATTTTGTGTTGGGCCACGCTCACAGCCATCCTGGGCTGCATGCAGCCCACAGGCTGAGGGTTGGACACCACTGGTAGATAACACAAAATCACCTTTTGTGACAGAAAACAGAAAAAACTGGGGAGTAGAGATGAAGGATTACCAAGCAGTAAGAGAAAAACTGTTTGGAGGTAGGGAGTGATGGGTATGTTCTCTACTTTGATTGTGCTGACGATTTTTGCATGTGTATTTATATATCAGAACTTATCTGTACACTTTAAATCCATAGACATTGCTTTCACTTCTGCTTCAATAAAGGTGTTTTTAAAAATCCGACTATTGTACCCACATTTACCTAATTTTCAAATTGTCATGGTTTTTAAGTTGCCAGGTTTGAAAAATATTAGACTTTGCTTCTTTGGGATTTTGGAAACTAAAAGACCAATATTTTTATTTTTTATATATATATAAATTATTTTAATTTTACTACTTTTAAAAGAAAGAATGACTGTAAGTAATTGGTTTTCTTTCAGTAACATGTGCATACTAATTTCCTTAATCAATGATACTTGAATATTGCTATCATGTATTTATCACTTATCTATAAGTAGGTGATTTTATATAAAGGCTATTTTAAGATAGTATCTTTCAGTTTGTGTTACATGACAGGGCATGACTACCACTATTTATCCATCTGTTGTTAACTACTCTAGAATACTGAGAAAAAACAATGCCAAAAATAAAAGTGAGAAAGGTACAAACATATGACCAGTCAAAAAGTCACCTGAGAGATCCAAGATGGTGGAGGGGTGATTGGAAGCTACACACTAACCTCTTCCTAGGACCAGTCTGGAATTACAACTAAATTGTAGAGAAATCATCTTGAATAACCAACTGAACAATAGTGGGAGAGAAGCCTTATAACCACGGAAAGACAAGAAACAGCTTCAACGCAACGTGACTGGGAAGGAGTGCAGTGGAGACACAAGAGGCCTGGTGAGGTGCCCACAGGAGGCAGCTGAAGTGCCAGGGGGATATTTAAGGGGCCGGGGGGATCCCCCTGAGAAGTGTGGGGTCTAAACTGCAGGCTGGGTTCCCTCGCCTACAGCACCAGATCCACAAAGGAACACAGATAACATCCAGCTGTGAAAAATGGTGAGATTTCTGTCTGGCAGGGAGCAATGGCTGGAGACTCAGAGAGCCTCTTAAAGGGCCAGCACACACAATTCCATTTACAGCCACTTACCCTGGACTCCAGCAGAGGGAGGGTAGAGTGGACTAGAGATGCTTGAGGAGGAACTGGGACTGGTGGCTCTAGGAGAGAACTGAGGGAGCAGGAGTCATCTTGCTCAGGCAGACCACTCCCCTCCAAGTGGCATCAGCCTGAGAGGAAGCAGTAATCCTGCCTGCAGGAATTACTCTGCCCCACACTGTGGTGCTTAAACCTGACTGCTGATTACAGATTAAGTAGTTTAACAACTGAAGGAGACAGTCACAGATTGGATTGCTGGTAGTCTCAAATAGGCTGCCTACGCCAGACTGCAACACCATCTGACATCACCAGGGGCAGATCCAGAAAGAGAAGACAGTTTAAAGAAAAGATGCTACCGAGATGAATTCCACCACAGTCTTCTTCATGGTTTGCATTATATTCTCTCCTGCATAGCTTTTTAGCATACATTTCTTGTCCTTCAAGTGTATGCCTGTTAGGGCACTAGTTTTTATATTAGAGTTGCTCTTATACTAGTTTTTATATTATATTATTTATATTATAAATAATATAATAATTATATTATTTATATTATAAATAATATAATAATTATATTATTTCAAATCTCATATTTTGCTCCTCCCTTCTCTTACTCCATTTTACTATCTTTCCTCTTCTTATTTTCATTTTAAATTTTGTTTTCTCTCTTGCTATGACTTGTTCCCATTCTGTCCTCTTACTATTTCTACCTACTCCAGCCTCTGAAAACTGTTCTTCTTCTTTTTTTTTTTTTTTGGTCTTTAGTCATCTCACATTCTTTTTCTCATTCTTAAAATACTCTTATTCTCTCTCCACCTTTATCAATCTTTGTTTGTTGGTTGTGGATAGGGTAGTTGTTGTTGCATTTCTTCAATTTTATTTCTAGATCTTCACAGTTATTGTATTTCAAATATGAAATTTTACTGTTCCCTTCTCCTACTCCATTTTGCCTTCCTCGTGCCCTATTTTTCATTTTAAATTTATTTTTTTCCTGTCTTAGCCTAGTTTTCATTCCCATTCTAGTATTCCTTCTCCCTCTATCCTCTCAAAATCACTTCTCTTTCCTCTAGACATCTCTTAAACTTTTCTTTCTTTCTTTTTTTCCTCTTATTCCTATCCAACCTATAGTAATCTTTTCTCATTTCTTGTTGAAGTGCTGTGGTGGATATATTTATATTTATATGTATATTTATATATATTTATATACATAATTTCTGTTTAAATCTAATAGTATTCAGTTTTCTTCTCTTACTCCATTCCATCTTCTTCCCTCCTTATTTATGTTGTAAATTTTCTTTTCTTTCTTTCTTTGCCTTGTTTCTATTCCCTACTCCTATTATTTTCTTCCTCTTCCCTCTCTCAAAATCATTTTTCTTTCAGTTAGTCATCTCATATTCATTTCCCCTTTCTTCTAATAGTCTTAATCTCTTTACATCTTTATTAATATTGGCTTATTGGTTGATAAGGTTCCAATATCATGAGAAGTTGATAGTGTGATTTTGGGTGGAGTTATTAATATTGGCTTATTGGTTGATAAGGTTCCAATAATATGAGAGGTTGATAGTGTGATTGTGGGTGGGGTTATTAATATTGGCTTATTGGTTGATAAGGTTCCAATAATATGAGAGGTTGATAGTGTGATTGTGGGTGGGGTTATTTTTGCAGGTCTGGGTTTGTTTCCTGGGCTGTATGGTTATGTTCTGGCAGAACCTGTACAACAGCATACAAGATGTGGTGGGTGGAGTCACTCTTAGGCAGCTGGAGTGAAAGACCCACCAAAGAATGACCCACCAACAACCAAAAGCCAATTACAACCAGAAATGATACATAAAGGGCATCTCAAGAGTGTCAAGTTCAGGAGATCAAGGAGACTGCATCACTAAGTCGCAGAGGTCTCATACCACAGAAAGTCACACCACAAAGACAGGGAGTCAAAGCAGATCAATCTAAGAAGCAGAAACAAACAAGAAGCATCACCTAAAATGGGGAGACAAAGAAACACAATTGAAAGGAAAGGAGGAATCCCCAGAAAGAGTGCTATGTGAAATAGAGGCAAGCAAACTATCAGACATTGAGTTAAAAATAGTGGTTATAAGGACATTCAATGAGCTCAGACAACTACAAAGAACTCCAGGGAAGCTACAAGGAACTTACTGCGAACTACACCAGCATGAAAAAGGACATAGAGACTATCAATAAAAGGCAGGAGGAAATGAAGAATACAATATCTAAAATGAAGACTACAGTAGAAGGAATTAAAATCAGGCTAGATAAAACAGAGGATCAAATCAGTGAGCTGCAGGACAAGGTAGAAAAACATTCTCAGATAGAGCAACAAAACAAAATAAAAATCAAAAAGAGCAAAGAGGTTTTAAGGGAGCTGCAGGACAACATGAAACATAATAGTATCCATATCATAGGGATACCAGAAGAAGAAGAGCAGCAAGGGATAGAAAATCTGTTTGAAAAAGTAATGACAGAAAATATCCCTAACTTAATGAGAGAAAAAGTCACTCAAGCCCAAGAAGCACAGAAGGTCTCAATCAAGAAGAACCTAAAGAGGCCCACTCCAAGACACATCAAATTAAAAGGGCAAAATTTAAAGACAAAGAGAGAATCTTAAAGGCAACAAGGAAGAAACAGCTAGTAACATACAAGGGAGCTCTAATAAAGCTATCAGCTGACTGCTCAACAGAAACCCTACAAGCCAGTAGGGAATGGCAAGAAATAATTCAAGTAATAAAAAGCAAAGACCTGCAACCAAGACTACTCTAACCAGCAAGGCTCTCAATTAAAATAGAAAGGGAAATAAGGAGTTTCCCAGACAAAAAAAAAGGCTAAAAGAATATATTTCCATCAAACCAGCATTTCAAGAGATGCTAAAGGGATTGCTTCAAGAAGATGAAATAAAACTGGGGTGGGGGGAACAGGCACAAAGAGAAAAAATGACAATAAATAAGTACCTATCAATAACAATCTTAAATGTAAGTGGATCAAATGCTCCAATCAAAAGACAGGGTAGCTGAATGGATTAAAAAAAAAAAAAAAAAAAAAAAAAAAAAAAAAAAAAAAAAAAAAAAAAAAAAAAAAAAAAAAAAAAAAAAAAAAAAAAAAAAAAAAAAAAAAAAAAAAAAAAAAAAAAAAAAAAAAAAAAAAAACGGAACTGCATATATGCTGTCTACAAGAGACCAATCTAAGAACAACAGATTTATACAGACTGAAAGTTAAGAGATGGGAAAAAAATTCCAAGCAAATGGACATGAAAAAATAAAAGCTGGGCTAGCAATACTTATATCAGACTAAATAGATTTCAAAAGACCATAAAAAGAAACAAAGAAGGACACTACATAATATTTAAGGAAATAATACATCAAGAAGATATAACCCTTGTAAACATATATTTATCCAACATAGGAGCACCAAATTTAAAAGAAAATCTTGGAGGACTTCAAGAAAGATGTCAAGAGCAACACACTCATACTAGGGAATTTTAACACGTCATTGTCAAAAATGGATAGATCTTTTCAGCAAAGAACCAACAAGGATATTGTGGATTGAACAATGCTCTACATCAAATGGACTTAATTAATATATACAGAACTTTTTACCCCAAAGAAGCAAAATACACATTTTTTTCAAATGTACTTGGAAAAAGTACATTTTCAAAGATCATCCAGATGGTAGGACACACAACAAGCCTCAACAAATTCAAGAAAATTGAAATCATATCAAGCATCTTCTCAGATCACAATAGTTTGAAACTAGAAACCAACCTTCATGAAAAAACTCAAAAACATTCAAGTTCATGGAGACTGAATAGCATGCTATTAAACAATGAATGGATTAACAATGAGATCATGGAAGAAATCAAAAAGTTTCTGGAAACAAATGAAAATGAACACACAACAGTTCCAAACTTATGGGACACAGAGAAGGCAGTCCTGAGGGGGAAGTTCATAGCAATACAGGCCTACCTAAAAAACACAGAAAAATCTCAAATAAACAACCTAACCCCACATCTACAAGAACTAGAGGAAACACAACAAACAAAGCCCAGAGAGGGTAGAAGGAAGGAATTAATCAGAATAGGAGCAGAATTAAATTACTAGAGACTAAAAGAACTATTCAAAGCATCAATAAATCTAGGATCTTAGTTCTTTGAAAAGAAAAACAAAATTGACAAGCCTTTAACCAGACTCATCAAGAAAAAAAGAGAGAGCACCCAAATAAACAAAATCAAAAGTGAAAGAAGTTACAACTGATGCCATAGAAATAAAAAGGACTGTAAGAAATTACTATGAACAACTATATGCCAAGAAATTTGAAAACCTCGGTGAAATGGACAAATTTCTAGAAACATGTAATCTTCCAAAACTGAATTAAGAAGAAGCAGAAAGCCTGAATAGACTAATAACAACTAGTGAAACTGAAGCAATAACAACAACAAAAAAATCCTGGCACACAAAAGCCCTGGACTGTACAGCTTCATAAGCAAATTTTCCCAATCATTTAGGGAAGAGTTAAACCCTATCCTTCTCAAAATATTCCAAAAAAAAAAAATTCAAGAAGAGGGAAGACTCCCAAGCTCTTTTTATAAAGCCAGTATTCTCCTAATTCCAAAACCAGGTAAAAACACAACAAAGAAAGAAAACTACAGGCCAATATTGCTGATGAATATAGATGCCTAAATACTTAACAAAATATTGACAAGTTGCATCCAATAATACATTAAAAAGATCATACACCATGATCAAGTGGGATTCATCCCAGTGATATAAGGCTGGTATAATATTCTCAAATAAATAAACATACTACACCACATAAACAAAATGAGAAGACAAAAATCACATAATCATATCAATAAATGGTGAAAAAGCATTTGATAAAGTACAGCACCCATTTTTTTATAAAAATGCTCAGCAACATACAAATAAAGGGAGCATACTTCAATATAATAAAGGCTATATGTGAGAAATCTACAACCAACATCATACTCAACAGGCAAAAACTAAAAGCTTTTACCCTAAAATCAGGAACAAGACAAAGCCTTCACCACTTTTATTCAATATAGTATTGGAAGTTCTAGCCACAACAATTGGACAAGGAAATAAAAGGCATCCAAATTGGAGAAGAGGAAACAAAACTGTCATTGTTTGCAGATGACATGATAGTGTACGTTGGAAATCCTATAGACTCCACCAAAAAACTGCTGGGCCTAATAAATGAATTTGTCAAAACAGAGGGATACAAAGTCAATATTCAGAAATCAAAGGCATTTTTGTACACCAATGAGATATCAGAAACAGAAACTAAGAAAATAATCTCATTTACTATAGCAATAAGAAAAATAAAGTACCTAGAAATAAACTTAATCAAGGAGGTTCAGAAAATTACAGAACACTGAAAAATCAAGGAAGATACAATAAATGGAAGTATATACCATGATCATGGATTGAAAGAATTAACATCATTAAAATGTCCCTAGTACCCAAAGCCATATATAGATTCAATGTAATCCTTATTAACATACCAATGACATATTTCACAGATTTAAAACAAATATTTCAAAAAATTTATATGGAACCAAAAATGACCCTGAATAGCCTCAGCAATCTTGAGAAAGAAGAACAAAGTAGGAGGGATCACAATACTTGACATCAAACTATATTACAAGGACACTGTAATCAAAACAGTCTGGTACTGGCATAGGAAGAGACATGTAGACCAGAATAGAAAGCCCAGAAATAAACCCACATCTCTATGGTCAATTAATATTTGATAAAGGGAGCAGGAGCATAAAACAGAGTAAAAACAGTCTCTTCAACAAATGGTATTGGGGGAACTGGATTGGTACATGCAAAAAATGAAACTATACAACCAACTTACACCACACAGCAGAATAAACTCAAAATGTATAAAAGACTTAAACATAAACCATGGCACCATAAAAGTCCTAGAGGAAAATACAGGCAGCAAAATTTCAGGTACCCCACGCAGCAGTATTTTTGCCAATATATCCTCTAGGGCAAGAGAAATAAAGGAAAAATAAGTGAATGGAACTACATCAAATTAAAAAGCTTCTGCACACCTAAAGAAATGAAAAGGTACCAACACTATGGGAAACATATTTTTCAATGATACCTCAGACAAAGGTTTGATCTCCAAAATATATAAAGAATTCATATGACTCAACACCTGGAAGACAAATAACCCAATTTAAAAAATGGGCAAAGGTACTGGCATAAAATACAAAAGGTATTTTACAAAGGTACCTGTATACACACTTCTCCAAGGAGGACATACAGAGGGCCCAGAAACACGAAAGGATGCTCAACATCATTAACCATCAGAGAGATGCGAATTAAAACCACAATGAGATACCAACTCACACCAGTCAGAATGGCCATCATTAACAAATCAACAAACAGCAAGTGCTGGTGAGGGTGTAGAGAGAAAAGGGAACCCTAGTACACTGTTGGTGGGAATGCAGACTGGTGCAGCCATTGTGGAAAACAGTATGGAATTTCATCAAAAAACTAAAAATGGTACTGCCTTGTAATCCAGCAATTTCACTGCTGGGATTATACCCTAAGAATCCTGAAATACCAGTTCAAAAGAACAATGCACTCCTGTGTTTATAGCAGTATTTACAATAGCCAAGTGCTGGAAACAGCTTAAGTGACTATCAGTAAATGAGAGGATCAAAAAACTGTGGTACATTTACACGATGGAATACCACACAGCAGAAAGAAAGAAGGAACCACTACTCTCCCCTACAGCATCGATGGAACTGGAGAATATAGCGTTCAATGAAATGAGTCAGATAGTGAAAGACAAATACCATATAATCTCAACTATAACAGGAACCTAACGAACAAAAACAAAGGAGCAAAATAGAACCTGAGGCATGGAAACAAGGAACAGACAGACAGTGACCAGAGGACAGGGGGTAGGGGGAAGAAAGGAAAAGAGTCTTGTCTAGGAACAGGCATAAATGACCCATGGACATGGATAGCAGGTTGGAGACTGACTGTGGGAGCCAGAGGGGAGGGGCAGGGGAGAGCAATGGGGGAAATTTGGGACAACTGTAATAGAACAACAATAAAAAAGTCTAAATATTTTCCTTAAAAAAAAAAACCAACAAAATTTACCTGAATCCCAAAGAAGATTACCTGGCCTTTTAGGTAATAAGACCTAAATTAATTTATTAAAAAATTATTAGATACTGAAACTATTATGAAAATGACAAATAACATAAAATTCAATGGAACCTCAGTTCTCAAACTTAATTTGTTCTTGGAAACTGTTCGATAAGTGATTTGTTTGAAAACCAAATCTCCTTTGTCTCCTAAGAGATGTGTGACTGATCATACAGGTAACAGCATTAAAGGGTTTTCAGGTAGAGAACTGAGCCCCAAAGTTATTTAGACAACTGAGACATTTTTCCCATGAACCACTTGGTCCAGAATCAAATTGTTCGAAAACCAAATGTTCAAGAACCAAGGTTTGACTGTATAACCAGATACTCATCACCCAGATATAATCTACTTCTGCACCTTCTCCTAGAGGTAAAAAGTGAGTTTCTTTCCATTTTAATTTCATACTCACATATTCAGTATTTACATTTTGTTTTGAACAAAGAATATATTTATTTTTTTACAATTATTTATGTTTAGAGAGAGGGGAAGAGGAGAAAGAAAAGGAGAGAAACATCGATGTGAAAGAGAGAACATTGATAGGTTGTATCTAGAATGCGTCCCAACTAGAGACTGAACCCGCAACCCAGCCATGTACCCTGACTGGCAATGGAACCAGTGACTTTTCACTCCACAGGACAATGCTCAACTAACTGAACCACTCTGATCAGGGCTTGAGCAAAGAATAGTAACGGGAATTCCCAGAAAGACTAATTAGAAAAGGTTTTCAACTTCACTCTTTCCCCTCCTTTTTTTTTATTGTTGTTCAAGTACAGTTGTCTCCATTTCTCCCCTACCATTCCCCCACCCCAGCCATCCCCACCTCCCACCCTCAATCCTACACCCCCAAGTTTTGTCCAGGTGTCCTTTATACCTGTCCCTTGATATGCAAATTAAAGTAAGAGAGATAGGTACTCTGTCAGCCATCAGACTGAAAAAAATTTAGAAGTCTGTATCATGAAGTGTTAGTGAAGAGGAGAATAAACAGCAACTTCGACACCACATACAGAAGTGTTGATAGAATGTGTTCTGAAAACAATTTAACAAATTTTTAGTAAAATTAAGACTATTACTAGGCTATGTCCCACAAATTATCCTTCTAGGTTTTGACCCATGAGAAAGTGACACACACAGACCTCAGGAGGCATGAAAAAGAACTATGTTAATAAATGTAACAGCTAACACTCGCACAGTGCCTTTTATGTGCCAAGCACCATTCTCAGCCCTTCCTATGTTTCACTCTATCATCCCATATCATTTTTACCTGACAGACACATAACTCATTTTAACTGAGGCACACAGGCTTACTGCATGCCAAAGTCACATGACTAGTCGTTGTGGAACCACAAACCCAAGCACTCCAATTCTGGAGTCTGTTAACTACTGTACTGTATGGGTCACTGAAGCACTTCATGGATGTGCAGAAGGGTGAAAGTCATGCAAGTGTTCACCAAGACAGGAAGAAACAAGCACACAGCAGTACATGCACACAGAACAGAACAAAACAGAACAGAACAGCACAATTTGTGTGAGGCACGAGCCAGACCTACAGAGAGCAGCTAGTATACATTTGAAAAACCTAACATGGAGTGAAAAGGCAAGATGCAAAATGACTTCTACTACATGATGCCTATCTATCTTCATGATTTATTTCCAATAGCTGAAATAGTTGAAGCTATCTTAGGCAATAATAATAATACAGAATCAAGGGCAAATTAAAGGGATCCTTTTATTCCCTTTGGAGTTAAGGACTGATAAGACCAAGTGTAATGTGTCAGTTCTGGGAACTGCAAGATTGATCAATCGTCTAAGATTTTGAAGTGAGCAGCTGCAGTGGTGAAGGTTTTGCGGCTGTCAAGCATGCATTCTAAATCTCTCCAACTAGGGAATAAATCTGCTTATGTGCAAGAAAGGAAAATGTTCCCCTTCATCCCTCCCTTTTTCTCCACAGTCTTCTCATCAAATGCGGGTGTACACACTTAGAGTAGGATTTATCTTTTTGACTTATGATAATTATCTTCATATGAAACATTAACAAATACTGTAACAACTTCAACTTAACGTTATGTCCACTAGAAATGATGTTCTTAAATACATGAAAGGGTTTTAAGTACTAAATTGCAGACAAAAATATTCACAGAAAACTAAATAATAATAATAATAATAAACAATTTTTATATGACCAAAATGGTGACTAAATTATGAAACAATAAAATTTAATAGCTTATATATTGTATAGTAGATAGGTCTACCAAGAAATTTCCCTCCCATTGAAAGAGTTTATCAACAAAACAATATCCTCTTTAAGAATATATACTTAAGAGGAGGTTCTAGACTAAAAACAATGATCTGTGCAGGGATATAAAACAGAGCTCTTCCTCCTTACCCACCAAACAAGCTTTCTCTGAGTAATAAACAAGGAAGGACTGTGAAGAGATCACAACGTTGATACCAGTTCATCTAGACCATCAGTCTCCACAGAGTTGGACTATTCTTTATGGAAAAGCAGTAAATACTAAAACAATTTCTGTTGAGGGGGAAAAAAAAACCCAAATCTAGTACAGACAAATCTTTGAAAGATCAAGAAGTTAAAGTGAGCACTGACACATGTGGTTAAAATGTTAGTTTCCATGGAAACTTCATGGACACCTAAGTAGGGGTATATTAAATGTTAATTACTCTTAATCTTAGCTGTTGAAAAAAAGTGCTTTAGGTTTGGGTGCGGCACCTCCTTCTGAAAGTATTGCTGGCACTCTGGTATAGACCTTCTTTCCCACGTGGGACACACCTTGTTCAAAAGACAAAGTGACTCATAAGAGGCCACCATCCAAGATGCAATATTCAGCATTTAACTTGCTAATGATACCCCAGATGTAACCACAGCTTCTACTATGAGAAAAAATATTAGATGATGGGTTAAAAACTATGGCTTTTCTATTTCGCTGAAGTCAGTTGTGCAAGAATAGTAAAAATACAGTTTAAAGAGTGTCAGATAAGGTAATGAGGAGAAAGACCACAGGGACAAGGTGAAAGTGTGCCAAGATCAATAAATGTTACTCAATATTTTACCACTTAACAAAAAAGAAGCCAAGCATAGAAGGTGAAAATGGCTAGATAAGAAAGAACACAAAGGCAACTATGTAAGAGTTGACTAAGCAAATCAGTACTACAATGATTAAAAACACCAAGTGATTAATAAGCCTACCCTTATATGATCAATTAATCTATGACAAATAAAGCAAGAATACACAATGGGGAAAACACAGTCTTTCAAAAAATGGTATTGGGAAAACCAGGAAGATACATGCAAAAAAAAGTAAAACTAGATCATTTTCTTATGCCATATACAAAAAATAAATTCAAAATGGATTAAAGACTTTAATGTAAGACCTGAAGTGACAAAACTCCAACAAAAAAAATATAGGTAGTAAACTCTTTCAGAAAAGATAAGAAATCTTTCTTTTAAATTGTACTAAATAAAAAATCCCAATTCAGTTTTAAAACCTAGAAATAGCTTTCTGTTTGGAGGCGAACATAATAATGGAAAAGGTAATTGCTTTACACCTATAAAAAATCTGCAGTTTTCTCCCATACATGAATTTTCGAGGTTCTTCCTTTGGCTTAATCCTCAGAAAAAGTTAGTTTATATTCAAAGGTTAAAGATGAAATTGCCCTACATATTATTTTTGGTGTCTCTTCTTTCCAATCTGTAATCATTTTTCAGATTTCTTTTCCATAATTTACATTAATTCTAGAGGAACAGCTAGGAAATATTATACAAATACACAATTATACCAATAATAGACACATTCTGAGCATCCCCCACACAGTACCCAATCTTCATCCTTCAGTGTTACCCATGGTTAAAGTTCACTTACCGATTTTGAGTTATCCAGTAACATGAATTTTATGGAAAAATACAAAATTAATAACAAAAGCTTTATAAGACTTTTAATGAAGGTTTGTGATCAGACAAGTCTGTTACTGGTAGCACATTTAATGAGTACTTAAGTAATATTATTAACAGCCCAATAATTAGACCCTTGCGACACACACACGTGCATGCGCACGCGCACACACACACACAAGCAAACTAACAGGGTCATAATTTCCAGCAATACTGGTTACAGGTGCTCTGGTCTTAACTGTTTTTTATTCTTTCACCTTAATTTGATTAAGCCAGAAATAATGAGCAAATGTGAACCCTTCCTGGAATGCATCATGTAATTTCTTTTCAAAAATTGCACAGGTGGAACCCAGCAGTTTCTTGGCAATGTAATGAGTTAGACCCAAGAAAGACAAAATATTCCATCAATTATCAGCTAAGGATGAGATGCATAACAAAGTTTCTCACATTGTATTTACCTTCGGGGTCTGACTTTATTAAAGAGTAGCCCAAACATTACCTAGCTATGAAGAAAGGGATGCACTGCTGTGCAGACAGAGTTTAAGTTTTCCCAAAGAGCAAAAGTAGTGGACAGGAGAATTCCAAATCTGCCAGACAGGACCTGGGCTCCATAGAGCAGTCACTGATCAGAAAAGGCCACGGCCACAATCTGTCCACTTTTTATTGTAAGTTTACCTATGAGGGTAAGAGGCTACAAAGAAACGGGCAATTAGAGATTATTGCCACATCCTGACACATTAACAATACTCTCCAGAAAACTAACACATTCGGATGGCAGCTGCTGCTGTCACAAATTAACAAACTGTTTGTGCACGCTTGTCATCCAATCACATTGAGGGGGCTAAACTGAGGTGGCTCCATGATGA
Organism: Anoura caudifer; assembly: GCA_004027475.1. Taxonomy (NCBI): domain Eukaryota; kingdom Metazoa; phylum Chordata; class Mammalia; order Chiroptera; family Phyllostomidae; genus Anoura; species Anoura caudifer. Next base: position 290,984 of record PVKU01000104.1, read on the forward strand.
AGCTTCCAGTGATGTCACTTCCATAATGGAAACTTTCTAATGCCTCAAACGTAAAGCCTCAACTCTAAATCAAGCTTTCAAGGTCTCCCGTAAGCTAATCTGGATCTAACTTTCCACAATTTTCCGCCAACACTCTTATTCAAGGATGTTGTACGTGTGGGGAAGAAACAAACTTTCCTCTACTCTCAAGGTTCTGGCAGGTCTAATAATCAAATAGTTGTAAGACAGATTAGCAAGAGAAAACAACCAAATTTCATACATGTATAATGGGAACCCTGCTCACATAAGAGAGTCTGAGCTGCTGCACGGACAGTTGCAGAGACACAAAGGGGGCCTGAGGTGCATAAGACAGCCTGAACTTGGAGTGAGATAGGGGCCCTGGGGGCTTCAAAGGGACACTGCAGGGTGACAGGAAGAGCAGACATTGAGTACAGAGAAGTTTGCCCTGCCCTGTAGGCCAAAAGACGTGATCTCTGATCATCTCCTATGGGCAAGTCCCCTTATTCAAATTCCTCTAGATATTGAATAAAGGGAGCTAGAGGCACATCTTGAAATGGCTTGTTCTGGACCTCTCTGAGTCAGTCACAATGCCCTACTCTGAGGGTTTTTTAAAAAATTCATTTTAGAGAGAGGGAGGAAGGAAGAAAAGAGGGGGGAAGAGGACGCAGGAGAAAGAGAGGTAGGGAGGGAAGGGGAGAAATATCGATTTGTTGTTCCATTTATCTATGTATCCATTGGTTGATTCTTATATGTGCCATGATTGGGGATTGAAAAAATATCCTGTACTTTTCCAAACCTAAGGTGCCACTGAGGCTTTTTTTCTTTGCTCAAAATGCCTCCTCCCCACTGAAAGGTGCCCTCTAACTCTGATTGCTGAGATTTCACCCATCTGGCTAAAGCCTTCAGTAATTTCCAGGAAAAGGGGAAAGTACTGCTACATATGACACAAGCTCATGTGGTACATGTGCACACGTATGACCATGGGTAGTTTTGTGGATAGAAGAGAATCAGGCACATATGGGTTCAGATCTTGATCTTGCTTCATAGGTATGGCTTTCTTAGGCCTATTTAATTACACTCTGTGAAACTCAGTTTACTCAGCTATAAAATAAGATGGCAATGCCCAATCACACTAGTATTGTGAGAATAAAATAAAAGTAGTGTGCTTACAGTCTCTGGGTTAGAACAGGACCTCAGAAAGAATATCATTAACAATACCATTACTTCTCTAAGGATTAAATAAAATAAACTGTGAATGGCTTCTAAAAAGAATTTATTTCGATTGAATTCAAAATTTAAATTAAATACATGCTGCTTATCATTTGGGAAAATGGAGGGGAAAAATCAAACAAATCAAAACAGTACAATGAGAAAGAAAATTATAATTTTGAGAAATATGGCTGAACCTTGGAAGGAGGTGGGAGGGAAGCTATTTTTCCTTTGATGAGGGGAATCAGCATTCCATAGCCAAAATAACTATAAATCACATATTTTAAAAGTAAAAAAAAAAGTAAGTTTAAAAACCTAAATAAAATACCTTGACTGTTTTGTGCCCACAGGGTCACACATTATTTGCTTCTCTGAATGAAAACCTCTCCTTTTCTTTTCAAATCTCTTTCACATTTTTATCTCATCTTGCTTACTGATACTCCTCTTGTTTTCAGAATGTGCACACCGATCACTTATCAAATGTATACGTTGAGTGGTTCACTTGTGGGGCCTATCTTCCCTGTGGATCTCAAAACAATTTTTAGGAAGATGGTGGGAAGGGGTAGGCCTGGGCTCCGATCCTCTGTGGAAAACCCTGAGAGTGGAGCTGGAGTCCTCAGGCAGTGTGGCCGGGACTGCTCCCTTCCCTGCTCCCGCCTGCAGACTGGGAGGACGGGAACAGGAGCTGGGTTCCAAACAGGTCTGAGTCTGTGACCTAATTTCTACAACACCTTCCCCAAGCCATTCTCCACTTGAGAGCTGACATAGGCTTATCCTAGGGAAAGAATTACTCACAGGCAGCTGGTCAATGGTTTCTTTTCCCGTTTGTACCAGTCTGTCCACAGAAGGAAATCTAACAAACACTTGTAGTTAGAGTCATCTTTACCCCCAAGAAAATTATAATCTGTAAGTGGGAAAAAGTGGAAATGTACAACAACAAAGAATGTGTAACAATTACACATTTATGTTGCCAACTTCATACTCCCCTTGTTTTCTCGTTTCATAGCTGTATACATTTCCTCAGCACTCCTCAGATTTATCATGTTTTTGAGGCCATGACTGTGACTATTTTGGGGTTTATTAATCAGTTTGATTATTTGCTGACTCATTTGTAAACAAAAGAGGTTTAGTCAGTTTGATTATTTACACTCATTTGTAAACAAAAGAGGTATTTATTAAAAGTACGTCTTTGACTTTTCATAGTTATCCGCAAGGAAGTGGTAAAAAGGTACCCTTCAGAATGAGATTCTAATTAACAATTTTGACCCAGTGATCCCACTACTGGGAATACACCCTAAGAATCCCAAAACACCAATTCAAAAGAACTTACACACTGCTGTGTTCATAGTAGCACACTTTATAACAGCCAGATGTTGGAAACAGAATGGATTAAAACACTGCAGTACATTTACACAATGGAATACCATGCAACAAAAGGAAAGGAGGAGCTCCTACCCTTGCGACAGCATGGATGGAACTGGAGAGCATTATGCTAAGTGAGATAAGCCAGGTGGAGAAAAACAAATACCATATGATCTTGCTCATAAGAGGAATCTAATGAACAAAATAAACTAATGAGCAAAACAGAACCAGGGACATGGAAACAGGGAACAGACTGACAGCTGCCAGAGGAAAGGGGCCAACGGTGGACAGAGGGGAAGGGGACATGTCAAGGAACTAGTCAAGGAACATGTATGAATGACCCATGGACGTGGATGATGGTGTGGGGCTGTATGGAGGAGGGCCAAAAGGGGAAGATTGGGACAACCGTAATAGAAAAAAACAATTTAAAAAAAAAAAAGACTAGATGCTAAGTAACATTTGGAATCACTATGTGTTCTAAATTTAACCAAAACAACATTCCAATGGTGTTCTAAACTACTTGATTTGGTCTCTAATTCCACATTAAACCAAAGTGGTAAACAATCTTTTCTTCAAGTTGCTTGCTCTCTCACGGCCACTACTGACGCAGACATCAGCTGGAAGGGAGGCCCCAAGGATTAGGTCATATGCATTGTGCGTAATTTGGCAGCCACTTGTAAACTCGAAAAGGAGTAAATCAAATATCAGTGACCGATTGTGAAGCTGAATTGCTTCCTCTTTGTAATTTTCTCACAAAACTGTTTGAATTCAGTTTCCCTTCCTCATAATGGCAGCCTCTTCTGACGGAAGTCTATTCTCTCAGACTTGCTTCTCTGTAGGAGAAATTGCTTATATTGTTGTTCTCAAGCCTATTAATAACTTAGAAAAGAGTTGCACATGCTGAATTTTAAACACCATCACAAATATTTTCACTGTATTTCTCTATGCTCTGAATTCTATCTTTACCTATTGAATATGAATTCAATAGAAAATTCACAAAGTAAAATCATGGAAAACATATACAGGATATATTTCCTATAGTTAGTTATACAGCTCAAGATATTATAATTTCAGTGTAGTTTTTCTGAATTTTGTCCCTAGGGCTTACATAATGAGCATATAAAATATAACATTATATTAACATTTTATATTAGTTTAAATATTGCAATATATAAAACTATATTGATTTATGCCTTTATAGGTCTTTAACATATGACTGCAATAGATTGTATTTGAAGTCACATTAAAAAATATACTGCATACTCTATTAGTTTTTTCCTATTTCTTCACTTGAACTAATAACAAATAGTTCCTTGGGCTTGTTTTAAGGAATTATTCTTTAAAATATGAAACAGCTTTTCATCAAATGCATAATGAATGCCTCAATATGTAAGAGGCATTACCCTGGCATCAGTAACCACCCCCTCCAAAAGTAGCTGGACCCTTAGTGACAAATTGCAGAATAAAGACTTCTGATTTTTTTAGGAGCTATAGTATAGAACCGGATACACTGGCTTCTTCAGATTAGACTATTTAATACATTTCTAAGAAAAGTGCTCTTAAGACATGAAAATGCATCTGTGGCACCCGAAGTTTTATCCCAGAAAAACCTATAAAAATTCTATTTTCCTATTACTTTCCCAAATGGTAGTTCCGCTCAGATCTGGAGACTATTCTCCATCTTTTCAGGTCTGCAGCAGAAATAATTCTCATCATCAACCCTTAACTGGCCAAAATGTCCCTGAAGTCTTGCAAAAAAAACAGTATAATCCAATGCAGAGCAACGTTTTTTTACCGCTAACCCTGCCAGACATAGTCCATTCCTCTGCCTTTACTAATGTCTGTATTTTAATCACATGTAGATTCTACCTGGTAAAGACTTCTCATCTTTCAAGACAGCTTAAGCATTCTCATCTCTATAAAGGTTTTCCTGACCCTACCCTTCACCCTACATATAATTAACAGCTCACTTTTTTGTTGCCATTGTGTGCTATCCAGACTGCTATTGTGTATCTATAACCTCTACTGTATCCATTTATTTATATATTTACCCCATTCCTTGTAGACCATAAATTGCTCAAGGATCTAAACTATGTCATCCCATTTAGCCTTATGTCTGCAATCCTTAGCAAAGAGCCTGATATATTTCATATGACACTAAATCTTTGCAGAATGGGAACAATGGATGACTGCTGTATATACAAAGAGATATGTTTCAGTTATGCTCCCACAACATGTCAGAAAAGGTCTTTTTGTCATCGTTGTTGTTGTTACCTAGAGAATATGCAGAGTTTCCTGCTGCTCTGATTAAGTCTGAAAATGGGAGTGGAAGACAGACTTGCTTGTCCTCATCTGACTTTTCTTTATTTACACAAGAGTGTTCAATAATTAACCCTGACAAATATTTTCAAAGGAGCAATTCCTAATCTGTATAGTTGAAGGTTGCTTAAGTGTAGATTGTATAACATAAGGCCATTTTTACAGGGTCTCACAAATACCCAGTGAGTTAAGAGTGATGTTGAGTTATAACAGTGACAGTCCAGCTACTCTGACTTCCTTGGGTTCATCTCTTAGACTCCTCCAGCCTTAGTGCCTCTGTGGAGTGAAGAACCTGTATAAGCAATGTCTATACACTTCTACTTATATAATTTAAAATACTAATATCACCCATCTAAAACAAATACTTACTGACCACTTCTCTAGGCAGATACAAAGAAGCAAAGAAATATAATACTTGTACTTTTTGTCTCAAGAGTTCCAAGATACAAAAAATACACTTCCTAAATGCAGAGACTTTATTTTAAAATATCTGGTGGTGGCGGGGGAGAGAAAATAGGGTTTGTGATTGCTGTATCTCATTAACTCACTTGCTTTCAAAATAACAGGCATTGTAATGAATGCTTTCAGCTGCTCATAGGTTAAAAGATATGGTATCAGATATAATAAACTCAGAAACTAACAGCACTTTGATCATAGTTATACACATGACCTAAACATGGAAGGATTATTCATTATGTGTGGACACACGCCCTAACACCAATGTATTATCAATATTATAACCTTGTTATTTATATCTTTATTTTAATGACCATATTGATCACTTTGGCACTATAGACATTTATAGTTAACTATTAGAATTAGCTATCAAAATTAGTTATCTATCTTGGGTGTCTATACTTTATCCTAACACAAAAGGGTATTCCTATGAAATGTAGAAAGATTTTACTGAAGAAAACATTTTCTGTATACTTCAATGGTTGTTATCGCACCTCTAACCTTGCTTCTCAATAAGAAGTTGATAAAGCTGCATGAAGAGCCAAATCTCTATCCCCACACTATGTCAGTAAGTTTCAGAAACCCTCATGTTTGCTGTCAAACCCACTTGTAGAAGCATCAACCAGAACTTAGGAAGCTGGTTTCCAGAGTCTGCCTCTCACCTCTCTTATGTCCACCTCACCTCTCCCCACCCACCGCCAGCATCCTTGCACCCTCGTTGTCTGTGTCTTTGGACTTTTGAAGGAAGGAGAACCATGTAACAGAGGCTCTGGGAGGAGCAAGGGTTTTCTTGGAAGCTCCCAATTAGAAATCGGAATGTTTTAATATGAAAAAAATTACAAAGTACAATTAGGGCCCATAACTACCAGATTAAGAGTTAAATGGAGCCCCTGGTGAGTGAGTCTCAGCTGGTTGGTGCATCGGCCCGTGCAGCCAAAGGCTGGGGGTTCAATCTCCAGTCGATTGAACATAGGGCAGCTGTGGGCTCGGTCCCGCCAGCGTGCGCATGGGAGGTGGCCAGTTGACGGTTCTCTCTCACATCAATGTTCCCCGCTCCTCTCTTTCTTCCTTCCTCTCTCTCTAAACTCAATAAACATTAAAAAAAATTTTTTTAAAGAGTTAAATGGACTTTGGGGAATGGCTTGAAATAGTAACTTTATAACTATTTTTCTGGAAAAGCTAATTCTCAATTGAATATATTTAAATTATAAACCAAGATTTCTCATGCAATTTATTTATAAGTTGTATAACTACAACACTACAGTTCTTTAAGGATGTGAATATCTTCCCAAAGTTTCACTTTTCTTTAAGGAATTGAAAATACAGGAGAGCTTATTTTCATGAGAAAGTGATGACAGGTTAGTTTTAAACTGATGAAATTTTTTTTAGAAGCAAGCCTACAATTTTCTTTCACCTCACTGTTTTTCTCATTATTTTAACTGGTTTTTATTAAAAACCTAGTAAATGCCAAAAAGCTTTTTATGAAGGACAGAAACACAGAAATGAACAAAACAAGCAATTCCTGATCTAATTGAGTTCACATTCTAGGAGGTGGGAAGTAAGGAGTAAAGAAGGGGATAGAATATAATAAATGAACAAAAGATTTCAGATATTGATATACGACATGATAGAAATATGAGGGAGGACCCCCAAAATACAATTTACTTATAAATATTGTATTTATTCTCATGTTTAAATTTCAGTCACCTTCAAAGTACTCTCTATTTGGTACAATACCCCTATCGAGACTTTTTTCTTCTGCTCATAAGTTTTTTAACTTGATTTTGATGCCTTTTTAGTGCTTCTGCATTTTTTGTTTCACCTCTTCCACATCAGCAAAACTCTTTTCATTCCGGAGAAACAAAATTAAAAAGTCATTTGGGGCAAGATCTGGTGAAGGGGGGAATGTGGGGAACAGGGGCCGTGCTGTTTTTGGTCAAAAACTGCTGAACACTCAGTGTAGTGTGGGCAGGTGCACTTGTTACTCACCCATCATGAAATGGGCAAATGCATTGAGTCTTCAAAACAATTTTGGTGAAGCTGAGTGCAGCTTCTCACAGCAGCCCCAGCTGGTACACTGACACAGACGGTTCCTAGAACACTCACTTAACGGGGGAAGCCTGTACTACAAGGGGCCCACCCTCCAGAAGATAATTCTGGGTTTTTCTTTTGGTCCCGCCTTGTATAACCATGATGTGATATTGTATGGTGGAGGGGGGGACTACTCGGGAGGCTCTTTAAAGGTGATAATATGTGAGCAGAGTGTGAATAAAGGATGAATGAACATATAAATGAGAAAAAACACTGGTGCAGAACTTTCCAGACTTAGGCAGGTTTAAGGACCTGAAAAGTGTCCTCCGTGACTGGTGCTGGGTGAACAGGTGGAGACGGTAGGAGGTGAGGTCAGAGTAGAAAGGGAAGATTCCCAAGGATAAGCTGGACGGAGGTCAGAAGTTCCTCTTTATGTGCCAAAGGAAGTCACTGAAGGGTGACTTCCAGTTGATTTAGGTGAAAGAATGACTCCAGTTGATTTAGTCTGTGAAAAGTCTGCTCTGGTTGCTTGAAAAGGTAACAGATTAAAAAGAAAGGGGCAAGAGTCAAACCATAGGGACAGGTCTGTAGGCTGCCATAGAGGCGGATGGCTTAGACAAACAGAAACAGTAAAAACTGATAGGAGGGGACACAGCTGGGGTACAGAGAGCTAAAATGCATTTAATTCCCAAATATGGTTAACTCAATGCATATTTTAAAAGGAAATCCATACTAAAAAGCTTTAAAATATGCAAAAATGAGACCATGAACTTGGAAGTTGACTTTCCTTTAACTTGGATTTCTGTGTCCCAGAGAGGTGAAGGTGTAAATTGGGTAAGGGTGGAGCTTGGAGGTGAAGCCTGGGGTTGTTAAGGAATTGCCCAGCTTCCACGCCAAATCCCGTAAAATCCCTTGCACGTGCCATCTTCTGCAGATAAAATTTGCCCACAGAATGTACTTGCTTGTTGATATGTGACATGCAAATGTTTATTTGGCAATAACATTCAGCCTCATCACCAAAACACACAGCCTGAAACCAAGTTCCTCCCCACCCCTGGCAGAACACAGTGTCTGTTCCTGGGGGACGGGCTCCAGATGGGCTCCGCCCGGAAGGTGGCTCTAGACTGCACACAGCTACGGGTCTGCAAGAAAGGCTGCTTCGCTTCTTGAACTGTTGTTATTTTGGCCCTCATATACCTTTGGCATAGAATATGATATAAAAAAATAGTCTCTTTGCTCAGAAACTGAAAGCTTAGCTAGGCAATAGGCAACTAAGTTGCAGTCAGTGCTTAGCTGCACTGAATTGCACTGTGTGGGTAAAGCAAGCACTTACAACTCAAAGGAACAGCTTCCTGGGACTTACAGATGTATGTGGAAACATAAAATCCAGTTTTGTAAGAGCCACTCATTGAAAAGATTCACAGAAGGAAGCAAGATGTCAGAGAGCTAAAAAGAGACAGAAGAGAGGCCTGCTAACATGATTTGCACAGCAGTAAATGTTAACCGTTCCTCAATAAAGCTAGAAAAGATAAATACATAAAATTAACTGTTGTGATGGGTACACAGCTCTGTGTGTATATTTACTAAAAGCCATTGAATTGTACGCTTTAAATGGGTGAAAGGTATGCTGTGTGAATTTTATCACAGCAAAGTTGTTTTCAAAAAATGGTCTCTGAGAGACCTTGCAGTTATGCTCCATGGAAGTGGGGGGAAGAGTCGCCATTGGGAGGTTGTGAGGTGTCCTTTGTGGAGGGGTGGAAAGGGAGACGAGGGCTTCGGGGTCGACAGGCTACTACATGTGGGCAACTAATGTAATCCTTTGGGGTCTCAGATTTCTCATGTGGAATACGGAGGCAATAATGATGATTACCGACTTCCTCAGCACGTTGTAAGATCACACAGAATTATGCACGTCAGGTACTTATGGTACTGATGTTTCATAAATGTCTCCGTGCTTCTAAAATACATGAGTATGCCTATTTCAAATTTCAAATGTATAGACGTACACAGGCTCACACCATATATACCCATACATACATATATATGTAATATACACAGATAGCTTTTTAAAATATAGGTATGGGCCCTGGCTGGGGAGCTTAGCTGGAGAGAGTGTCATCCCAATACGCCAAGGTTGTGGGCTTGACCCCTGATCAGGGCACATACATAAATCAACCAATGAATGCATAAATAAGTGGAAAAACAAATCAATACTACTCACTTTCTTTTTCTCTTCCCCTCTCTCTAAAATTAAAAAAAAAAATACATATATACAGTGTGTGGCAAAAGTAGGTTTACAGTGTTCATATGGAAAATAATACAATAATTAATGAATAAAATAATAAACTGTATTTCATATACTCACAAATGTAAGCCTACTTTTGCCCCACCCTGTTGTATATATAAATGTAGGTATATATAGAAATATATATATAAATAGGTATAAATTTATATATGTATGTATATTTCTGGTTATTAAGTTCTAACATTCAACAAAAGCAATAAAGATACACACTTAAAAAATACTAAAGATTTGGGGGGAATCACCTTTGAAAAATATAAATAAAGAAAAATTAGTATAGTGTCTCAGACAAACGCAGGCTGACATTAAAGCCCGTCTGGGACAGTAAAGTGAGAGAGATACGGTACCAGGTGTATTGTTTTAAAAGGGTGTGGCTGAAAAGTGTCACTTCTCTTGCAGTTCATTCAAGAAAACCTCAAGAACCAAAGCCCAGGCTCTCTCCGGAATACCGTAGGAAACCTTTGCCTCCGAGCAGAGCCGGGAGGGGGGGGGGGGGGGGGGCCGGCATTGTCTCACAGCAGCAGGAATCATCCGTCCGCACCTCCTTTACCCCCTCTCCCGCCAGGCCTGTGTTTTCAGCTTTCTAAACTCGATCTATTATCCTCTCAGCAACATTGCCAGGCAGGCTTCCTACTATTTTTTCCAATGATTTTTCCCAGGGATCAAGGATACTACCCCATTTGTCCTTCTAATTCCAAAACCTGGGACTCTCCCCCTGCAGTCTACGTTTCTTGTGCAAAGTTCTTCAGAGCTATCATTAAATATTCATAAAAACAACTTTTTTCACATGCTGATTTTCCCTACTTAGGGACATCAAAGAAGCCTTTAAAAAGTCAAGGATGGTTTATGTTTCTGAGGCTGTAATAAAAGATTCCAAACTGGTATTTTCTGGTAAAGTCTGGATTTGCCTCACAAATGTTCCTGGTAACAAAGCCATGTTGCAAACATGATAATGTCACTGTAGCCTCATTCAGAATATTACTCACTCTTTCTGTTGCTCTGCTACTTCAGCACTTGGGAAAGTCTGAATTTCCCGGTAGTGTGACCATGATACTATTTTAGTATCTTCTGTGTTCACTTACTTTCAATTTAGTGAGAACAGTCTATGTTGAGCTCCACTTTGAAAGCTTGTTTTAAAAAAAAGGAGCTGGATTTCATTATTAAAAGATTTTAAGAATAAAAAATTTGATATATAAAGAAAATGTATACTTAAGAAAGCAACAATAAAATTCATTATTTCTTCTGAAATTCACTATTGGGATCAATATTCAAGTTTCACTCCATTTTGAGCACCATTTTTGCCTTAATTCCTCAAAACAAACACTTATGTCCATCATAATATTTTTGGACGCAGAAGGAACTACACAATTATTTGATAATCACTAGTTACAAATTTACTCCATGATTGATTGTAAGCTCATATGAAATTCAATAATAATAATACCAAAAAATGTATGGTCATCAAAGAAATTTGGATTTAAGAAGGGAGGAGCGCTCAAACTAGAACTGATCCTCTCCTACACATAACATGATAGGGTGAGGCACACCCTATCAGAGTGCCCCTTGCCTTAGGCATAAAAAATGTGAAAGCTATCAAAGCATATAAATAAAAACATGGGCCAAAGAGAAATTTACTAATTCATAAACCCTTTGAATAAAAAAAGTGAGGAGATCTGCCCTTTGGCACCAGGTTTCGGCTTCCCTTCAGGCAAGCTTTTTATGATCGGAGACCCTGCGGTTTTCCTTCTGCCTATTCTCTCACCGGCCCCTTCTCCCACTGCCAAAGGTCTCTCAGTTGTGGTCTGAAACAGCCTCGGGCATTTCCTTCCAAATCTTTTATGCTTAATTTTCATCTTCTCTCTCCAAGGTTTCCAGTGACCTTGTTCTTCCCAAATGGGAGTACTAATCTCTCATTGATGCTAAATCCTTCCATTTGAAATCTGTTTTCTTCCTCAGCCTGAAAAACTTTTAACTGTTCTTTATTCACTTCTACTGATCCTTCTCATTCCACATGGCAGTGTTTTAAACATGTAGGTTTTGGATTCAAATCTTTCTTCTGGCTGCAATATTCCATCTGTCGAGATTAGAGCAAGTAAATGAATGTCCCATAGTCCCATCTTTTTCTATCTGTAAAATAGGAACAATAGGTACCCACTTTATCTGTAGTTGTTATAAGGAGTAGATAAAGCAATGCATATAAATCACTTAGTTCATTGCCATAAAGCAAGCACCCGATGACATTACCTGTGAGTATTCTATGTCACAGGTTCTCTACACAACTTGTTTCAAAGGGCCTATTTTGCAGTGTCAGGACCTTTGTGTTTATGTAACTAACATCTAAATCACTAGCTTAAATGTGCTATAGAAACTTTAAACCCCTGATGCCCAAAACTGCACGTCTCCCTCTCCATCTATGAAAACTTTCAGACTTTTCCATTTAGGTCAAATGAAACCGCAGGTTTCACAGTCACCTTAAAATCATCTGCCTCCTTTGGTGGCAGAGTAAATCTCATCAATCCCTGATTTTTGAGGCCATACAGCATTGTGGTTAAAGGCAAGGCCTGGAGCCTGACTGCTTATGTTCAAAACCGGTTCTGTCACTTCCACCCTGTGACCCAGGGCAAGTAACTTAAACTCTTTGTGCCTTGATCTCCTCATCTGTAAAATAGGATTATTAGAAGCTACCTCATATAATGCTTAGTGACTGTTATATTAATCTCTATTAAAGAAAATTTGCAATGCAGCCTTTTGATTGTTTTCAAGAAAGAAGTGAAACTGCAAAAGTTTTATAAAGCAAAACAGGTTTACTAGTTCTCATTCCTTCCTTTGAATCCTCATTGCCACCACCATCGTCCAGGCTAACAGCTCAGACAACCAAGTGATGATGAAAGCTGCTTCACCTGCCTCTCTAAACTGATCTCCCTAATTCTGTCCTTGCATCTACTTTAATCCATTTTTATTTAATCCCTAACTGCCAGATTGAGCCTTAAAAACACTCCTTTCTATTGTGCCTTTTTGGGCTTACTCCACCAGTGACTCCTCAAGGTTCTCAGACAACATGCAACCCCCTCACAGGGACCTGGTGTACCTGTTTATGCACATGTGTGGGCCTTACCTAAGTGGAACTCCCCAGGTTCACTATCCCGTCCATGCTTTTGTGCTTGTACTTTTCCCTGCCCAGAATGTGCCACGTTCTAAGTTTTCAAATCTTACACATTCTTCAGCAACCAGCTCGGACACCATGGAGCCTTTTCAAGCTGAGGCTCCCATCCATATCTTAGGTAGTACCACAGGGTGTGCAAAAGAAATAGAGGTCATCATCTGGTCACAGAACACCTGGTCCTTATCACGAGGCTGCTGTTTTAGACTGTCATTTACATACTTCTTGGGTGCTTATCTGGCTTGGTATTTCCCATTGCACAATCTCCAAGTTGTGCATGTAGTTGATGAGGTGAAAGTGGCTGCGTTCTTGGATGAGTGACTATCCTCATGTGGGAGAAGAAGGGTTTGTTCAAGTTTTTGTTTTAATTTCATTACTGGATGGTTGAATGGGCCTTTGCAGTCATGAATCTGATAACACTTTGGCTATTTGGATAAGCATACCTACAGTCAAATAGTTTAAGAAGCTCAACTTAAATGCACATTCACATGTGTGCGAGGTAGGCTCTTCATTCATTTTCACCAGGTTAATCTTTACATAAAGAAGAGAGACAATTATGTACCTCAGATGTTTTGTATAAAAAATAAAATAAAGCCTTACATACTGAATCTCATTAAGGTCTGGCACTTTAAGCTCTTTACAAGAAAGAAAGAATTGCAGGGGAGGGGTGCCTCGTAATACTTTCTAGTGGTTTATTTTATGCCCAAAACAATACTGAGAAGTTTGAACAATGTGGAATGCTGTAAGACCAAATGAAACCTAGTGTGTACTCTGAGTCCAGCCTTAGCTCACTAAAGACCTCTCCTTTTCTTGGTGACCTGAGAGTGGGGGGAACTTCGCTTCAAGAAGGAAAGATAAATATTTGTAAGCAATTTTAAAGGCCATGATACTTTAAATGAAAGCAAAAATTTAATTAATGTAATTTCCTAATTTTCATAGCAAAGAAACTAGTTCAATCATGTGGTTTAGTGGTAATAATAATAGCAGCACTAGCAGCAGTGGCGGCAGCAACGACCAGAGATGTGCTTAGTCAGAGCACAGCTAACGCAGCTAACCTACTTGCTTAGCAAGCCGGATCCTAACCCACTCACACCTGCACTGACACATCCTCACAGGTGTTCTACTGAGTAAACGACCCTTTGGGCTGTTCCAAGTTCCCAATCCTCAAGGCAAGATCCAATTTTGATCCTTGTACTTAAATAAATACATTTTTTTTTAAGTAACAAAAGCAGAAATAATAGAGGATACTCAGGTTAAAAAGTGATTAAGCAAACTTCCAACTAACGACAAGTCTCCTGATTAATGGGCATTTTCCAATTTCCATCTTACGCTGCTTTAATCCATAAAAATGTTTATTAGATAGATACATGTTTTCCAGCCCCCCACACAATGATTTTCTGGAGTTGGCAGTCTCAACAAGACAGTGCAAGCTGCAGGAAGAGAAACCAGAAAGAGCCAGTGTTTGGGAGTCACACATAGCTTCTGGCTTCAGTCACGTGCTGTCAATGATTCTCAGAGAAACTCAAAAATTCTAGATATTCACAGCTAGCATGACACAACTGCAGATTAAAGCAGAATCTACTGGCAGGAGTATCTGAGAAGGATCCTACCTGGGAAACAAAATGACGTTGCAAATGACATACCAAAATATTGCAAAATGAGGAAACTAGACAAGATACCAACAGCCCAACTTGTGCTAAATTCCTGAAAACAGCTCTCTGAATTTTAAGGCAATTCCCTGTCCCTTCTCAGAGTGAAGGGCCTCTGCAGCTGGAACTCCTGCACAGCCAGCAGCTGCCCAAAATGTATATTTAAGTATTTCAAACTCACAGATATTCAATGTCCTCTGGTGATGTGTAGCCTGGCTGGTAAATTTAATTATTTTAATATACATTTGTCTACATGTATTTGCTCTTCAGTTTCAGAAAATGTGCTTAAGACATACAATCAAAGACAGAGGAATAACAAAACAAACATTCCACCCTAGTTAAGTATATTAATCAGAGTAAATACAGTTCTACCTTATCATCATGTTTTCTATGAGGAAACTTCTGTTCTTTTCTTAGATTTGGAGGACTGCCTTTCCTAATAGAACCCCCCAGAACTAAGAACCCTGAACTGCAAACTTGTCCTTTGTCCCAGTTGTTTACCAGTCTTATCAGGCACACAGGGGCTGGCAATGTGATTCTAAGATAAAAATTCCAAAGATATAATTAGATGTTTTTCTGAGAAACATCTCCCAGTGTCATGAAAATTTGTTTGCTGTTCTTCACTTCACAGCTGAAGTGAATGGTCTCACAATTTCTTGCCACTTAACCATTTCCTCTTAGATAAGCGAGGAATATGAACTTGGCATTGGAGAAAAATATATACTGTTTAAATAAACAACTCTGAAAATACAGAACTTATCTCAAACTTCTAGCTGTGTCAATCAATAAACCTACTTTTCTATAACACACTTCTTCAAGCTTATAACAGCCTGAATATAATGAAAATAAATCTTCTGCCCTGAATTTAACTATAAATGATAAATGATAAGAGATATACCCCAGGCCAGTGATGTACAGGCTTTCTGACAGTGCCTTATAGATTCATTAGTTCAATTCTGAAGGGGATAAAAAGAGAAAGGAAGGAAGTCACAAACGTGCAGTTACTATGTTGCAGGAGAATACTCTCTAGCCACTGAAAGAAGTACTGTGAAAACATCTTGTTTTCTACTGAACTCCATCTTTGCTAACAAGACCGAAACCACTTGTGCAAAAAGAAAAATCTTTTACTGCCACCTGCTGGCAATTTATAGTCAATGATTCTCAAAGATACTAGAATAACAAACCAGATTGAAGAATTTCTGATTTGTAAAGCAGCGATAATCTGTAGATTCTTATCTATATTTCTCCATTTATGGCAATATATAATAACTTTTATAATAAATTATTATGGATATATATCACATACGCATTTCTAGAAGTAGAGAATTACAGCCAGAGGAGCACATTTTCCTGACTTCTGATGGCCTCACCACTGACTCCCAGAGGCCAACTCACTGCTTGAAAAGAAAGTCAGAGACTATCACATTTCCATTCTTCCTTTTCCCACAAAAGCCATTCAACTTAGTCCTATGTCAGCAGTAAAGATTTGAAACCAAATGGCCTTGGCAGGCCTGTCTGCAGAGAATTCATAACTCAAATATTCTTGGTCAGCTAGAGAAGTTTCACTCTCTCAGCCAAAAAATCAGAGGCCAAAGCTATGTTTTTGAAGACCTCTCTAGAGGAAACTTAAAATCTACGGATGTCAACATAACATTGGCAGAGGATCCCCAGTCAGGGGCACTCGGCTAGAACTGAAATACCCCTGCTGGTAACATTCTGTAACTGGAGATACAAACATAATTTTGAAATTCAGAGAGGGTGGGCCCAGGTTCCTGCATTCAGCTTCATTTCTTTTTCTGGAGAGCCTGAGAATTTTAAAAAGCCTTTGCTAAACAGTTTTAAGGGCGATGATCATTCTTCTTAATTTAGAGGGTATTTTAAAAATCAAAGTAGAGAGGTACACTGTTTCAAGACAATAGTACTTTTCTATCAATAATACACCAATTCTCCCTGCCAAAAAAAAATAAACTATGAAGATTATTTTTAACATATTTCATGTCACAAGTCATACATTATAGGACTTTCCATGCCACACTCATTCATCCATTTTAAAAATATACTAAGAAATTTGAATTTGACTAACCGTCTTCTTCAAAATGAATTCAAAGTACAATGTGAATCAGAAGGCAATGTCCTAACATATAAATCCTGAATCCTTCTTTCATGTCCCTAGACATGAGCAAATTTGTCGGCTAGGACACTGAAGAGTCGCCTATAATTCTAGGGTTCTATAATTAAGACTTGTACAAATTCAGCTGCCAAAAAATCACCAGAGTGGGTGGTGAATACAGCCAAGTAAACTCTAATTATGGAAGGCGGGTTTTCTAAGATCTTACATACAAGAAGCAAAGGCAAGATCAGACAGCTAAGATAGTTACTGAGGCAATATAAATAGTCTTGTCAAGTTCATTGTAAGCCCCCGTTTGGTAACAGCTGTTACCGCCCATAGTTCATGGGTAACTTTAAGAAAGCAATCTGGATCCTCTGCTTGGAATCTAGCACTTACTTTTCCTAAAAAATAGTTATGAAAATTATGCATGCCATCTTCACTCATAAGTCAAAAAAAAAAAAGGAAATGAAAGTCCAATGTCCCAGATAATTTTCTATTTTATATTTCAGCTCCTTCACTAGTATTATTTTTTTAAGTTCTGTTGGAGTTCAATAAAATGCATTATAAAACATAGTGTGCCAATCATAAGTGTACAGCACAATGAATTTACCTAAATCAACCACATGCATCTAACCAGCATGCAATCAAGCACCAGGATTTTCTACACTCCAGAAGTGCCCCATCCACCCAGAAAAGAAGAACTTTAATTTTATTAAAAAAATAAAAGGACACAGTTCTTTGAATAATATAGTGTGTTTTTACTGTCTGGTGCTGTAATTACAGCCTTAAAGTACAAGTTATTACACTTTTTCTCCTCTGCTGTTATAAACATCTGTGCCCACCTTTCCCTTCACCAACAAACTGAACCTGCTCAGAAGCACCTCCTTTATGAAGACTTCCTTGACCTTAGTAGAAACATGACTTAAGTTCTCATCTACATTCAGGCTAATTTGCAAGTAGTCTATGTTTATACTTATCACACCAAACTACAAGTATTTATACGTACATCTACTTTCCAGACTGTGAGTACCCCACGGACAGAAAAGGCCTTATTTAATCTTTCCATCTGCCTTCTGTGCTTTAAACTGTATGCTTTAAACTGCATGCTAATGAATGACTCAACGTTTTGCACACTAGTTCTTTTCCCATAAACACCTGAACAATTTTTCAATAATAGACTGTTCTACCAAATTTTATTCTATAATTTTAAATGAAGCAAAATATACTATCCGGATACTTTTAAGTATATATCATCTTAATGCCCTCCATATAATTTGTAACAGTAAATTTCATTCAGATGGATGAAATAAATGTGCTAATTTTACTATGTATACATATTACTAATAAAGGTTGCAAATATAAGTTGACAATACAATGCTTTGTGATAAGCTGCAGCTATTTTCTTCTAAGCAATTACATTAAAGCACTTTTCTGCAGGAAGCTCACAAATACACTTTTTAGGCCTGATGCTATGATTTCCGTTTACCACCCTCCTTCTCCCACGCTCCTCCACTACAAAACTACACATGCTTATTTCGACTTCATTTGAGATAACTCTTTACTTACACATTCAGTTCAAGGATTACAGAAGAAGAAACATGGACATCTCATCAAAGCTGGACATTCCAGAGCTCTCCTACCTGTGTACCTAAGCTGGCCGCCATCATGTGAGTCAGGAGTTTAGCTGCAAACATGGAATACCTGGCACAGAAGACATGGGAAAGAACAGCCAGGCAGAGACCTGTAGGAACAGAAAAGGCCATGTGTGGTTTTATAATCCGTGAACAAACAGCAGCACAGGGAACAGCGTTGGGACAGTTAAGCACATAAGGCCTGTAAGCCTGTGCATGCTGCACAGCACAGTATCCCTGGGAACAATTATGTTGCAATTTTAATTTGCTCCATTTTGCATGACACATAAAAATCTTTACACTTACCAATTAAGCCCAAAGGGTAACTTTAATTTTCAAATAGCTACATACTCCTTTCCCTACTAAAAAGAAATCACAAATTAAGCAGATTAATAATTTCATTCGCATTTGGTATTCTATGTTTCCATTAGACAAGTTTTACTGTTTAGGAAAGGAATCATATTCCAATCTAATTTTATAAGGCCAGGTGGCTTGGATAAATAGATATAATTAGGGAGGTGAATAGGATTTGTCAGGCATAAAATTGTGAATGGCACTCCCAAAACTCAGGTTCGGTAACTGCCCATTTTTATACACTAAGACTAGCTATGCAATTACAACAGTGGTGATCATGAATTTTAAAAACAACTTTATGCTACTGGGTGCTAACAGCAGGCACAAAATGTGTTCTTCCCCGCTAGAATGACTTTCAACATTTACATTTCTACATCTCTAAGTGGGCGAGAAAACTATTCTTATTTTCCTCAAGTATATTTGCGTTCACTCATTTACATTACTTTACGGGGACGGCTAGAACCTCAGCACTAACCCACATATCTTTCATCTTGCAGTTCATATAACTTTCCTTTAATGCCAGGTTTTTAAATGTCAAATATATACATATTTTTAAAACATTTCCTGTCTTTTAAAATTTAAATGTGCAGCACATAGTAACTTTTTCACTTAAGCCTTTTAGTCCACTCTCATCCTCAGTAGAATCGTTTTGTCTAAGAATTCTTCAAACATGAATGATTAACACATGTATGCTGCTTTATCATGTACTTTGCATGCACTGCCTCACTTATCAATGCCTCCTTGACAAACAGCAGACGTTGCATTTATTTACTATTTTCTTCTCTCATTATCTTCTCTGAAGCTATGCAACAAACTTTTCTGTTTTTTTTTCATAGCAGCACAATTTACAATAGCCAAGTGCTGGAAGCAACCTAAGTGCCCATCAATAAATGAATGGATCATTTATGGTACATTTACACAATGGAATTCTATGCAGCAGAAAGAAAGGAGCTAGTACCCTTTGCGACAGCACGGATGGAACTGGAGAGCATTATGCTAACTGAAATAAGCCAGGCAGTGAAAGACAAATACCATATGGGACAATACCATATGGTACTTTTAAAGTACACCACCTGTTGGCATAAGTGGACAGGACATTGGCAAAATGTCCCAAAGGGGTCTAGTTTTGTGTACAGAAATGCTTCTTGTAATTCTTTCTGGGAAAAGACTTCAGTATGTTTATATTTTAATAGGATAGACTGGTAGACAAACTTCCATATAAGAAGTGAGGCTTTGCATTAGTCAAGGCTTTTGGCCTAGAAAGTTGGCCAAGATATCTGTAGTAATCTGTTTTTAGGAAGGCTGCCATGAGGTGTTCTGGGACAGGTGCGCAAGTGCTGGGCTGCCTCCAAAATCCACCCGCGCAAGTACACAGTGTATCCAGAAACTGTAGTGGCATGCCTGGTTCTCTACCTTGACTCAGGTGGTCTGCAGACTATTGAGCTGATACTATCAACTCATTAATGTACACTAAATCTCCCATGGTGATCAAAGCTAGCTTAAACTCCAGTTTTAAGTTGAGTGTGCGTGTGCGTAATATATTGACTTAAAATCAGGGCCTTGAAAGCTTTTTGTTTGATTCTGCAGCACATGACCACAAATACACACTTCACTCTAAGTGTCTTGTGGGAAATGGAAACAAGGCCAGGCAAGGGGACTTGGGGTGCAGGGCAGAGGAGAAATGCACACCAGTCAACTGTTGGACTCGCAGCTTCTTCCCTTGACTTGGTAATATTCCAGTATACACCCACTTCATACAAATTTAGTACAGTCACAATGGACCAGCTCAGGAAGATTTAATTAAGTGCATTAAGCTTCAGTAAAATGCTAGCATGACACCTGGTGGCAGTCCAGGATCAAAGTCAGCGGCAGGAAAACAGGCTGGTTCTGCAGCCCATACCTACCCATACCTACAATGTGAGATGCTGACCGGTGCTCAAGCAGGCTGTGCTGCAGCCTCAACTGGCTTTGGGAAATATATTGTGTTCCTTTGATTTAAAGAAATAGAGACTTCAGCTACCAAGTTTCTAAGGCATTATATGCTAACTATTTATCTTTTATTTTCTTATCTGATGCTGAATAAGCTGTATTCAGCATACATGATTTAAATTTAACAGTCAGGGTTTTTTTTTTTTAATTATAAGTGTTTGGTTTAATTTCCCTTAACATAAATACATAAAATCACAGAGTATAAAAACATTAAAACAATAAGTAGGCTTTTTAAAAAAAGAAAGGATATAACATATAGTATTTCCAGTTATTACTCTAAATGTGTATCTAAACAGTTTTTAAAAATTAATTCCTCGGTTAATTAAATAATTTTCCTTTACTTTTTCTTTCTAGCACTATGTCAGTTACTGACTCAGTTGGAAAAGAGCAATTAATTAGTTCACGACACAAATGACTTTTCCATATGATTTGAAAGTGAAAAGGAAGATAAATTATCCTTAACAAAATGGCAATATTGATACTTTGCTGTAAATAAGAAAAACTAAAGAACAGATAGATTGTTTTGCTATTATCAAACTGCACTAAACATCCTCTTACCTATCTACACAATATTTGGGCATTTGCATGTGCGTAAACATATGTTCTGTTTGTATATGAATATGCATATCCAGTACACATCTTGATTGTTTGGTATCACTTAAGAATGGAATATACTTTCCAAATTACTGAAGTTTATTTCTCCACATGCCAAATATTAATACTTTTTCCCATGACAAGTTTTGTAAAATATTTATAAATTTTGTATGTATCTGTGTATGTATATATGTATGTATCTCTGAATTCTCTGTAAATAAATCTATACAAAATCAAATGATCACCATATTATTAAATCAGTTATTAGTTTATTAGTCACATTTTTTTGTATCTTTCCACCTAATGCTAGCAAGAACTGGCACTTTTCCTACCATGTGTGCTCATCTCTACAGATTCCCATATTCTCTGCCCTCAGCACAATGTCCTTTGGTTACTGCTACTGACCTAAGGGTGGGAGAACAAAACTGTCAGCTTGGAAAGTCTTCCAGGTTGAACCAAAGTCAGTATGAAACACCTTAGCATATATAGGTTCTGTGTGTTAGGGGAAAGGATTTTTTCCAGAGGGATGAGGTTGCCAGGGGCACAGCTCCCAGACAACTGTGGTGTGAAACCTGGCATGTTCAATACAGTAGCCACTAGCCACTCAGTCTCTTTAAATTTTAATTAATTATATTTAACTAGAATTAAAACTTCACTTCCTCAACTGTACATCAAGGGCTCAATCACCAGAGGAGGTCAGTGTCTACCACACCAGACAGTGCAGAACATTAGCATCATGGCAGAAAGATCCATGACAGCGCCAAATGGTCCTGAGTGACGCCAAAAAAACTGTATGTTACATTTCAAAAGAATTTTTATTAAGAATGGCTAAGAGGAGATGGTGTGGGACTTGAAGGTCTGGATTGAATTTACATAGCCACGAGCACATCTCATCATTGGAGGATGACAGATCAACACCGTTGATTCATTCACTAATTCAACAGATACTACTGAGATCCTACTACACGTGAAGGGCTGGCTCGGGCAATGGAGACATGATATTCAAAACGACTGCTGCAGCACTCCCACTGCCTATCTCTGTGTTTCCAGCTGCATCCTCACCCAGATGGAGACTGGGTTATGAAAGGTCAGAAAACACAGTTTTGGAAGAGGAGATGTGCAGGAAAACTTTCTGGGTGGTTTTCAGGAAACTTTTCATTGCTCTTAAAACAAGATGCAAATATAAGTGCTTTGCCCTTGGCAAGCCTAAACATTGTGTGAAGCTTACTGCTTCTGCAGCTAGCTCAAGACCATGTAGGGGCAAGACTGAGAAAATAAAATTAAACCTTTGAGGAGTGCAATACAAAATAAAGAGAGAGAGAGAGAGAGAGAGAAGAGTCTGGGCCCCTGTTGATGCCTTTCTGCTTATTTAAGATACTTGAATTATCTTCTGTTACCCGCAGCCACATTCATCCCAAATAATACACCTATATGAAGATCTGTCCAGAAAGTATCCAGCCATGCACTATGAGACAATTTACTGAAGAAAATATAAGATACAAAAAACACTGTACACAGGACAATGATGCCTCAGGCACCTTCCATGTAGGAACCTTGGGACCTCACACAGTTTTCCAGGCTTCTCTTCCACTGTTCAAAAACACTGCAAAATTCTCTGTTGGAATTGCAATCAGTGGTCTCATCTTATTTTCCTGAATCTAATTGATGGTCTGAAATCTCTTCCCTTTCAAAGGTGATTTTAGTTTTGGGAAAAGCCAGAGGTTGCAGGGTGCCAAATCTGGGCTGTAGTGGGGCTGAGTTACCTGGGTAATTGGATGTTTCACCAAAAAACTCTGCATGAGATGTCATGCGTGAGCGGGCACATTGTCGTGATGAAGCTGACAATGACTAGTTACCCATAGCTGTGGCTGTTTTCATGGTATTGCATCTCTTAACAAATGAAGTACATTGAGGTAGTACTTTTTATTAATTGGTTGGCCTAGAGGGGTATACTTGTGATGGACAACACTTTCCCAATCAAAAAACACAGTTTAACATGGTCTTGATCTTGCTGTGACTTTACCATGCTTTCTTCAGGTGTGGAGAACCAAGTGACTTCCTTTGGGACAACTGGGCCTTTGTTTCCAGATCTTACTCATACCCACAGTTCATCTCCAGTTATGATCTTTCGGAGGAAATCTGGTTAATTGGTAATGGTCTGAATCAAGTCATTAGCAACTGCAGTATGATGTTCCTTCTCTGGTAGCAGAAGCCGCAGAACAAATTTTGCCACGACGCATTTCATGCCAAGACCTGCATCAAATCTCAGACAAAGTAGTTTTTGGAATCCCTAGATCAGCTTCTAGTTCCCTCACTGTAAGTTGCCCATCTTTGTTTATTGCAGCCCGTACACACTCAACATTCTCTGGTGTTCTGATTGTCTCAGGCCTTCCAGAATGTGGATCGCTTTCAACAGATTCTCAACCAGCTTTGAATAGTTTGTGCCACACTTTTATTTGCACTGCACTCATTGTATCATCCTCGAAAGACTTCTGAATCATCCAAATAGTTTCCACAGAGGAATGATCAAGCTTAATGCAAAATTTGATGCAGACTCGTTGCTCTGCTCACTCAGTCATTTTCAATGTGACAGACTCACAATACACTCGCTCACTCAATGGTGTCCACCACCCCCACTGACTAGTATGGTGAAGTTTTCATTGTTCACGCATGCACATTCCAGTCTACTTTCCTTGGCTGCCAGGTTACACTGATGGTGCACAAACCGTTCTCGTATATTAACAATGGCTGAACTTTTTCCAGACAGACCCAGTATGTACATAGCTACAGAAATCCAACATTTTTTATTTATGTAAGAATTAAAACTAAGCTCTTAGACTTATCACCCGTAGTTACCTTTTAAATGGCTTTTTTTTTTTAAAAAAAAAAAGTCCTTGCATAATTTTTCTATTCTTGTGAATAACTCCCCAGTTGATAGTCAAAATGAAGCTGTTTCAATTTAGCCCCACATAACTGTAACTGCTATCCTAGGACACTGATTACAGTGAATATGAACTGGATAGTTTTGGAAGAATTTGACACAAAATTTTAGAAAATATCTCTTATTTTATAAAAATAATTTAAAATTCATGGATAGCATCTAGTAAAGTTATAAAGTTTTCTTTTTAAACTCTCAGAATTTCAGCTTGTAAAATATAAAAGGTAGAATTAAAATATCCTTGCAGTTTAATAAACCTTGAATAAAATAATAAGCATGTTTCAAAGAACTTGGGATTATATTTCTTTACTTATCCTGTAAGTCTTATTATTTAGCAATTATAGACTATTATTTAGCAATTATAGACAATTATTTCCTGTTACTTACTGTAAAACTGACATTGTGTTGGCTTTTATCACTTAGTAATCTGTGAAGTAAATAAAACTATTAGCCTTTTAAAAAGGAAAGTTTTAGCTTAACTAATGTTTATGTACTTCTCCACCATAAGAGAACAAAACAAGAAGAACAACAGGAAACAACCCTGAGGTCTGTGTCCATCTCCAATCTCAGCGTAAAGCATTCCAAACACAGGAGACTTGCCCACAAGTGCATCAGACATGCTACAAGTGCACCAGTTCACATATTGATGGTAAAACTGAAATAGTTATGGAATGTAATAGGGTCTCACTAAAATCACAAAACCATGGAAATTGTATTCAGAGTCAAAATGAGGATGATTCTGATCCGACAGTCTATCTTTGACAGTACAACATCAATAGAGTCATGGGAAGCAGAGTAAGCTTCTTTGACATTCTTCTACAAATAGTAATGTGTACTTCAAACTATGTTAAATTCCTTAAAGTAATTATACTATAAAATTATAGAATTATTGTCTAAAGTTATTCACCTTTGGGGCAAATTTCATAATGTTACATTAATGTACACAGTTACATTTTACTTTTTTCTTCTAACTTTTTTAGCTTCATGAGATAAACTTAGTTTAATTTCTTGGAATTTGATCCACTGGTTTCTAATTTTAAAAGACACAGGTATATGCCTTGACATTTCATCTTTCTAAGCTGGGCATTACAAAACTTTTCATCCTGTATTTCACACACTGCTCGTTTTAGTTGTTCTATTCTAGTATAGTTACCAGAAATGTGAACCATATTCGGAACAGATACACTGTGATCTATCCTGATTTAAATAAAAGGGCTTAACTACTGCCTAATTGTATGTTAACACATTTCATGAAAAAAGCTAGTCGGATTACTTCCAAATTCAGAGGGATCTTCAGTGTGACCTGACCTAAATTAATGAATATATATGTAAGATACAGAAAATCCTCTTCTCTAGCTCCCATGGGCCCATCTGAGGATGGACACCCAATCTCCCCTGCAGCTGAAACTGAGACACAAAGACAGGACTTTATGTCTCCTTACCTACAGAACACTCAACATGCATTGCAATATGTCATGGACAGAGAGAGAGCAAAAACAACACAACTGACCCTTGAACAGCAGGGGTTTGAACTGCATAAATCTGCTTATACACAGATGTTGTTCAATCAACAAACTGAAGAAACTCGCAGATGAACACATAGTCTAAAATTAAGATGACATAAGCTTACGGTATGGATAAATACAGTACAGTACTATAAATGTATTTTCTCTTCCTTATGATTTTCTTTTCTCTAGATTACTTCATCGTAAGAATGTGCTATATAGTACATATAACACAAAATATGTTAATTGACTAGATAATTGTAAGGCTTCTGGTCAACAGTAGGCTATTAATAGTTAAGTTTTGGGAAAGTCAAAGTTCTACAAAAATTTATGACTCACAGGGGGGGTCAGTGTCCCCCACCTCCACTTTGTTCAAAGGTCAACTGTAATTTCAAATGTAACTTCAAGTCAAAAATAATATAAATAGATGCTGATATTTAGGTGTTTATTCTCAAATATATGAGCAAATCTACATAGCCTTTGCTAAAGTAACCTGCAAAAAATATATATTTATTAACAATTCTTCCAGGAAATATAGTCCTTCTAGTCTTTTATAGAAATCAAAACAATATTTTCACTTTAGTTTTTAAAACTCTTTGTTTTGATGTTCAGTATTTAGAACAAGCGAGGGATTTTTGTGGGTTACAGCAGCGTTTGGATTTCTCTCTCTATTGATATACATAAAATAACATCTATTTTTATTTTAGCTTTTTACCGTTTGGTATTATTTCATCATTCTCTGAAATTTCTATTAACATTAAAGTAAAATATAATGTCTCTATCTGGTTTTGGAACTATGTTGACCTAGAAGAATCTGTCAAGCAAGAAATGTCATTCTTATAAAATATGTTATTAAGAATAAAAAATTATTAAGACTCTCAACCATATAAGCAATGCAGGAAATGAGAATAATTACATAGTTATTCTAAGTTAAGTTATAGGTAAATGGTTGGACAAACATTAACACAATTCAAGTTCCTACTTCTGCCAGAAATGAAACCTAGATATAAAAGGTAAAAGATAGTTTATCTTTTTATTTTTTATCTTTTTATTTTTTTAAAGCTTTTATGTATTTACTTTTAGACAGGGCAAGGGAAGGAGAAAGAGAAAGAGAGAAAGATCAGTGTGTGAGAGATACGTAGATCAGCTGCCTCTCGCACACCTCCAACTAGGGACCTGGCCTGCATCCCGTGCATGTGCATGCCCTGATCAGGAACCGAACTGGTGACCTTTCTGTTCACAGGCTGGGGCTCAATCCACTGAGCCACACCAGCCAGGGCAACAGTTTATTTTTTTTAAAACAGAGCATATTTAGAGCTTCTAGTCTGTAGAATACAAATCAACCAAAGGGGTAGGGTTTTTTTAAAAAATAAAAATATAAACTGCTTTGTATATATTATCTCACACAATCCTGACACTGTAATGTAGAACCTGCCCTCACAAGACTATGAACTATGTGTATCCTTTCCTACTGTCCAGCTTCTACCCCACACTGTATTTTATATTCTTTATGAGCTGGAAGTGTGTCTTGTTTTTTCCTATATCCTCAGTACAAAGTTAGCATTCCATAAGCATCCACTGAATGAATTAATGATTAAGACAATGCGAAAGTTTATTTTCTCCCAGTGCTGATGAATTGTAGTATTTTTGTATTTTATGTATATAAAATGAATATGGCAAAACAGAATTTCATTCTCATAAATATTTTAAGTCATTGACACAGAAATATTGCAACTGACCTGAGATGCATATAAATCCAGAAGAGAAAAAGGCTTCATTGTATGAAGACAAACTGTCGGTCTGGGCGTAGACAGCATACACAGACATGTAAGAACAGGCACATTCCACATAGTCTGAAGTGTCCTCAACCAGTTTGCAAAACTGACTGTCAGACAACCAGCTAGGGCAAAAAGACAATTGTCACTATTCTGCTTTCATCAATGCATAAGGTCCTAGATGGACTTTAAAGAAAAAATAACTTAACAAATGTAAGTGTTGTTGACTCCAGACTTATGTACACCACAGTGTCCAGAAGAAACACTGGAGGGAACATCTTGAGCATGACATGACACAACAGACAAAACAGACCACACAGGGGACATTAGGAAGCGGCCGAACTACTATCCAGACCTCCAATAGCATTCCAGCTACTGAAGAAGCTGGTCCTCTCAACAGAGCAGTACCATTTGCTACCTAATCTAAAGCAAACACACCCAAGGTTTTCAACAGAAGGCACCATTCTCTATCTTTCAAAACTCCCAAAAGATTGACATAGCAATTATAATATGTAGTGTTCACCCTTTCTTATTTTTCATAATTCCCAGTAGTCTGAACCAAAATTATTACTTATATGCTTTTAAAATTCCACCACCATCATCATTATTATTATTGGAGTTTAGAGCCAATTATAATACATAAATGTTTTCCAAGGTTCTTCTTACTCTTCTTGCTTTTTTTTTTTTTTTGTAAACCTTACCCTAGGAGATACATCTATATATTTTTTTAATTAATTGAGAGAAAAAGAGAGAAACTTCAATCAGTTGCCTCCTGTAAGCACCCTGACTGGGCACCAAACCTACAACCTAGGTATGTGCCCTGACTGGGGATCAAACCTGCAACCTTTTGGTGTATCAGACAATGTTCCAACCAACTGAGTCTCCTAGCCAGGCCAGACTTTTTTGAAGTATAGCAGGGTTTCTATAAGTCTGGCTAATTTAGCATAAGAACATTGTCATGATTATGGCAAATACGTCATTACATGCCAACACTTTGCAGCACTCCACAGGGACCACTGGTTAAGCCCTTTCCCTTCTAGTGCCTTGATTTTTTTACTTTTCTTCTTTTTAAAGTATTAATTAATTTATTTTTTCACTTTTTTTATTGTTGTTCAAGTGCAGTTGCCTAAGGGTATAAAACTTCTCAACTCCAACTGCAGGTTCAACCTTGAAACATTCATTATCAATTATATAATCGAGGATCACACAGTATCTGTGTATTAGGTTTAAGATCTGTCATCAGGCATTAGGAATTTCAACTGATAATTTGTTTCTTTTCTCTATAGAAAAAAAGAGACTAACCAGAATTTTGGTGTTCAGAAAACTGTTGGTTAGCCAGCTAAACTCTTAAACTTACTTAGGATTTTAGTTTATATGGCTGAAAGTCAGTAATAACTTTTTATTCCTTGGTGTTATTTCATCAGTTCCTGAAATTCCTATTAATATTAAAGTAAATTATGATGTCTCCATCTGGTTTTGAAGCTATGTGGACATAGGAGAATCTATTAAGCAAGAAATATCATACTTATGAAAGATGTTATTAAGAGTAAGAGATTATAATATAGTATTGGAAGTTTTAGCCACAGTGATCAGACAAGAAAAGGAAATAAAAGGCATCCAAATTGGAAAGGAGGAAAGCAAATTGTTATAGTTTGCAGATGACAAGATAGTGTACATAGAAAATCCTATAGACTTGGCCAAAGAGCTGCTTGACCTAATAAATGAATTTGGCCAAACAGCCAGATACAAAGTCAATATCCAGAAATCAAAGGCATTTTTGTATACCAACAATGAAACAGCAGAAGCAGAAATCAAGAAAAAAATCCCATTCATTATAGCAAAAAGAAAAATAAAATACCTAGGAATAAACCTAACCAAAGAGGTAAAACACCTGTATTCAGAAAACTACACAACACTGAAGAAAGAAATTAAGGAAGACACAAACAAATGGAAACATATACCGTGTTCATAGACTGGAAGAATTAACATCATCAAAATGTCCATACTACCCAAAGCAATTTACAGATTCAATGCAATACCTATTGAAGTACCAATGGTATATTTCACAGATATAGAACAAACACTTCAAAAATTTATATGGAACCATAAATGACCCTGAATAGCTGCTGCAATTTTGAGAAAGAAGAGCAAAGTAGGAGGGATCACAATACCTGACACCAAACTGTATTACAAGGCCACTGTAATCAAAACAGCCTGGTACTGGCATAAAAACAGGCACATGGACCAGTGGAACAGAACAGAGAGCCCATAAATAAACCCAAGTCTCTACAGTCAATTAATATTCAACAAAGGGGGCAGCAATATAAAATGGAGTAAAAATAGCCTCTTCAACAAGTGGTGTTGGGAGAACTGGACAGCTATGTGCAAAAAAATGAAACTTGAGCACCAACTTAGACCATACGCAAAAATAAATTCAAGGTAGATAAAAGATTTAAATATAAGCTGTGACACCATTAAAGTCCTAGAGGAGAACATAGGCAGGAAAATCTCAGATATTCCACGCATCAACATCTTTACTGATTTGTCTCCTAGAGCAAGAGACATAAAGGAAAGAATAAACAAATGGGATCTCATCAAAATAAAAAGCTTCTGCACAGCTAAAGAAAACAGTATTAAAATAAAAAGAGAACCAACCGCATGGGAAAACATATTTGCCAATGATACCTCAGACAAGGGATTAATCTCCATAATATATAAAGAACTTGCAGGATTCCACTCTAAGAAGACAAGCAACCTAATTAAAAAATGGACAAAGGACTTGAACAGATACTTCTCCAAGGAGGACATACAGAGGATCCAGAGACACATGAAAAGATGCTCACTATCTCTAGCTATCAGAGAGATGCAAATTAAAACCACAATGAGATACCACTTCACACCGGTCAGAATGGCCATCATAAACAAAGCAACAAACAAGTGTTGAAGGAGTTGTGGAGAAAAGGGAACCCTAGTGCACTGTTGGTGGGACTGAAAACTGGTACAACCATTATGGAAAACAGTATGGAATTTTCTAAGAAAACTAAAAATGAAGCTACCTTTTGACCGAGCAATTCCACTGCTAGGATTATATCCTAAGAACCATGAAACACCAATTCAAAAGAACCTATGCACCCCAATGTTCATAGCAGCACAAGTTACAATAGCCAAGTGCTGGAAGCAACCTAAGTGCCCATCAGTAAATAAATGGATCAAAAACTATGGCACATTTACACAATGGAATTCTGTGCAGTAGAAAGAAAGAAGCTCCTACCCTTTGCAACAGCATGGATGGAACTAGAAAGCATTATGCTAAGCGAAATAAGCCAGGTGGTGAAAGACAAAAATACCATATGGTCTCACCTTTAACAGGAACCTAAACAATAAAACAACAGACAAGCAATATATAACCAAAGACACTGAAATAGAGAACAGGCTGACAGTGACCAAAGGGGAGAGGGGATGGAATTTCAGGGGAAGTTCAGGGGAAAAGGGGAAGGTTTTATAGGAGCAAATGTAAAGGACACATGGACAAGAACTAGGGGGGTGGAAATGGGATGGAGGTGGGAGGAATGGGTGGGTGGGATGGGATGGGAGTAAAAGACAGAAAACTGTACTTGAACAGCAATTAAAATAATTTTTTTTAAAAAAGAAATTATTAGTACTCCCAACCATATAATCCCTGGGGAGGGAACTGGGGGTTCTAGGAATCTGTATTTTTTAACCAGTCCTCCAGTGAATCTGATACATCTTGTTAGTGGACCCTCATGTTTGCAAATGATGAGGAAATACAAAGATGAATAAGATCTGAAACCTAATGTGTGATACAAATCACACATTAATGTTAAAAAGTAATATAGGCCCCAATACATGTAGAGTATATATAATTATATCACAGATCTAAATGATATCTTGTCAAGACCGCTAAGCAGGGAAATGGAGCAAAAACTTTTCAATGGAAGATTTGAGAGAGAAAGAAAAAGGTAAGGGTTTATCTCCAGCTATATGCCCTCTCTAAAAAAAGAAAAAAATCCGCCACCCCAGCTTTGACTACCACATTTGAATTGATGCCTAGGGTCCAAATCTAGTGGCTGATTTGGACCCTACACCAGCAGTGCCTGACCCTAAAGCATTGGCTGAGCTCTGAGTAACAGAACTGCTCAGAAACTTGACCTTAGGGCAAGAGAAAGAATCACTCTCTTCTTCTCATTCCTGTGCATGGCTTTAATCACAAAATGTACTCTAAGCCATTCTGCACTAGAATTATAAATCCCTGCTAATTCCTCTGAACATAGAGTATCAGCTCCAGAATCATAAGCCTAGATGGAAGGGAAAAAAAATTTTTCCTTTCCTGTCCATTAAATTAACAAATATCCACAGGAAAGTTATCTGAATTGAGCAGAACTCATGGTAAATCCTATGAAAGCACTAATAATCAAGAAGTAAATATTGTGCTAAACACATATTTAAATGGTTTTGCTACATTTGCCGCCTGCACAATGCTAGACTAGCTCCTGTGCTTTCCCTGTCTTATTTGTTGTAAAGGTCATTCTCCAGTCTAAAGTCCATCATTGCTCGGTAGGAAAAATTGGGCTCAATGGTACTGGAATAGAAATAGACCAAATTCTGGTTTTAAACAATTATTGGTAAGTACCTTGCAGTAGCCTGATTCCAAAGGAGACACAGAGAGGTTTTGGGAACAATTCTAGGCTCCGCAGCGTAAATCTTGTAGAGAATCTCATTGTTGTCAGTCAGGGGCTGCGAACGCTGACTTTTCACACTCAAAGATAATACCTATAATATGTAAAAAACAATTAATAATGGTTCCAAGTTAATGTCATGACTGAATCCCCCATTCTGAACTTCGCTTCATTTTTCCAGCTGCTTTGGTCACTACTTACTGCTACTATTTACAGGTAGCTTCCTTGTGAATGCAGGGCACCTCCCCGGTTTTCCACTGCGAACATTCTACCTCCACTCCAGCTTCTGACAGTCTCCAGCCAACGACACTCACTTTGACTATAACTGTCGGACTTCATCGTGAGTAGGGTATATAATGTACTATTAGTGGAAGCTATATGCCTTCACTTCCCCTACTTTGACATATAGCATACTTAATAAAACATGAAGGAAATATGTCCAGTTTTTAAGAAGCAAAATATTTTACAAATAGTTCACAAAAGTGCAACATGTTTCACTTCATAATTAGCTCACCATGCATAGCACTTGCCACAAATCTGATCAGGCAGATGCATTCTGCGGAGTGTGGCTGCTAAGGAAAAATCAGATTCCAACCATAATTCTTTATAATGATAGATTACCTTATTTTTCAGGGCAGGAAGATTGTTTCCACTTATAAACCACTGCTGGCTACTATACTCTGTAAACTGGACTACTTCACATGGGCTGTTCTCAGACATTATTTCTGCATCTGGGATATCCAATAACCTTTCCGGAATTTGAATATAATCGCCTTCCTTTCCTTCAAACTTGTGCCCATTGATTTGTTGAGGATACCAGTGAAGAGCCAGTATTGACAGATATGGGCAGCTGTCGAGGAGGGTTTTGCCTCTACAACAGAAAAGCAAAGGGTCTGCTAAAATGGCATGCATTTTATGTATTTTTTCTATATATCCACTTATATTTGTTAAAATGCATTAGACTGGGGCTCTGTCCTTTGTCTATAACTGTGACACCACCATCCCGGAAGCTGTAGAGAGAATGTCTTTTCAGTTCTTTTATGGTTGTCATGATTTTTTCACAGAACTTTCTGTAGCCCTATGCCTGATCCCCCTTATAACCTAAAACATGGGTTTTGAAAACTGTTTCATGGATATCAGGCATAATCCGTGGTTACAAAATGGACTTTTCGGTTACTCGTATCAGCTTCGGTGGGACAGGCTGAAGAAAAGGCACACCACTAAACTGATACACTCTGCTTTACTTAAGAATGTTGTAAATCTTGTATACCTGCAGCCATGTGTTCATCAAGAGTTACTTCACCCCTTTCTAACCCATCAGAGAATTGCCAATTTGACCCTGTGACTGGTAGGAGAAACAGCTCTGAACGGTGATCTTTATCCATTAACAATTCTGTTTTGAACACTCCCTAGGCATAAGATCCTGTGCTGAGTGAAATTGCTTCCAAGCCTCAGTGTGTTGAAATCAGTTCAAAGCTTGTTTAAAAATGCAGATTTCTAGATAACACTCCAGACTTATTAAGTCAGAACCCTTGCTGTGGGAGGGAGCTGGAGGTTCTAGGAATCTGTATTTTTCAACCAGTTCTCCGATGCATCTTATACATCAGAGCAGTGGACCCATCCTGTTTGCAAACAAGGAGGAGATTCAAAGATGAATCAGATCTGAAGCCTGCTGGGAAAAGTAGAGAGGATATTAGGATAAAAATTATGCATTAAATGTTAACATTAAATGTTAATAAGTAAATAGGCCCCAATACATGTAGAGTATATATAATTATATCATGGGTGTAAATAATACCTTTTCAAGACTACTAACTAGGGAAATGGAGCAAAGGTTTTCAATGGAATTTTTGAGAAAGAAAGGAAAGGATAAAGGCTAACCTTTATCTCTAGCTATATGTCATTTCTTAGAAAAAATTGCACCCTCCCCCCAGCTTTGACTACCAGACTTGACTTGATGCCTTCAAATATCTATCTTTAATGCAGCCATTAATCCAGGGCTCTAGACTCTATGTCCGAGAGTCCTGCTGAAGCATCTCAGCCTGTGGAGGCCACACCCACCTCCACAACAGCCCGAACTCATCCCTTCATCTCCCCATCCTGGCCTCCCACATTTTCACTGGTGACTCTGAGCTAACAACCGCCACTGTCACGGCCACCTGTGTGCATTGTGGCTGAGACCAGTGAACCTCAGTCATATGGCTGCATAACCCCCTGTCACCCCACTAGAATCTGCTGAGGTTTAGCTCAGTCAGCACCGCCGTGGAATGGACTCCACCACCTCTGCATACTGAGGACCTCACATGCATGGTGACTCTACTCGACCTTGACACAAATGTGACAAATTGCTGGCCCCTCTCCCTTGCTGATGACAATACTCTCCCTGATACCTTATCTTTGGATATCCATGCCCTTCTACTACACTCGCTTTGATCAATTCCACAATCTTCTTTACACCCAGGCTGAAGTGAGGGGGGAGAAACCCAGTGGAAGGAACCCACATTATCATGTACATTGGCACCACTACAACCCCCTTGTGACCAACATCAGTCAGCCCTTAATGCCACTTGACATTGTTTTTACTTGGCTTCCAACTGACTGTTCTAGATTCCATCGTTCTCCTCAATATCTCTGCTCAGCTCCCAAACCCTCACTCTCGGTAGATGCCCTTGAATACTGCTTAAGGAAATGTAAATAATGCGTATCAGGATGGTCAACATCTTCAGAGTTTTCTAAGTAAAAAAAAACAAACAAACAAAAAAAACTGGCCTTTATTTAGTCCTTATTTTCTAAGTTCAATTTGTCACCTATATGTTAATTCTACAACCCAATTATTTTCAAAGTTACCACACTCCCCATGTCCCTGCCTCAATTTCACTCTCATCTTCTCTTATGGGAACAATTACCTCTATGCGGTCTTCCTATTTCCTGATTTACCCTGTTCTTTAGCCTTTCCCGCTGTCCTCAAGGGATAGACCTAACACCCTAAGTCTGATTCTTCCACACACACACACACCATATCTAGCTTATTCTATGTTTAACTTTTAGCTTGATGATGTCCCCAAACACACCATGCTATCCTTGCCTGACTGCCATCGTACGTGCTGTTTCCTCTTCTTGGACAACTCAGGAGGAAAGGTAAGTCTACAAAGAAGAAGCAAATGGCAGGAAAAATATTGATTCATGTATTCATTCTATTTACTCACTGTACCACAGCCACTGAGAATCTACCACATACCAGATAGTCTTCTAGGCCCTGGGAATACATTAGGCAATAAAGCAGAAAAGACCAGTTTTTTTTGTGTGTCTTAGACTCTCTTGAGTTCTCACTGGGCCTTTGAAGGAACAGATATGGGAACCAACATTCAGAGCAGGGTAGACAGTTCACATCTAAAACAACCTTAACATCCTGGTGATCTTCAGAAATATGGGAAAACAAATTGAAAGAATTGGGACTTTGGGGAATGCAGAGCTATGAACTACTTCCATCACTGAACAACATAGTCAAACACAGTGTAAAAGGAAAAAAGTAAGGAGATATTGCTTAACTATGTGTGTGCGTGTGCACGCATACATACACACACATTGTGGCCTCTGCAAAATGACTCGAAGTAAAGAAATTATCCATTTCAGAGGTTTCTGAAGAATCAGAGACATTTATAAATGGTACTGAAGAGCCAAACTGCTAATCGTTGGTCTCAGACGGACATTTAGGAACAGGGAGGACGGGAGAAGGGCCTCCTGACAGGGCACCCAGAGCCTCTCAGATACTTTGCTGATGCTCCTCATTGAGGAAACCAAGTCCCCAGGATGCAGTCATCAAGGTTAAAAGAAGAATACAATATAAGGGGGTGCAGGTTCTGTACCTAAACCTCAAGTCACACCCTGGCACTGACCTGGGATGAAAGGGTGGGACACTATGTAGCCAGGGGATCAGGGTAAAAGATCTGTTACAAAGCAAGTGATTTACAGTCTCTTCTGACCACGTGGCATGGCGGCTGGCAGCGGGAGGTGGAGTCAAAGGCCTGGGATTGAGCCCAGGCCGCACCCTGCACTAACCACTGGAAGCCGTGTAAGGCCCTGGTCTCAGTTTCTACATCTGTAAGCAGGAATAATAAGAGCCCTAACCCTATCCTTAAACAGCTACTTAAAATGCTCTTTTGTAGGGATAAAATAATGTATGTACAACTTTTCCTAAGGGCAATCCACATTAAATTTTCACTATATTATACTGTTTATGCCTAGATAAAAAAGGCAATTTCATATTGTTCAATCTAATACAATGTCAGGACTAGATCAGAGGTACAGTTAATATCAGTTATTATTATTTTATTCTTTGATCTATCTTATAACACTTTTATATCTGAATTGACTAGCTCTTTGAATCTCGTGTGTCTTATGATCCAAGAAATAAAGATAAAAGTTTTACATATCCAATCATTATTTCAATTAACATGTCAGTTCATAAAGGGCCACACTATAGGTGATTTAAATTATTATACCAAATTTTAAGAATGTAGCGTTCAAAATATCTCTGAATTTCAACATATCTTAATGGCTACTGACCACAGCATTAATCAATAAATAAACTTTACAGAGATTTATGTACACAATTTTAATCAGATATGTTCCATTAAATAATAATTGCTGCATTTTAAATAACACGTTACTCTGAAAGAACTGGGCAGGAAATCTGTATTTCCACTCATGTTCTATTGTCAGCCATTTTTATGTTAAATCAAATAGAAATAAAATTTTTAGACCTTTGTACTACACTCACTCAATTTACCTTACGAATGTAATTTAAGACATCATGACTTCTGAATAGTATTAACATAGTTACAAAATTAAATATATAGTGAATAATAAACATGAGCCAAATTTTATGTTTCCCTTTCCTCTTGCTTGCTTCACGCCATGAAACTGCAGCCATGAAACAACTAGCCTGAAGTTCAGGAGCACTCCGAGAAACACCTGCACACGGATGGCACCGAACCGCAGCTCCAGGGAAGCACAGTGGGCAGGGACCATCCCCTGTTTTCAGAATGCATCTTCTTCCGTTCATTACATAAGGAAGAGTGAGCAATAAGACTTTTAGATTTACAGAACTGTGTATCTTCAAAGCAAGAGGAATATATTGTTACCAAGCTACATTTATTTTTCTTGATGTAATTGCTGTTTTTTAACAATTATTTTCATTTGTCCAGTAGGTATAAATGCATTGACTGTACAGTCTTTAGTTCCATCACCTAATGTCAATGCGCATGGTGCACTACTTTGTAAACTGTGAAGGAATACATATAAGGTACAGCTAGTATATGAAAAGATACTTACTTTTCACCAAGAGAGCCACAGGTAACATCAGTCGCCAGAGAAAAGGCAAAATTTTCAGTCACTTCAGTGAAGTGACTGAATCCCCTGGTGTCCTTGCGCTTCGGGTTAATAAGAGCACAAAGAATCTCATAGAATAGATTTCGGTTTTCAATACTGAATGCTTGACTTTTTCCTTCAACAGTTATCTGGAAAAATCCAAGTGTAAAAATGTATCTTCAAAAATAAAGTGCTTAAATAATATGTATCATATAATACAATGTGTTCTTTATTAGCAGTTATTGGCATTAACAAAATAAGGATGAATCTATGAGGAATTAAGTGAAATCCATACCAGAATT
The DNA here is from genome assembly GCA_004027475.1 of Anoura caudifer. Classification (NCBI taxonomy): domain Eukaryota; kingdom Metazoa; phylum Chordata; class Mammalia; order Chiroptera; family Phyllostomidae; genus Anoura; species Anoura caudifer. The sequence goes on from PVKU01000104.1 coordinate 328,737, forward strand.
ATATTTCAAATATATCCATTTATACTTTAAAAGTATAATCATTTATAAAGAAACAGCATAATTACCAAAATAGTTTATATTTAATAACTAGACAAAGCCCAAAATGGCTGCATGAATCACTTGTTTTTAACTATAATAATTAACATAATGAGTCAAAATTAATCTCACTGTTACATCTACCTCAAGAATTCTTATTCTTTTGACCAACAATTAGGAAATAAATACAACAATATCTGTCCATAAAAGAAGCAAGGTTATTCTTGATTATCAGTGTTTCAATGAACAGAAGCTACCACATACCACTAAGTTTCTAAAACATCAAATGAGAAAATCCTATGCCAACCAGGAGTAGTTGAGAGCTCCTGGCGTTCTTGCCTTTATCGTAAGTATGAGCCTTCCTACCTTAAAGGACTGGGATATTTGTTGTTTCAGGGTAAAGGAGAGTAAGAGGGAAAATCGCCTTCATTTCTTTTTTCCTTTACAGAATGCTAGGGATCACATCCTTACTGTCTGACTCAGCTTTGGTGTGAAGGCACTGACTTGTTATTCCACTACACTCATATATCTAGAAAGTCCCTATTAATTCTTCAACATCCAAATCAGTCATCATTTTCTCTGACTTCTACACTGTGCCCCACCTGCCTCATCACGTACATGATTAGTCTCTTTCTAGTCTACATGCACCTTTATTAATGAACTTATGACAACACTGAAATGATTGGTTTGTCACTCTTACTAGTTGAGCTCATTGAGGAAGTGGCTCATGTTCTTCATATTTTTTTACATTTTTATAATCCACATGGTACATAGTAAATAGCTGAACTAAAGATGTTAAGTGTAAGAGTAGCCATCTCAAAGATAGTAAGGGTGGAGAATAATCCATAAGGAAAAGGTGATCAAAAGTACCGAATAAAATTTAACAAAGTAAAAATCACAATGGAGACAAGGAATAGCCTACTAGATATTGAAACAAACTGATTTATGTTAAATGGAAAATAAGCTCAAGGGATGCTCCCAGGATTCAGGGAAAATATTACAAGTAGGACCAACCCATAAGATACAACAGGCATACAGAAGGAGCAGGCAGAAGTAAAAAACTGCACAGGTCAATGATCAGCTAAAGAAACACCCCTGTCTGTAGATACGGAGCTTGCTTTATATCAGTGCAAGTTAGACACAGAAACAATACCAGATGTATCTGGTGATTTTTAAATATTATTTTAAGAGTTAAAAAAATCTTACCAGAAAACCAGATAGGAAAAATAATTATTAATGGAGAAAGAAACATTCAGTTTGACAGACTTTTTGGCAAATGAAAAGGCAGAAACCACCAGAGCAACATGTGGAGTTTTGAGAATTAAAGGCTAGGATTCAAAAATTCTAGGGCCACCCCACCTTTCATTCACATTCAAGGGCAAAAAAATTTTTTTCTTTTAGTAAAACACACACACACACACAAACCCCAAAGATCATTTTTATAATCCTTGGTTTCTCTAGGTGCTGTTCTCCACTGGTTATATTACTTCTCTAATTTTCACAACAATCTTGTGAAGGGGGTGCTAGTGTTGTTTTGTTTCCAGAAAAGGAAACAGAGGCAGAAAGAGAATACCTCACCTGCCTGAGTGCACTGAGATGGTGAAGAGGAGGCACTCATGGCAGCCACCTGCACTGACTCGAAACACCCCCTACTGGCCTGTCCCGAACAACAGGCCTCAGTCTGGAGACAGGTCATGCAAAACTACCACCAGCATGACGCATAACACCAGGCAGTAAAGTACAGAGCTGGGTTTAAGTCCTGTTAGTGTGATTAGAAGATAAATCAAATGGGAAAAATAATTCTTAACATATAAGATATATAGGACAAAAAGTATACGATAAGAAGAAATATTTTTGCTCTACAAGGCCATTTTATGTAAACAAGAAAAAGAGCTGCCGAAATTATCAAACGTGGCTTACAAAAAAGTAGAGAGCCTGCGTCAACCATGGGAAATATTGTTTTTTAACTGTCAGTAGAGAAAACAAAAAGGAAGATTTCGCAGAACATATTTTTCCTGTGTTCTTTCAAGTATTCCAGAACAAAACATTAGGGGCAACACCTCCTGACTCGTGTTTTACCAAGCTTTAAAAGCCTGGAGACTAAAACCCTAAGAAATTAAATTTTGCATATCAAATCCAGCTTTGTTAAAAGACTGACATTATTATTAAGCATAGGCAGCATTTTGAATAATTTTCATTGCACCATACCTAGGAAAATCAAAGAACAGAATATTATGTCAGAGCAAAATTTTGCCCAAACCCACAGCTAGATTTTACCCAAAATACAGTGAGTCATTTAAAGTTCTTGCTCTTTTTAGCACAATATTTGGGCCTTCAGAACATATATAAGTAGTCACTTCTAGTGAGTATAACAATGATATGTAAGATTTACTGAGTTCTTTCTGTAAAAAAATACATGGTCTAGAGCAGAGTCTATTCCAAAGAAGTTAGAATTGGGGGGAAAATAAGACTTATGAATAAGAAATAATTTCACTTAAAATACAAGACCTTGCAAAATGAAGTTCTGTTGAGTGCGTGGAAGTTCCACACCTGAATTTGAGGCTACCTTAGAGTTTACAGTAAACACCTATGAAATGTAAGAATAGCTGCCAGATAGAGCATAGGTGATGTTATTTGAATTTAAGATAAGCAACTGATAATTATTTGATATAAGTACATGCAAAAATAAATGTTTTTATTTTTAATATACTTATACTTAAAAATGCATTGATGCATTGCTCATCTAAAATTCAAAGTTAACTGGGCATCTTGTACTTTATTTGCTAAAATTTTAACCCTACTACATGTGATTATATACATTTTTCAGTACCTGTTTTATTACTGCCTTATTCTCATTATTATGTGTTTAGAACATGAAATCCTTTTGCATTTTATGGATATACCAAGCCCCTGTAAATACTGATTATTTTTTCCACTTTTTGTTATTATAAACTGTACTGAAATAAACATTCCTATCACACACATATTTGCACAAATATTCCCCACACCACTGGATGCCTTTTCTCCCTTAACTAGTTTCCCCAGTTTCATTGAGATATAATTGACATATAACATTAGATGCCTTTTGACTTTGCTTGTTATATATGCAAAAATTCTGTTTTTAATTTTATATGGTCAAGTTTATCAATCATTTCCTTTGTGACTTCTGGGTTTTCTTGTATGCTTTAGGAAGACCTTCCCCACATCAAACTTATGTATTAAAAATGATTTGTACTTTCAGAAGCATAGGCAAACATGGTACATGCATCCTACCACAACCACATCAAAATTATAACTAAACTACAGAACCACCACCATTCACAGCTGCCTGAAATCTAGCTGAAAGCAAGCCCTACAACTAGAAATTTAGAGAAGTCACATCAAGACTAGCAGGGTGGACAGAGGGACAGAATGTGCTAGTCCCACAACCGCATGTGGTAGAAAAACTTCAGGGGAGAAATCACAGCTACGGCAGTCCCCCCTGAGGAGAGAGGGGTACTAGCCCTACACCTGACCCCTCAGCCCAGGTGTCCAGTGCCAGGAAGAGAGGTCCCTAAAACTTCTGACTGTAAGAACCCATGGGGCTTATGGCTGAGTGAGACAGGGGGCTTCCAGGGTCCCAGTAGTTTCTCTTAAATGGGCCCATTCAATGACTTACTCAGACTCACTCACTCTGACCTCCAATGCCAGGGCAGCAGCTTCAAAGGCACCAAGGACATATGAGGAGGACCTGAATTTACCAGCATCAGTGCCAGAGCTGGGGTAGAGGGGAAGCTTTCTGCCATACAGAAGTGTAGGGAGAGGCCGCTGTTCCTTTTCTGAGCTCTCCCCCAACAAAGCTGGCAGGCAGGCTCCATTTCTGAGTCTCCATCCACCTGGCTCACAATGTTCACCCTGCCAAGTGATTCTCTGAGACTTCATCCCACCCAGCTTTTGAGCCCACGCAAGCTGTTTGCAGTGATTTTTCCGTACCAATGGCCTGTCTTGGCTCATACTTCAGACTTTCCTAAAATCTCTCAAACAAGCCACATCTAGCCTCCGTATGCCCTTACCTCTTGCTAATGGCCTCAGGCTTTGCATTAGCAGCAGCCAGCTTGGTTTTAGTTTGGCCTCACCTGGGCACCTCCAAGCCCAAAAGAAGTAGCAGCTATCTGTACATTGCTTTGTAGCTCATGTCAGGTGGTCCTGGATAGAACACAAGCACCTTCTGGCCTTGGTCTGCACTTTCCGGGAGGCCCCAGAGCCAGCACACCTCATGGATAGCTTCAGACCACACTGAAACACCAACCAATCACCTCCACAACTGACACACTCAAGGGGCAAACTCAGCGGGCACCAGAGCCCTGCTGAATTAAGCCCTGCTCTGTAAGGCGGGCCCCTGCAGAGCTGATCCTCCACAGTGGTCTGGTGGTCACAGCCACTTCATGTAGCCAATTGGCCTGGGGATAAATCCTTCCCATTGATGTGCCTATGGCAATCAAGGCTCGACTACAACAAGAGGGTGTACACAGATATGAAGGGGGCACACGCAGAGGTCCCAACTTGGGGGATTAGGGAGGCTGTGCCACTGGACCCTACAGAACACTTACTACAACCAAGTCCAGGAGACATATCAACTCTACCTAATTCACAGACACAAACCCAGGGAGGCTGCCAAAAAAAAGGGGACAAAGAAATATGGCCCATATGAAAGAAGAGAACAAAACTTCAGAAAAAGAACTAAACAAAATGGAGATAAACAATCTAGCAAACACAGCATTCAAAACATTAGTTATAAGGATGCTGGATGAACTTACTGAGAATTTCAACAGTTTAAAAAAAGGAGGAAGGAAGATAGCGGCATGGTAGGGGAGAACAGATTCCATTCCCCCCATGCCCCACACACCAGAGAGGTACCTGGCTGATCTGTGAAGAAATGGAGCGGTCAACCAGCAGAAACACAGCATATTTGAAAGTAGGAGATTGAAGGTTATAGTGGACACTGAAAAATCGGATGGTAAAGAGAGTACTTCAGAACAGTAAGAGCCCAGGGATCAGCGCAGAGACCAGGGCTGTTGAGGCCCTGGTCCAGCTCTTGCCAGGCCTGCTACAGGGCTCTAGGGAGGGAGCCAGTCCACGCAGGACAGCAGACAGCTGCACGACCAGAGACCTGTGGCCCACGCCAGGAACCCAGGGAGTGCAAGCGATCCATGGGAGAATCAGAGTCTGCACGTGTGAACCCAGGTAGTGCACATGATCCATGGGAAACCTGGAGCTCACTCCTGTGAAACTGGGGTGAGTGCATGGCATAGGAGACCTGAGCTCACACCCATTACCTTGGGAAAGTGCTCGCTCCCCAGGAGACTCAGAACATATGCCCGAGGCCCTGTGCGGAGAGATGCCGGACTAGCCCTGGGAAGACTAGCCCAAAGATAACTGAGTGCTGAACAGGGAAAAAAGCCATACCATCACCCCTTGACCTTTGCAGCCAGCAAGACCAGAAAATCTGGCTTGGCAAGTGTGAAAACGGCAAGAGTTTTTTATTTTTTTGTTTGTTTTTCTTTTTCTTTTAAATAATTTTTTTATTATTTTTTCATTATTTTTATCTTTTTATCCCTCAACTCCTTTTGCTTATCTTTACTTCTTTCTTGTTTTATTCCTTCTTTCTTTCTTTCTTTCCAATTTTATCTCTTCTTCCTTCCTCTTTTTTTCTTCCTTTTTCATTTTTTCTTCCTCTTTTCTCTTTTTAAATACCCATGAGTGAGACAAAAACAAAAAAAAACCTGGAACAGTGAAAAAACCAGAGTTGGTCCCAAAGAGGGGGCATTCTAACATCTGAGACAATGAAAGCTGTGAACACCAGGATACCTGAAGGAGACTGCACCACTGACTCTCACAGGTATTCTACCACAGAAGTTCACATCATAAACCCAGGGAGCCAGAACAGATCAATTTAAGAAGCTGAGGCTAATAAGAAGAGTCTCACAAACAATGGGAAGACAAAGAAACAATCCCCAAATGAAAGGAAAGGAGGAAGTCCCAGAAAGAATGCTAAATGAAATGGAGAAAACTCAACTATCAGATTTTGAGTTCAAAGCAATGGTTGTCAGGAAGCTCCATGAGCTCTCAATGAGCTACCAGAAATTACAGGGAAGCGATGATGAACTCACTGCAAACTATATCAACATGAAACAGGAAATAGAAATTATCAACAAGGGCCAAGAGGAAATGAAGAATATAATTTCTGAACTGAAGAATACAGTGGAAGGAATGAAAAGTAGAATTGATGAAGCAGAAGATTGGATCAGCCAGTTGGAGGACCAAGTAGAAAAAAACACCCAGAAAGAGTAAGAAAAGGAAAAGAGGCTCAGAAAGAATGAAGAGGGATTAAGAGAAATGTGAAGCAATGTGAAATATAATCATGTCCATATAATAGGGATACCAGAAGGAGAAGAAGAAGAGCAAGGGATAGAAAACCTATTTGAAAAAGTAATGATGGAAAACTTCCCTAATTTGATCAGAGAAAAAGGCACACAAGTCCAGGAAACACAGAGAGTTCCAATCAAGAGGAACCCAAAGAGGCCCACTTCAAGACACATCATAATTAAAATGGCAGGATTCCAAGACAAAGGGAGAATCTTAAAGGCAGCAAGGGAGAAAAAGTAAGTAACATACAAGGGAGACCTGATTAGGTTAGCAGCTGACTTCTCAATGGAAATGCTCCAAGCCAGAAGAGAATGGCAAGAAATATTCCAAGTAATGAGAACCAAAGGCCTGCAACCAAGACTACTTTACCCAGTAAGGCTTTCAATCAAGACAGAAGGCCAAATAAGGAGCTTCCCAGACAAAAGAAGTCTAAAAGAATACACCTCTACCAAACCAGTTCTGCAAGAGATGCTAAAGGGACTGCTCTAAGGAAAGGAAGGAAAAGAGAGAGAGAGGGGGGAACACAGGCACGAAAATGGCAATGAATAAGCACCTATCAATAATAACCTTAAATGTAAATGGATTAAATGCTCCAATCAAAAGACACAGAATAACTGAATGGATAAGAAAGCATGACCCACACATATGCTGCCTACAAGAGACCCACCTCAGGACAAAAGGCCTACATAGATTCAAAATGAAGGGCTAGAAACAAATTTTCCAAGCAAAGGGACAGGAAAAAAAAGCCAGGGTAGCAATACTCATATCAGAAAAATAGACTTCAAAAGAAGAGCCATAAAGAGAGACCCAAAAGTTCACTTCATAATACTCAAGGGAACAACCCACCAAGAAGACATAAACATTGTAAATATATATGCACCCAACATAGGATCACCTAAATACATAAAGAAAATCTTAGAGGACTTCAAGAAAGATATTGACAGCAACACAATTATAGTAGGGGATTTTAACACCCCATTGTCAAAAATGGACAGATCTTCCAAACAAAATATCAACGAAGATATTGTGGCATTGAACAACATTCTAGATGAAATGAACTTAACAGATATATAGAGAGAGAGCCATTCATCCCAAAGAAACTAAATACACATTTGTTTTCAAATGCACATGGAACATTTTCAAAGGTAGACCACATGATAGGACACAAAACAAGCCTCAACAAATTCAAGAAAATTGAAATCATACCAAGCATTTTCTCTGACTACAAGGGACCGAAACTAGAAACCAACCCCAATGGGAAAAACCCCGAATCCTCAAAATCATGGAGATTGAATAGCATGCTATTAAACAATGAGTGGGTCAAGAATGAAATTAGGGAGGAAATCAAAAAGTTTCTGGAAACAAACGAAAATGAACTCACAACAACCCAAAACTTATGGGACACAGCAAAGGCAGTCCTCAGAGGGAAGTTCATAGTGATACAGGCCTACCTAAAAAAGATAGAAACATTTCAAACAAACAACTTAACCCTATGCTTACAAGAACTCAAGGAACAACAACAAAGACAGCTCAGAGCAACTAGAAGGAAGAAAGTAACCAAGATCAGAGCAGAATTAAATGACAGAGACTAAAAGCACAATTCTAAGGATCAATGAGTCCAGGAGCTGCTTCTTTGAAAAGATAAACAAAATTGACAAGCCTTTAAGCAGGCTCATCAATGAAAAAAGAGGACCCAAATAAACACAATCAGAAATGAAAGAGGAGAGATTACAACTGACACCACAGAAATACAAAGATTATAAGAAATTACCATGAAGAAATGTACGCCAAGAAATTTGAAAACCTAGGTGAAACAGACAAGTTTCTAGAAAAATATAATCTTCCAAAACTCAATGAAGAAGCAGCAGAAAGCCTGAACAGACCAATAACAGCAGATGAAATTGAAGCAGTAATCAAAAAACTCCCGACACACAAAAAGCCCTGGACCAGATGGTTTCACACGAGAATTCTACAAAGCATTTAAGGAAGAGCTAACCTCTATCCTTCACAGACTATTTGAAAAACTCAAAATGATGGAAGACTCCCAAACTCTTTTTATGAAGCCAGCATCATCCTAATCCCAAAACCAGATAAAGACACAACAAATAAAGAAAACTTCAGGCCAATATCGCTGATGAACATAGACACTGAAATCCTCAACAAAATATTGGCAAACCGCATCCAACAATACAGTAAAAAGATTATACACCATGATCAAGTGGGATTCATCCCAGGGATACAAGAATGGTCCAACATTTGCAAATCAGTAAATGTAATACATCACATAAACAAAAAAAGACAAAAATCACATGATCATATTAATAGATGTAGAAAAAGCATTTGATAAGGTATAGCACTCATTTATGATAAAAACACTCAGCAAAGTGGGAATAGAGGGAGCATTCCTCAACATAATAAAGGCCATATATGAGAGACCTACAGCCAACATCATACTCAACAGGCAAATACTAAAATCTTTCCCACTAAGATCAGGAACAAGACAAGGTTGTCCACTTTCACCACTTCTTTTCAATATAGTATTGGAAGTCTTAGCCATAGTGATTAGACAAGAAAAGGAAATAAAAGGCATCCAAATTGGAAAGGAGGAAACAAAACTATCATTGTTTGCAGATGGCATGATAGTGTACATAGAAAATCCTATAGACTTGGCCAAAGAGCTGCTCAACCTAATAAATGAATTTGGCCAAACAGCTGGATACAAAGTCAATATCCAGAAATCAAAGGCATTTTTGTTTAGCAACAATGAAACAGCAGAAGCAGAAATCAAGAAAAAAAATTCCATTTGATATAGCAAAAAGAAAAATAAAATACCTAGGAATAAACCTAACCAAAGAGGTAAAAGACCTGTATTCGGAAAACTACACAACCCCGAAGAAAGAAATCAAGGAAGACACAAACAAATGGAAACACATACTGTGTTCATGGATTGGAAGAATTAACATCACCAAAATGTCCATAGTATCCAAAGCAATTTACAGATTCGATGCAATACTTATTAAAGTACCAATGGCATATTTCACAGACATAGATCAAAAACTTCAAAAATTTATATGGAACCATAAACAACCCCAAATAGCTGCAGCAATTTTGAGAAAGAAGAGCAAAGTAGGAGGGATCACAATACCTGTTACCAAACTGTATTACAAGGCTATGGTAATAAAAACAGCCTGGTACTGGCATAAAAACAGGCACATGGACCAGTGGAATACAACAGAGAGCCCAGAAATAAACCCAAGTCTCTACAGTCAAATATTCAACAAAGGGGGTAGCAACATAAAATGGAGTAAAAATAGCCTCTTCAACAAGTGGTGTTGGGAGAACTGGACAGCTACGTGCAAAAAAAATGAAACTTGAGCACCAACTTACACCATACGCAAAAATAAATTCAAGGTGGATAAAAGATTTAAATATAAACTGGGACACCATTAAAGTCCTAGAGGAGAACATAGGCAGGAAAATCTCAGATATTTCACACAGCAACATTTTTACTGCTATGTCCCCTAAAGCAAGGGACATAAAGGAAAGAATAAACAAATGGGATCTCATCAAAATAAAAAGCTTCTGCACAGCTAAAGAAAACAGTATTAAAATAAAAAGAGAACCAACTGTATGGGAAAACATATTTGCCAATGATACCTCAGACAAGGGTTTAATCTCCAAAATATATAAAGAACTTACACAATTCCGCTCTAAGAAGACAGGCAACCCAATTAAAAAATGGGGAAAGGACTTGAACAGACACTTCTCCAAGGAGGACATACAGAGGATCCAGAGACACATGAAAACATGCTCAATATCGCTAGCTATCAGAGAGATGCAAATTAAAACCACAAGGACATACCACTTCACACTGCTCAGAATGGCCATCATAAACAAAGCAACAAACAACAAGGGTTGGAGAGGTTGTGGAGAAAAGGAAACCCTAGTGCACTGTTGGTGGGATTGCAGACTGGTACAACCACTATGGAAAACAGTATGGAATTTTCTCAGAAAACTAAAAATGGACCTACCTTTTGACCCAGCAATCCCACTGCTAGGATTATATCCTACGAACCCTGAAACACAATCCAAAAGAACCTACGCACCCCAATGTTCATAGCAGCACAATTTACAATAGCCAAGTGTTGGAAGCAACCTAGGTGCCCATCAGTAAATGAATGAATCAAGAAATTATGGTACATTTACACAATGGAATTCTATGCAGCAGAAAGAAAGAAGGAACTCCTACCCTTTGCGACAGCATCGATGGAACTGGAGAGCATTATGCTAACTGAAATAAACCAGGTGGTGAAAGACAAATACCATATGATCTCACCTTTAACAGGAACATAATCAACAAAACAAATAAACAAGCATAATATAACCAAAGACACTGAAATTGAGAACAGGCTGACAGTCACCAGAGGGGAGAGGGGAGGGAATTTCAGGGGAAAAGGGAAAGGGTTTGGAGCAACAAGTATGAAACACACATGGACAAAAACTAGTGGCGGTGGATATGGGAGGGAGGTGAGGAGGGTTGGGGCAATGGGCTGGGACAGGAGCAAAAGACACATAACTGTACAAGAACAACAATTAATATTTTTAAAAAAGGACATGTAAACCATAAAAAAGAAACAGTCAAAAGTTAAGGGTACACTAACTAAAATGAAGAATAATTTACAGGGACTCAGCAGTAGAGTATATGAAGCCAAGAATCAAATAAGTGATTTGGAACACAAAGAAGCATAAAACACCCAATCAGAACAGAAAAAAAAAAAATCCAAAAAAATGAAGACAGTGTAAGGAACCACTGGGAAAACTTCAAGTACAACAACATTTGCATCATGAAGATGCCAGAAGAAGAAAAAGAGCAAGAAATTGAAAACATATTTGAAAAAATAATGACAGAAAACTTCCCTAACCTGGTGAAGGAAATAAACATGCAAGTCCAGGAAGCACACTTAGTTTCAAACAAGATGAACCCAAAGAGGCTCATACTAAGACACATCATAATTAAAGTGCAAAAAGTTAAAGACAAAGAATCTTAAAATCAGTGAGAGAAAAGCAATCAGTTGCCTACAAGGGAGATCCCATAGACTGTCAGCTGATTTCTCAACAGTAACTTTGCAGGCCAGAATATAGTCAATGATATTCTAAAAACTATGTATGGTGTCAGATGGGTACCAGATTTATTGAGATGATCACTTGGTAAGTTATATATTGTCTAATCATTGAGGTGTGCACCTAAAACTAATATAATATTGTATGTCAACTATAATTAAAAAATAAAAATGATTTGAGTTAAAAAATGATTCATCCATGTTTTCTGCTTCCATGATTTCAATTTTACAATTAAATCTCTGATCTGCTTGTTATTTATTTTGGAGTAGAGTTTAAGATAGAGATTCGGTTCTATTTTTCTTTCAAATGGTTAAATCAGCTATCACAACACCATTTACAGAGTAAATGTAACCACTGATTCAAAATGTCACCTTTATCATATATGAAATATTCATATGTACTTGCATTTATTTCTGCGCTTTTTGTTCTATTCCACTGATCTGAATGTCTATCCCTGCACCATAGCCACCCTGATTTAATCACTATAACTACATACTGTATTTTCATATTTGGTGAGGTGAGGCCACTCTCATTTTTCTTCTTTTTCAAAAACTTTCTGCCCATCCTAGCATGTATATTCTTCCAAGTGAACTAGAGCATCATTTTTTCCAGGTAAAAAAAATTCAAAGTAACTTACTTTGATAGGGTTTCTATTTTATTATAGGTTAAGGAAAATTGTTATCTCTATAATACTGAGTATTTCTTTTGACAAACAAGGTATATATTTCTCTTTATTAAAGTCCTTTATATTACTCTAGAATTTTTCAATGTTCTTTAGATGATATATAAGATGCAATATGTATAACTATTAAGTCAGTTACTCAGATCAACAGATGTAAGTACTGATATTCACATAAAAATAGGTTGAAAATAAAATCTGGTTGGTCTAAGTCCACACCAATTTGAATGCCTCTAGCAGTTTGGTCATTCCTAGGATTTCCGTTTTGTGAACGTTTTCAGCACTCTGGAGAAGCAGAGAATAAGCTGAGGGGGGAAGCTCCTGTTCTCTGGCATTTAAACAGGAAGAATGTCTAGTTCAAGTTCTCTTTTTGTAGACTCAAAAACTGAGATGCAATTTCAAAAGGTACTCGTCCACTTTCTGGAGAATCAGACAGCGCCTGTAGCTTCTGACACCCAGTGCCCTTTTTCAGACACCAGGCTGTCCCTCCTGCTGCAGCAGATAACTCATCACTCTCTGCATTTAAGACTGAGGTTTGCAAAAAGGCTTAAGTCACATGCAAACAAAAGTACAGTGTTAAATATGAAAAATTCTACTTCTATGTTCAGAAATTTAACTCTATTATAATTTCATGATAACTAACATTATAGATGTGTATGTTTTCTTATTTTCTAAATTTATGAAACCTTACCAAACTGACTGCTGACACTTGCAAGTGCTTACCTTGTCTATTAAGTGCATCACGGCACTGAGCTGTTCATCAGAGTTCTCTGTGGCCACTTTCATGCTGATGCTGTGAAGCACTCTGTTGAGAATGTCACCATCCAGGGGCTGCTGGAGCTGATCCGCAAGCCCCCAAATGGCCTGCAAATCTGCGTCGGACACAAGCGTGATGTTGGCAGTCCCATACACTTTATCAATTCTGGCACCACCTTTTGGGTCAAAAAGCACAATCTGGAAGCGTTTAGGAAATGGATTTAAAGACCCTGTCTCTGGGGTTAAGATGACATCCACTACGGTGTTTCTCTGGCCAGGTTCAAAGACCAAGGTGCCTTCAGTTCTCACAAAATCCTTCCCAGAAATAGCTGGAGATATGAGAGCACGACCCATTGTTTCAGCACTCCTCAGCTCCTGGAAATTAAACAACATGCTTCAGTAAGGCTGCGGCACCTCCTCTCCTGTCTTAAACTCTTACTCCTTAAACGCATCCTTTTTCTCTCAAGCACACTGATGGGCCATAACAACATTACAAGTGAATCATTGGGTTTTATACTTTTTCTAATCTCCTAAGCTAAGTTAGAGGGGAAAGAGTACACCATACAGTGATGAGGTTAGGAAAAACAGATACCTTTGAGTAGAGCAAGAAAGAGAATGACAACTGTCACTACTGCCTCACAGAACTTCTGCAATTGGGGACACACTAAAAATTGTGCTATAAATAACACATGCCACAAACTGTAAGTATGGAGAAAAAGAGGAAATATTTACATTTTCATTTTTACCTAGAAATGTGGGGGAGATGGGATTTGGGGATGAGTAAAGAGAAAGCAGAGGGATGAAAGGAAGAAACAGGAGAAATTGGTTATCTTGTTATTTTTACTTAGATAAGAAAATATCCAAAGGAATAAGGACCTTGGGCCTATATACTTCTGAATTCTTTCAAACTATGGTTGTTGCAAGTTTTTTGCAAATTGAAGCATGAGAACTTAGTCAAGGAAGAACCAAAGTAATATGCAGATATTTACTAATGAGCAAACAAATATTAAACTCCTAATACCTGCCAGGTGACGTACTGTGGATGCAGATATGAACAGAACACCTGCCCTCATGGAACCTAGCAGAGGGCACAGATAGTATAAAAGTTATAGAATTAACAACATGACTTTACATGAAGATGAATTCTATGAAGAAGAGCAGGGCTAGGTCTGGGCCTGCAGGGTGGTGATAAGGGTACTATTTTAAATAAGGTTGCTCAGTGAAGCTCTTGATGTGATATTTGAGCAGAGACCTCAGTGATATAAGGAAACAGGCCACATAATGATTTGAGAGGAAATATTCTAGGCAGAAGGAATAGCAATTACAAAGGTGCCAAGGAAGAGCCATAAGGACAATATGGTTGGAAAAACAACAAAAGTACAAGAAGTTGGCATCAGAGAGGGGGCAGGGCCAGATCATGCACCAGGTGTGGCAGTAAGACACTGGGGGATCCCAGGAGAGTGACACATTATATTTCACATTTTTATGACTCATCTGGCTACATGCATAGTAGGCTATGGCAGGGGATATGCATGGGGCAGGAAGAGATAGAAGGTTTTTGCATTAGTTCATGCAAAAAACAATGGTAACTTGAAGTAGGTTTGTACGAGTAGAAAGAGGGATATGAGCTCAGATTGGGAATATTCTTTGCCAAGTCAGTAGGTGGAGAGGAAGAGGAGAACTGAGGATGTTTACTTCAATGAATGATGGAAAACTGGGAAAATATTGTCCAGGGAGAACTCAGGAGTTATTTAGTATATATATTAAGCTTCAGATGCTTTTTAGACATTCAAATGAGGATGTCAAGCAGAAGCAATCAGATATATGACTCCAGATCAGGATGGCAAAGAGGCTGGTGATAAAAATCCAGCAGTTCCTATTTTACAGATGACATTTGAAGAAAACAGATCTGGATGGCCAGCCTAGACAGTACATCTTCATGCACCCCACGATTTATTGGTTGTGAAGACCAGCTAGGCAACAGGAAAGAGCTGCCAGTGAGGTGAGGGCTGAGAGCAAGTAAGGAGACTGCTTCAGAAGCCCAAAGGAGAAGAGGATGCTTCCAGAAGGAGGAAGTGACCAAGTGCATAAAAAAATGAAAAATCCATGAAGATAAAAGGTTTTTTAGAATACCTGCCTCAAAATGATAAAAGAAAACAACTTGTAGAAGGAAATGACACAAAAGCCTATCATCTTCTGATTGGATAAGTAGCCGCTGGAATACTCTGTCATCATGATAGTGAAAGAATGACACACATAACATGCACATTTCTCAGAAACGTGTTCTTGACAAAAGAAATGCACCATAAAAAAATACAACTGGCAGAATGTCATTTGCATAATTTCCAAAATGGATAACCTAAACAGCATATGGTAGATGGTGAAACTATAAATAAAAGCAAGATAAAAACATGAAATTCAGGATACAGGTTACCTGCAAGATGGGGAGAGGTTATCCTGCAAGGAAAATGCAGGCTGGCATCAGAGAATGGTTCACAGCAGCTAGTTCTGTGATCCTCATAAAGATGAATTTCGTAAGCTAGGTGGTGGTGACTTTGTTACTATAAACTGCACATATACATCTGTCTACTGTTTTCTGGTAGGATTTCACAATTCAGACATTCAAAGAAAATGGAACAACCAATATGTTCTTGTATTTATAAAATACATATAAAAATGAGAAGCACTATGTAATTTAAAAGAATGTGAGAATAAGAAGGAAAGGCATGTTCTTTCATGAGCTTGTATGCTGTGGGCTAGTACACACACATATATAAATAAAAGGGTTTTAAATTGGTTTGCAAGTCTGGCTTAGCCATAGGCCTGCTGAATTTCATGATAATTGAAATGGGTGGTATTTTCATTATCTCAAAACTTTATATCCCTTAACTTTTTGTCTCGAATACGTAGACATAATGCCAAAACTATAGTATTTATGTACTGGGAATGCTGACCTACCACAGGGTATGTATAATATACTACAACTAGTGTTTTAACTACATTTCCAAAATCTATTCTAAAAAAGTAAGATGAAGACTGATATCACTGTAACAGAACAGCAACTTGGTCCATAATTTTTTTTTTTTCATTCTTGCCAGCTAGTGGAAAAAAGAATTATATGTCCTTCTCTTCCAATAATGTGCTAGCATTCAGAGAGAGAAAATGCAAGGGCAGTGAAGCAACAGGAAAATAAAATAATAGCAAGGAAGTGACACATTTATTTCTAATCTTTGAAATTAAACTTTTAATTTGGAGATAACTGTAGACACATGCAGTTATAAGAAATAACGGACCGATATCCTGCACCCTTTGCCCGGTTGCACTGGCTGGTAACCTTCTGCGTAGCTGTACTGGACCACAGCTGACGCTGACAATGGCACAGCTGATGTACAGAACACTCCCATCACCACGGGATCCTTCATGTTGTTACAAGGTTATAAAAATGCTACGCGTTTCATGCTAGTGGCAGCATGTGTTTTGCAAGGAATCATTTATGACAAATGTAGACAGAATATAAATAAATATGATAGAGATAGGGGCACTCAGATTCCTATTTTGGCAACTTCAATCCTTTCTCATCTCAGTGCATAAAGTAGGTTAAAGTGTGCCTCAAATCTCTTTATCATCTGTTCATCTCCAGTCCCCTTCCTGCATTCTACAAAGTAGTGAGCCTATGGTGATACATGTTTCGTGGGAGAAGAAGAATGAAATGCATATTTCTTCTTATTTCTCTTCCTAACTTAACTGCTCAGAAAAAAAAATACAAAAATCTCTCTACTATGAATCATTCTTATTGTGCTCATAGCTATTTATAACGGAGTTTATTTCTAGATTCTCATACAATAGAGAGTTCTGTCTCCTCGTGTGCCAAGCTGCGGACTCTGTCATTAAGACAAGCTTTTCTGCCTGTCAAACTCTCACGATAAGTCACTAGCGAGGACTCCCATCCTCACCTCCCATCCCTGATTCACTGACTGCTACAGCAAACTGGCTCCACAGATATGCCCTATGCAAAAAATGTTCTACGTTTGAGCCACCCAATGGTGACATAACCAAGCATATTTTAAACAGCACCTTTTAAAAACAAAACAAAAACAAAATCTTTGAAACCTTGAGGCCTACCAAGCCACCAGGTTTGGAATCTTTCAAACAGGGGAAATGGTGGTGCTGTCGAAAATAGCAGTTTTCATATTGTGGGTTTCTTGGAGTTATTTATATGAGTCAAGGAGAACAAAATACAGGGCAAGTTCCAATCCCCAGAATCATGCTTTAAGCAGAGGAGATAATACTTTTGTTTTAATGAGGTAGAATTTTGCTGCTAAAACAAAGTTTAAAAAGCATTGCTGGGAAGGTGTATGGTGTTGCCTGGGCCAAGCCCAGCATCTGGTTACTTCAGGTTACATGGTTTCTCTCTCTTCTGAGTCCCTGACACCTACCTGCTCCTTCTCTTTCACCTGGGCTCACCTAATAGGATGGATATAAAAGTGGCAGGAAGACAACATGTACTTATGGATTTAAAGAAACATAAAGATCAGTTAGTGTCTGAGGTGCTGGGAAATATTTTCAACTAGTTCAGGTACAAACAATAATGAAGACGCTTACTTTTCATTTCTGGTTTTATACAGTTACACTTTGAAGAAATTTTAATTCTCTAGAAATCATATAGAACAGATTTATGCAAGACAGTTTGCATTGCACAACCACATTTTTCAAAAGAAAGAAAAATATGAAAGAATATCATTTTAAAACATGATCCAAGTGGAAATAATTGAACTGTTTCAAGGATGAAGCTTAATGTAATAAATATAATGTGAATTCTGATAGAATCATAAGAAAATAACATACTGATTATTCTTCCTTGCATCACACATGCTATAGTTAAAGAAGAAAATCTTAATGTATCTCAATATATTTCCCACGCTTACCTGAGTAGTGAAGTTAACTGACACCATCAGTGCTGTCCCGGCGTCTCTGGCTACCTGCAAACTGATTAAAGTGGCCTTTTTATGAGCCACTGGCAGCCGAGAACCCACAGAAAAATACACAAGGCTCCAAGGTTCATCGCTCTGTAAGAACTTAATCCGTGCAAATCTGGCACTATTGTTTATTGCTGCTCCAGCAGTTACTTCATACAGCTCCACAAAAAAATATACCTCAACCTGTGGTACCTGATGATGAAAAAAGAAGGAAAAAAGATGATAACTAATTTTTCTATTTTTAGATAATTCTGATGTTAAGAATTAGTACTATTCATATACATAATTACAGAAAAAAGTATATTTAGAAATACAGTATATATAATTACAGAATTAAAATCTTATATTAGATTGCCATGAAACTTACTTTTTTGGGCCCTTCTGTAAGAAACACTGTTACTCTCCCTGGGTAAGCTTCTTACTATAAAATCAATGTCAGGAGACAATCTATGTGTACTTCAGTAAGCAAAAGGATAAATAAAATACATTCACACAATGAAATGCTATTTAACAGTTAAAAGTGAACTATTTCAATACTTTTCAGTATGGATGGATCTGATAACGTTAATGAGCAAAAAAAATCAGGTTGCATGATGATATGTACAGCATGATACAATAAATGTAAACCTAAACATTATATAAAGCTTACTATGCATCCTTAATGGATACATATGTATTTACATATTTAAAAATTAAAGTGCCCTGACTAGGTGGCTCAGGTCCCAGGGTTGGGTGGAAGGCAGGGCAGGGCCTGGCGTTGGAGAATGTCCCTTGAGGCAGAGGAAAAAAGAGAGAGTCAACTTTGTCAGAAAGGTTTTATTTTTAAAGGGTTAAACATAAATATGACAAAATATTGATAATAGTAAATTTGGTAATTTTATGTATTTTCCAAAATTCAATATCAAATAAGTCTAAATTTAATCTGTTGATTATAGTTTATTCATGTTTCACTGCAGTTCTTTCCCAACAATCTCAAATAGTTCATTTTCTAAAGCTGGCATTCAATTTCATCACATCCTGTCAATCACCTGTTTTTACTTACTTGCTCTTCTAGCTTCCTGTCATAACTCAAGCTACACTGATGCACTTCCAACTGCATCTGTCATTGTCTAATCTGGCAACAACGCATCATTTTCATTTATCAGCAAGGGCCTCATTCATTTGTTCTGTGACAATTTTAATGAGACTTATAATGTTACTTATGTCATGAAATAATACAATAAACTCTTTAATATTACCCAAAACAAGTCATGTGTTAGTCACACCATAAATGAATTTAATTTCCCTTTATAATCTGAAGAAATAAACAGCTTTCCTATGGCACATATCATTCTTTACAATTCAACATCAATAAGTATTAAAACATAAAGAGAGCTGTACTCTTCTCACTTTTGAGAAATGACTTTGGCAGCTATGTTAAACTAAAACACTACAGAAGTACGGGTAATTTTATTCAAGAGCTATCATTCCCTAATGGTCAAGTGAGATTGAATTCGCAATGGTTTCATTTAATTAAAGATTTCAGCACTATATTATTTTATTTTTCAGCATATTACATTACAACAGAGACTCTTGTCTTTAGTTTCCAGTAAAATATGTCTTCTCATTGTGATGATGATTAGAATATTACTTATAACCACTTAGAGTCAAAATATATTATAATCTCAATAAGGAACCATCTAAAATTGAACCATGTACAGATGGATGTCAACATATATTCAACTACAGACAAAAAGAAATCATCCAGTCTTACAAAGAAAAATATGATTCAAACAATATTCTGGAAATATATTGGGAAATCAAAACTCACAGATCGTATTTAAACCTCTCTAGACTTGAGTATGACTGTAGACTGCACAAGAACCTATTCCATGTGGACTGCCAGCAGGCCCCTTTCCTAGTGAGGTCAGAAGCGCTCCAGGCTAATCTTTTGCCCAACTAGTATACAATGATTTTTCCTGGGTCCATATTTGCTCAGTAGCAGTCAATCAAAGTAATAACAAAACTGTGTCTTAGTTACTTAAATATTTTTAAAATATTTGAAACATATTTAAACAATCTGTTTAAACAGAATTTGTGGGTTAATAATGTGTTTCCTAAGTTAATTAACTATTACCTTTATACATTTTTCAAATAAAGAAGTATTAGATAAAACAGCAGAGAAAGGGGAAGTTCAAAAGACAAGTTTTAATCATGGCTGAGTAATTCACTAGGTAGGGCAACTTACTTAAATTCTTCATAACTTGAAAATGAAAGTACTGAATAACTGTAGAGATGACAATTGGAGATATCATAGAGTAGAAAAACTTAAGAGTTGAGGGTCAGCAGATTGGATTGCGTTTAGGAGAAGCCACCATTAATCAATGGTATAATTCCATGAATGAATGGATTGTTCGTTGTGTTGTGATGTTTCAACTCCCCCACCACTAGTTTCACAGCACCTATTACTTAATCTCTAAACTGCCTCAGGCTCCACTCCCATCCATGGTGGATAATAGTTACACCAGCCTTCTCTTATGAAGGGCCAATTCCTTTCCGAGAACTGTGTGAAGAAACTCTCATCCATCTAATTTACTCTAACAGCACCTATTACTAACTCCAACAAACCTGGGAGGCTCAGGAAGGCTAAGTAACTTATCTAATGTCATCTGGTTAATCAGTGGAAGAGCTGAGATTTGAATCTGATCATTTCTATTATCAGAGCCCAAACTCTTAACACCATACTACCTCCCAGAACAAGTGCAGTGTCCTTTGATAAAAAATAAAGAGATGGTTCTTAGATCAAAAGTCAAAGAACAGTTAGTTGTGCTGCTCTAGTGAGACCACCAAATAATCTCAAAGTCCACTGCAGAAGCACGTGGCTGCAGAACCAGCTTCATTTATATGTCTAGGGATCAGGTTATCAGAAATGAAGAGTTTGTACCACATGAGCAATAAGTTTCCTTCTAGTGAAAAAAAGTAATTGTTAAAATGCATATTAGAAGCTCATACTACTTTTTTAAAAGATAATTTTCCATTCTTCTGTGAATATAATCTTCCCTCTTTTTGAATTTTCTGTTACTGAAACTGGCATGTGTATTCCTCTTGCCTATGCCTTTCCTTTTAACAGCTGAGAAGACAATAAAAACACAATGCCTTGAAAATTAGCTGCAGTATAAACTCAGCTCTATGATTTGAAAAAGGAGAAATTAGGAGAAATAGAGGTGACATCAGATTCTGTCTCTTGTCTAAGTGAAACTACTTGCATATAGGCTCAGGAGCATTTCTCATACTAGGAAAAATATATACACAGTTTAACATCCTATGTACTTCTTACTATATTCTCTTAAACCTTAATTATAATATCTTTAGTATCTAGGAATTTCCTTAGTATTCTCCTGCAAGAAGGGTGAGCTCAGAAGCAGCAGTCTCTTCTCTCACCTACATTCTAACTTTCCTGTTTACCTTGCTTTCAGCTTCTGTAAACAACCTCTGTTTGACTCTCTTCCTTTCTCTCTCCCTCCTGCAGGTAGAGATCCCTTCAAACTGTCTTAAAGTGCAGTTATCCAGATGGTTTTAATTTAATGAAATCTTTCCAGGAGCCTAATCCACCAAAAATCTTACTTGAAATAAAATGCTCCAACAGAATTTTCAATAACTCATGTATGCAACACATATTTATGGAGGATGATGGGAGGAATACAGCTGAGATCCAATAGTCAAGACAAAATTAAATTTTGACCCTGCATAAAACCAATGACTTTCAGAAGAAAGGAACAGATAGTCTTTGCAATTTAGAGAATTAAGGCTTCTAACTGGAGATATTACGGAAGGCATCATGGAAGAAGAGGTATTCCGATCAGTCCTGAAGGGAGAGTTAGTAAATGTAGGGTTGTGGGGGTTGAGAAGGCATAAACCTATTTGAACAAATGCACAGAAGAAAATTTAAATGTTTTCAAGTAGAATAACATGATCAAATATTTTGAATATTGTCATTTCAGTTCCTCCTTTTCAGTGTGATAGGAAGTATTAGTAGCTAATGAAACTCCCATTCATGAAAAGTAAAATACAGTAATATGTTAAATTAGAAAAAAATCAGTGGGAATTCAGTATTTTAAAAACTTATTTTTCAAACTGTATCACTACCAAGATGGTCTACAGCAGCACTTTTGCCAACCAGTAACTCTCACACATACCCCTAGATCATGGATTTAGATCTCTGAAATTTTTTCTCATGAAAAAATCAAGTTCTTGGACAGTCATTAATTGGATGGCTTAGATCAGGAAAAATCAGGCTGGCGGTGGCATATATGTTAATCCTATTTAAAAAATAAACTTCCAGAGATTTTTAAAGCAAAATGAAAAGACAGAAGACCAGCTTTAATAGAACTTTCAGTGACAGGATGTGACTGTTTAAGTAGCAGAAACAAAATCATTTAGTAATTAAAATTAGTTGAATTTGAGTCTTTAAAAAAATTTGTGTATAAGTGGATCTGCATCGTTCAAACCCATGTTGTTCAAGAGTCAACTGTATTTTTGATCCGCAGTTCAGAATCCACAGACGTAGAGAACTGACTTAGGTTGGAAGTGCATTTCAACTTCAAGGACAGTTGGTATCCCTAACCTCAGCATTGTTCGGGGTCAGCTGTAACTATATTTGTGCATGCTTTTTATGTTGTTTTAAGTGTCTGACATGTACAAAGAAACTATGATATTTCTGAACATTCATCATATTATGAGTAGTTTTTGTATTAAGTATTTGAGATTAATAAATTAATTCATAGACAAAAAGGAAATACTACTGAGCATTCCTTAGGTATTAAAGTATCACAGAATGGTCATTTTTTTAAAGCCACATTTCATTACTCAATGATTAAATCTCTGTTAGGTCATTTGTGACCAATACCATCTGAATAATGCAGATTCCTCTGGAAAGGGGAGGATACCTATCTCCTAAGTGCTGTGTGCAACACGAACCAACAGAAATTTACCCAAAGGCTCACCAAGCATGGCCTCTCTGCCTCCTTACGTAGATCAAAACTGAACTTTAACAATATGTGAATACAGAATGAGAGAACTTTCACCCTATAATAAAATATATACATATAATATCAAATCTATAGACATAATAAAAGCAAAATACTAAATATTCAGAGTAATCAGAGACACTAATTGGCTGAAAATGACTTTACGGATCATGAACACAATGAGCAGGCAGGCCAGGAAGAATCTCAGAAATGTGAAGAAACGGAAACAAAGAAAACTGTTGAGCTTTTTTTGAAAACAACTGAGATATAATTGACATATAATATGTATTAGTTTTAAGTGTACAATAATGAGTTTATTTACAAAAATTCTCTAATGAAACCAATTCTAAGTCAGAAGTCTGTCACCTAGCAAAGAGATTTCCACATTACAGCTAGACAAGACACAAAGAATCTTCGCATAACCAATGTGTAAGTTTCAATAACCTGGCTTTGAAATACTAATTCTAAAGAAATACAATTAGAAGTGGACAATATTGTACCTCATCATTTCTTACCTTCCCCGGTTTGAGCTCCATGATGATAAAGCACTTTGTTTGACCCACTGTACAGGTTGTAGTCCCTGACACAGAGAGAAGTTCATCCCTCAGGTTCACACCATCCTTCTGGAGCACAGCGGCTGTTTTGTTAAATGTGACTCGCCAAAAGACCTTGACGTCTTCAAAGGCCCTAGGAACAAAGCAAAACCTATGCAAATGCAGTAACAGAGTATGTTATCCAGTCTAATGCAGAATGTGTTATCACTGTGCCCGGGTGCACCTCTTCATCCAAAGCATAGCACTTTACGTGGCATTCTCTGACCACACTCTGTTCAACACAGAGTAAGTATTTATTGAACTACTGCATATCAGAAATGTGAAAATGAATATTTTTCTGCCTACTATGCCTATTATGTATCAGAAATATGGAAATAAAAGTAATAGAGAACTTTTGCCTTCAAGTAAACATTCCTCATTTGTCTTTTAACAAGAATTCTTCTAAAGGAAAAACACTATTGCTAAAAATGGTTGTTATAAAAATAAAGAGCAAAAGGTGAACTACATTTTCGGTGATTATGTAGGCCCAAAATGGAAAACATAATATATATACATGTACATGTGTACAGACCTAGTACATGTATGAGGTCTGTCCAGAAAGTCTCCAGCCATGTAATATGAAAAATAGAGACATTTACTGAAGAAGAGATAAGATACAATAAACATTGTACACAGGACAATGACGCCTCAGTCCCCTTCAAAGTAGGCACCTTGGGACCTCACAGTTCTCCCAATTGCCATCAGTTGCCCTGTCATATTTTCCTGAATCTCATTGATGGTCTGGAATCTCTTCCCTTTCAAAGGTGATTTTAGTTTTGGGAAAAACCACAAGTTGCAGGGCACCAAATCCAGGCTGTAGAGGGACTGAGTCACGTGGGAGATTTGATGTTTCACCAAAAAACTACATAAGACATGATGCATGAGCAGGAACATTGTCGTGATGAAGTTACTAGTCACCTGCTGCCCATAGCTGCAACCTTCTGAATCATCCAAATATTTTCCTTAGAGGAATGATCAAGCTTAACGCAAAATCTGATGCAGATTCATTGCTCCACTCTTTCAGTCATTTTGAATGTGATGGCCACACAGTACATATGTTCCGTCAACGGCATCTACTGCCCCCACTGACTAGTACAGTAAAGTTGTCATTATTCACCCATGAGCATTCCAGTCCACTCTCCTTGGCTGCCACGTTACAATGATGTCGCACAAACCATTCTTGTTATATTAACAATGGTTGGATTTTTCCCAGACAGATCTTGTATATGATGAGCATTCAGAAGTTGTGTACTATACAATATTAAGCTGTAAGCAAAATTTTGGTACTCCAAGTATCCCTAACAGTAAATGGTTGTGTATGCAGAGTGATCAGACAATAGTAAATGTGATAAAGTGAAAACTTACATAATCTATACTTTGTGAAGTACAAAATGTTCAAGGTAGTCCTAAGTCATGCTCATAAACCAAGTGTGTTAAATCACAGACTAAGAACTAGAGCATCTAAGCAAGGACATGCTAGATTCCACACTACCTTCTATCAACATCCGATCCTGGCTCTACCATTTTATGAACTCAAATTAGATATACAGGCTGTTCTGTCTCCCACGTATATTCAAACATACCTGTTTGGCTGCCTTGTGACAGTGAGATGAAGTCTTTTCCTATCAGCTCCTTCACCCAGCTCAAGTCCTTTCTGGGACTCCTCACTGAATCCTATGATGCCATTTTGAAGATCACTTCCTAAAAAGAGAAATGCAGGGTAATAGTATACTTAAGACTTTAAAAGATCTCCAATGCTTCACTAATCTTTCCAGCTAAGATGGTATAAAAGTGAACTATTCACAAATAAGTGAGGGGAGCTACAATTTTTAAAGATCTGTACTAAAAATAGGCTAGAATATAAAATGATAACATTGAGGTTGCTAACACTTTGAGAACAGAAGACCAGAAAAAAGAAAAAAAGAAAATCCTACTCCCCACGCTAAGATACTTGCTCATCTCTCTCTGATGAGACTCTACATCTCATAGTCCTTGACATTTTCTATATGTTTACTGTTTGAAGTCAGTATATTGGCACAGAATGGAAGCTCTACCAGGGCAGCAAGCTGTATTCACTGCTGTATCCTCAGTACCACAAACAGTGGCCAGCACATTATGAGTGTTCAATAAATACCTATTAAAATAAATGAACTCCATTTAATTGATTTACCTTCCTACAAGGGAGTTGACCGAAAGGCTATTTATGCTACACATTCACTTATTTGCCCCAGAGAAAAACATCTATGAATTCTGAATAAAATACTACTCTGAGTGACACTTGATGTTACAGGCACCCTTGTACTACAAAATTGTGCTTAAAATGGAAAAGTAGGGTCCACACTATATGAAATGGTGCACTGTCTCCTTGAAGTGCCACCTCAAACTCTAAAACACTGTGGAGAACGTATCCCTGTTTGTATAGAAGAGCAGGGCAAGGGAGAACCATGAAATGGGCTTGTCAATACTCCAGTTAGCGTACGGCCTGGACAAGACCAGCTAAGCCACTTCAAGAAACATAGTACGATTTCAGAGGAAAACTGCAAATTATCACCAAACGATTTTATAAGATACATGAGGAACCTTTAAAAAAACTCATTGCATTTTTAAGCTATTGTAATATATGCATTTAATAGTACAAAAGCTATGTAATACACTGCCTTGGTCTAAAAATAGAACAAAAGAAAATAGTTTTAGTCAGTTACCCAAGAGATACAAGGAAATTCTTGATGATGAGATCTTAGACTTTGGGATGGATTACTGAAAGTGGTTGGGAAATTCAGAATGAAGTTTCAAAGCACGATAGGCAATTGTATATTGGATGACTAAATTAAATATATTCCGGAAGAAGAACATGGACTTAAGTATGTTTACGGTTGTCTTTATATTGTGAATGTATGGATTTATAGATTGTTCAGCTCTGAGGTAAGTGACATTTACAGTCCGTTAGAGTCTAGCCTGGTACTTTAGAACAACATCAAGTTTTCATCATGAATTCATGATTTGGGTCCATGCCACATGAAAATGATGTTTTTTAATTTTTTAATTTTTCAATTACAGTTTACTTTCAATATTATTTTGTATTAGTGTCAGGTGTACAGTGTAGTGGTTAGACAATCATATATTTTACAAAGTGTTTCCCATATTTCCAGTACCCACCTGACACCACACAGTTATCAAAGTATTATTGACTATATTCCCTATACTGTACTTTACATCCCTGTGACTATTTTGTAACTACCAATCCACGCTTCTTAATTCCTTCACCTCTTTCACCCAGTCCCCTAACCCTCCTCCCCTCTGGCAACCTCCAGTCTGCTCTCTGTGTCTATGAGTCTGGGAAAAATAATATTTTAATGAATAACTACAAGTTATTCAAGTAATTCACCCTTTAAATTAAAGGTAGAATGTTCTTATAAAAAATCCTGATAAAAAGTGGCTCATTTTTATATCCACCACTTCAAAGACAAACCTGTAATAACAATCATGGCAAAAGCTGCAAATCCAGTGTCATCCTTTCCCTTCACAATCTGTGCTCCCCCTCGAGGGTCTGTGAGAAACACATAGAAGAATTCCTGCCCCTCAGGCTCATCATCATCCAAAATCTGAAACAACACTTTCCGTTCTCTTTCTCCATCTACAAATGTAAGGACAAGAGTTTGTTCTTCAAAGTCCTCTTCCTCGACCGCCCATGTGAGGTTGGAAAGTCCAGAGATATCATGGAAGGGCAATGCATTTGGGTCCTTCTGAGCAGACCTTTCTCCAAACGTTTTAACTGTTACACTGACGTTGCCAGTAGTCCCTCCAGTTCTCCGGATAAGAACTTCTGCAGCATTAAATGTTCCATTCTTCATCTCCTCTTCAACATACACGACGGGCGGCCCAAGACTGAATGTTCCATGAATGAAAACATCTGCAGTTACCGTGGCTGTGTCTGGCTTGTCAGACGTGGGAGGTGCACCAGGAAGGGCGACGAGTTTGTCAGGGATCCCAGTTGCCTCAGTAATGATCGCAACCATTTCAGTCTGCTGTGGAACAACAGTTATCTTGGTCATGTCAGGGTGTGTGGTGGAGGAGTCCATCTCTATGGGAACGAGAGCTGTGTCCACTGTGATAGCCGCCGTGGTCTTGGGAAGAGAAACATCCATTCCCACCAGGCCATCGTTGTCCACTATTGTGACCACGGCCACACTGAAATCTAGATTCAGGCGTGGTCTCCAATTTGTTTGTGCAAACTTTTGTAACCCTCTAATTTCTACGGAAGTTAGGTTAATGTAAAAAAATTCTTCCACCTCAGGAAGGTGGTCATTAATAATGATTATTTCAAAATTAACCTCAGCTTGGAATTTTTGAAAAAGTAGCTCCCCATTGTGAACAGGCTCAAAATCTTCCAGGGGCTCCGCACTTCCTGCAGTTGTCTGATAGGAGACTTTAACAAGATTGCCGTGGAACCCGAAGAGCCTTTGCACCTGTAATCTGATCACCTCTGTGTCCTCTGACACAATGATATTTCTTGAGCTAGGGGAAAACTGAAAGACTCCCATTGGTTCAATCTCAGCCACGGTGAAACCTGATCTGAAAAAGAAATGAAAGAATTAATGAAAATAGGAACACCACAGCAGAGATTCACCTTTCACGTATTTAAGATGTTGCTCATGAGGGCATCTTAAAAATGACATGCCCTTTCAAGTTCCGTACAATCCTACTTAGTTATTGATGACCAGACCCAGCCTGAGAAATGTGATAACAGGGGCTGCTATGACTGGTGCGGGGACCTAACACATGTTGGCAAAGTGAGAGCTCATGGGTCTCTGCTCTGTTTCTCCAGTCATCCCAGAGCAGCTCCCTGACGGGTCGGAAACGCCATGCTCTCTGTCACGATGGGTAGACAGAAAACCAAAAGTTCTTAGAATGTTCTGGATGTCAGCCAAGTTTCTCATCTACAGATAGATGTAGTTGGCCCTACCAGATGCAAAATCCTTATTTCTTGCAAGTGGCTCATCATGAAACTAGTCTCTCACACAAATGATACTAACATTTTCTATGTGAATTGGAAGAAACATCCATGACTGAGTTCTTAATCCTTAGCTTTATCCTATGGAATTTTGGTGTGAGTTAATAGTTATGTCAGAGATAACACTGGTAGCCTGTCAGATGAATCCAAACCACAGGCATATTTCCTTTGGCTAACAGGTTTTTTTTTTTTTTTTTTAATGTAAATTTGAATGTCTTCAGGGAGGACACCCTAGAGGCCATCACTCTCTATTGTAAAGCTCTGATGACTCAACACATAGTGCAATAGTTAAGAGCTGAGAGAGTGGCCAGACACACTGAATTGAAATCATGGCCCAACAATGATTACTAGTGTGACACTAGGTATGTTACATAACCTATTTGTGACTTATCTATAAAAGGGGACTAATAATGGCATCTATATAATATAGCTGCTACGAAGAATAAGAGAGTAAATATACATCATTATTAAAGCAATGCCTGGCCTAGGGTAATAACTACAAAACTTAGCTATTAGTGCTGTTGCTAAAAAACACTTGAATTGGTTAGCCTGAAATCCTTTCTCTGGCCAAACACCTTTGAAATGATATACATATAACCTAGAGCCATATTCATTCTGCCCACCAGTATTTTCTGACACATAAACATGTATACAAACACACACCAATTTTGCCCACACATTTCCCGCATTTTCCAAATAAGTACCGAAGAACAGAAAGTTGAAGTAACTTTCCTTAAGTCACATAGTAAGTAAGTAGTAAAGCCAGGACTATATCCATGAGTCTGGCTCTAAGGTCTGCCTTCTGCCATTCTGGTCAAGCACATCCCAGAAATGAGAAAAGTAAATTGCTATGGTTTGCATATATTTATCTGCAAAATTCTGATTTAAATCAAACTCAAAAGAGCTATTGTTATAAGTCATATTATTACCTTTCCATGATGGCTTCTTTTCACTCTAAATCCCTTGGGGAAAGCAAGTATTTTCCAGCTACTTCTCAAAAGACAGCTCCTTTAAAAACAGGTAGCTTTTACATTATGTTTCTTATTGAATATGTTACCCCAGGCCAATCTTGAATTAGAGGTTGCGATGACCTCTCTTCAAGGCAAACAGCGGTGGTGACTGTGAAGGTCAGCCTCCCTCCGTAGCATCGTGGGCATGCAGGCCACGCACTACTCTACACCAAAACTGCGCCTGCATCTGCTTCAGGGAAAGTGATCCTTGCGGGTTTGTTTTTTTTTTCTCTTGTTTCAATTGATAAATTCCAGATTATTTCTCACAGCCATCTTACCTAAGTTCGGCCCCACCAGGGGCACTGCTCTGCACTCCCAAGAGGTGGACAGCAAAGGCCTCTGGCTGTCCAGGGCTGGGGAATATCCACAGCAAGACACCTTTACTTTGTTCTCCATGGGAAAAGGAAAGGCTCCCTAAAAGGAAACGAAAAGCGAAGCAGGGTGTCATTTCTGAGTTCTTAAATTGGGATTCAAGACTTAAACGTGTAGTAAAATATTTCCTTTTCTGAAATTCCATTTTAGAAAACCTGTATAATTTTGTTAACCAATGTCACCCTAATAAAGTCAATTAAATAAATAAACAGGTAAGTAAGTAAATAAGCCTAAAAATTCTATGACCGTCACAAAACGAAAACATTTTAAAAGTGGGTAAAGAGGGAAACAAACTTACAGTAAGTTCCCAGGACCACATAAACTTTGCCTTCAATCCCTGTCCACTCTAGCTGGTAGAGGTCAAGCTTCTAACATTTGCATCTCACTGGCCCTCATAAAGCTGATGGTATAATTATAATTAAAAAATAAAGTAGATTAAGTAACAGTTGCTCCACTGTCAAATATTAGTGTGAACATGTAAAAGGACACAAAGGTATGACTTTTTTATTGCTGTATGGTCCAAATTAAGTTTTTACAACTATTTTTAACAAACTGCTAATGTATCAACAGTCTGCTTAATGACCACTATTTCTAGGCGAGGCAGGAAATTTTTAATTTGATTGAATAAATTTTCATCCTCACCAAGCAGCCCTTGCAATTCTGGTCACTTAAAAATGGGAACACTATATTACAATACAAACAGTTCATTTTTCCAGAGTAAGGATGACCCAAGAAAACCAGTGGCCAGCTACACACCTCCACGATTTACAGAGCAGATCTTAGAAAAGCTGCAGCTTACCCAGCTTCGGAGTCATGTTGCCAACGACAACAAACTCAGGGATGTCTAACCCAGGAGCATATCCCGCTGCCCAGGCAACCAGGAGGGAGCCATATGTGCCTCTCCTAGAAATCACCACTTGGCTCATTCCAGCGGTGATGTCCGTGAGTGAGAAAGCGGGAGATTCAAATCCAACCTGAAGAAAAACATGCTGAGAACATTTTATTTCTTTCTAAAGGTCCCTGTTTTCTGAAGAGTGGATTAAAAGTCAACTTACTCTTGGTTTACACAATCTATTTTCCTATTTTAAAATATATTCAATTGAAGAGTAATGTTTAAGAAATGACATCTGAGACTTGAAAATTTATTCTATTTTATAATACTGATTATAGTTTTTAACTTTTTAAATCAAGATATAATCCTTTGAATTGACAATACACATAAAGACAAATGTAATTATGGTTAAATGAAAGCAAAAGGTTAAAAATGGCATTGTAGTGTGACTTATTCATGGGTCTTTATAGAACCCAATTTGTCTAGACCTGACATGTGACTTTTTTCTAAGACATATTAATATATTCTTTGTTTATAAAAATGAGCACCATGAAATAGATTTTCTAGTAAGGTTGTTAGCAGCTCTTTGATTCAATTTAATCTTATTTTTGAGGATAAGGAAGATTGAAAGAATTTTTTTAAATAATCATCTTTTTCATCTACATCAAGAAAGATCTTTTCTTAAGGGCAATCTTCCCAGGGTACCCTGGTAGTTATAAATGATTTATAGATGAATTAAGTGCTGGCCAATGAGTAAGAACAAAACCAGATGACTGGCTTCATTCGGACAAATCAGTTTACCTCTTTTGGTCTCAGTATGTACAAATTTGGGATACCATATGATTAATAGTTCTAAATTAAGTCTCATTCTCCCTGTTTTAAATTGAAATGAAGAGTAGCAGAAAAGCATGGGAGGGTGCCACAGGATAGCTTCTGTGGAGAAAGAAGAAGAGGGAGGAAGGAGGGAGGAGAAGAAGAAGAAGAAAGAAGAAGAAACAAACAAGAAAACTCCATTTTGACACCACATTAGATTGCCAAAAGCTTTGGTACATCTGAGATCATGCTTGCTACATGGATAGAGGCTGTTTAAAAATGTCCTAGCCATAGTGTTGCACACACAGACACACACACCATACAAATACCGGTAAGGAGTCCAAAGGACACAGTGTGGATGGGAGTACGCATGACTAGCCCCAATCCTGCCCTTTGAGGTGATACAGTGCTGTGACAATGTGAATGGACAAGGAGTAGGAAATAGTTACTGTGTGAAATGAATAATGCAGGTTGAAAGGAATTGTTTAACAACCTGTGAGTGAAAAGAAGACAGCAAAACTTCAAAGCATTATTAAATTCTACACCTTCTTGAACAGAGGAGGTGTAGAAAGAAAACTGTTCCTCCCAGTTATTTCTGATGTGGGTGGATTCCACTTTAGGGGACCAAGCAGTTTACACGGGAGTAACTGAATGAATGACCTGAGACCCTGTGACACAAGCTGCTGGCCGGATCTGCCCATATGCCTGCCCTTCATCTGCACAGACTTCACGTCCGCATCTTGGGCCAGGCCTGTCTCAGCCAAGCTGGAGGAGCTCCCAGTTTAAGGAGGAGGATGCAATGATTCCTCATAAGGGTTTCAAAAATACGTATGCTACCACAGCCTGAGACAATAGCCCTGTGCTGCTCCTGTACTTACTGAATCAGCCTACACAGCCTCAAGCTGTTTTTTGTTCTCATGGAATTCATGAAGTGACAAGAAAACAATCTTTCCTACAATGAACTCAGGTAGAAGATTCAGATACTTAGGTACAACTGCATCACTGGCTCTCACCACCACACCTACATCAGCACAAACTGTCCACAGGACACACAGCCTTGAAAATTAAGGGCAAATAGTCACAAGGTTAGTAAATGAAAAAGTATGAAATATTAACTGATATTTCATCCTTATTTTAATTATTCAGCATAAAATACCTCAATAGTCGAGGAAAACCCCTAGAAATTCTGACTCAAGACAATTGTTACTTTAAAAATTCTATACCTTACATTCAAATTTTATAAGAGACAAACATTCTAAAACTCCTAAAAGGAAATATATTATTCTAATGTTGAAAGTTGACTAATTATTTTCAAACAATATATCCATAATGTCTACTTTGATATTCATCGTATTACTTAAATTTTAATTTTATTTTTAATTTCTTTAATTTTTTTGCAGTTACAGTTGACATACAATATTACTTTTGCTTCAGGTGTACAACATAGTGATTAGACATCTATATAACTTTATCAAGTGATAAATTTGATTAGTCTAGCACCCATCTGACACCATGCATAGTTATTACAATATTATTGACTATCTTCCGTATGCTGTACTGTACATCTCCATGATTACTTTAATAGCCGGCAATTTGTAATTCTCAACTCCTTTATAACTTTTTTTACCCATCAAGGTGCCAGAGAGGAGGATTACTTCGATTTAAGAAAATAGTAAGTCTCAAGAAATTCTGTCCGAATCTTAGTCCTTCCTATAAAAGCTGCCCTCGCGTTCCTCCCGGACACTCCACACCCAGGGCCGGTTACCTGAGAATTGGCCGCTCTCTCAGGGACAGGAAGCACAGCAGACTTTGCTCCCTGGAGAATTTTTGGCGTGCCAGAGAAACGTCCACCAACAAGCGTCACCGTCACCAGTTGCAAAGTAAAGTTCGAGCCCAGTGATAGAAAGACCTACAAACAAACAGTGTCAATAACTTTTTAGTAGTAAAAATAGTAACTCTCAGAGAAAAATACTAACATGTGGCATAAGTCACTAGCACACTGCCTCAGGATACCTTTGTATCAGTTTCATCAACCTATGCCCTTTCTCCAATGTTATAAGAAAAAGAAATCACTGTTATAAAGACCGTGGGGTAAAGAGTGATAGTAATACAGTATAAAAAACACAAACTTGCAAATTCTGTGTTTCCAAGTGGCATCAGAAAGGATGAGACTCGTAAGAAGTAATTATCATTGACAGATTCATGTGCTGCAGGAATGGAAAGAGCTTACAGCTAAATAGCATCAGCCCCTAAAGCCAGAAAACCTCAATTTGTTCCATCTTCATTGATAGTAACTAATAACCCTGAAATTTACTCAAAATAGATCATAATTTAGGTGTACTTATTATTTGAATATTTGACAAATAATTGCTATCAGCATGTACTAAATCATAAATGTTCAAAGTTGTAGGATCCAACAAAATAGGGAAAATACTGAATTTTAAAATTGGTTTTCTAAGTTTTTTAAAAATATACATTTTCTCATAGAAATATTGTTGATAATGGATAAGCCCCCAAGTCACCCCACAACTTGGAAGATTACTAAAAATTCTGTACATCATTACTGAGTGTAAAAATAACCATTTCAGTGAAGTTGTTCTTCTTATAAAGATAATTAATGTACTTAAACATACATCACACTCCCCAAACGTGCAAAGCATGTACCACAGTGGTTTCAAACGCGGCGCAACATGAGGGTCACAGATGTCACATTCATTTAATCCATCTTCGTTTCTGTCAAAACGACACTCACTGAACATGAATCACAGGCCCAGAGCTAAGGAAACAGAAATCAGTCACAGGGCCCTGACTTCAGCCACGTGTGTGCCCCTCCTTCCCCATGCAGTTCATGGGCGAGGCAACCATGATTTTTGTCCCTATTCCCTAAACAATGAAGGGCCAGCCTCCCAGGCACATGCACCCCCACCTGGCTCCTCTGTTCATGAGCCCACTCAGCACACACACACTTGTGTGACGCAGCAAATCCCCAGGGCACAGTAACTGAACAGTGAAGTTGAACAGCAGTAACAGCAATTTGAGAAAAAGCTGGTTTGCCTACAGAAGAGAAGCAGGTGGAACATTGAGGAGGAGTGTGAAGGACATTAGGCGTGCTCATGCTCTCCAGTGCGCCCCTCGGTCTCCCTGACCCAGGGCTGCAGCACCAGTGCTATTCTCCGTACTCCCCGCAAGGCTTGACCACAAACGTAATTCACAGCCCTCTAATACCCTGTGCTGTCTCAAACCCTGCTTATCCACAGTTTTATAACTGGCAGTTAATGGGCCTTCTTCTGCACTAGACAAGGGGCAACGTGACAATGGGGACCATGTCTCTGTCACCTTTCTTTCTGGGATGCTTATCACATCATAATGGCTGGCCAGAGCGAGCGCTCAATAAATGTTTGAGTGAGTAACTCAACCACAAATGTAAAATTCTTCTCGCATTCTAGCTTAAATACTTTTGAACTTAGACTCCTTTTTTTAGTGGGTCAATGATTCTTATCATCAGCATGTACCTGACATAACAAGTCTGTGGTTTCCCAGGGGAGGCAACAGTTTACACTTCGGGTCCTGATGCTAAACCAGCACCAAGAGTCTTCTCATTTTCAGAGCCTAATGGAAATTCCTCTGTTCAAAGAACCCCTACCTAGTCTGTGGCTGACCAGTCCAAGGCCCTAAACTTTACTGGGAGGGTGGAACAGGTAGAACTGTGTGTGATTCTTGTAATTAATATCTTTCCAACTATAGGGGACCCATCCTCGTGGCATGGCAAATGTAGCCCAGCCCTATCAGAAAACCAACAGGCGCGAGTCAGCACACAGGAAGCCAAACCCACGGATCCATTTTCCTGTGGGGAATCAGGCCTGCACTGTACCTAGGCTGCTATGAGTCTTGCTTTTTGCTAAAACTCCCTGAATTGAGGCAGCAAATGTTTACTGCATGTCTTTAAATCAGCTTCCTAAAGTCTGTGCTAAACCTCCCAGGCATGGAGTGTAACCAGTTTGACCACCTCTCCCCTTGCCTCTGCAAACATCCTTTTCTTTGAAGTAATTAGCAACATTCTTTCCTTTGTTATCTGTAAAAGGTAATCACCTTCAGTGAACCTGTGCATAGTAAATGAGGACCATCCTCCATGCAATGTACCCACAAAAGCAATATAAAAGCCTATCCAGGCAGGGGTCAGAGCCTTCTCTCTCACTTAGAGAGCAGCCGAACCATCCCTTTTTCTCCACAGGACTTCTATAGTCCATGTGAATTTGTTCATCACAGCCATAACACACGGACCCTGCAGGCTGGGGTCTGCATCATCCAACTTCAAAGAGCAATGCATTACATCTGGGATGTGTAAGAAGAGGGGGACCACTGAAAAAATCCTCCCTCAGTTTAAGTGCATGTGGTAGCCCGCCCCAGATACTTATCCCGGAGCACTAATTCACACAACACCTAATATAATCTGCATCCAGGCTTACACCACAATCCTGGAACGTGAGAGAAAGAAGAAACCTATGCAATTTTAAATATGTTAATAAATGACATCAAAATAAGAAAATAAGAGGAAGCTTTCATGTATGTGTAAGTTAGTAAACTTTTGTTCCTCTCTATTGAAAATAGAAATTAAAAAAATAAATGATGTTAAAAAAAAGATACTGAAAAATTCACAGATGATTCAAATAGGTATTAGGAAAGCTAAGTATCTTTATAAACCATATTATTAAGCTTTTAAAATGAAATCTAAAGAGGACAACCATCCTACCTGGACAAAATGTTTCAGGTAGGACTCCCAGGAGACAATCTCAGAGTTAGGCAGATCAATGGTTTGGGTCCATGTAATATATATCACATATTTTGGTTTTCCTATACATAGTCTGAGAATAATTTTGTACTTTCCACATTGCTTAGTAAAATAACAGAATGACCTAATCTTCAGTGTGCCATGTCTTACTGTCAAATCTTACTGTAAATACAACATATACCAAACAAAACTACTACAAAAACTAAAGGGAAGTTCCCTTGTTCCTTCATTAGCAGATTATAACTTGAATGCATTTAGAAGGTGATGTTACCCAGATATGTCTGCAAAAAAGTTTCAAGTTATTATGTAATTATATAATTACATTGTGTAATTTAACCATACTGTATTAAAAAAATAAAAACTCTGATCACTTGTAAACAAGACTTTACAAAATGATGCTCTGGTTAAGTTAGTCCACCTCTTATTTCCCCAATTTTGCAATTTTGCACTCAGTTTTGAGAATTTCTGGATATAGGAAACAGGTTAGAAATTGATACAATAGGGTGCAGCATTGAGCCAATTTCCCAAAGAACTACAGGGGGCATAGGAATAATTATGGAACCCATGTCTCACTGAAAAGCCTCCAGTTTTCTCCTTTAACAAATAACAAAAGTAAAGATTTAGGAACACAAAAGATCAAAGGGCTATATAAGACCTAGCTGGTGTGGCTCCTAGTTGATTGGGGTATCATCCCATAAACCAAAGGTTATGGGTTCAACTCCCAGGCAGGACACATACCTAGGTTGCCATTTGGTCCCCCAAGTCTGGGCGTAAGGGAGGCAATGGTTGATATTTCTCTCTCATATCAATGTTCCTCTCTCCCTCCCTCCTCTCTCTCTAAAATCAAGAGGCATGTCTTCAAGAGAGGATAAAAAGGCTACATTGTAGGTACAAATTAGTATAACATGCTTCTTGCTTATTCTGAATAGCAGCCTATATTCTATTGATCATAAATTTATATGAAACTAAGTCAATTACTGAGTAGGCTAAGCTTAGTGAAATACAAATAAGAAACTGTTTCACTTTTCTCCTATTACTGATTTGTGGGGTTTCTTTCCACTATTCATTGATAATGTTGTCGGTTAATGTCAAGGCTTTTGGTTACTTTCAGGAAAGCAAAGGCCAGACTGATATCAATCAAAACTTCCACTGCAACCCTGGCTGGTGTAGTTCAGTGGATTGAGTGTGGACTGGGAACCAAAGGGTCACCAGATCAATTCCCAGTCAGGGCGCATGTCTGGGTTGCAGGCCAGGTCCCCAGTATAGGGTGAGTGAGAGGCAACCACACATTGATATTTCTCTCCTTTCTCCTTCTCTTCCCTTCTCTCTAAAAATGAATAAATAAAATCTTAAAACAAAAAAAATTCCATTGCGCATACAGTTAAATCTCCTGTTTATCCCAGTTTTTGCTTGATTCATGGTTCAGTGTCTACCGTGGGAAAGGGGCCCCGGCAGGATGTTTCACTGCTCCTTCTGTCCTCCTCAGACCTTTGCGCCAATCTCGGGCATTTCCAAGGTTTGGGACAGAAGAGGGTCGCTGTGAGAAAGGATGACCAAACACTGACTCTCTGCTACAGTCCTTTCTTGACTAACACTGGTTGACCTCCTGCTCCCTCCATGAAGACAGGCACTCAAATTCTGAGTCTTTCATGGACCTGAGGTGGGTGTTCCTCAGAAACTTAGAATTCCGCTCCTCACTATTCCTCCAGGGATGACGACATTTTTGAGATTCTTTCCTAGCTTCACACTCCATTCCATAGATTCTTCTCCAGATTATTCTAATCCCCAGTGCCATAATGCCTCTCATGTATGAAATAAATTAATTTCTCTCCTATGCACATAGAATGATACTAGTTATGATCTAACCTTGGAAGGAGTAAGACAGAGTAACTCATGGCCTGGCTGGGAAGCTCAGTTGGTTGGAGAATCATCCCATACACCAAAAGGTTACAGTTTCAATCCCCAGTCAGGCCGGGTCAGGGAGTCTACAGGAGTCAACAAATCAATGTTTCTCACATCTCTCTCTCTCTTAATCTCTTCCCACCCACCCTGTCTAAAATCCATAAACATATCATCAAGTGAGGATTTAAAAAAAAGGGTCACTCAAATTACTTTCCATGGTTTAGACTGAGAAAGGCTGGGGAGGTATCTACTCGACTCACAGGAAATCCACACTTTCTTATCACTCTCACCCCAAATGCTTGCCAGACCAGTCTACTGCCCTCTTTCTTTATTACCATAACAGAAAGTCAGAGCTGATTTCCTGTGTTCCAGATTTGCAAAAAAAGTAGCGGTCTCTGTGTTCATGTAGCCCCTCCAAACTCCAGGGAGCACATGTCAGTCCCACAAGAAAGCCTACATTTCTCCCCTTCAACAAGTATCCTGTGTGCATGCACACATGTGTGTATGCATATGTGTACATCGGGCTGTGTATGTGCAGCAACTGAAATAATTTCTGGAACTTCGTAAGTACTAAATTAATGCCTGCTACTATCTAGACAAAATATAGGGTCAAGCACAAATAATATCCCATTTTCATTACAAAATCCTGTATTACAAATCCTAAGCATGTAATTCTATAACATAACAATATGACACTCAAGCACACCATATGGCATTTTAGGTGAAATGTTCAAATTAAAACTATAAATTATCATACCCGTATTATTACCCCACCAGCCACACTCAAAGAGGCATTACTTCTGTCAGACCCTGTGTTTTATCTCCACATTGGAATATATTTATTCATTTATAATCTGCAAATACCTCACTTCTATGTACTGTGCAATACTTATTCTGCATTTTCCAAGGCATTTTTCATGGTTACATTTAAATACATCACTAAGATTTAAACTAATCATGAGGTAGGTTCAGGCTCTCACTGAAGAAGTTTGATTGGAATGACCAGGACACTAAAGAAATACTACAAACCTGACTCTTTATTGAAACCGTGTCCACTTGGTATCTGGCACCATCACTAACCACCAGCTGCCTCTCGGCATTCTCTGTAACAAATGGCTGCTCCTTATGATCAGAGGATATTCGATATCCAACAGCCACATCTCCAAATACTCCAGCAAGCCTGGTTACATTAATTTGGATGAATCTACCAAGGTTCTGCCCAATAAGTATGGACTGGCGATCTGCATACAGAGCAAACACTCCATGGGGGTCATCACTGGCAGAAACAAAGAACTGTGTGATGCACTTTTCCGGATCCAGTTCTGCTCCTCCCTCTACAGAAATAAGCTGGATCACATATTCTTCCTCTATCTCAGGTACATCATCTGGTAGCAAATGAACATCAAAGCTCACTTCACTCTCTCCATCAGCAATGGTGAAAAATCCTTTTGTAGAAAGAAAATCTCCAGTAATATCGAACTGACTACTTATTTCCCAGTAAATCTAGAATAAAAGGAAAAAAAATCCAGCAATGTTATATAACTCAGTAAATTGAACCAAAATCCTTCAAAATATTTTCCTTTCTAATATACAAAAAGGAAATAATTGTGCATCATTATATTTCAAAATCTCCAAGCAGTTAGTTTAGAAAGTGACATCTTTCTAAAGAGAGTGGCATCTGTATCATGAAAGCATAGTAACTCTTTCAGGTTGCCATATTTGCAGGACAAGATCACAAAATCTACTCTTACCTTCTTCTAAAATAATAACTATTTGAAGAGAAGAAGAGGATCAAGTTAACTTTAAAATGCCAGAACCACAAATACATTGAATAGTAAACCATAGACAATATTTGAAGGTAAAAAGTGAGTAATCTAATGCTTCATATCAGAACTTTTTGTTTGTTTTTTTTTAACTATAAGAAAATATCTATTAGATTTCTTAGAATTAAGAGTTATTTTCCAAGAATTTTCAGCTTCCAAACCATAAAGATTCAATTGAACAAGTGCCAGTTACAGGAAAATATGTAACTTCATAAAGAAATTTCACAAAATATGTTTTTTTGAGAAAACAAGTAACCTAGATCTGTGAGTCAAGGATCTTCACCTATGTTACTAGATCTGTCAGGATTTACAAGTGTGCCCTCGAATGTTCTGTATCAATGAGCACACAAATGAAACTTCTTAAAAATCAGATGTAAGTGAAACAACTATACTGAGAAATAAAGCCCTAGAGAATACATTAAGCAATTTATAAAAGTCATTCAGAGATTTAAATAGAAAAAGCTTCATTTTATGGCAAACAAGAAAATACAAAATAGTTTAGTTATACTCTTCATGGGTAACTGTGATGAAGATCTCTTTAATCTAATTGTAACAGAGTGTAGACAGATTGCTGGAAGTTGATGCAGGCTGGACATCCTGAAGGTTCTTAAACGAACCTTCTCAGCTTCTCTGAAAACTCATGTCACTTTGCTTTGTAAAAACCTTTAACCAGACCAATGGAGTTTTCTCTGTCCTTTTCAACCATGTTTGTTAAGCAAATTTTCACTCTACTTAAAAATTAAATGAACCCTGGCCGGTGTGGCTCAATCCATTGAGTGTCATTGAACCAATGGATCACTGGTTCGAGTCCCAGTCAGGGAACATGTCTGGGTTGCAGGCCTGGTACCCAGTAGAGGGCACTCAAGAGGCAACCACACATTGATGTTTCTCTCCCTCCCTTCACCTCTCTAAAAATAAATAAAAAATCAAATGAAATAGGGTACCTTAATCTCTCCCAAAATGCCCTTGACTCTTTTGACAAAGAAAGTAATGATCAGGGGCCCTTCCAGAGCTGAGGGCTCCAAGTAGGTTTTCACAGATAAAGATTCAGGAGCAAACTGGACCACGCCATTAGGATCACCAAACTTTTGTATCTAAAAATAGAAGCAGAGTAAAGTGAATTACATATTTAACAACTATGAGGGAATATACATTATCTAACTTATGAATACACAAATAGGTGAAGAAATAGAAGAAACATAGAAATAATACTTAAATACAACGTACCTGGCTATATGATATTTTAAACCATTCTTTATAGCACTGATTGTTAACTAAAACAAGTACTTTCTTATTCCTAAGGATAATGGAAATAAATGCCTGGAAAATTACAATTTGTAGAATCTCAAAAGGATAATCCTTTGATGCCTCAATTTAGGCTTATTTGCCTTACATTTGTTTTATATAACCAGTTAATTTTGGCTAACTTCTTTCTACTGGTTATAAGACGATGTGGAGAGCAGCAAAAAGCCCTGTGATGCTTAGATTTATGTGTCAACATAAAGATTACAGTGTCCAGTTGTTTGGTCAAACACTAGTCCAGATGTTGCTATAAAGGCATTTTGTAGATGTGATTAATATTTACAATAGTTGACTTCAGTAAGGAGATTATCCTCAATAATGTGTGTGCTTCAACTTAGAAACCTGCTTGAGCATCCAGCCTGCTGGCCTGGCTCACAAAATTCAAAGTCAAGACCGCAACTTCAACCCTTTCCTGGGTTTTTTGCCTGCTAGACTGCCTGCTTGCCATTTCTTTTTCTGCTAAATTAATCTGGGAAAAGGGATGGCTTGCTCAGATTCTGCCATATTCTGTTTTGGAATCCTTTACGGGAGTGTGAAATAGTCCTCTGCCAAGATTATCAAACTCTTTAGCCCCCCACAAATTTCAATATAAGAAAACCCAGAGCTTGGAGAGCTTGTTGGTTCCGACAGTCAAAGTCAATCAATCAATCAATCTCTCTTTCTCTCACTCTTCGTCCCCCCATCCTTCCCCCTCTCCCTGTTTCTCTGGTAAAATATAACTGATACAGACCCCAGAAAAGAGTATTTCACAAACTTAAAAGACGTCCATTTCTCTGCATTGATTTCAGTGGCCTTGGTCCAAGCACTTTTTGCACTGATGGATGGGGTAGTCCATATCAAATATGCTGAATTCAAATCTAATCTAACACGTCGTTGTACTAATTGAACAAGTGCCACTTTTCCTTCATACAATCTGAGTCATAACTAGTTAATAATTTTTATGTACTTTGATGGCGAAGATATCTGATATTCAGGATGATATCACAAATAATGATCCCTAAAAGTGGCAAATAACTCCCAAAACACCAAATTTTCTTGAAGAGTGTAAAATAAGTATTTCTCACTATGTTAAAACCTTCTTAGAAAAATAGCAATAATAAGGCTATGTAAGAAAGTAATAGAACCATAGGAACTAATTATAACTTCATTTGGTTTTATAACTTCCAATCCATCATAAGCCTAAAGAGTTTCAAAAAAATGCAAATACATTTTCTCATAACTCCATCAAAAATTTTGTGGGAAAATAAAGTCAGACTTACTGTTAATGTCACATCTTTAGCTCTGGAATCTAATTTAGCTTCTCCTTTCACAAGCTTAAGTTTAATAACAAAAGTTTCTTCAACTTCAATTTCTTCATGAGGATAGACTGTCAGAACTATGGTTCTCAGGCCACCTTCTCCCTCTCCGAAATAGAAGGAGCCGCTCACGGGGTCAGCGATGTCTCTGTTCTGGGGTGGTAAGGCTTCCTGAGAGTTGGGTCCTATTATCCCCCAGTTCACCTGCAGGGTGTTTTTTTTTAATAGACGTGGTCAGTTTTAAACAAAGAATTACTTGTCAGGAAATGAAGTATTTAATTAAAATATATATAAAATATTTTCTAGAATATTTCCAGGACATTCCTACTATCGACTCAAATTTTTAATCACTGATATTTACATAAGTATAGAATATCAGTTTTCATGAATAACAATGTCTAACAAGACAACAGAAATATGAATACCTGGTCATTTTTCACCATCACAGGATAAGGAAAATATAAAAGTACATGTATATTAGCAAAATATAAAAAATTAAATACGTGAGCACACACTGTCATGCACAGTGTCAT
The DNA here is from genome assembly GCA_004027475.1 of Anoura caudifer. NCBI lineage: Eukaryota > Metazoa > Chordata > Mammalia > Chiroptera > Phyllostomidae > Anoura > Anoura caudifer. The sequence continues at coordinate 371,991 of PVKU01000104.1, forward strand.
GCTCACTGTGTGAGCACACACAGGTCCTGCCAATCAAAACCAATTTAAATAATAAAACCATGTGAAAAGTCTGCTGGGCGTGCAACCCTTCTAACTACATTTCAATAAATTCCTAGTGTAAGATGAACAGACATTTCATTACCTATAATAAGAAACAAAGGTTTTATGGTCTAATAAATGCATTTTTAAAAGTTCCTATAATTTTATATTGTATGTTTTTCAATATCCATGAAGAAAGGAAACTGAGCACTCCTCTTTGCTTCTTTTCTCTTTCATCAGCATTGTCCACAGCTGATCACCTCCTTTTTCTTAAAGCATTGTGTCCTGTATCTCTTGACTTACATGATGCTCATAGGACACGCATTTTCCTAGTTTTCCTCTTCCTTTACTTCTCAATCTTCTTTGTTTGCTCTCCTTCCTCTGATCCCTAAATGCTGGGAGTCTGGGGCCCAGGTCTTCATCCCTTACATTTCTTTCTGCACTCCTCAGGCCTCATAGTTTTCAAATGTCTGCATTTCTGTCAAGACCATCCCTAACCCCTCCCCCACAACTTGCACTTACAAGCCTGGCCCCTCCCCATGGGGCATCTTGTAGCTGTCTCAAATGAACATGGCCAAACTGAACTCTTGATTCTCTCCCAAGCTTCTGTACTTCAGTGGGCAGCACTATAATATACCCAGTTGCTAAAACTAACTTTCTCGCAGTTATCCTTGATTCTTCTCTTCTCCTCCTCAGCCTCCATTAGCCCAATGAGTTTTTCTTCCAAAACATACTTCATGTCTATTCACTTCTCACCATCTCCACCTCCACCCTTGTCTGCGCTGACAGCTTTGCCCTGGACACTAGAGGACAACAGCCTCCTAACTGCCCATCCTGCTTCTAATCTGGCTTCTTCACAGTCCATTTTCCTCACAACTGACCTGAGGGAGCTGTTTAAAATGACAACCCAGTGACATCGGCATTAGGGCGCTGCTTCAAACTTTCCAATGGCATCCTATTTGCACTTAGCATAAAATCTTTAACCTGTTTTAGGAGAGCCTCTTGATCAAGCACGTACTAAGCCCATAATCTGTCCTGTGCTATGATCCCTGCACCTCCAAACCACTCACAACATGGATCTCTCCAGACCTCAAACATGCCAGGCTGGTGGATCTGTGCTGGCCTTCCCTCTCCCCAAACACTTATCCCTCTAACAATGAACAATGATGACATGACCACCTGTTTCTCATCATCCAGCCTTCCATTTGAATATCATATCCTCATCATCCAATCCAGAGTAGCCAGCAGGTCACTAGTGATTGTGTCTCTTGATTTTATATTCCAGCAAAGTACTTAGTGTTATCCGATCATCTTCCTTTGATTTACTTGTATATTGTTCTTAAAACTTTATGAGAACAGAGACAAGGCCTGTCTTGTTCACCAGTGTGCTCTCAGTGCTCACAACAGGGAAAGCACTCAACAAATACTTGCTGAATTAATGCATTTTACCAGAATCCATCATTTAATTTTTAATGTGCTCTCAAGAGTTCCCTGAGGATAGCTATATGCTGAGGAAGCTGTAGCCTCATACATTTTTATGTGCCTCACAGAACTCAGGAGCTACTTTACACCTATCAGGTAATTAATAAACATTACTGATTGTGAATAAATGAATATATTTGAGGAATAAGAAAATCCAATGCCACACTAAAATATCAAAAATTATTTTTAAAACCATGAGAATAATAAACTATACCTGAATCTCTCCTAAAAGTCCTCCAGTGCGCTCCAGCACCAAGAATAAAATCATTGTGGAACTGGGATTAGGAAGAGATATTCTGCTTTCATTAAGAAATCTTACAACACCAAAAGGAGAGTCACTCTTGGCGATTGTGATTCTGCTCACTAGGTGGTGCCCAAGGACCGCTCCTCCAGTAGCTCCAATGAGCAGAATTTCAATGGGCTCTGCAAATTCACTGCATAAAAAGGAGGAATTCTGTGAGTCTAAATACATTAAAATGCTTCTAAAATCCAAATAACTACTCATTTTCCTAATTGGTCATACATATTCAAGGCACAGTAGTCACACACAAAGTGAGAAGAAGAGAGTGCTCAGCTAAAGGCATAAATGATCTTCAATATTATATAACCTGGGCTGGTCATTAGACTTTTTTCTTCTCTTTTTAATTGCTTAATGCATTACAGGAGTGAATTTCAGAATGTTTCTAAATTCTGATTAGATTTTTCAAGTCTAAGGTAAAAAAAAATTATTATGCCTGTAATGGAAAAAAGTGACATGCAATCACAATGGTCTCCCAATCCCTTTCTCTGCCCCAGTGCACCCTCCCCCCAATTTACCACCTGTTCCTCATGGCCATATATGTAATCTAAAATTCTACTATAACTGCAAAACATAGGTAAGGGCTGGAACCCACCCTTCACGTTTTCTGTACAACCATACTATAGCAGTCTCCCATTGTTTGCAGTTTCAGTTTGGGTGGTTTCAGTTACCTCCAGCCAAGGGAGGTACAAAAATATTGAATGAAAAATTCCAGAAACAGCACGTGTAAGTTTTAAATTACACACCATGCTAAGTAGCATGATGAAATCTCCCACAGACCTGGTCCCTCCCAACTGTGACACAAACGATACCTTCGTCTAGTGCATAAATAAACTACCCACTTTCAGTCACTTAGTAGTCATCCGGGTTATCAGATTGCCTGTCTCAGTCACAACCTGTCAGTGTTTTGTTCAAGTAACCCTCACAGTAGCTTATGCCACAGTGCCTAAGCTATTCACCTCACTTCATCTCACCATGATGGCATCACCACCTCACATCATCGTAAGAGGAAGGGTAAGTAGAACACAAAAAGGATATGTTATTACAGTATATTGTTATAATTATTCTATTTTATCATTAATTATTGTTATTAATCTATTGCTGTGCCTAATTTATAAATTAAACTTTGTCATAGGTATGTATAGGAAAAAACATAGCATATATAGGGTTCAGTACTATCTGCAGTTTCAGGCATATACTGGGGGGCTTAGAATATATCCCCTGTGGATAAGGGTGGGGGGGCTACTGTATTTCTGATATCACTAAATAGTTACCTTTCATTGTCATCAATGATGGAGACATTTATGAAACTTAAGCTCTGGCCATGCTGAAACGTGACTGAATCACCATGCAGGATATAATCAGTGCCACCAGGCACTGCGGAGGAGCTCTGAGAGATGAAGTCAGCTGTCACACGGCCGTAGGTTCCATGCAGCCTCACCACAGGGATCATGATCACCCCAACATCCTCCTCCACTGTAACAGGCATTTCCGATTAACTGGGGTGCCAGGCACAGCTATTTGCTTTTATAAGACTTGGTCAAATTAAGCATGGCAATTAAATATAATGGTGCAGTACATGTACTCAATTTGTCCATAGTTCATTTATCACTTTAAAATATGACTGCTGAAAATTTCATGACTTGTTTTTTAGGAGGGATAAAATTTGTCACAAATTGAAAGTTCCAGTGAACAGTATAATTAAGAATTTAAATAGCCTATGTAATCATCGGCATAGGCAATCTTCCTCCATGTGCCATACACAAATAAGTGACATTTTATTAGAAAGTGGTCAGTCACTGATTTCTAATCACAAAGACAATTAGGCATTGCATAAGTTAAGAATATTGACACAAAAATGTTTAAAATATAAATATTTCAATAATCCTAAGTTTAAACATAATTTTTTCTAAATTGCCTTGTTCCTAAACTTTCAGCGTTGGTACGTATAAGTAAGGAAGGTTCAAGATTGCTCAAAAGTAACTCAAAATTTATTTTCAAATGAATATTTAAATACATCAGAGCATAAACAAATTCATGTGAAGGTATACATGTGCATGTGTGTATATACATGTGCATATACATATAAAGGTATATATGTACAGGTGTGTATATACACACCCGCATCCCAAATACAGAAAATGTATGTATGAGAATTCAAACTGATAATGTCAAGCTAAAGTACCCTGTAATTCAGAAAGTCATGGTAAATTCAAAATAAGGTTACTGAACCTACCTTCGAAGGCAGTATACCTTGGGTCAAATTCAATGATGCCTTCTGCATTATCATTTTTCATTATTATGATTCGGACAGTGGAGATGTTTCCTATTTCAGGAGGCTGATCTACTTGGAGTCCATTTTCTTGGATGGTAAAATCATAGCCTCTTGCAAAGTCATAAAAAATAAAATAAATGAGTATGCAATTTCCTAGCATGAACTGAATGGTCCTCTTAGCTCCTATAACTTAGTCCTATTATGCATTTTAATACTTTTTAAAATTCCCAACACTAAAATACTACTCCCCCCCCCCCCCGCAATGCTGTTTGAAACAGATTTCTGTGCTGCTCACAATTATCACTGCCCGCATGCAATCAAAACTAACATAAAGTTTTAAACTTGGGCAATGGGGAGCTAGTACAACTATGAGGGAGCTGGGAAGAAGCTGTTGTAAAATGAAACTCTGGGGCTAGGAAGGCACTGCCAATCACACACTACGATAATGGACCAAAATGGTAACGCCGTTACACCACACTGCCCTTGAAGACAGAGACCCACAGGGCTGGAAATTGACTGTGCGAGGTTGAGAGGTTTACTTCAGGGAAACAGTGAAAATTCCACAGAAGAAATTTCAAGCTAAACCATCAAGATTCAAGAAAATATTTTAATATCTGTGGAAAACAATTGCAATCAATGCCTCTGTTCTTCAATAGAAATGATAGTTTTCTTGTCTAATGACATATGGATGCAAAGGAAGTTTTTTTTTAGGTTGATAGTACTCCCATGTAAGGAAAGTTCTGACTTCCAGAGTTTTATATCACTGTCATCCCTGAAGGTAAAAAAATGGCACTAACCCATTTTTGTCCTTCCTTCAACTAACAAATTCTATGTGCCTGGTATTTTTACCCCATCTAGTTTCAAAAGGTTGAAAGCTGTTTAATAAGATCATCTGTAAGGCAAAATTAGAAAAAGGGAATTAAAATATTACGTGATAACAGTAACTGTTATCGGTAGTCTGAGATGGATTGTAGATAAGCAGTAATTTTCTAGCAAGTAGGCAAAATGGGTTTATAATACTTATCAGATCAAAGGAAGACTAGAAATTTATCTGTAAGGTAAAATTTGTTTCCCCAGAATTAAACTTATGTAAAAATTGCTTTTTTTTTTTTTTTTAGGGTAGTACAGAGAGGGCAAATGCTTCAAGTCCTTCTTAGTCAATAACACTGATATGATCTCATACTTGAGCAAATTTTACCTATTTAAATAGTGAGTAACCAGGTCAAATTATAACACACTTAATATGAGTACAAACTCATTCCCATCACCAGATGCAGAATCATCTCTGGGAAATTTAAGATCTGAAGTCCACGCAATCCCACAATCTGTTTTTCCAGGTGGAATGATAATACACTCCACTTAAGTCACTTAGGGAAATATTTTAGTTTAAAAAACTTTTAGAGCATGGAATTTACATAAAATGCAAAAACACTTTCACGAACAAGAAAACTTCCTTTAGAAGTTATATAAACACAAACATTACTCTAGCGGAAGGTTTGGTGAAGGCTGTCAGCACGGAGGAGTCCTTGGGCTGCTCCGCCAGTGGCCACTTCCACACACTAAAGGGGCTTCCCACCCTTGTTAACTTAGGCCCTTCCACCAAATCAGAGAATGAGAAAGCCTGCATATGGTTCATTCTTGATCCTTAGTGGGAAGGTGGTGCACATTAATGAACCCCTTTGACTCAAATTTTTTCAGCCCCCTGTAAAACTGCTACTGGACAAGCATCTACCTCATTCAGCCATGGAGAACACAATACAGCCTTCATTGATTGCAAAAAGAAATCTCTCACTCCAGCCCATTCAGGTATCTCCAGGTATAGAGACAGAAGTTGGGGGAAACAAATCCCCCCACCCCAGGCCAGCTGATCTTTGACCTAGAGAACAGTTACTGTATGTTCTTACCAAATTACTCTTGCCAGTGCCATGTTCAATTTTCTGGTTGCCCAGATGACTGCACACAAGAGAAACACATACTTTCAACTTTCAGGGGGAAAATCATGTATTTTAGGACAATGTATAGTGTGGCAGTCTTTGTCATAATCTCCTACCACCCACTGTTTTAATGTCACGTAACTCTACGAAAGGGAAGGAACAATTTCACGTTCTATATTGATCCCTATACAACCTAGCACTTACTTTTTCTTTCTCTGTTTCTTTCTGTTTTTTTTTTTTCCTACTTTCCTTTTTTACTTTACCTTCCAAGGAGTTCCACTTTTGTAAGTACAAGAGAAAATTCCTCAGGGCCTTCAGGAAGGTCATCATCAAGGATTTCAATTTGCACACTTTTTGCCATCTCATGCGCTTCAAAGAAGAGAGCTCCTGGTGCAGGGATAAAGTCCACACCCGCCTCGGCACTCCCACTCACCGTCTCATACCAGAGTCTCACGGGGCGCAAGGACCCACCCGAACGGGTGACTGTGATGTTCACCTACGGGGAGGAGAGGTTTGTTCTTTAACTTGGATGATTAATTTACCAGATAACACTTAATTTTTATTGCCTCTAGTTCCATTTACCAGTGCTCTGTTGAAATTATAAATTTCTGAAAGTATATAAATGATATATTAAAATAACAGGAGCAAATCGGTTTGTGAAAACTTTGGAATAAGAAAGAACAAGGAAACACACGCTAAAGATCTCTACAATATAAAAATCAAAAATAGCATTTCAGATTGTAAGCATTCACACTCTACCCATTGTACTTCTTCTGATACTTGAAGTTGCTCATGTGAAAAGGCGAACCGGCCATAGGGAAGGTCACTGGCCACCACTGTGACATTGGCAGTGCTGCTGGCTTCACTCAGCACTCCCCCCTCACTGACCCCAGTGAGCTGAAACTCATAGAAACGCTTCTCCTCAGGAATGTCATCATTCAAAGCCTACAGAAGGACAAAAAAGGCCATCAGCAGCAGAATCCTCAACATTTAAAGAGAAAAATATCTATTACGCAAGCAACAATAACAAATCTGGGATGTAAACCATCTCCCACCACCCCACCCACCACCTCACCACCCCGACCCCCACACAGAGCAAAGGTCATACAGGGGTGGGTGCCCAACCTCCTGGAGTCTCTGGGCCACACTGGAAAAAGAAGAGTTGTCTTGGGCACACATTAAACACATTGCAACACATAATCACAAAAAAAATCTCATAATGCTTTAAGTAAATTTACAGTTTTGTGTTGGGCCGCATTGATAGTTATCTTGGGCCTCATGTGGCCCACTGGCCGTGGGTTGGACACCCCTGTCAGAAACCAGTAACATTAATACCTGGATCACTACAATCGCCGCAGACTGTCCTTCTCTCATTGTCAGTTTTCCTGATGTTTCAGCAAACTCCCCCACGGATGGGGGGACTATCCTCCAGTACACTGTGACCTCCCCCCAAATTGCTGGGCCACGAACAAGGCTATAACAACACATACGCATACTCAATACATTTGTATTGAAGGAACTTTTCATAGATACTTGCTGTGTCTTTCAACAATAAACAATTTTCATGTATTCCAGAAACATTATGCTTTTAAATAACCTCATCTATCAACTATAAACCAAAGGAAAGTCTTAAAATTCCAAGATAGTAACACTCAGGGCACTGAACTCATGCAAATGTGCTTGATGAGAACATCAGCAAAAGTTGAATACTAAAAATAGAAGGTTTAAAAGAATAAAAAACAGTTGTTTATAGATTTTCACTTAATACACAAGGTACAGATGTTAATAGCTTCACCAAGTTCTGTAATGGGAAACACTTGCACATGCAATATGCTAATAGAAAAAGTACCAAAAAGGGAACTTTTAATTGAAATTCAGCTATGTCACTGTTAGTTGCTGTCCCACCCTTTATGAAAAGAACTGCTGTAAACAAAGTCGCCTATGACCATCACATAGTTATACAATGGCCCTAACTTTAGGATATATAGAACCACACAATGCTTGATTCAGATGATTTTCTAAGAAACAACTTGTAGCTAAGACACACAAGCTTACAGAGATGAAGTACAATACATGGCCAGTGACAAGGCCAAAAGCACAGATCTAATGTCAACATGATATGCTTTCCACAGTGTGGGTTGTGCAAATTACCCAAAAAACAGCCAGAAAGCTCTTCAAAATCTGACTTCAACATAGGTTAGAACATAGGTGGCAAATACAAGGCCCGCAGGCTGAATCTGGCCCTCCACCTTGTTTTATCCAGCGCTGCACCTTATTTCTACCCAGCAGCAGCGCCAAGCTCTCGCTTAACTTTGAAGGAATAACTATTCCTTCAAAGGAATTTGGGGATGTTTATACAATCCCAAAATTACATTTGGCCCTTTGAAGGCAACTGTGAGGCTGATGTGGCCCCCAGTGAAAATGAGTTTGACACCCCTGCTCTAACCACTAGAATATGCCTTCAATTTGTACCAAAAAATGTGTTCTACTCTCCACAGGATGTTATGAACATAAAAAATAACAATGCTTAAAGAATATGTATGTGTTGAGAACAATGTATTTAAGGCATAACAATGGTAATTACAAACATCAAACTTTAAAACCCCAACCTAGGTAAAAAAAAAAACGATGACATCCTCACCTGATGATAGCAGTCCCATTATATTTTGCTGAGGGCTCCCCAATGAGGACATGCCTAGACGATCTCGCTATCCCAACTTCTCCTGAAGCTCCCTTATCTCCCCGAATGATTACTGATGCGCTACCTAAGTTGAAGATGATGTATATACAGCTTACACAGCAAACACATATATTCACTTAGTACATACCTGCAATGTTTTAAGTGCTTTACATATACTAATCTTATGAGTTAATCCCCATGGTAATCATGTAAATTAGGTACTAATATGCTCATTTTACCAATAAAGACATTTGAGCACATCGATGCATTGAGGAGACTTAGCAAATAACTTGTCCAAGATCACAATTTAATGAAAGTGGGCAATAATTCCACCATCAGTCCTATGATAAGCAAGTAGTCCTCTACCATTTTGCATTAATTCACTTCTACAATAATCATTTTGCAGATCACTGCTAGTGGCTTTCTGGCTGTGTCTACTGGCTATGGGGCAAACACAAGATTTCTTTAAGCCACCCTGCATTTTTAATTTTCTGACTATTAATCACTTATAAGCATTTATAAAAATGTATCAAATAGTCCTACTAAAATAGAAATAAAAACCATAATAAGTAATTTGACATATATAGCATAATTGAGCAGTAACTTGAAGAAAATTGTTTGTGGAAGCACGCAGGGTTTCATGAAACCAAGACTGGATTACTGAGCTCTCACTTTCTTTGGCAACAGATTAATAGTACCAAGAGTGGCTTGTCATGTGCAAATACATCACAGTTAGAAATACACTATGAATTTGTTTATATTAATAAATTATTTACCCTGATCCACTGGTAATTTAACTACCCTAGGTACATAGGGTGGTACTTGACAATTCTGAGAATTTCCTTGACCATGGAATTCTGCTTTTTTGGTCCCAGACCCTTACAGAGGATGGAGTTCTTAATGGCAAGAAAGAACATGTAACTAAGCTTTTATATCAAAGTTGCTGGGCCACTTTTTATGGTTATTACTCTTTGTACAACAATGAAACCATTCAGAACCACTAATCCCTTTTTCTTCATATCTGTAAGACAAACTTTAACATGGACCATAAATAAGAAATATGTTTCCTGTTTCTGAAATGTCAAAATATCTATGTAATTACTATCTGATGAAAATAGGTATAGATAGGCTGGAACAAACATAATAACATGTGTTTTTAAAATAGTATTTTGTTACAAAAGTAATATGTGATCAGTATAAATGTGTGTAGAAAATATAGGTAATCAAAACCCACTAACGGGCTGGGATGGGAGTAAAAGACAGAAAACTGTACAAGAACAACAATTAAAATAAAATTTAAAAAAAAACCCACTAATGATTCAAGTATATCATTCCAAACATACATAGGACATGCACACAAGGAAAATGGGATTACACTGAACATGTTGTTATGAAGTCTGCTTTATTAACATACCAATCATCCATGTAATTAAGTATTCTTAATTTTTAATGTAATTTTGGCTTTTTATGCCATATTCTTTTGAATAGTTGCCTAGTATTCAGTTATATTTAACCCATCTCCTACCTGGTTAAGTAGATCATTTAGGAAGCTTCCATATTTTATTTCATAAATATTGCTAAAAGAAACACTTATTTTTTAAAAAATCACATTATTGGGTTGTATGAAAGCTTTGACATATGACCTTACTAACACTGGGTACTACAATTTTACTTTTAATATGTGGGTGGAAAAATGACATCTTTATGTTTTAACAAATATTTTAGTCATTATAAAACCTAATGTTACCTATTTTAGTACTATTTATCATTTGGTTACATTTTTCTGAGAACCTACTTTTCAATTTCCAAAAAATGTGAACTTCTCTTACCTTTCACTGGAGATATTTCTGCCTCGTCAACTGATACCAGTTGAATGGTGAAGTGCCTGTCCTTCTCCAACACAGTGTCTTGAAGTGTGTGCAATATAATGGTCTTCTGGGACTCAGTCTACATCAAATGACAGAAATTAATTCTCCGGATTGACTAAAGTCACATTTGGAATGTTCTCATTAGTGGGATAAGGTTTCTGTCCACAAGCATTTTTAAAAGTATATCCTTTTTGTCCACTAGAATTAGGGGCTGCTTCTAAAGAGAATTATTACATAAAAATTAACTCTGACTATAAATGTTATTCAGGTTCATAATAGCAAAAAGGAGAAAAAATTTAACACAACTTCTAAATTTACTAAACATTTTCAGTCCCTGAAAGTCCAGTCTATTAAAGAGAGCTAAATGGTCACAGCATGATGTAAAAAGACAAAGATGATAGGTTCACCACTTACAAAGGTCATCTTTCTCCTGCCCATTTTGACCCTGCCCCCTACCCACTCCCATGTCCTTCTCAAGCCTTCCACAGGCATTGATCTGCTTTCCTCTCACCTTACACTGAACTCAGTAAGTTTTTTTAATGTCTGTTAAGTTTTCATTGCAGGCTGGAAGAGAAGGACCAAAGGAAAGCAAATATAAAAAGGACAACTAGATTAATACTTGGAAACAACCATGACAGGTATCATTTTTATCTTTATCTTTTCTACCTTTTCCTCTGTATGCTGATAAAACAACTCCACTGTCCTATGCATCACTGATTAATCTTCTACAGTTTGAATTCTGCTGTTTATTCCTTTTCAAATACATCTTAATTCCATATTTGCATTTTAGAGATTTTTAATATTTTTCATTCAAGTTCTCCATAGTTCCTTGTATCTATTTCATAATATCTGTAATTTTAAAAAATCTTTGTAAGAGTTTCCAGGAAAATGTATACTTCCTGCCTCAGGGCTTATTAAATATATTCATGGAAAATCTATAATTTATGGGATGCAGTCAATCACCCCCATCCATTTCATTTATTGTGTACTGTGAATTGGGGGTTCTGATTGTATGCCTTAGCTACAAAATTAGTCCTTAGAATGGCAACATGTGCATGTCAGAGCTGGGTGTACAAGAGTAGTGAAGCTGCTACGCAGTTGTGTGTGAAACACACCAGCCTAGTGACTGAAGAACTAGATGGAGGAAATAAAATACAGAGTGATCTACAAACCCATCTCTAAAAGGGATGAGGTAGTACTCTACAAAGGGATGATCTTAGTCCCTTTGGGAAAGGGAAAAGATCAGACTATGTGCCATTTTAATATGGATGTTCTGCTCAAAACCAGAAAACCTTTCTATTCATCTGGAAAGCAGATCGAGCAATTAGAATCTGATCTTTGGAAATTACTGCTCATTATTACTGAGGAGAATCTTTATAGAAATCTGAAAGTAATCTCTAAATTTTGTCACTCCAGATGAGAAGTTTTCAGATCATGGCTCGGACAGGCAACCCAGATGTTTTCTGAGTCATCGTGGTTCAGAGTCTGAGAACGGAGTGGATGCAACATCTGCAACATCTGGCTTGAGATCATTAATGCTGTTGGAGTACCAACACCTCAAGTATGGTGGCAGGACGTCAAGTGACAAATGAACTGCCAGAGGGCTTGCTGATTAACTCCTTAATTGCCTATCAGAAAACTGAAAGAGTATTTGTTTCAGTGCTGTTTGGTGTTGAAAGCTCTGAAAAAGGTCAATACATTCCCAAAAAAGTAGACATAACCCATGCAGTCATGGGACTTCCTGATCTTTAAATACTTGGTTGAATTCCTTCAGAAAACTACCTTGGGAGCTTCTATTCCAGTATTTAGCTTTTATTCCTGTTTCATTTGCAAAAATTCATCTGTTTTTATACTTTCTAAATCTACTATAGATCTACTACAATCGATTTCATGTGGGTTTTTACGTTTATTTGCTTAGATTTGCACAAAGAACTGTCCTACAATTTTCAGTATTTTCTTTCTTTGAATGATTTCTTTATTTTGTCATTTTTATTTTGTAAGGTTTTTAAAATGAATTCATCCGTTCTATTTTTCTGTTTTCAATTAATTTCCTTCTTATTTCATCTTTATAAATTTAGGAAAGATACATGCCAACATGATTCCAAAAGCGAGGTGGAAGGTGCAGTAGGACTCCCTTCTGGGAGGCTTTGCATGCTGTGCTACAGAGCTCGGCTTTCTGTGGGTAAGAGAAAGCCACTGGGCAGGGGTGGCATAACATGATATATCTTATAGAATAACAACCCTACTGGTGGCACAAGTAATGGGCAGAAAAGGGAGATGATTTGGAATAGAGTTATAAGTTAAAGACTGCCCAATGGAAGAGTATGGGGGCCAGCACTGTCATAGGCATGATAGAGAAAGAAGAACAGTGAGAAAAGATATTTAAAAGGGAAAACTGACAAAACTTGGTGATCAAATATATGCAAGAGTTCCATAATGGGTAGAGATGGGGCTGACACCCAGGTGTCTGGCTCAGTTGACTGATTTTGCCCTCAATCAGGAAAGAAAATGTTGAGAAAGTGTAGTTTTGATGGTGAGATGGAAGCATTGTCTGAATTTGATTTCAGACATCTGGGGTTGTGTATGTGTGTGCGTGCATCTCTGTGATTTCTCTCATGGTGCAGGTAATTTCAAAGGAAGTTCAAACACAGTGAATACTATTAGAAGAATTCCTAAGACCACAGAAAATAATCAAACAAAGACAAATTAGAGAGAAACTGCGGGAGTGCTGATGCTGACTATACCTCATCAAAATGAAGTGTCCCGTTCAAAGGACTGAGGTCATCTTTAGCTGTCTCATCTACGGTCCACCGAAGTCGGACGGCCCCTTTTCCTCCCGGGGACCGCACAACTGTCAATGTCACATACGAATTAGGGTCATCAGACAAAAGGGATTCATCAACTATTACCTGAGAGAAAAAGAAATCCAATATGGTAAGAAAAAAAGAAGAAGAAAGAACAACAAACAGAATCTTATTTCTATTTACAGTGATTGCAACTTTTGAATTTAGAACTCTATCTATGTCATGTTACAATCAAGTGGAAGAAAAGATGTTTCACCAAGCCCCATTTCCTTTTTGTCCTAGACACTCAGCTACCTGGTATTTCCTAGCTACTTTGGCAAATAGGTGAAGAAAGTGACTGAATTCTGACCAAAAGAGAAGTAAATAGAAGTAACATATGTTACTAACAGTCTGGCCATCCACTTCCCATACAATCCTTCATATGCCCTTTTTCCCCATTTGCCCGTGGACTAGAGGGGACTTCCAGACCTAGAAGAGGACAGAGCCACAAGATAGAAAGAGCCTGGTACCCAAGATGCCTGTTGAAGACCCCAACTAGGAGCACTTATGTAGGACACTTGCATGAAAAAAAATAACAAAGAGACATACTTTGTTAAGGAAGTAAGATTTGGGAGTTCTTATAATGACCATCAGACTTCTCATGTCGTACAGACTTAAACTGTCCTCTGAATTATCTGTAATTTGCCTAGTTTAGGCAGTCCAAATTTAGAAAAGACTTTATTATCATGACATAAAGACAGAAGGAATTTCAGTATGTTAATTTCCCTGTACTATTTATTTTCTACACTATATTCTTATTAAGAGGCCTGGTTCAACTGAATTACATAGACTGACTCTGTGAAGCCAAGTCCAAATTGAGCATATAATGTCCACCTGTTATATAAATACAGAACACAACACTTTCCATTTTCAAGATAGACAAACACTTATGTAATGCATCATTTAATCTTGTTTTGGTTTCCCATGAGACTTTGATGCCAAGAGTAGGGATTTAGAGCAAACTGCTATTGAGTTTCTATTATGTGTTGGTTCTTGCACATATGTAAACTTATTGAAGCTGACAGGAATCTGAGGGCCAGCTATCCACACGTGTATTTGGGGAAGTGGAGCCCGGACTCCAGTTGTTATGTCCAACACCACACCCAGTGTGATTCACACCATCCTCATTGGCTGGAGACATTAAATCAAAAAGAAACAAAATGGGGAAGAAAATCTCCATTATAAACAAGCTGCACATATAAGTCCTTTTTGTTTTCATAGATAATATTTTTGCTTAGGTTTCACAAGATTTCCTTGGGCCTCTGCCATTCCCAGTGCTTTCGTATACTTAGCACATTGTCCTCCTGAGCAGTTTACTAATTTTGATGGATTTATATTAAAGATCTTCTCTCAAAGTTCCTCAGTGCTAAATCTAATCTGCATCATCAAACAAGGCTAACAGAATGTTCACTGTGTGCCCAACATTATCTTAGATACAAGTTAAAAGATAAATTCCATGTTATTGTGAGCCTATGGCAGAAAGATAAGATACAAGGAGAGTAGCCACAAAGGGCTGGTAACAAGCTAATACTAATACTAATACCAGCAACAATAAAAACAGCAATTGACACCTACTGACTGTAAAGCCCGGTTATAGGTGCTTCACATACATCAGTTTATTTATTCTGCACAGCAAGGGTTATGAGGGATAACACAGTAGGTAGGTGCCCCAACTCTTATGGTAAGACAAACTGGAAATCTGAGGCTACTACAATAAGCTATGAGATCCCAGACCAAAAGTGCAGTAAAGTTTATGTACTACAGTAGTTAAAATAAATAAATAAACAAAAACTATTTATGAACAGTAACATGATTCTTTACTTCCCCCAACCATGAAAGAAGCTTGTAAGTAAGTTGTCCAATATCTAGTCCAAAAAGTATAACAAGTTAAAAGCAAAATATTGTTATAAGATTTTACCAATTAGAGGTTTGATCGTTAAACCCTGAACCTTTCATCTAACTTCAGAAGCTAGTAGAGACATTTTATAAAAATTAAATTACATATTCATATGTATCAAAATATTTCTTTGCATATTTGCAAAGAAGGAAAGCCTAGATGGCAATACAACAAAATATTGGTGATGTTTCTCTCAGGGGAGCAAAATTATGGATACTTTTACTCTCTACCCAGACTTCTTATGTTGTCTGGGGACATTCACAGTTACTCTCCTGTGAATCTACAGCTCCTTACAAACACTAACTTCTGCTTGTTCCTCTCCCAAGGAAGAAAGAGTCTCACTAGACTGAAGCCGAAGTATGTTCTGTCCCTCTTATGGTTTCCATTTTCTTATGAAGTTAAAATTTCAGTGATCAAATCATTTGACAATTATTAGGGTATTAATATATGGGATGCCCAGCATGGATAGGCAAGCAGCAGGTCTAGCACTGCATATAGGGAACAGTAATGGCAATGGGCATTAGAGCAATTTGTTATTACTGAAAACTATCAATGGTGAATTACTAACTACATATAAGGGAGCAGTGACATACGGAGCCAGAAAAGTTACTGAGTATCCCAAAATTATCTAAATATTTTTATGGTTATTGAATCTTAGAATTTTCTTTGAAAGGTAAAGTCATAATTATGACATAATTATCATACAATTTAGAGTACTTTATTTTATATTTAAGATGTAGGGATAATTTAGCACTAGTCACTAAACCTGGCTGCACAAATGATTGGTTACGGTTTTTTTTTCTCTCAGTGGTTGAACCAATAATAATTGGGCTCCCTTTTCCAAGTCTTGGAATTAGACAACCAATGAGAAATACAAGAGAAGAACGAGAAGGAATATAGAGACACATGAGCCAGGGTGATTGACTTGTATTTTGCTCAATACAAGTCAAGAAAGAGCACCAGAAGGCAGGGTAACGCTACTGTATACACCTCCACAGGTAAATCCCCTTGGGGTGTAACACCAGATCCATGACAGAATCTGGCCTTGTGACCAGGATGGTGGTTTGGCAGCAGGGCAGACAGAAAACAAATGTAGGGATGAAAAAGTACCTTTTGGTCTATTACAGCCAATAAGTGGGAATCTATTCCCCTTTAGAATTGCCTGATGTAAGAGTTCTCATAACTGTCAAACTTCACAGATTGGATGATTGGTCCCTAATTCAATAGTCAAAATACTTTAAAGAACAGAATCACAACTGAAAGGTTATGAAGAGGCTTTTAAAAAATGAAAGACAACTGTCTACTATAAATTACACAAAACATTAGCCTAGAGGAACCACCCCCTCCCCCAATATATTTAACTTACAGTCTTTTCTTGAAATCCAAATACTCCAAATGGAGAATCATTTTGTGGAATAACAACAGTTACCACAGTATCATCCCCAAGTCTGCCACCTCCAGTCACCCTGATTAAGGAAATACTGAAAGTCTCCATGAGTTCAAATTCAGTGTCATCAGTAATGGTGATTTCTACTATGGCAGTGACCTACAAAAGAAAAGGAAAGAAGGAAAAGGGAGAGAAAGAGAAAGAAGAAGGGAGGGATAGAGATAGACAGTATATAATATAATAGCAATTTTTGAACACATATAATTTATTTTTTAGTTGAAATTTATAAACATACTATAAAGGAAAAATGCCAAATTTTTGTCTGTTATGTTCACAATACCATTTTAAAGTCACATATATTTATTATATTTCAAAGTCAGAAAATTATATCCTACTATTTTCAAGATATAGAAAACTATATATGTAATAATATATAGTGCTTTTGGATACAAAAAACAGTGAAGTCTTACCCTTGAACAAAAGTATTTAAAATGCTATGCAGGCTCTAATAAGCATCACACAAACATAAATCTTAGTATACTTAGTGTTAACATTACATGATATAAAATGGCACCATAGAGATTACCATTGCGTTCTGCAATTAGAATAAACCCTTTTGGTTCCAAATATTGTTCTGATAATGTAGGAAAAAAAGGAAGGCAGGAAGAAAACCCAAATGTGTTATTATTAAATGTTTGTGAGCAGGACTTAACTCATCTGGGTCTATTTTAAAAGTTTTTAGAATTTATAAAAAAGCAAAACTTAGTACAGCTGGTGATTTCACTATTGGCAATAATAAATACCCCAGCTGTATCTACATATTTAAATATTTTTGTGTCCCAAAGGGAAATTTCAGTACTTTGACACAGATATTTACTAGAAAATTAAGTTTTCTACTTAAATCTACCTAAAACCTTTAATTTAATAACAGGTAAAAGTGAGAAATCTGAATGTCACACTTGGAGAGGCAGAAACCTGAACAACATCAAATGCTAAAATGGAAGCTTATTAAAATATCTGCACCTCAAATCTGTACTTTTCTATGTGATGTTAAATTCAATAATGATTATCTTAAGAATGCTGCTAAATGAGGAAACTTTGACCTAATGCACAGAATAAAGTGCTAATAATATACCTAAAGTTGGAAGGCTTCTTCAATGAGAAATCAACTTATTTGTTTCTGCTTTTAAAATAAAAAGTGCATTTCTCCTACTTTTAGTAAAAAAAAAGTTTAATTTCTAAATTTGTTAAACACTCATGATTTCCAATATTAACACAATAGACCTTTATGTGTAAGAAAATCTAAATCCATACACTTATTTTTTATCCGCATACCCTGGACAACTGCTAAGCTGTTGTGCACTGTGCTAATCAGGCCAGGCAGACTACAACTTTGTTTAGACAGATACTGCTCTTTGAAGTTAGTTGTTCACATGCTTTTTCCACTTATCAATTTAAAAACTTACAAGATCTTATTCTTCCATATTACAAAACGCCCTGTTTTGCAAAGCTTATAATCCTTGTGGAATATTTTGTAATTGCTAAGATTAGTTGCCAAAAATCTAGAATATTGTCTTTCAATTTTTTCTAGCTTTAAATATGTTGTTCCTTTTCTGTCATTTTAGTCTTTTTTATATTAGTTTACAAATTTTGGGATGTTAGGTAGTAAATGTGCACACTTTTAGTGCAAATCCTAAATAGATATTGTATTTACAAGCATTATGAAATAAATAAAAGAACCTACAATTCAAAGGAATAGTTTAGTTCATCGGGCAGTTTTTAATACGTTCTTAGACACCTCTAAGCCAATCATTATCTTCTTTTATAACTTCTATTTAAAATAGGACTTCCAGCCAAGATGGAGGTGCAGGTAGATATACTTGGCCTCCTCACACAACCAAAAGGAGGACAACAACAAATTTAAAAACAAAAAACATCCAGAACTGCCAGAAAGTCAGACTGTATGGAAGTCCAACAACCAAGGAGTTAAAGAAGAAACATTCATCCAGACCGGTAGGAGGGGGAAAAAAATAGAATCAGCTGAAGTTCAGAGAAGGATGAGATTCTTGACTTTTTATTTCTCTTCCTACGTCCATTAATTAATTATACATTAACTACCAATATTTCTGTTTGGCTTAACAGAAATTTAGAGTATAATTCATTTAGCAATTTCTATTAAACAGTCATTTAATGGATGCCTATAAAATGTCTGAGATATAATGAAAACCATGCTAATATATTCATAACTAGCATACTTGTCTCTCTGCAAATTCAAGAATCCCATGAGATGGCTTAAAGTCTTCCGGGCCAGCACTGTCCAGTGTTGCTTTCCAATAAACATTTACTGCACCAAAGCTTCCAGCCAGTCGGACTACAGGAATTCGAAGAATGTTCAAGGGTGGAGGCACCTCATAGGCAGTAACAACTCCAACAGCATCCTTCAAGTGAAGAATAAAAGTTTAAATGAAAGACAAAAGAAATTCTATTAAGCCATCACTTTCTAAATTCATTATTTGTATTTGTGGTTCCTAAACTTCACCCTTCAAAGTAGAAATCTATAGTTGGATATAAGTATGCATAATAGGTCTTCAGAATGCTTGTATTTAAATGTAGTATGAATGAATTTACTTAATCCTTTGGTCTACCTCAAAGAGAACTAAGAATTAGTTTACAAGACAAATTTTAAGGCATATTTATAAATATCTTTAAGCAAAGCCACTTGTTTTGGGGAAAATATATGACACTGGCCAAATCAGCAGGTGCAAGCTTCTGTATGACTATAAATAGTGAAAGTTCATCTCACTCTGGTAACATGAAATTTAAAAATTCCTCTTGGATCATCATTTTCTTCTATCATTATCTCAACAATTTCCATTCCAGGCCTCCGAACACTGGGCTGGCCTGCAGAGAAGTCAGAGTTCACCAGGTACACCTCGGTGATGTTGACAATGAATCCTTCCTCCAATTCAGGAGCATCATCCTGGAGGTGGGCAGGAGGGGGAAGAGAAATGGCACTTTATTCTTTTTAAGTATATTTTATGTGCTTTGGATAGTTGACATTTTTCAGTAAGGAACAGATGAGTCTCCACAGTAATGGGAAGTTCTACCACACATGCAAAAAAGATTTCTCTCTGCATTTTAATACGTTCCTAATGGCAACATCAGAATCCTAGGGGATATTTGAGCTTTTCAGTAGTGTTTTAATAGAATCATCATGCTTATTAGAAAGTAAAATATTTTTTAGAATTCTATCCTGCAATTTTGATCATATGCTATCGAATATGTTTTACATATACGATACCTACCCCCAAAATTTAGGACAAACTGTTCTACACTTAAGATGTAAATGCTACATCTTAAAAGTGAAAGCCCTAGAGCTGTAAATCTCGACATAATCCTACATTTCAATTAACTTTTTGACGATTGTTTCCTTATTTTGAATAGGTAATAAAAAATTTCAAAAGATAAAAAGAATACAGAGTGAAAAGGAGAGGAAACCTTTGCTCTGTGCCATCCTTGTGTCTTCCCTGTCTTCTCCAGGAGCCACACCATCTAACACCATTGGCACCGCTGTTAGTAACACTAACATCATTATAGATGATGTTTATTTAACAAGGCATGGTACAGTTAATGTTATACATAGCATTATAACATATAAGTGCAATATTTAATTATATAATATTTTTAATAACACTATTAACTACTTTCCATTTCTTCAGAATCATTAAGAGACAGAGAGTGCTAAAACCAGATCTAAACCATCTGAAAACTAATCTTGATTCAAGTAATTGCATCATTAAATTAAAACATTGCCCTATCAAATCATCAATAAAATAACCAGATCGATTTGCACATTTTATGATTTCATTCATAAATTAAAGCATTTAACCAACCAACAAAATATTCACTCAAATCAGGCATAGAATCATATTTATTGTAGCCTAGACTCACCGGCAAAATGGCAACTTTGACATAAGTTCTTTTAATGTTTTCTTTCATTATTATTATTGTTTCTTGTAGCACATAATCTTCATTCTCAGTAGCTTGTTTATTGATGGGCAGTAAGAAGTTGGGTTTGGCTATCAAGTGAATGGCCACGTCTCCACGTAGTCCTTTATTTCGAACAATTTGTAACTGAAGAATGGTGATGTTCTCTGTGGGACAGAGATGCCTCAGGTAAGTAAGATTTTCCATCTGCTGTCAATGCTATTCCAAGCTCTTAGGGTAGAGTGTTCTGCACTATCCCTTTTACACAGTTAAGGAATGAGAGGTGAAACAAAGATGATGTTTATTCCCAAGGAGTATTTTGTGCTTTGCTTACCCTTGTCCCCAAAGTGCTGAGAATTAACATACACTGCTAGTACTATAACCCAGTTCTAAACTCTCACTTCTGGCTTTCTAACTTACTCTCCTACGTTGCCTATGTCATGCACATTAATGGAAATTGCTGGTAATCTTAGGAGAGTGCACACATGCAGGTTGAGCAGAGGTTCTAATTACAAATGCTAAGAATATTCTTCAAAAATGAAGAATTAAACACCAAAGTCATCACTTAATAACTAATCATTAGAACAATTTTGTTTTTATAGTGAGATGCCAATTACAAGGCTCACCGTACTCCATAGCACCTATTTTATTTCATTTCTTGCTTTTAAAAATTTAATTTGCCATATAAAAGAAGAAAAGGTGCTTGTCAATCTTCCTTACTGGCCTGTCAGTTTCTAAGAATCAAATACTGTCTTTGTTTCTAGAACGAACAGTACAATTTCTGGTTCTTACTAGCTGCTTCAAAATTATCTGTTAAATAAATAAATGAACAGAGCAGTTAATTTTAATTCTATTGCTTCTATTTCTATATGTACAGAAATAAAAAGGCCCAAGTGCACAATTGTACATTTTTTCCATCAACTATTTAAGTGGAAAGATGTCCATGAAAGATGTCCATGCTCCTATCAGAACATTTTAGAAACTTTACACAGCTTATTCTAAATACATACATATTCTATAGAGGTGGGCAAAGATAGGTTTATAGTTGTGAGTCCACAAAACAGAGTTTACTCTTATGTTATTATTTATTAATTATTGTATTATATATTTGTATTATATATTTCCATACAAACAACTGTCAACATACTTTTGACAACCTCTGTGTGTGTATATATACATATATACTTAAAAAAATCTCATTTGTTTATTTCTAGAGAGAAGGGAAGGAGGGAGAAAGAGAGGGAGAGAAACATGGATGTGGGAGAGACACATCAATCAGTTGCCTCTCACGTGCTGGCAACTGGAGACCTGGCCTGCAACCTGGGTATGTGTCCTGACCAGGAATCAAACTGGAATCCTTTTGGTTTGCAGGTGGTGCTCAACCCACTAGGCCACACCAACCAGAGCAAATATACTTTTAGTTAAACAAGTCAAACGACCTTTATCTACAAATGTACATTTTTATACTGATATCTACAAAAGTACATTTTAAGGTAGACAAAGATTTCAGCACTAAGCTCAAAAGAAATAGGGACTGGTCACTTTATTTCAGAGAATATATTATTTTAATTACTACTTCAGGTTACAATAACACCTGGAGTACCATATGCATTTCTCTGTGTTGCTCCTTATTTCCTATAACTATCAAAAACCTATAGAGATGAAATCTGAGTGAGGAAATAGGACAGATAAGTAAAGGATGAAAAAGAGAAAATAAAATAAAAAATAATCCAATTTACTGAAATGATTTACTAAAATATGAATATTTCTATAATGATAGAAATGTCTCAAAAAAGTAAAAGTATTCCCTATATCATTATTACTGAATGTTTACATGATCACAAAGTTCAATAAATATAAACAAAAAGTAAAAAGGACTATGACCTGCCAAACTAAGAAATATCACATAGAAAGAGAAATGTACATTTCTACTAAATATATGAGTTAAATTACCTAATAAAACTGACTACAAAAATGTTTAACATGACTTACCTTTAGGCTCTGCTACTCTCACAAAAAGAGACTCAGCCTGCCAGCCCACCACACCATGGGGTGAGTCGCTGGGCAGAGTGGTTATCACGGACTTCCTTCTTGTCTGATCCATAGTAGCACCTCTGGACAGGTCCGCAATCCCTTCCGTGCTAACATGGATGAGTGTCACGATCGCAGTCTCAGATAACTCTGGTACATCATCAGCAAGAACAGTCAGCGTGATTGTAGACAGTGCCTGGCCTTCAGAAAAGGAAATCTAAAAATTTTAAAAGAAAAAATTTTACTTATTTTTTCATTCTCGCTGTGTAGTAAGAATATCAGAAGTTTAGATTGGTTTCCTATTGACCACAACTTAAATAACAAGAGATATTTAAGTAACATATGTAGAAATCAAATATCTTTCACATTAAAAGTGGAAGTGCTAAGAAAAAAAGTAGACCGTTACCAAAATTTAAGCTAATAAAACATGAAGCCAAATTGCCATATCCTGAAGTCTACATTCTATTAAAATATAGAGGACATAGTCTCCCCCTGGGAATCTATGTCCTAGATACCACATATAAAAACTGTAAACATTAAGAAGGTGGCATATAGTTTAAACAACTTTCTCCACAAGATTTTGTCACAATTGCTATTTCCCTTGGGTAAACTTTGATTAGATATAGCATTTAACAATGATTCAAGCAAAATAGGGGTAGAAAACAAAGAATAGTCAGAGATACAAATCAGAGTATCTCTCTCTTTTTAAATTTTTTATTGTATTTTTTCCATGACCACTTAGTCCCCTTACACTCCCCTCCCCCAGCAATCACCACACTGTTGTCCATGCCCAAGAGTCCTTTTTCCTTTTTGCTCAATCCCTCAACCCCCTAACCTCTCCCCACTTAGTTGTCATCCTGCTCTCTATGGTGAGTCTGTCCCTATTTTTACTTGTTAGTTCAGCTCAGAGAATCTTTCTCCTCCATTCATGTATGTCTCCACTGTCTGGAGGGTCAAACCCAAATTTGCTAAATGGCATCAAGATCTTTCCAATAGGGCTTCCTTCTGCTTCTTGAATGTCATTTACCATTGTTCCCCACCTCATGCCTTATTCTCCAGCCATATGGCTACAAACTACAGTTATTCAAACTAGCATTACAGGCCTATTTTGCTGACACTCATCTCTCCTGGAAACTCAATCTACATCACTCAACATCTCAACATTTCTGGCTTACTTTTTTAGACATCAGGCTATTTTACAGAAACTTGTTCACTCTTTACTGCTTCCATTTTGAAACTCCATTTCCATCTCCAGTTTGTTGGTTTTATCTTTCTGACAATGTAATGCATACACAATTTGGCCAACTGATGTATTGAACCTCAAAAGGAATGACTTTTTTATTGATGACTTTTGCATTATAGAAAAAAAAGAACAATAATCCCAACAATAAAATACTTTAAATTATAACCCTCTATATGGTGATTAGTAGGAATTACTAGGAATTGTATCCCTCTCCATGGTGATTACAATCCAGTGTTGACACAGTCAAACACAAATACTTCATCCATAAAGCAGGGTTTCGTGCCATGCATCAATAATAACCATAATTTAAAAGTGACTCTTCTATAATTTTATAAATTACATACCACTCCTGAGGTAGGAAATATATCACTAACACTTCCATCAGCTTCCCACGTGACAGTTATACGACCATAAGTTCCTTTTAAGCGCTCAACATTCAAAGTTACTAAGCTATCTTGCTCCATTTCTTCCACTTGCTTATATAGTGAATTCTGAAAAATTACAGGAAGTCACAAAGATCATTTGAAATTATCTATGGGGGCTTTTATTTCACACTACTGTGCATTTGCAAACTTCACAGTATGAAGCAACATTAAGTGAAAAACAATAATTAAAAAACATAACATAGGATGACTGTGATTTCAGTAAAAAACATGGATGTTTGAAAAAGTAAAAGACTAAGTTAAAATAAATGAAAATATTAATTTTTAGGGCTATATTTATTTTTGTGTTCCTGTTTCTATATTTTTGAACCTTCTTCAATGAACATATATTATTTTTATAGTCAGACACAACACACTTTTTTGAAAATGTTACACATAGCACATAAAATTTGTAGAATGGAAAGGACACTAGAGTTAGGAGGAGAAGGAAGTCTTTTTCTTTGTTACTTCTGGTAATCCCTCTAGGTCTTTGTTTTCTATTTATAAAGTAAGTATTTAATCAACATGATCTCCAAGGTCCCATCCAAATGAATGATGGGATAAGAATCAGGCTCTTTCTGATTATTCACAGTGTTTCTTATCCTTAAACTTATACTCTCTGAAATGTTTCCACAGGCTGTCCTGTTCCCCTTGAGGTTTCATCTAGCTCCCGGTCTTTGTGACCATTGTTCCTGCCAGAAGCATCCTTTTCCCTCATGTCTGAATGCCTTCCTCTCTTCTCGTCTCTACTTCTAGCCTCTGTCCTTTGTTCCAAACTGATTTTTACCTCTGTGCACCTATAACATTCCTTGTCTGACACCTGACACTTCTCTTGCTTGCCAGCTATTTAATGAACTTTTTCCTCAAAATTAACACTCCAAAGAATCCCCTCTTTACAATATTCATGATTTCTCTATATGTGATAAAGCAAAAATATGGAGTATATCAAGATTTTAAAAAATCTTTCCAGTAAGATTTGTCTTGTTTTTTTTTTTTTTTTTTTTTTACTGTAGCAATCTGAAAAGAGATGCCCCCATTAATTTCTTTAAGTTTCTATTTAGAATGTTAATTTGAATAGATACCCGATTTTATAGCAATATTCTACACAGCATTTTAACACAATGTTGCAGATGTTACATAGTAATAAAATCTTGCTCAAGGCAATCAAACACTCTTGCAGAAAATGCCTTGATTTTAAATATGCATATAATTAGTTCACAAAAGACAATGCCTTTTTTAAAAGAAGCTCTCTCTGGCTCCATGCCTTCTATTAACAAGGTTAGTAAAATGAAGACTTAATACAGCCTGAAAATATTCAAGAAACTCTCATTATCTACTATACTCATCTTAGACTGAGGTTGTCCAAAAAAGATCTGTATTGAAGAATTCCACTAAACAGGTTGAAGAAACTCAGGACACTATCTATTGAAAGAATTAAACCACTTCTCATTGAGGTCTCTAGAACAAATCTGCCTTCCCTGCCTAATGGTTCTCAAAAACACTTATTACCATCAGACAGAGTTACAGATGTTTCTTATGTCTTTGCTTATTGTCCTTCTCCCCGATCCCTGTCTCTACAACTTAAGGACCATGGGGATACAGATTTCTATTTTTTCATTTTCTGACACCTTTAGCATCTGAAACAGTATCTGGTAAATAGGTGTTTGATAAATATCTACTGAATGAATGAATGAAAGAGTAAATGAATGAATTACTAAACAAACCAATGAAGAAACATGCTTGTTACCCAGGTCTGGTGAATGACACATAAGAGTTTCTAAAGGCTTTTGAGAAACTTTTTCCTTACACTGATAGTCACATAAAGAATCTCACTCTCCCTAGCTGGACCTGAACAAGAAAGCAGTAGCCCTAACAATAACATCAGCTTTCAAACAACCAAACAAAAGATCATCTTTGTGTTAGCGAAGTGGAGATATAAAAAAAGAACCTGAGCTGCGGTGACAAAGTATTTAAGCCGGTATGAGTTAGGTTTTCCTTAGTTGCAGAATATTTCAGAGAAAGACACAAGACAACTGCATCTATAACTCTACCTAAGAAGTCAGGATGCACCTTGCAAACAGAACTCAATTATACAATATGAATGGGAGTCCTTTTACTATTCGGTAAAAGAATATGAAGCCTGAGCATAGAAGTTGACCTGGACAGTTTGCATAATTACCTCCCCTCAGGAAAATGTATCTCTGTGTGTACCATGTGCATACAGTTTCAAATCAATCAATCAATCTCTGTCCCCCCTTACCCCACCACAGAAACAACAAAGGCTTAATAGGACAGTAAACATTTGCAGATAATGTATATGACCAGACACTGTGTTTGGAATATGCTTCATCATTATCCTCCGAAAACAGAGATAACAGTTAATTCAAACTCCTGGGCCAAGGCCAATTGGTAACATTTTAAGTTCAATCTTATAAAAGGAATCACTATGAAAAAATAAAGTTTAGGACGAGCTGACCACAGTGGTCCAGTGAGTAAGACTGTAAATTGCAAGGCATCAGTAGAATTCAGCTTAAAATGCACAGTCAGGGGTGAAGCAGGGAAAGGGAAGGGAGGCTTAAGATACACAAAGCATGATTCATTTATTACTGGTAATAACTCATATATAAATGCAGTGAATGAATCATTCTCACTTCCCAGTGTGGCACCTTTGGCATCATTACCTGAGCAAATCCAACAACTCCATAGGCATCATCATTAGACAGGATAGTTATTTTTACATAACTATTAATACCAATCTCTGCTCCTCCTTTGGGATTTTTAAGCTGAACTCTGAAGGATTCTTCCTCCTCTGGAACTGTATCATCCAGAATATTTACTGCAATTATAGCTTCTCTGTCACCAGGTTTAAATATCAGTTCGCCTGAACTGGCAAAAGAAGAACATATAAAATAAGTCAACTACAACAAATTAAAGACATATACAGAGTTCATTACTCATAAAACTATTACAGCATTGACTGACAAAGTTTGGAAAAATCACGTCATAAATAAAATTTTAATCCGAAATATTCATATAATAACATCTTTGTAGAATAAACATTAGAAATGGGTAACAACCAAAGTTTCTAGTTTAAAAATAGCTCATATACATTTTTCAATCATTAAAAAATACTTAGAATTCAGGTGCTATATAAAATTATGGTGAGTATAAGGACAGCATAAATGTTGAACCTACCTAGGAATAAAGTCAGACTGGCTCGAGACGTAGGCCAGCTCATATATGTGTGAATGCATGGCTCCCACCAGGGCAATTAAATTCTTGCTTGAATTAAGGGACTTTACTGTAACAGAAGCTGCATCGCGAGCAGAAGGTGCTTCCAGAACAAAAGAGAACTGATTCAGCTGTGAATTCCAGCAGTAAAGAGCAGACACAGCTTGGCCAGTAAGCAGTATGTGGACTGCAGAAGGAAGGAAAAGGCAGCTAGGGTGAAATGTAACTCGTCACCTCACGTGCTCCCTACACCAGTGCCACGGCACAATCTCTCCAACTCTCAAAGCTGCACCCTGATTTCTGAAGTAATACATGACTCAACTTCTAGAATAACTGAGTGTAAATATGATTTTTAAATGTTGTGGAATGATAAAGCCAGCCTGACCATGCACCCATAATCCACCTAAAGAAGTGACCCTTGAGTGGTAAAAGCCAAGTGGATTTTGGACTCATTTGTATGCACCTCAATGTTTATTTATTGAATGGCATGCTAGGATATTTTCGAAGGTAAGAAATACGCATAATCCTACCACTGTTTCATTTTTGCATTTTCCTTCCAGTCACTATCTATAAGAATTCACAATTTGCATAGCAATAACAGTCTAAATACAAAAATTCTTAATTAAAATGCCTAATAGTATATTTATAGTATACTGCATATAGTATACTATATACTGTGTATAGTTGTACATGTAGCTACATAGCATTCAAATTTATAATTTTAATGTATAATCTATAGGGTTAACCTTAAAATATATATAATATTGTTTTCTATATAGTTTTTCACAACTAATCCTTATTTTAATCATTTTCACTTGATAAATTCTTTTTTTAGTTTTTTATTATTTATTTTTATGTTTTACATTTAGAGAGAGTGGAAGGGAAGGACAAAGAGAGGGAGAGAAACATCGATGTGAGAAACACCAATCAGTTGCCTCTCGTACACACCGTAACTGCAGACCAAACCCATAACCTAGGCACGTGCCCTGACAGGGAATCGAATCAGCTACCTCTCCCCTTGCAGGACAACACCCAACCAACTGAGACATGCTGTTCAGAGCTTCACTTGGTAAATTCTTAAAGGTAGTTAATGAAGCCAAAGAATATAATTTATGATCTTAGAATATGTTCTGCCAATGCTTTTTGAAATGTTGTTAGGAAACCATGCTCTCCCTAATTCAAAGCAACGGCACATATCGGTATTTACAGAAGTCCGAAGGAGAGGGGCACTACACTGAATACAATACTAAAAAATCTTCAGACTCAAACTAGGAAGAGAAGTGAACAGACACGGAGAAACAAGCATAAATTCCAGCACCTGCTGAAACACACTAGAACATAAAGACACCTAATCAGATTGATTATTAAAACAGCACATAGAACCAGAAACCATGAGCCTCTTCCAAAATTTTGTCCCATAGGATAAAATGGAGAGTCCCATATTCTTACTCTTAAATATCAAGAACTACTGATTATATTGATTATATTTATTTATGGGAACTAATTTAACTACTATTTAAATTTGGTAAATGTTACATAGAAGGTAGAGACAAAGGGTTACTAATAAACTTGTATTTTCAAAATAATCATATATTTTTCATAAAGCTTTGTAAAACTGGAGACATTCAGTAAAGAGTAAACTCCTCAAATGGATCTCAACACCTGTCAAGTTTAACAGATTCTACAGTCTCAAGAAAAACCATAATCTAAAGTTTCTGAACATCACTGTTTAGGAATCTTAACCGCTGGAGATAAACTCTATTCACTTCCTCACAACCTGATCTGAACAACAAGGCAGCAAACAGGTAATCAGACATTCAGAGGAGGAAGTAGAGGGGCTTAAATCTGCACATATGTACGCAGAGAGTATTTTCTCAGAAAATAGGCATTTGTACTATTTAAGATCATAAAACTGAGCCAGGAAATGTATGAGGGGGAAAAAACAAATCTATACTTGAGGAAGAGTATATTTTAATGCTTTTTCCTCAATTATAGTTAACTTTGTATTGGCTTCAGTTGTACAGCATAGTGGTTAGTCAAGCATGTACTGCATAGCATTCCCCCCAGTGTTTCCAGTACACCTGGCACCACACAGAGTTATTGCAGTATTATTAACTATATTCCCTATGTTGTACTTTACACCCCCGTGACTGTTTCATAACTACAAATTTGTACTTCTAAATCCCTTCACCACTTTTCACCCAGTCATCCAATTCCCTTCCCCTCTGGCAAACACCAGTATGCTATGAATTGATTTGGGAAGAGGGTTTTAACTAGTATTGATTATAGAATTCTCTTCCACTTAGCAAAACTATAAAAAAATAAATTTAAGTCTCTCAAATGAAAGCAAATGGATGACATTACTTAAGCAGTGAGTGTAAATAAAAAGAAGTTCGAGAACTAAGTACTAGGGGCAAGCATTCCTAACGTGCAGAGATCTGGGAACATAAGAAGAAACCAGTAAGAGATGGAACAGCCAGGAAGGGCTTCATGAGAAGCTGTGTCTCAGGAAAGAGCCAAGTTCCAGAGCAAAGAGATGAGAATGTTCTGAGAAAAGTTTGAATACAGTGTATCTGTCCCACAGGACACTGTGGAAGGATACGGGGAGCTGGGGCAGTGCAAGCTGAGTATCTGGACTGGAAATTGGGGCTCAGAGGGTCTAGAGCATGAGTAGACCACGTGGGAACCAGAATCTCATTCCAGGGGGCCTGTGCTTCTTATGGTGACTGAACAGGGAAGAAGGGAGTAATGAGCTGATCCAAATGATTCTCAAAGGTAGTATTTTTGATGAGGCTGAGGGTACTGGGGGACTGGAGAGGAGGGGTAAGTGTCGTTCCAGCAGCACGCAGAAATTGACATGATATAATAAAGGACAAGATCAAGACCTGGGGCATAATGTTCAGTGGGTGTTAGCTATAGATTTCCATATTTCTCACAACTTTTATCCATATATTTTCCCTCATCTGACCTTTAAAAAGCAGAATTCACAAAAATAAATAAAAAGTGGAATTCAGCAAGGCTTGGTTCAAGAACCCCTCTTCTTACACTACATAGTCTCTTTCTAAACAATTCCATCTCTGACCATAGAACATCCACCATGTATATCTGCAGTCTAGGACTCTCTTCTAAGCTCTGACTAGTAACACTTATTCAATGTCAGCACATGAATGACTCAAACTCATCTCAAATTATTCCAACGAAACTCATTACCTTTGCTCCAAAAGCCTGCCCTTCCTCCCAGGGATCTCCATCATGGTTATGGAACTACTACATGCGTGGAAGTCAGGCTCATCCTTGACATCCTCTCCACCACATGCATCCACACCATCAACTCCTGTGGGTTTTGAATCTACTTCTGTACTTCTCTGATTTTCTACCTGCATCACCTACCACCTTCCAAACTCCATCATCCAATATCTTTAGTCTGAAACATACCGTTAACCTCCAGCCTGTCTTCAAGACATCTCTTACCAGCTTTTCTCCCAGTGGCCAAGTTCCCTTTTTAACACAGACACACACACACACAGAGTCTCTGTTTTCTCTCTCTCCTGCCCCTCTCCTTTTCTGTCTCATCACCCTCTCATAAAAGACACACCAAAACTTTTAGGATAAAGATAATAATCCTTTAAGTCCCTCCCTCTCTGGCCTACCTGATTACATTTTCAGTTATACCTTGTACCACGCTCCACTCACTGCCACACTGACCTCTCCCTGGTCCTTTAAAAAATACATTAATTGATTTGAGAGAGAAAGAGAGAAGCATGGATTTGTTGTTCCACTTACTTATGCATTCATTGGTTGCTTCTTGTATGCGTACTGACCAAGGATTAAACCCACAACCTTCATGTATCAGGATGATTCTCTAACCAACTGAGCTACCCAGCCATGGTTCCCTGGCCCTTTAAAAGTTCATGCTCACTGCTATCAACTGACCACTGCACATGCTATTCCCTTAACTAGGTCCTGTCCCATTAACAGATTAACAGTAGAAGTTTCTTAAGAAAGGATGTTTTCTGGGCATCCCAGAGCCCAGGACAAGCCCTCTCCATTCTGGCTCATGGCAGTACTTTATTCTTTCATAGCAGTTCTCTGTTTGTAGTTAGGAACTTACTTCTGTGATTTTACATATTATCTCTCTTCCCTATAATATGTTAAACCTCTTCAAGGCAGAGACGATGTCTGACTTTGCTAATCTGTGTTTCCTCAGGGTCTACCACTGTGCTTTGCACACAGATGGCACTAAAAACTAACTATTAAATCAGGCAGGAGGGAAGAGAGAAGGGGAGATTTGTTTATATGACCTTGCAGCCTTTTGTCATATTCATTCTTCTTGTTCCTTTTAAAGAATTCAGTCACCAACCAATAATCTCTGTCCAGTCATGGCTCTAGTCTAATGCTTTTAATAAAATATTTGATACATTCAAAATACGAAAATCCTTGAATATTATTTAATGCATACTTTCAGCCTTCCAGGGATCTATAATAAGCCATTCTAAATAATTACCTATAATCTTTTCACACTTCTACAACCTCAAGTCACAGAAACAAAAGAAATAGAGACCTCACAATGTGTCACTTAACAAGCCTCTGGCAGGTTTTTTCACAAATTCCTTTAGAAAATGCCTCTATTCTATTTTTAAAAAGTCTTTAAAGAGAATTCTATAACTTCAATTAACAGCCCATTCAGGCAGCACTCCCCAGCCTTAAAAAACACTCATTAGGCAGCTATTTTGAATTACAAGTTGCTCAAGAAGATGAAGTTAGTCCACTTGAAAACTTGAAGCAAAAATGATAAAGGTACAAAATTAAAGGACAAGTAGACAAAAACTACACAAATACATGATGAAAGACACATCATTTAGTCTGTAAACCAGTTGCTGAGTGAATGATGAGTACGTCACTCAAGTCATTTATTGCAGCATAACGTCACAGAGCTAAGAAGGCCTGTCAGAAGCTGACGGTGTGAAGAGAAGTTATTTAAGGAGAGGACAAGCAGAACAGAGATGGACACTGGACTCTGACAGCAGCACAGACCTGGTGCGGAGGCCAGGCCACAAAGTCCAGTCCAGATGGGAGGTGGCCAGGCTCCAGGAGAACCTGGGGACAGAGAGCTGAGGAGGGAGGAGTGGGACACACGAAAACAAAGTAAAATGAGATAAACAATCTACAAAAAAGTATCAAAGAGTAAAAGGGGATCAAATATACGGTGACGGAGAAAGATTTTACTTTGGGTAGTCAACACACAATACAATACACAGATGAAGTATTATAGCATTGTATTCTTCAAACCTACATAATTTAACTATCCACCATCACCTGAATAAATTTAATTCAAAAACTGACAGGTAAATAACCTCCGATTCCTGGTCAATAGATGCTGTGACTGCAGGTAACCTAAAGGCTACTGTGCCTGATAGAGAAACAACAGTCAGACACCCAAAAGAAAAACTGCGAGAATAAACTCCTGAGTTTGTGCTAAGTCCTCTACTCTTTTCAATATTATGTACTTTGTAGACTTTAACTTTTTGTGACTTCTACTACCCCCATGCATTAATGTCTCCGAATCCCAAACCTGTAACTGAGTCCCTCCTGATTTCAGTTCCACATCTCTGACCACCCAGAGGCTTCTGCATCAACTCTGGCCTGGGCAGTTACAAACTACTGCATCCAGCATATTCTATGCGCCCAAGGCAGGTGGAGCTGTGAAACATACTTCTAGCTATCACTTGTCTTTCAAATGCCTGCAAGGATTTCTCTTCCTCTATCATTATCAGAATGTTGTCCAGGACCCTTAAGAGTCCTTGAGACCCTGAAAGAGGGCTATGAAGTCAAAACTATTTTCATAATACTACTTTTTGTTTGTCTACCTCACTCTCATCCTTTCATAAGCGCATGATGCAATTTTCCAGATGCCATATGATCAAAATTATTGCAATGGGCTAAAGACAAAGAAGACATGAAAACCCAGATATGGTCTATTAAAGCAGACATGAGATTTGCAAAAACAATAAAGAAATATCATTCTTCTTACAAAAATTTTTGTCTTGGAGTAATAGTTTTGTTTTACATAAAATGTTATGTTCATGTATAATGAGTTTATTGCTGTCATTCTTAAATGAATTAGTAAATCAATGTCTTTGAAATTTCTCCATTTAATTTCTAAGACAATAAATATCAGCAGATACACACATGAACAAAAACTCTTTAAGTTGCTCAAATTTTTAAGAGGGTGAAAAGTTCCTAAAACCACAATGTCTGGGAACCAGTGGACCACCTGAAGCACAGTTCAAACCTGGGCTGGCCTTCCAGACCCACTTATACAGACTCTGGTGTGGTCACACCTTACCACCGCTGCACTCTGAGTCAAATCCTCTGTCCCCACAGTGCTGGTCTGCCCACTGCCCACTCCATGCCACAGACACCCCTGCCTTTATCTTCTGCTTATACCTTTTCCCCCGCCCACAATATTTCCTACCAACCCACCCAGGCATAGCTCATGCTCCCTTCTGAAACCCCTTAATCCCTCCAATTCTACCACTCACATAGCAAATGGGATTGCAACTCTACCTTGAATTACTATCTTATTTCTTGTTTCTCCAACCAAACATGAAACCTATGAAGGTGCAACATGCTTCATAACTCTAAACAACAACTTACATGTAATTTCTAATTAATAAATGTGTCCTGTTCAATTCAATACAAAATTTCTGTATCTCAGTTTAAAAGTGGGACTTTGACTCATCCAGACTTGCCTGCTGAGCCACTCAGGTTTGGCTCCCAAGTTCTTCTGGGGCACCTTGACAAGAGATGCTGACTCACTGAGTGTGCCCCCTCCCCTGGCCACCTGCCATGGGAGGCAGCCCCACAAGTTCACCATGCAAATGCCCTTGGCTTCTTTGCCCGATTGTCACTGGCCTACCCAAGTGGCTCCTTACCAGCCTGAAATAGTCCTACAGCCTCCAACAGCATTGATCCCTTGGGTTCTCACAAACAGACTCTATTTCAGAGCCTATTTCTAATGTGCAGATTATAGTACAGATATCAAAGAAAAGAGTTGAGACCATAGAGGAAAGTTAGGAGAGTGAATGAGGAAGGCAAAGTCTCACAACCATTTTCTGACTTTTTAAAAAAAATTCTTCAATGAGTATACTTGCTATCCACTTATAAATACTTTCCTAGTTAAATATATATATGTAATGTCACTCTTCATTTCTCTCTAGACAAAAGTAATATATTACATTGCCTTATTCTTCATTAATATTTCTCCCCATATCTTAGTCATTCTAATTCTTTCCAAGCATAGTCCCCATTTTAAGGATATCATTTGGAAATGACTGAACATTCAGTCATTTGGAAATCCTACGATTTCTGGGAATATTATTGTCAAGATCTTGATTTTACATCCTTATTAAAGTGCCCAGTGTCTGGCAAGGTGACACTACCTCTAATTCAGTGAGATTAAAATCATTCTAGCTTTCCACAACGCCCTCAGGATTAGTCAGCAGCTGAAAAGCACTTACCTCTTCCTGAGGCTGGTGTGAAGGAGTGAATCCTATTAACAGCAGCAAAATCCGGAGACTGAAAATATCTAAAAGAAGACTGTCCTGGCTCCCAAACGAAAATATAAATTGAATTCTGACCTCCTACAATAATGGGGAAAAAGTCGAACTGAAGGCAAAAGTTACAGAAAAAAAATGACAACTACACAGTAAAACTATAAGCCAAACATCAAATTTAACTGAGAAAAAAGCAATTTAATAGGACATTCCTCATAATTCATTTAGTTTAACAGAAATACAAGTTAGTAGAAAACACTTCAAGGCTTTGTTCAACTACTACATGAAGTATATACATACTTCGCCACTAATCATGATCTGATATCAAAAAAAAAAAAGCAACAAATGTTTTATTTTTCCAGAATGTTGGGATTTTATTTATGGATGTTCCACTAAACAAAAGAAAGCATATTAATATTCAATGAATATTTTAAAAGTCTATCAAAAGCTGTTAAGGACTTACTACTATTATAACTTACCCAGGGCACCCCACTAGAGTCCAATAAAAAGTTACCTATTTAAGCTTTGGTGAAAGATCTTCACAGAATTCTTCAGAGATCTTTCCATTTTTCCCACCCATCCCCAATTTTATTTTACTATCTTAAAGCAGTGGCTCAGAACACTTCAAGATTATGGATGTACCTGACAGCCAATATTGATCCATCAAGAAACATTCTATTAATTAACTAAAACATTATTATAAGAGCATTTTCTATGAACATACTATATGAATGCGAGATAATTTTGATAATAACTATGTATGCATTGTAAACAATAAATCTTCTTACCTAGAGACACAGTTTTGGTGAAAAGTAAGTAAATATCATCTCCTGAAATCAAGGCCTCAACTTGTGTGGTCCCAGTGACTGGCACTTCTTGAAAGTTAATAAACTCATTGCCAGACCATTTGAGTAAAAGGGAATTGAGCCTGGCATGAGCTTGGGAAATGGCTAAGAACACGGAGCCTCCTCTGGTGAACAAGGCCATGCTCAGCACACCTCGGACAGGGAGTGTCTGATGCAACAGGAAGCTGCTGCCATCCCATCTGAAGACCTACAGGAGATGTTCAAATACAAAATCCTTCAGGACTAGGAATTTAGCACTTGTGAGAATTTAACCAATATCATATGTTTATTCTCCTCAACCCTTTAATTTAGTTGGGAGGATACTTTCATAAACGAAAAGATAGCAAAATAAGCTCTCTCCCTCTTTTTATCTGTGTGCGAGTAAGTGTGTGAGGGAGAGCGAGAAAGCGAGCAAGAGAGAAAGGGAGAGAGAGAACATACACATAGAACGAGTTGTAAAGCAAAGTTATTTGAAAATAAACGAGTTTCAGGTAGACATCTGGGCAGTGGTCAGTGACAGCAAGAGAAGGGAAAGCCAAAAATAGGAGAGAAATAATTTAAATATGAATAATTTAGAACTGGATAAAAACTTCCTGATGCTGTAGTATCAGTCATTACCTTCTGCTCAAGCAATAGAATATAAAGAGA
Organism: Anoura caudifer; assembly: GCA_004027475.1. NCBI lineage: Eukaryota > Metazoa > Chordata > Mammalia > Chiroptera > Phyllostomidae > Anoura > Anoura caudifer. The sequence continues at coordinate 408,657 of PVKU01000104.1, forward strand.
AACACCTAAAATTTTTAGTCCCAAAGGTAGAAATTTATTCAAGGTTTCGGTTGAGTGTTCCTATATTTAAAATTTAAAAAAATCCCAAATCTATCTGGTTTTCATATCTGGTCAATTTCAGAAAGAATTTTATTTATTCACTCAAAATTGGGAACCTTATAGGAGCCAGGTATCATGCTAGGAGATATGCACAGAGCAACACCTCCCTTTATGGATATCAACTACTAGTTACTAAGCATTAGTAAGAGGCAAACAAACATCAATAATTAAATAAATGTATAATTATAAAATGGATACAAGTGCTAAAGATAACAATTGGAATGGTGTGATAGAGAATTATGGGTGTACTAGAGAAATAAACATAGAGAATGACAAAATTTCCAAGGCAGAAAAAGTTTGTCATTATCTGAATGAAGACTGTTCCAACAGGAAGGAAATTGCTAGTGCTGGGAAAATGAAGACCAGAAAGGCTGGAGAGGTTAAGATCATGAGGCATCTTTTGTTAGGGTGACCATATAATTTATCCCAGGGACCCCAAAGAGAGGAAAAGGGACAATATTAGTAATTACATCAGGACAACAGGTGTAATTCAATACCAGGTAAATAAGGAGATATGGTTACCCTACTTATAGTCTACATTAAATAACTTAGATTTACACTATGTATAATTGGAAATCATTGAAGTTTTAAAGTGAGGGATAACACAATATTAATTAATGTTTTAAAATATTACTCCAGCCCTGGCTGGTGTGGCTCAGTGGATTGAATGTCAGACTGTGAACCAAAGGGTCGCCAGTTTGATTACCAGTCAGGGCACATGCCTGGGTTGTAGGCCAGGTTCCCAGTATGGGGCGCACATGAGGTAACCACACATTAGTGTTTCCCTCTCTTCTCTTTCCCTTCCCCTCTAAAAATAAGTAAATACAATCTTTAAAAAATATTACTCCAGCCACTTGATGGAAGATGGGTCTGAGGAATGCAGCTGATGGGTCTGATGGGTGGGAGAAGAAGTTCAGAAATCATCTGGAAGCCATGCTAACAGTGTGGGAGAGAAATGATGGAGGCCTGGACCAGAGAAGAAGAAGCATAGATGGAAAAACATGTCTGTACTCAATTATTAAAAGATATAATCAAAAACACTTAATAATAAATTAGATGTTAGTGAATAAAAAAGGAGTAATCAAGAAAGATATGTCCCAGAGCAATTACATTTATGAGGTTGCTATTTCCTAAGATGAAAGCAAGCACTGAACAAGTTTCATAGAGGAAATCCAAAGTTCAGTGGGGATATGTTAAATCTCCGATACCTTAAGTACATTGAAGTGGAGATGCCAATAAGCAGTAAGATACTCAAGTCTGGAATAGAGAGGCACAGTTACCTATAAATTTGGAAGATGCCTGTAGCTAATATTTAAACCCAGAGAGAGTGAAGAGAAATAAAAAAGAAATTTGAGCTAAACTTACCCTGGAAAACTCCAAGTTCAGAAAAGGAAGGAAGAACTGGCAATGGAAACTGAGAGGGATACAGAGAAACTAAAGGAAAATCTATGTGGTACCCTGATCTCTTTTAGAAATCAAGAGAACGGAGATGTTTTCAATCTGAGGAAGCTTGCACATGGAGATGGGACGCACTATAATAAAATGACAGAAAACCATCCACTGAATCTGCAACTCTCTTGTCATCAGTGACCATGAGGAAATGAAGACAAAGCAAGTTACCTTGAAGGAATTATCTTCCTAGAAGGAAGAAACAAAACAGAAAGTAAAAAGGGAGCAGACCAGGAGAGGAATCTCTTCTTAAGCTTGGAGGTCCAGGATTTGTGCCAATTGTAATAATCCTATAGAAAGAGGTGCTAGTGATTGCAGACATAAAGGGATAACTAAGGCTTATGAAAGCAGGAGGGGCACTACAAGAGGAGCCTGGCTTTCAGAGGAAGAACACCCCCTCCCGGGTAGCAGGAGGGTGGAATGAGACTGGGTTGCAAGAGGGTTTCTGAATTTGGTGTTGGGAAGATCAGTGACCTCCCCTCTGGTAACTTTTGTTTCAACAGGATCATAAGCTCAAAGTGAGGAGATGAGAAGTAGGTATGGGAGTGTGGGAAGTGACAAAAATTATAAATAAGTGTGTTTAGGATTATGAGATATAGTTTACTAAGAAAAAATGGAATTTTGGCAGTGATGGTGAGTGCCCATTTGGCAATGTTAGTCATGAATTTTTAGTGATACCATATGTCCAGTTGTGTGATTTTTCTCCATAACATTTTCCAACTCAATTAAATACTAATTAAATGTTAAGGCTTTGTATCACACTTACTTTACTTTGGCCCTTGAAGATAGTATAACAGGTCATAACTCTGTTGTTTAAAAATTAAGTGTAACTAATCAATATCTATATTCCACTTTACTTCTTTAATCCAAATTATGGTGTTATTTTATATTAAACCTACAGACTACATCTTTGAAGAGTTTTAATTATAGTATTAATATTAAAAAGAAAAAATTCATTTTAAAAGAATCAAACCTGTGTTAATTCAGAATCATTTCTTTGACTTGCAACAATTAAATAATCTTGACTGTCTGAAGTGAAATATCTTACTTGAGAACTTTCTGAAATAATTATTGTTTGTACCTGCAAGGAAGACAGAAGAGTAAGAATAAAAATTTAAAGTAGAATACAACTAAAAGAGGATCTGAAAACAGTAATAGCATGAGTTAGTATTTAAAGTTCAAAGCTTGAAAAATCATTCTGATCCCTAGATATGCCTATCTAGGGGTCATTTCAATAAGGACGAAAATACCCCTGGACTAAAACACCTTGCTCAAATGTGTAACAACTTGCATGGAACATACATCATCTTCCACTTAGATCAAGTTTACAAATCTAATTGTCCTTTTAAATAAAGCAACCTACTAAAAAGTAAAGTTTTTGTTGTTGTTTCTTTTACCAGGTATAACTTGAGTCCAGATGTGAATGTATACACACTGTTAACAGAAGGCTTTTGTTCATTTCTTTTTCCATGAGTGATCACAAAGTAGGGAGAAAGACCAATATGAAAGGCCTCGCAAGTTTTAGGATTTTCTATATTTAAGTCCTAGAAAATAAGGAATAAGAATAACAGTAATTCATGGGGTATCCAACATTTACATGTATATCTTATTTTGTATACTGTAAAATAAGTGATGCTTTTACCTCAAGTGGAATAAAAACCCCTTGCCATCGGTAAATAGTAGAAGACATTTTTCTTAACATTACACCATATACTGAATCTTCCAAAGTAAAGAAACACCATCCAGAAGCTGATGCATCAAAAAAACTCTGAAATATGGAAAATACAATATCCATTCCCCCTGAAAAACATAAACCATAATTTACTACTGTATAAACCCTTGCAAAGTTTATCCACTCTAATTTATTATTCAAACAATGAAACCCATTTTTAATATGGCACTGAGAATATCTTCAAAGTGCAAATGTGATCATACCACCTTATGCCGTATACGCATAGTAACCTCCCCAATGCCTAAGGCCTCAAAGGCTTTCCATTAACACTACAATTAAGACAAATGTCTGTAACATGTTCTTCAGCCTCTTGAATGATCTAGCCTTACCTCACTCTTCAAATTCAACATTCCCCTTGTTTCTAACCCAACGTCCACTCTGAAGTTTTTCATTTATGTGCTTTTTTTAATAACTCAACTTTTGCCTCATTCACTGCCCACTTTTTCCTCCATGTTCCCCCAACCCTTTGCATAGTCAATCCCTACTCAGCATTAGTTTAGACTTTGATACACCTGAGAAGCATTCATTTAGGTTCTCATAACACCAAGAACTTCCCTTTTAAAACATCCATTATAGTTTAAACTACACACTGATTTTTGCTTGTTTTATCTCTGTCACCCACCCCCACACACACACACACTAAATTCTAATCTCTGCAAGTTTGGTTCCATGCCTGGCACAAAATTGGCACTCAATAAATATTTGTGGATGCAATAAAAGAATTAGATATCTGTTCCCAATTTTCAACAGATCCATAACATAGAATTCACCAGGAAATATATCAATCATATACATGCAGTCTTTCTTGGTTATGGAATTTTGTTCTCATAAGAAATTAAACATACTCATGCCAAAGGCTGTTTCAGATACGGTCTCCCACTCCACACTCACAGCTAAATCAATGCCATTGGTACGTGAAACATTTAAATACACAGTCCTGTTGGCTTCTTCGATACTTATAGAGGTGGCTCTAAAGGAAACAGATTATGGAAAGCAGAAAAAGAGCATAATTTCTACATATTAAAATATATATCACATTGCTAGAATATATCTAATACATTTTTAAATTTACACTAGCCAAGGTGAGATCCATCCACAAATTTTACGCAGCAGTAAGACTAGACTCTAGAGCTCAAAAATATTCATTTAAAAAGATATTTTTAAAAGCATAAATGTAACACTCTGATATTAGGATCATAACAAAACACTGATAATCAGTAACTTCAGTACCTTCATGCTACATATTCTAAAAAATAAATGAAACATTGTCATTTCTCATGTAAGCCAAAAACATGTTACAGGAAAAAATAAGTCAGGAATTCTTGGTATATTAGTGAAACTAGATCGATTGAAATATTTTTAAGATATAAAAAATAAATATCTTCATCCTCCAGAGGGAATTTGAAGCCATAATTATGTTACTATATATTTGAAGAGGCATTCATTTAGTGTGAGTAACTAAATATAACTTCTATTATTTATCACTTTTAATTATATTAAAAAAAAATAGTGCAAGCCATTACCTGCAAGTATAAACTCTGGGAAACTAAGAATTTTAACAACATTACTATGCAGGACATGGTTAGGTTTCTGATGGTCTCTGATGTGAGAGGGCCTATGGCCTCTCTGGTCTGCCTGCTAGAGCTCTTCTTAAAAGACCCCTTTAAGAAAGTCAGAGATCAACCTCCTTCTGCATTTTCTTTATGTCAAAAAACATTTCCTAACTGTACTTGAACAACAATTAAGTGAAAAGAAACAGAAAAAAAATATTTCCTACTTAGCTTCAGAAGTAGCAACTTCCTTATGAATAAACTATACCTATTTGCAACTGCAGAGATACTGAATAGTCCCAGAGGGGCCTGGTTTTGTAAAACTGTTATCAGGGTTTGAACATGTGTCCCTAGTCTAGCGCCTCCAGTTGGATTAAACAAGGTGCAAACAAAATGCTCATCCATTTCTGGTTCCGTGTCTAATATGGCTGATATGTGTAGGGCCTGAAAGCAAAATCAAAAGACAAAGTTACTAAAACATAGTATTTTTACAACAGATAGAGAAATCTAGTAAACATTTTTAACAATATAATAACATGTTTCGGAAAATATCACCTATTCTTAAATTCTAATACTGATCCTCATAATGTGATAGTTGCAATTCTTTCCAGCTACTACCTTCAAGACTTTCAACACTGTAATATATTGCACTGAAGTGTCTAAAAATATGTATATTTAGATGAGCGGATAAAATAACTATGGGACATTTACACAATGGAATACTACCTGGCCATAAAAAAAGAAGAAAATTTTACCCTTTGCAATAGCATGGATGAATCTGGTTATGGTTTATGGAGAACATTATGCTAAGTGAAATAAGCCAGTCAGAGAAAGACAAATACCATATGATTTCACTCATATGTGGAATCTAATGAACAAACAGAACTAACAAGCAAAACAGAGAGATTCATAAATAAGAGAGCAGGATGACAACCACAGGGATAATTAGCGGGTGGAAGGATGGAGCAAAAAGGAAAAAGGACTCATGGACATAGACAGCAGTGTGGTGATTGAGGGGGGAAAGGGGGTATAAGGGGGATAAATGATAATAGAAAATACAATAAAAAACTTTAAAAAAGATATATTTATGGCATTTAAAAATAGCATTACAATTACAATTAATTTTATATATTGATTTTTGTTAATTCTTTATCCTACTCTAGCTACACAACTGTATTAGTCTCATAGTATCAGTATGAGACTAATAGTCTGGGATTAGCTGTTGAAAAACAGTTATAACCACTATAGGCCCAAATGAGAAAAAAAACAAATGTTCATCAACAAGAGAATAGATAAACAAATAGTGGTCTATTCCATGAAATGCTACTTAGCAATTAAAAAAAAAATGAACTAGTAATGTGTGCAACCATACAGATCTCAAAAATTACATAGCAAAAAAAAGCCAGACACCAAAGAGTACATACACTATGATCTATGTATATGAAGTCAAAGAAACCAGTAAAATGAGTCTTTAATGATAGAAATTAGAGTTTCCCCTGGGGAGAGCAAGAAACTTTTTGGTGATGATAATGTTCAATATCCTAATTCGAGTGGTGGGTACACATATTTTTAACATCATTAAGCCATACACTTAATATTTGTGTATTTTATTGTTTGTATCTCAAAATCAAAACATGTGGAAAACAGCCACTGTGCGTGTGAATGAAAAATGTACCTGTTTCAATTTCTTTAACATTTAATTTGCCTAATGAACAGAAAGGTCTTTAAACACATGGTGAAAAAGTCTTTTGAGAAAACACCACATAAAAATAATTTAAAATACTTTAAAATTTTTAATATAATTTAAAACATTTTTTAAAAAAACATGTGAATCTAAAGCAATGGCAAATTATTAAAATACTTCAAATTTACATTCTTTAATATCTATATCAAAATGTAAGTGTCCTTGAAAAAAATCAGTAAAAGCTGCTAAATTTATAAAAACATAAAAAAATTAAACATGCAAATGAATATGCATTTTGAGATTTGTTTGAATTTACACAAACTAATCATAAATAAAATTATTTAATTATTGATTGGATAGATTATTTTTAGATGGAATAGTTTAAAACATATTATATTAGAATTATCATACTTCATTATATAGCTGGCCTAAAAAATGTGTTAAACTAATACAATTAGCTAATTTAAACTTAAACTAGCTAAGTTTTCAAACTAGCTAAGTATTTTCAAAATAAAGTTTAGTAACAGAAACAAAATTAATAATATATAGGAAAAGAGGTTTCAAAAGATAAACTGCTGATAGTACAGATCACATTTACAATTAATCCAAATCCAGCATTTTTTCTCCAATAGACTATTTCCATTCACACAGGATACTTGCTTTGGAAACAAGCAGCCTGAAGGAAGCAGTTATATTTAGCTTAACGAAAATATGGCAAGAAGGAATGATTGTGCTGAAGCTTAATGACTACAAAGAATGATTTAGATTTCTTTTAGTTTATGGTTTATACATTAATAAATTGAAGTAACCATTTGAATATGCTTAAAATCTAAAATAGCAATATATATATACTTTATTATTTGCACATTGCAAATTTGCACATGCCTAATTAACAGAGCAAATTTTTCCAGTTGCACTCTATAAACTTTATAGCACTATGGTATTTTCATATAGTAATTTAATTATGTCTTTACCTAATACCTATGCAGGAAAGATTTTTTTTCTTACTAGGACCTAGGATACTCTTCTAAGATAATATTATTTTGTACATATAAAAAATAATCATTCATTTTCAGTGAAGGTTCATACTGTACCTTGAATCGAACACCTTCTTCTAAAACAACATAGCCTTTGGAAGGAGTCAGATCTTTAGACTCCTCTGAAGAATTCACTTCAGTCACGATGAACTGAACTGTCACAGTGCCAAACAGTCCCTGTGCAGGTTCCCGGATGATGTATAACACTGCAACACTCTCTTGTACGTAGAGAGCTGTTGGCTCGCTCAGAAAAAAGTGCACACTGTTGTTAAATGATAGAACTCCAGGGCCATCATCATTAGCAAGGACAGTAATTAAGGCTGTCAAAATAAAAATATAAAATAATAAATGAAAATAGAACGGCTTATAAGTGCTGGGAACTGTGTGGATGCTTCAATGTAAACTAGGCCAACTCTTCTCTTGATCACCTTAAAAGCAAGATTTCTTTTCCCCACATTGTTATGTTGATCATTCTCATTGCCAAGAAACAAAGAAATTTTTAAAGCATTTAATAAAATTTATATGCATTTATGATATAAAAATACTCCAGTAATCTTAGAATGAAAGGCAGCTTGCTCAACCTGATGAAGTGATTATCTCTCAGAAGCCCATAGAAAATAACAAACAATATTAAAGATTAGAAGCATTGCCACTAAAAACAGAAACAAGACAATGATGCCTGTCATCGCTGTCCTGGAGTTGTCAACCAGGCTACAGGCATAAAAGCAGTGGAGCCCTGGCCAGGTAGCACAGTTGGTTAGAGGATTGTCCTGATACATCAAGGCTGTGGGTTTGATCCCCACTCAGGACACATACAAGAGTCACCAGTGAGTGCATAAATGAGTGGGATGGTGGATCAATGTTTCTTTCTCTCTCTCTCTCTGCTTTCCTCTCTTTCTCTACAAAATCAATCAATAAATTTTTTAAGTAATAAAAAGTAAAAACAATGAAAAGGAAGAGTCAGAACTGTTCCTGTTTTCTAGACAACACAATTGCCTTCTTGGAAAATGCAAGAAAAAAAATTATTAGGACAATCATGAGTTCAAGATATTAGCAGAGTAGCCTTCAAAAATATAGTTTTTATTTTTTACTACCACTAATAATGATATATCAAGAATAATGACTAAAACAGCATCTAATATTACTGAGAACTTACAAATTGCTTATATGTATTAATTCATTTAATTCTCACAATATCCTATGGTTGTTACTATTCCCATTTCAACTATGATTGAAGCACACACATAACTTACAGAAGCCAACAGGCTAGAAAGTCAGCACAGCTGCTCAAAGTTAGGGAATATGCTTCAGAGCAAATACTAAGATTAATATAATATCTCTATACATTAGCTATGATATATTAAAATATAAGAGAAAGAGGACTTCATTCCTGACAACAATATCTAGGAATCAAAGTAAAGTATATAACACCTATATGAAAAGATTATAAAATGTTAATGCATGATGGTGGCAGATGCTGTCAGTGGCTCACCTATTCCCCCTGGCTCACTCTTGAGTCAACTTCACCAGTTCCTTTTGCCCATTGGTCTAAGTGAGGAGAGCATCAGCTCACACAAGAATCAGGACAAACTGCTGGGGACTTCACACTCAAAAGAAATCCTCAAACACTGAGGGGCAGAAAATGGTGAATGAATACCCCAGCTTCCTTCCTTCTCAGTGGGACAGCCCTGAGTGTTGTTCTGTTCCTGTCTAACAAGAACCACAGCAGGACTGAGCCCCAGCTGCCCATAGCTGTACCCTTCATTAGCACATTGCTCAGGTTTCCTTTCTCTGTTTCACTTATTTCTTGCTATCCCTCCAAGATCACCTCCCAAATAAATTCACTTCCATCCAAATCCTTGTCTCCAGGTTTACTTTTGAGGGAATACAACCAGTGTCAAACTCACTAATGAGCAAAGTTATAAAAAATGAACAATACAACCACATGTTTTTCATTTACTAGAATTAGTAAAAAAAAATAAAGACCAAAGAGATTCCTGGTGAGGATGTGGAGAAATAACAATTTTATATGTACCTTTGGATGTAGGTAATATGAAGGCAATTGGTGATATTTCCTCTCAAAATCCACTGTACTCAATAGATAATCTTAATTACCAATGTATATATAGATTTATATACAAAGGTATTTATTTAAACTTCATAAAAGTTTGGAAACTGTGTAAAGGTCAATTAATGGGGCATGGTTAAAGAAATTACCCACTATTAAATCACTTATTGTTCTGAGGAATTTTTTAATATTTAAACAAGCAAAACACAGATAGACTGATAGATATAGAGCAGTTGATAGCTAGTGGGGAGGGGTTGGTTAGGAGGTGGAGGGACTGAGCAAAAAGGAAAAAGGACTCGTGGACATGGACAACAGTGTGGTGATTGCTGCGGGGAGGGGATCTATAAAGGAATAAGTGGTAATGGAAAAATACAATAAAGATTGAATCAAAAACAGAAAATTACAAGCATAAAGTAAATACAACAGAGCCCAATAACGCATTCCTTCCTACTAGTCATGGTGGTGGGCATGTAACCTATGTAATTCCAATCAGAATTGTATCAGGACTTTTTAGGAATGCTTCACTTTGACTATCCTCTCTTCCCTATTACACAGAATGCAGAAGAATGATGCAGATGACCATCCTGTGACAAGTAACATTAGCCTTGGGATAAAGCCAATACTGCAAAGGTAAGAAGGAAAAACAAAAGGGTCTTTGGACAGTTTTAATTGGGTTTTCTATTGTTTATGCATAGAGGATTCTTAACCAACGCATGATGTCCATTCTTACAACTCATCTCATACAACCCACTATGCTCTACAACAAATAATTTCATTTTGAACACATACTCTTTGAATTTAATATAATGGCTCAAGAAAAAAGGCTCTGGAGACTTGGAGATATCCATTTATTTTAATATGGCAATAAAAGTAAAACCCAGTTCTTTGGTTACTAAAATTCTTTCATGTATTTCACTACAAATCATATTTTCATATAATGGAAATAACTTAGAAATACCAAGATTAATTAAATTAAGGGCATCCTAAAGAATATTCAGCCACTGGCTGAAACAGAAGGTTAAAGAGTCAGTCAACACTCAATCTTCTAAATCCGCCTGCCTTACCTACCACCACAAGGAAGTGAATGAAGTGATTTTTTAGGGCCCTTCTGATCCTCAAGTTCTGTGCATCCATAGGCTTCCTCATTTTCTCTTTTATCTTCTCTAAGCGGTCAGCATGATAGCTAACAATAGTGAACAAACATTACTTTTACTAACAATATCAAACTGTTCCAACTAAAGAATTATGGCTCCCGCTGTCAGTCCTCAGGTATCAATACATTTCACCTGTGAAAACGCTACTGCAACTAAGTGACACTAAAACAGTCTCCTTGCCATTCTTCCTATTGTTAAACAGGAAACCAGGGCAGAACTCAAATTTCAAAGGAGAGACATTTACAAATTAAATAAAAACTATAATAACTGTGGAAATGATTTAACATTATCATTGCTACCAACCTCCTTTTATTTTACACACACACACACACACACACGCTAGATGCACTGTTACACTGACACAGGAATTCCAAAATGCTCAACTTAAAATATTTTTTATTCTAAGCATACAAAATCATCAAAACTCTCTAATCCCTTTACATCAGGCTCCATATTAGGAAAAAAGCATGAAGTGGAGGGAGCTGTGTTAAAAAAATTATCAGTTGCCTACCTATTGTATTTTCCCCCAGCTCTAGTCCAGGAGAAGGATTTGTTAAAATCAGCTGAAATTTTTCATCTCCTTCTGGAATATCATCATCAAGAATCATGATGTCAACACTTTTATACCTTTCTCTATCAGCAAAATGAAGAATCTGGTCAAGAAAGTAAAAGTAGACAGTATTATATTTATACATATTCTGTGTTTTTACAGAATGGGAAGAAATATAATATAGTTGTAAAAGTGAAATAAACTATTTAACAGGGATTTTTTCCTTATTTTTTTGCATGATCTTTTTAAATTTAAATCAACAATATTAAGTTTAGAAAATAAAATTTGTGGCAGAGGGAGTAAACTTTAGGTTAAGTAATAAAAGAAATGAAGAGACAAAAAGTATTTTAAAACATTAAATGTGCCTCAAGTAAATTAAACAAAGAAATAAAAGAGTTACATTTTTAAGAAGCATATGAAACACTCTGAGAAGGTCACCTAATGATTTAAATTTTTAACACCATAACTCTCCAGTATTAAATATTGTAATCAATTAATAAAATACAGAATAATCATTAGAATGGTACTAAAAATTAAACATATTTTAATAAAATAGTGAAGAGAACTATTCTATCGTGTGGAAATCTTCTGCTCTAATTACTATGGAATATGTCATGGTTTATTATTTTAAGATTTACTTATACAGGACCTAAATCATTATAATTCTCAAGGGATTCACCATTGGGGTAAAGCTGTAATCCAGTCCGAGCTGTGCTTCCAGATTCTGGGCATACACAAACAAGGAAACGCGGCCAAGTGCCCCCGGGCTTCTCTGGGCTACCAATGTTAAACGTCCTTGGGTTTCATTAATATCCAACCTATAATGAAAAGAATACATACATTTTTCCTTATAAGCTTTTATTCTATAACCAGTAAAGAGTCTGGAACTCAGAAAGGGCTCTCACCTGCTATGTTGCCACTCGATTATGCCTCGAGCACCATCGTTGGCATCAATTATGATTTGTGCAGTCAAGCCCTCTGAATCTGAAAAAATCATAGAAATGTAATTTAATATAAATGTAAATGATTTAAAACGCACTATTTGATACAGAATTTAAAGATTATTATATTAATTCCTAATTAATTAATTTGAGACTATATTAAGACTATATTGAGACTATATTAATTCCTAATTTAGAGATATTGGTGATATTCTTCAAAAGATGTTTAAGAAAATAGACATAAATGCTTATAACATCTGAATAAGAAAACTTCTTGCTAACAAAAGCCACTGACATTGAAATTCAATCAACTGAGAAGAATAGGAAAGAAGCAACTAGGGCTACAGTTTTATTTCTATTTTAATCCACTTCAAGAAGAAAAGAAAATGGGGACAGTTGGAAAATAGAGCAAGAAAAGAGAAAGAAATGTGAAGAGAGAGGAAGGGAGTTCTGCAGATGAAAAAAGAGACACAGACAGAGACAGATACAAAAAGAAGGTGAGCCAGGTAGGAGAGGTGGGGAAACGGTGAGGAGAGATAAAGACAGACTAACACTGAAGCAAACTTTTCTTACCCTTTTGTATTCTGCCCGCCCAATTCCGTATGTTACCAATGTGCATTATTCAGTCTTGAAATAGTAACTAACCCAGTTACCATTGTTTTGTTTTGTTAATATTTTGTCATTTACTTTTTAAATTTCAGAGGCTCTACACCTTAATATGAGGTACTTATGACAACTAAGTAGGGAAAGGGTAATTCTCTCTGAGTGAAGAGAACACATTGTTGAACAAATCATATGAAATCAGAATCTGTGCCCATCAGACTAGAGACTGCAAAGCAGAAGACCGGTTCCACCATCCTACTTGTGTGACTTTGGGCATGTTCCTTAGCTTCTTTTAGGCTCAGCTCCCTCGTCTGTAAAATGGGAAGGAGGCTAATAAGGAATAAGGGTACTAACATACAAATCACTTGATATGGGAGCATCGGAAAGCACTCAACAAAAGTTAAACTCTTCATACTGCCTTTTAATATGAGTTTGAAAGAAATGTGAACTATTTTATTAGTTTTCTTAGTATGAATGATAATTATCTTCTAATAAGCATTTGATGTAAAAGGCAGTCATTGGAGTCATTTATTTCTTTTGCAAAAGAATTGAAATTTTTCAAATAGTATGTTATAAACTGATGGATTCCTTTTGATATTTTCAAAGTTGTCATGTTGAGCCTCAGAAATGAATGAGAAACCCCTATTCCCTGGGCCACTGCTCTTGGCCATGCTTCTCCTCCTTTGACCCAGATTAGCTTCCCCTCTGCCCAGGCTACCTCAGTGCTACTCACTACCACCCCCTACAGGGCCATCACACCTAAAATTTCCAACAAAATCTCCCAGTATTAAATGTCCAAACCACAAACAGGAGTTTGTGTTTAAAAATAAATAGTCTACATAAATTTGTACCAAGGTTCAAGTTTTACCTTTCAGTCTGTAATGAATTAACTGAGTCTTTTCTAAAGAATGGAAAGGGAGAGATAAAAAGTCAAAAAAGAAACAAGAACACAACAAACACACACAATAAAAGCTCTGCCTACGCTAAAAGAAAATAAAATTGTTTGATGATTTGGAGACATAATGCAAACAGCAAATTAAATTTTAACAGAAAAAAATGCCTTCCTAAGAATTACTTCTATTTTAAAGATTACGAATTTGGTTATAAAACAGTTGTAAGATATAAAAAGCATCACACAATAATTCTTTGGTCAAAACTACAAGATATAATAAACTCTAAATTAAAATAAGCCTAAAAGCATAGTTATTTTCACACATAGCTGAGGTTTTTTTCCTTTTTATTAATTTATTGGAGTGATACTAGCTAACAGAATTATACAGGTTTCAGGTGCACAGTTCCACAACACATCATCTGTACACTGTACTGCGTGTTTACCACCCCGAGTCAAGTCTCCTTCCATTATCATTTAACCCCTATATCCTCCTCCATAATCCCTCCCTCTGCAACCACCACACTGTAGTCCCTCTTCCCTCTACCCAGCACCCCAAACACACAGCTGATAGTAACAAACATCACAGTGACCACTTCTGACTAAAAAAATAGAGTAACTTTACTTTGTTTGCAGTGAGTAAGGAAAAAGAAACAAAAACCCAACATACCTAGTCTAGGAGGAAATGAAGTTAAAGGAGCCATGATAAGTTCAACGTAAGTTAAGTTCACAAGGAAATATTCTTCTAGTTCTGGTATATCATCCTGCAAAATTTATAACCATTAAATTCCCCATAATATTCTCTCAAAGTAATCACCTCTCACAAGCTGTTTTGTAAATGATCTTATGAATACATATGCTTTGCCAGTATACAGAAAATATAAAAATGATAACACAAAAGAAAAGATTAACATGTCTTAGCAAATATTTTTAATTGGACACCAAAAACAAAAGCAACAAAAATAAATGAGAAGGACTACATCAAAGGATAAAGCTTCTGCACAGCAAAGGAAACCATCAACAAAATGAAAAGGCAACCAGTGGAAGAAAAACAAATTTCCAAATCCTATATTTCATAAGGGCTTAACATTCAAAATATATAAAGAACTCACAAACTCAATACCAAAAATGAAACAATCTGATTAAAAATGTGCAAAGGAACTGAATAAACATTTTTTCAAGGAAGATACACACTGGTCAACAGGTACACGAAAACGTGCTCAACATCACTAATCATTATGGAAATGCAAATGAAAACCACTGTGAGATATCACCTTATATCTATTAGAATTGATATTGTCAAAAAGACATGAGGTAAGTCTTGGCAAGGATGTGGAGAAAGGGGACCCTTATTCTCTGTTGGTGAGATTGTAAGCTGATGTAGCCATTACAAAAAACAACGTAGAGGTTTCTCAACAAATTAAAAAAACAAACATAGTCCAATAATTGCACACCTGGGCATATATCAAAGGAAATTAAAATAGGATATCAAAGAGATATATGCACCCCCTTGTTCATTGCAGCATTATTCACAATACTCAAGATATAAAAACAAGCCAAGTGTCTGTCAAGGAATGCATGAATGAAGATGAACTACACACACACCCACCCAAATGAAGTGGAATATTATGCAGCCATGAGAAAAAAACTAAATCCTGCCATTTACAATAACATGGATTGACCTTTAGAGCACTATGTTAAATGAAATAAGCCAGACAGAGGAAGACAAATACTGCATGATATTTATATGTAGAATCAATTTTTTTTTTTAAAAAGTCAAACTCACACAAAGAGAATAAAACTGGTTGTCAAGGAGTTGGAAAGATTGGTAAAGAGCACAAACTCAGCTCTTTAGAATGAAGAAGGTCAAAAGATCTAATATAAACCATGATGACTACAAGTAATAACACCACACTGTGTAATGGAAATGTTCAGGAGAGTGAACTTTAAATGCTGTCACATACAGAAAAAGATAAATGCGTGAGGATATGTTAAATAGATGGGGCACCTCTCTCACAATGTATGCACATATCAAATCATCACAGTACACACTTTAAATATCTAAGAATTTTATGTGATTCCAGGCAGTATTTGTCAATCATACTTCTATAAATCTGTATTTTCTAAAAAACCATAAAGATATTAGGTTGGCCAAAAAGTTGGGTTTTTTTTTTTCTGTAAGATGACTCTAGTAGTGCTTAGCTGTCTTTAACTTCATTTGGAACAATTTTGTTAGACTGTATTGTCACAGCTGTCATATCAGTGTGCATTTAAAAAGCTTATCAAAATTGGTGAAGTTCTGTGTAGCCATTTTAATATTGGAGATGGAAGAAAGTACGCAACATTTTCAGCAGCGATCAACAGCGATCAACTCGGGACATTAATTGAGAACAATCAATGTTATACCACGTGGGTACTGACATACTCAAAATACCCAAATCAATAAAGTCATTGATGAAAATGAAAAATGTGTCCTTCATTTTATAGAAAAAAATCATACAGACTTTTTGGTCAACCCAATATTAAACTTATACCTGATTGTATGATAAATTATTAGGTTGAACTACATGAAATGGCTAAATATCATTTTAAAAATCTGTACTAATATTATATGTAAACCAGGTATATAAATATACAAACTTAATCTATTTTAAATATAATAAGAGCAAAAGATTTGAAATTACATGAATATCCAATAATTAGAATGAAGACTACAATATTATGAAATACAGGCTTTGCAGACCTACTACTCAATTGTTAAAGTTTAAATGAAGTTACTTACACTTTAAAGCCTTAATTCTTCCATCTTTATAATGACAAAATAATAACTACATTGGAAATTATCATAATAATTAAAAATAACGTTTGGAGTACCAGGCATACAAAGAGTGACCTTTAAAAAATGATAGCTATTTATTACGCTGTTACTATTAAACACTAGCTACATAATAGCAATGAAAATAAGGCAAGTGCTCAAGTGGACTAGCAAAGTCCATGTCAGTAGTGACCAGACAGGCAACATTTACACAGAAACCTAATGTGTACACATGTATATATAGTATCAGTACGTGTATACCAATATACACTTCTCTCTTCCTTTTGTTTAATTGAGATATGTTTCCATGTGAAATAAGAAAATGAAGATGAGTGTCTAAACTACCTTAGGTATTATGGGGACTAATGAGAGTTACAGAGTCCGTGATGTAGAAGAAACTGCCCCACACCTGCCCCCTTGCAACAACTCTCCCCACATCACCGCCCCTGCACCCGATTTATTTCTGTGCACACAAGCCTGCAAACTCTTACTCTTATGCTATTCAGGGAATAGAAAGAGCTTCAAAAACCTAAGGAGATAAAAAAGAAAGAAACTGGAAACCCTGTGTTCATACAATTAGACTCTTTAAAGAAAAGAAGTGTGGCTATACATTTTCTGCTTTAAAAACTAACATAGCAGAGGAATGGTCCATTGATTTATATGCAGTTACATTAATACATTATATTTGAAATAAAACTGACTTAAAGTTTTAAAAATCTTATGTTGTATGTGACATACTGACATAATACTGCCTTTTATGTTATAACTTTAGAGTTCTTATACTATCAGACTAGGTCATGGTGCCATGGTAATCAACCAAATACAAGTTACTTCAGACGGTAGATGGTTTACACTACTTACAGTTTTTTAAAAGGAAAAAGCCTCTGAGAAATCAAACCTTTTTCAAAATAGAACCCCCAAATATATAGTAATAGAAAAATCTTTTTCTATGTCAACATTCATTCTCATTCTCTCTCTCTCTCTCCCCCTCACCCCCACATGCATACCATCTCCTACCTTCTTCATATGTCTTGTTTTCACCAACCTACTGTAAATGTATTTAGGTAACTGAAACAGTAAGTACCAAAACAGCACAAGATTTCACAATATGAAAAATCATTTAAAACACAGTCTGAGTCACCAATGATTAAGTCAGTGTGACCATAACAACATTTTATATCTTCACTCTCATAGGTCATTCAGTATCTCTAATTTCACCAGTCTTAACAACTAAGAGGCTGACCTACATGGATTTGCTGGTACAATTAATCCCTTGGAATAATCAAAGTGCTCCTGTAGAATCTCTTAGGCCAATGCTTATCCTAATGGGGAATGCCCTAAGGAAACTATCTTTATCACAAGATGTTTCTATAAAAAAATACACAACAGCAGACCAGCCTATTTAAAGCACAACAGAAAGGCCTGTATAGTTTTTAAAAAATCACAAAGAGGTAAGCTGATATAAAGGTACTAGAATATTCTATCAGTTTCTACTTTCTATGTGATTACTGAGCTTTAAAACAATAATACAAAATAAGAGTTTTACCTCCAGTATAGTTATGTTGATGGCAGCTGCTGTTACCCCTTCTTCTAAAATCAGAAAGCCAACTACAGGGACAAAGTCGACATCCGGCTCAGCTAAGTTTCCTTCTGTCTGGTTCTTTAGATTCAACACTCCAGGAACTGTAGCATATGTGACATTTATGGCTCCTAATTGAATTGGATTGGAAAAGATTTTATAATTAAACTTTTAAAATAGAATCTCATCAGGAAATCACTGGCTTTCCTACAAGCACCTGCAATAGCTTATATAATTAGCCCCATTATCTTACCCCTTCCCATATCCTTGACCTTTACCATGTAATGGCTCAGTGACATCCCACTGTGGACAGGCATACTGCCCTGCCCTGGAGTTTGGCTGTGTGACTTGTTTTGGCTGATAGTACAAAGTAAAAGTGATGATGTGTTCATTCTGAGTCCAGACCTCAAGGGTCTTGGTATGCTTTTGCTTACTTTCTGGTATCTCTCCCGGTCTCAGGAGAAGAGTGAGAGATGTATAGAGTAGATCCACCCCAAGCCAATGTTAGCAGACCCACAGCCAATGTTAATATTATACAATGCCAAGGCTTTATGACTATTTGTTACATAGCATTTTGTGACAATACAAAATTCCATTAATCTTTCAAAAATAAAGAAGTTATAAAGTCCTATCCTGAACTAATAGATATGAATGCTTTTTCCTGTCCTGATTTATATCAGCAATGGCTTTCACCCACACAAGTAGGATACTCAAAAGCATCTGCCTGGAAACCCACTCATTCTAGAGCAACACAAACCTAGAGATCCGAATTCTCTGTTGATGAAAAGCTGAATTGTTATGTTAGCCTCTTGTAGCAAAACAAATCTTGAGGAAAGAGCAAAATTTAAAACTCCATGTGGTTCATCACTGGCTTCCACAGTCAGGACAGCTGCATACCCTTGAGCGTCAAGCAGAGCGATTCCTGCTGGCGGAACTCCTAAAAATGTCAGGACCAAAGAACTCTGACAGTGATTGGGCATTAACTTCTAAATACTTAAATCATAATTGCACTCTCTGAAACATAGTACAGTAGACAGAAAGTGTTCTATTTTGTTCATTTCTTTAACAAAAATCTTTAGGTTGAATAACAGGATCTAGCTTTTCATTTCCTTTTCCTAGATAGCAAATTATAAATTTTTTCACTTGACCTATTATTGTTGTTATTTACTATATAGTCATCTGAATCAGAAAAATTGAACAGAAACTGAGGAAAAGTGTCCATATAATTTGCTCAAGCTGAGTGAATTGAAATATCCATATAATAGGTTTAAATCCAAATTGGTCTGCTAGCATAAAATTAATTACAAGAAAATTCTTCCTTTGGAAATGCATTTTATTCAATAAGAAAATATTTAGCAAAATTTTTAGAGGTTGTTTCTGAGTCCATAAAGATAATATATTCCCATTCTGAGCTGATGTTTTTTGGATTTAACATTTTTAGGAACAGACGATATATAAATAACATTTTAATTGGTGTGCATCTAATTATTAAATGTATAGATAGTAACTACTACTTTTTCCTGAAGAGAGTTAATATACCAACAAAAACTTTTAAACTGAATTCTTAATTACCTTGTGTCCTGACATCATACAGAATGACTTGGTAAACTTCCTTCTCCTCGGGAATGTTGTCATCCAACAAATGTACACGGATTGTTTTATCCAGTGACCCCTGTGCCAAACAGAAAGCAATTCATCCCTGCACTGTCCCTAAATACAAAATAATCTCCTACTTTTATTGGCCTTAAAAATCATACATATGTAAACAAACTGTTCTATGGTTTAAAAAAATAAATTAAATTAAAAAGCACTCACTAATGAGAAATCAGGCTTAAGGCACATAGGCACTAATTGTAGAGGATCTCAAATGTGAGCTGGTCTGTGTAGATCTTACCCAATGAACAGTGCAGCACTATTGCTCATTTCAGACAAAGCAATTTCATTGGGGAGAACTGTGGCAGTGGTGAGTAGAAAAAAAACTAGAACAGGGAGAATGCCAGTGCTTCAGGGAGACTGGTATTAGAAGTCCAATGCAGTACTCAAGGCCCAAGATATAGGCACTTGGCTTAATATTGAGACAGTGGAAATAAAAAGTATTGAACACATTTTCAAACAAGAATTTACCAAGTGAATGTGGAGAAGCCAGAAAGATGACAGAGTTACAACAAAGTGGTGCCAAATTTCTAAGAAGTGATTTTATGCTTATTTCTCAACAATCACCTTTTTCAAACTATCAGAATCTCTCAATGGCACCTCAAAAAGATATTTTTAATACTACCCTCATGCAATCCTTTGTCTTAAGAACATAAAAAGATATTTGTTTTTAGAGCTATGCTTGCTGTTGCCATGCATTTGTAGTTCCAAGACAGAGAGGAGCAACAGAAAAGGGACTACTCTCATCATCTTCAGAAGGATGCAGTTGCCAACAATGGGAGAACCGGAGAGTAGCAAGAGAGCTCAGCTCAAAATCAACGTGCACATTTTCTGTTTCTTTGAAGGAGATCTACCAAGCACATACGGAAAAACAAATCCATTCCTTAAGTCTCAGAAATTCTTTCTTCAAGTAATGTTCTCCCTTTAGGATTGCAAGCAAGTAACTCTCCCAGCAGCCTCCATTAATCTTTGCATTACATAATCAGAGTTTTCCCAATTTTCTGAAAATGCACTGTTTTCTCTACATGTTTGGTACAGCTCTTCTCAGTGGTCTTACCTCAGGAAAGAAGAGTTGGCCAGTAAAGTTAGCAAAATTAAGTTCTAGATTTTGCCCAATAATTTTCCAGTTAATAGTAACATTTCCTCGACCAGGGGGTGTTCTTATCACATGGAATTGCAAAATTTCTCCTGTAAGTAAAATGTACAGATTGATAAATGCTTAATGGAAAATGAATTTAACATCTGAACTCAGCAAAACCCAAATCCCAGACATGCAACCATTACATTACAAATCCCAGAACATTACAATACAAAAAAAATCCCAGAACATTATAAAGCAGTTGTTTTGAATTTTCTAGAAGCTTTATACATGCTTATTGTTTATTAACACAGGGATCTCACTTCTAAATACTTCTGTTTAGTAGAACTTCAGGAAGTTCAATATGTAAAAGTTACAAAAGCACATGCTATAATGGGAAACACAAACTTTCATACACTCCAAAACATGCACCAGAACATAAATGTTCTATAAATTAAAAAGAGTAATAAAATCCTTGTGGTCAAAACTAACAATAGCACAAGTAAATTTTCCTTCACTTTTCAAAAGGACACAATTCCTTACACTGATATGCAATGTGATTTTACACAATGCATGCATAAAAATGCTTGCAAATACCTGAAAATCACATTTCTTTAAATTATAACTTACATATACCATCAATGATTATGTTTTATAAAAAGAAATACAAAGGAAAGGTGTCAAATCTGTACATCAGTCTCTGTAACTTCACCAAAGTTACAGTTATCCTTCCTGGGTAATGGAGGTATTTTACATACTTTTCATTCCTGGCTTTCTCCTCATATAATACTTTGTAAAATTGAATAAAATCATTGTAGTCATTTCTTTTAAACTATTGGAAGTGAACTGTAAGCTCCCATGGATTACCGCTGACAGCCATGTGGCCAGCTGAAAGTATGCTCCATTCAAAAGACTTGCATGATGATGAATACAAGTTAAGGTATACTAATGGACCACAGCACTAAAAAATAATTATTATCATGAAAAAAATAAATGGTATGATCTGTAAAAGGCTTTAAAAGAACATAGCCTTATTCAAATTTTATAGCATAAAAATAGAGTTGAAACCATGCATATTCATTAAAAATATCACTTTTACTTAGTTAGCCAAATAAGCACATCTGACAGTTTTTAACTGAGCAGAGTAGAAATGAACAATAAAATATAAACACCCTTTTGACATATTTTTAAACTGCCACTTTTTTAATTTCTGAAGATAAAACAAATATTACTAATAGAGAGCCTTCTTAAATTAAAATATCATGGATTAACTAATTTGGAAACTATCTTAATTTCAATTAGTAAAAAAACAAAATTGAATTTTCATACTAAATTTAAGCACACTTATCTTTAAGACAGTGAATTATCTTGGGAGAGTTGGAAATATAAAAAGGCAAAAGTATCAGAAAGATTTTTAAATAAGATTTCCTCAAACACTTGAATGTTCAAGTATAAATTTTTTAACTGTTATAATATAAAAATATTTAGTTACCATTCCATTAGTAGCCTGTGTCTTGTTTTTTTTTTTTTTTTTTTTAACACTTAGGAATGGCTAATTAGGAGTCAGATTATCAAAAGGTTAGGATATAAATGAAAGACCGTACAACTAGTCATAATTGTCAGTATACTATTTTAAAACTTTGTAATTGTACAGCTCATACAAACAAATACAGGTACTACTATAAATACCTGGGGTCTCTGTATTGTGATTCATACAAAATTGCTCAGAGAGGGTTTGTGTTGAACTAAAAGGGCTTAATTACTGCAAGGCATAGACAGAGTTGTATAAAAGGTGTCATTAAGCTGTTTTCACCTACAGTGTTGCGTGGTGACACAAAAGGAAGATTTACACAGTTACGACTTTCAAATTTTTTTAAATCATACAACCTAGCAATAAAACCTAGTAAAACTTCAAAAAGAAAATGATGGAAGCTTGGTCAGTGCTAAAAATACAATAAAATAGAAATGGCAAGAAAACAAAATGTAGGTCAATAGAGACCCATGTTGAAGGGTACCCTATAATCACAATAAATTTTAAAAATTATGGTTGCAAGATTCTATGTAGAAATTTGGAAATAAATATACCATTGTAAGGTAAAATTTAAAATAAAATGCTAAGGAGAGAAAAAAGTAAAATCATCCTATAAACTTATAAAATACATAAACATGTAAAATATGTAAACATGTAAAATACTCCAAGTCTAATACCACTTATATCACCTTTGAAAATTTAACAAATTACCATACAAGAAACTGGCAAAGAAAATATTGCAAGAAATACAATTTGAAGCATGACAGACACACATAAATAAAATACAAACAAAGCATTCCTCCGACACATAATCTTGTGAGCCTACTGCAAACTATGTCAACAGCTTGATAGTGTAAAATTTTTTTGAATAATCAGAATGAAGGTATTAGGTCCATTTTAAATGCCTTCTGGGCGATATTACTAGAATGTCACCTTCTACCTGGATGAAAAGTCAAAGAACAGTTTTTAGAAAAGAAACAACTTAAAAACAAGTGCTTAGTCTCCCAGAATGGGAAGAACAGAAGGTAGGTCAGAGAGGGGAAGGTAAATTTTTTTGATAACATACATTTTTACCAGGTACTCTACTGCCTTCCAGATTTTGCCCCAGATGAAGGACTAAGAGAGGCCCTCATGTACCAAAGAATCTGACTATACAGTCCTGGAAAAGCATCCTGATATAAAATCTACAGAGTCCACCAAAAGCTGATGATACTCTAAAGCAGATGTATTACAGAGTCTAGGCCTAGCCTAATACTGATAAGGAATAAGAATATAGGTACTTTTTAACAACTCCAAGTATTTTATACACTTGTTTCCAAAACAAACAAGGATTCTTTTTATAAAGGTAAACAAATAGCAGCTACATATACAAAAATAATAGAAAACTAAAATACAGAAAACATACTGATATTTTAATAGATATATGTACACACTGTATACATGTACCATCTAAAGTGATTGCCTTATATAATAGAAAATTATTTAAAACACTACAGGGATATGAATAATAATAAACACAAACTGTCAATGTGAACTGTTAAAGAAAGTTGAATGTTTTTAATGCAGTTGGCCCTCCATATCCATTGGTTCTGCATCCACAAATTCAACCAACCCCAGATCAAAAATGCATGGGGGAAAAAGTTCCATGATGGCTTAGAATCACTCAAAATAAAAAAAGCTGACACATACACAGTTTTCTTGTTCTTATTGCCTAAACAATACTGTATAACAACTATTTATATTGTATTAGAAATTATAAGTAATCTAAGGATAAATTTAAGCATAGAGGAGGATTTGCATATATTATATACAAATACTATGCCATTTACTATTACAGGACAATACTATACTATGTGAGACTTAAGCATCTGTGGATTTTGGAATCCTCAGGGGTCTCAGAACCAACCCCCATGGACACTAAGTGACAACTGTCTAGGTGTTCTAATTTTTAAGAATCACATTTCTTGTTCAAATCTTTGCCAGAAAGGATTCATGCTATCTTTAAGAAAAGGAAAATCCTTAAATCCATTAACATGACATGAGACAACAACGCTTCTAAGTCGGGTGACTGAGTGAAATATCTCACACAGACTTTTAAAGAGCATTTTTATACACAGTTTGCAACCACAGTAAAAATAAAATCTATTATCCCTATTTCTAATTCGTCCCATTATATTTGAAAGAAAGTAATATTTACCACTAGACATTTGTCCAATTACTGTAGGCCAAAAATGTTGGAAAAAGATTCTACAGAATTCAATACATTGATAAACACTAAACCAATTCCTCCCCATGTACTGAAAATGCATTCTAGAGCCAGAAGTTCAGTATAGTCCATGTTTTAAATCTAATCATATAAATGAAACTCCAGAGATAGGCCAAAAGCAATGCTAGCATTGTTAAATTCCCACATGCCATTTTTAAAATCCCATTTCTTATCAGTTATCTTTGATGAAGCTTCCATTAATTCAATCTGGCAAACTTGCACTTGTTACACTTTTGTCTATGCAATTTCACAGCAATATAAAGAATAACACTCAAAATACTAAATTCTTTAAGTACATACCATTTTTTTGAAAAAGAAAATTAACTTAGACTCTAGAAAAAGGTGTAGGAATAAAGGAAAAGAAAAATAAGTAAAAAAAAGAAAAAAAGAAACTCCTCCCAATTTCCATTTAGAAAATACAAGAAATCTAAGGGGCATTCACGTAAGCAATAAAAGTTCCATTCTTGTTGCCCAAGTTAGTATGAGACATGCTGACCGCTGCTGGTCGCTAATGAGAACACACTCCCATCTTGGTCTCTTCCCGCCCCTTCGGCAGAACGTTCACTCCCTCCTCAGATCTTTTTCTTTTCCTAGCTCCTTGGCCTGGTATTTCACGTATTTATCCTTGACAACGTGCTCTTTCTCTCTCTATCCACAAAGATTTTATTAATTTTTATGATTTCAAGTACTACTTCTAAATATCTGATTTCCACTTGTAACCTAGACAGAGGCAGGTTCTCTCACCAGTTTCCTTCTCTCACATGGACATTTTTACTCAAATTCATTTTTCTTCCAACTCTAAGCACTTGAAATATTTACCCAAAGTTCCCAAATTGCCAGTTTCTGCAGCAGACTTCGGTTCCAGCAAAATAAGGTCTCTTCTCATAAACTGCCCTAGAGCTTGTCTCTGGACTCAGACAGCACTGGGTTCAGCTCCACCATGAATAGTGGTGCTATTTAGCTTTTTAAAATTCAGTTTCTTTATGTGAAATCTGGTGTACACCTCAGACCTATTTCACAGGACAGTTGTTAAAAATAAGTGAAATAATGGGTGTGAAATGTCTGACACACAGAAAACATTCAATAAATGTTATTGATACGGTCATTACTATTAGGATTAACTTCTGCAGTGCCTTTCCACTTGTATTATGTTACAAACAATTTTTTGATGATCTCTCTTTAGACCGAACTTACGGCTATTTGTTAGTCACTTTCACTCACTATTTTTCCAACAACATGAGATTCTAGACCACTAATAAAAGGAAAGAGTGTTGGGAAATGGCCAGGATATTTGCATGGATAAGCTAAACTCGCAAGTTGGGTGTACAGTGAGATGGAAAGGTAATACAAAAATGCATTTAGTTTCCAGCACAGCAACTAACTAGCTGTATGACCTTGTCAAGTCACTTCATCTCTGTGCCTCAGTTTCCTCATCTGTAAAATAGAAGCCCAAATGCATAATCAATATCCTTTCCATTTCTTATCTTTTTCAGGTACAATTTTTTTATTTCTAAATATGAACTCTAGTGACACACAGGCTGTAAATACCAGTTTTAACACAAATAGGCTTATTCAAAGACAAGAAATACTGCAAGATTTTTTTTTAACAAAACAATAGCCCACACAGGGCAGGGCAATAGTAGGTTTACAGTTGTTCATATGAAAAATAATGCAAGATCAAACTCTATTTCAGGTACTCGCACCCATAAACCTACTTTTTCCCTACCCTGTATATGCAACACCTTAAATATAATGTAAAATATTAAGCAATAATTTTAAAAATTGTTTAGGGAAAAAATGAACTTTTAATAATTTTTTCTAGATTGGCACTGTACTCACAGCATACAAACCACTATCTGCTTTGATCAGGGAGCCAGTGTCTCACTGTTTGATATGAGCAGCTGCCACTGAGCACATATGCACTTGCCAAGAACTATGTTAAGAAGTTTACATTTATTAGCTCACTTAAGCCCCACAAGGAAACCTAAGAAGTAAGTGATATTTGCCATCATTTAACAGATGAGAAAGCTGAGCATCCAGGTTTCCAGGCAACCTAACTTCCTTAAAATCACACCAGCATAGAGTGGCAAGCTAGAACACAATACCAATCCACAAGGCTCGTAAACACAGTTAAACAGTTCACTGTACAGCCCTTTCCCAAATAAGTTCCATGCACATTAGCATACAAAGTCCTATAAAATATTGAAAGGATTAAAAAATCAGAAACTTTAAAAGACTGAATAAAAAATAGCATCCATGGAAAAGAGAATGAATATGCTCAACAAAAAAAGGAACCCACCTTCATGGCCTATGACAGATCTGGAAGCTGTCTGAAAACTAACAATTCCCGCCACATTGTCATTGGCCAAAATGTTCACTCTAACGGTGTCAGAGCTGGGCAAGATCCTACTTCCACCTTCAGTGTACACCAAACTAATGATGATGCTTTCATCATCCTCTGGCTCGGAATCATCCAAAATGGTTAAAATGATTGTCTTTTTGGTTTCGCCTATAAAAAAATAATGGAATAGTAAAATAAAAAAAAAAAAACCAACATCACAATTCACAAGGCTCAAAATTATTTTAATTTTAAAAAGTAGAAATATGTAAGTGAATTATAATAATAGTTCAATATCATGAGCAATATTAGTGCCACTATAAGGAAATTTTTGTGTTAACTTACATCCTTTGATATAAAAAACACTAAAATTTTGTTAGTATATACAGATTGTGGAGAAGGACATTTTGAATCATGGAAATTTAAAGGGTAGGATTATTTTAAAGAATCATGATTTCATTCCTGGTCTTTAGCCTAGGACAATGGCCCAGCTAAGGAAAGAGCTTCTAGAGGATCTTCTGGTTCAGAAACAGCTCCCTCTCGGAGAATGGAGTTTTATTCTCATTCAGGCATTACTGTGAAAAATCTTCATCAGATACTCAAGCCAGTACCTCACTCAAAGGAAACTTAGAGAACAGTGGTCAAAAATGGGAAAGAGATGGCAACTTCTGAGCAAACCAGCCTGACTGAGATGAGTCTTTGGGTAACTAGATGAGGTGAAAGCATCAAATACCAGCTTCCAGGATATAGGGCAATGAAAGAAAGAGGCAGAAGAGAAAGTCAAAGGATGAGTGACAGTGACAAGAGCCAATCAATCTACTTTGCAATCTGGTCTAGGACCCCAGTAGTACATAGGGTAACCATCATCGAATACCCCTAAACCCAACAATGCTTTGCTCTTCAGTCCATGGTGCATCCCATTTAATTCTTTGCCATGATCTGCAAAGAGGATGAAAGGAAGAGGATAGAAAAGGCAGGAAAAAGAAGAAAGGGGATATGCATACATGTTCTCTCTCTCTTAACTCTGGTGTATCTCCTCAATTTACAGTGTCAAAACTGCCTCAAAAGACTTAGATTATTTAAGAATCTACGTTAGCTATATAGTCCATTTTATGTGATGCTAACGTTACAATTCAAAGTAATACTAATTAGTATAATGCTATTACTTTTTAAAATATTTTATTCATTTATTTTTAGAGAGCGGGGAAGGGAGGGAGAGAGGAAAACATCAGTGTATGCTTGTCTCTTGTGCGCCCCCTGCTGGGGACCTGGCCCACAACCCACACATGTCCCAACTAAGAATAGACCAGCGACCCTTTGGTTCACAGGCCAGCACTTCAATCCACTGAACCACACCAGCCAGGGCTACTTTATATGATAACTTGGTAGATACTAAAGCCACTAGAACTAAATTTTCATCTTCACATTTTCATTACTTCCTTTGAAAAAAGAAGAAAAGTTTCCCATTACCAACCTGTGCCCCCCACTCCATTGGGTATGTCATACTTCATTATTCTCAAAATTATTTATTTACTAGAAAATAACCACTGTAGAAATGTTTTATACTATTTTAAAATTTACTCTAAAATATACACTGATTCAGTGTTTCAAAAAGTATACAATAAATGCATCATGATCCCCAATTATTGTTTCCAAAAAAAGTTTATGCAAAGCATTAAGCAACAAAAGGTGCATGAACTGTTCTAGATGCAATTGTGAATGTTTATTTACTTTATTCTTCTGTATATAGTGAAGTTTTAATGAGTACATATCACTTTTTCAATCAGAAAAATACTACATTAAAAAACTGTATGGAATCTATAATTGTCCAAATCAAGATTTAAACAGTGATCTCAGTAAAAACACTTTTCCCTATGCCAAAAAAAAACTATTTTAAACATGAATTTTCCAAATCTTTAAACATTAGATAATTCAACCAGCCTTGAAAAAGAGTCAGTGAATCTGGCCCTAATTTTAATGGACCAAGTTACCCATAATTATGTTGTTCATGAAAACTTACAATAGAGATCCCATCCAAGTCTAAGAACAACAGCAAATTGATCCACCACTAGGCCTAATTACGAATAAAGTCACCAAAACGTCATACTATTTACACTTACAATTACTTTCATTGAAGATTTATCCCAATTTGTCTAATGTATATTAAAAAGCTTCCCAATTAATACTCATTTTTAGCTATCTATGGGTATTCTTCTTAGCCATATGTTTGGTAGATACATGGCTCATTCTCTTAATTTCCCTTACAAAACCAGAGCTTTCCTTACACTTGTCATTCTGTTTACTTAAAGGCCCTCCTATCACATATAAAGGCATAAAATTCCCACATCCCCTGAAACCCTTCTTTGTTGAATAAACTAAAAGGATACATATGTAGGGTCATGTCAACCTACATATCATGTCACCCACTAACTATTTTTGCAAAACCATACTGCACTTTCACATATCAGCAAGAATGCACACAGTAAGAACTCTTATGAACATTATCATAAAAATTGAACATGGTGACTTAACCAGGATGAACTAAAATGGTTTTAGAAGCATCACTCACCTTCAGCAAAAGTGAGAATGTCTCCAGTGCCTATGAAATCTAAGCCTTCAGTAGCAGTTCCACCAACAACACGCCATTCGACTGTCACCTGACCTAAGCTGCCCCCTGTTCTGTGGATCATCAGCTCCACTGTGCTTTGGGGCTGCTCCTGAACTTCGACATATAAGCCATCTTCCGAGGTATTGGGACTAATGCTGAACATCACAAATACTCCAAAGGCATCGCCATTTAATGCTATGACAACTGTAGAAGTATTTGGCTGTCCTATGGTTGGCTGGTTTTCAAAACTGGCTGTGATGTTCATGAGGTGAACTTCAAGGAGAGAAATTAGGAAACTCTCATCCATCTCTGGGAAATCATCCACAAGAATGGAAACTGTAAGATTTGCAAATTCATCACCTTCCAGCATTATAGCCCATTGCCTTGTCACAGGCTCATAGTCACTACCAGCCACAGCCTGACCACTAAAAAGAGTTGCTACCCTGGTCATGTTTTTCCTGTAGGTCCAGAAGTCTGAGTGGTTAACAGCTGGACTGATCCACGATGTCATCCAGAAACACTGGGGGCCCTCAGAGGCACTGAAAAATGAAAATGCTGAGCATGCGTGTTCTTTGAGGCACAGAGTGGCACAAGTATACTGTGGTTCCCCCATTGCAGAGACATTCACCCAAGTTCTCCAAAGCGGGTCAGGCACCCCCTGAATTGGCGATTCATAGTAGAAGAGTAAATCTTGACCTTCCTCAACTGCAAGAGCCACTACATCAATATCGGAAGTACTGTAGAACAACAAGAGCTGACCAAAGAGCCCTCCGCTAAAATGTGGAGGGACAATTGAAAAACAGGTTAAGCACTCAAAGCAATCTGTGGATTACACACAGAGGAGACAAATGCTAATTGCAGTTTTCACTTTTTAAGTATAAAACATACGTGCACAAACACAACCATGTTTCTTATTACCTTTGTCTTTCAATATTTTCTTTTCTCATGTAAAGAAAGCTTACTAGATTTTGATAATACAATACTTTTCTTTCTACCAAGCTATGAAAATACCTTGCAAGGTATGCAAATCATAGCCATTTTAAAATTATCAAACAGAAACAGAAAATTAATTTTCATGACTAGATTTCACTGAAACAAAGTAACAATGATAACAGCATGAGTACATTTTGAGGAAATATAATTATTTGCCATAAGGTCCCCAAAGCCCATATTTTCTATTTCTAGAGGAGTTCTGTGAGCCTCACAAAAGAAATGCAGAAAAAATAGAATCTGAACATTAACCACCTCAGCATATGAATGCTCTTTAATTTACAAGCTAATTGTATTTAAGTTCTAACTCCAACAAGTCACAAAAGCAACAAATTTCTGGAGTTAGAACGTCCAATAATGTATAATCCATTTCACTAATAATAAGTATGATAAATATAATGAGCTCTTTATATTAATAGGCATAAATCATTTCAATTATAATAATTTACATTGCATAAAAACCTTCAAACCTAAATTATTTAATTGCTCAAGAGATCCTTTCCCACCGACCCACAATTCCCATCACCCCCACCAAAAGCAGCCCACTCGTATACCTTCTCCTGACAGTTATGTTAGCACAGGAACTTCTCTCCAGAGGCTCTTGAACTCGATAAACCGACTGAGCAAAGGCTACTGTACCATAAGGATTATCATTGGCAGGAATAATAATATTTGCCACTCGATCTAACCCAATAGTACCTCCACCAGAGGCATCAGTTAGTTGCACTTGGATAACCTAAAAATACAGTGAAAACTTCCTTAACAGAATCCCAGTTCTGAAAAGCAATCGAGAATGATGCAAGAGAAAAAAATTAAACATATCCATACAAGTACACGAATGAAATGGAATGTAATATAAATAGACTCGTAAAAATTCCCCTATTATATTTACAAACCCAACTTGTAACAGAATAATCCATCATGAGCTTTTAATATTAGAGCATACTATACATTTAAAACTAGACCATTTAAGTTCCTTAATATTCAGTTATATAATCTTGTGAATCAATTTTGAGATCCCTGTTTATGTTTAGCACTTCAATGATAAAATTTTATGTCCTGTACCTTTTCTTATTTAGGAAAAATATTGCATATTGTTTTACAAAGGTAATCTATTATGCTTTATTTCCCACATTCTTTTGAATGGAAATTATCTGACAAAATTTAAAACAAAAAACATCGTGTCATAATACCACTTAAACTTAGAGAAGAGAAATGTTTTACAGGTATTAACTAATATTTAATATTTTAGGAGTGAATAATGACATAATTAGCATTCAAATGAAATTTTATGAACTTCCCCTCTATAAAAATTTGATACTATTAAATAATAAATACAATTAAATATAATTTTATGAGATCTAAGCTTTAATAATACTTGAAGTTTACACATTAAAATGATCTTCAGCCAATATATGTTATTGATGAATCAACTTTCCCACTGAGATTCTATTTTTATTTGTTACTTGCTTCTTTATCATGAAAAATAAATATCAGACAGCTATATCTAGCATGGTATTTGTCATATAGTAAATTCTCAAAATTGTTGAAGAATGAATGCATGAGTGAAAAAATCTAATTTAAGATTGGCCCACCTTCAAGCACAAAGAGACTATGGATATAAACAAATTAAGAGTTTATATGAACCAAAGTAGCAAAACATATGATAGATGTATAGGTATTGAATCACTTAACCAAAATGTGGAAAAATACAATTGTATGAAAAAATTGTTACACTAGTAAACTGGTACATACACAAGACCTGTTTCTAGAATATTCTTGTTTTGTTATCTGTAAGGAAGGATTACTTTCACAATACCACATTTTGAACATCCCTGCATAATTTATATGACATCCTCTATAAATGTCACAATATCTGTTCTAGTCACTATAAGACAAGCCATGATTTACAGTGTCATTCTATACTAGCCATTCCTCTCACCTCTTCAATCTCCGGAACGTCGTCAGCCAGGACCTCTAACAACAAGGTTTGAATGGTTTCCCCAGGGGCAAAGGTCACATTACCTGAGACAACTCGCAGGTCGCCAGTAGCAAGCTGTCCATTAATGGTGGCAACCCACTGAACAGTAACATTGCCAAGTGTCCCAGAATTTCGAATTATTGGCAGGTTTACCTTCACTGAGTTAAACTCAGGTTCCTCTACAATAAGTTTAGTAATCTGAAAACCTGAAGGACAGAGCAGAGTTCATTTCAAATACAAAATGAAACTGAGTCAACTCAGAGCTACCCACCGCCATCCTATAATCACTTCCATGTTTTCCCCTTAAGCTAAGTAGCTAACCTCTGTAAAATCAGAGTAACACGCTATGATACAAAGTGGTCAAGCCAACTTTTCCAAATTTTATCACAATTTCCAAATTCTTTTGCATTACGATGGAAGCAGAAATCGCAAGCCCAGAGGCCCACAGGGGTCAGGCATACCCCGGTTGTGAGTGAAGTGGGTCTAGTGAGTTCTGTGGCTAACCACACAACGCAAGCCTGGTCCAAAGGGGCAGATGCTATTCGGCTCCCATGCAATCAGTGCAGGAGAGGGGGCTCGATGTTGCCAGAGTTTCCTACTTAACAAAAAAGCCCTGGGATCCATACTTCTATGTAAATTTCTGTAAATTAATTTTTAAAGACTTCTATAATTCACAAAACACACTTAGGAGCTAGAAGTAACTTTAAAGCCTAATAGATTGTGACTTCCATATTTATGCTGGGAGGTTGATTTTCAAAATAACCACTAACTACTGCCAGTGAGTATACATAGATGCTGTATATCATACATTAAAAAGAAAACCTGATCAAATCAATTCTGCATCTCTAAAAATAAGGAAATGCATGATCTATGCAGACAAGTAAAAGAGAGATACAAACTAATCTGGTTACCAAATAATCCATAGGGGTCATCAGAGGCCTCAATAATAATGATTGCCTCTGTTAATGCCCCTAGTTTGGCTCCTCCTGTTGTTTCGTTCAGCAGTTGTACAAGAAAAGATTCTTCCAGCTCAGGGTAAATGTCGTTAATGATATATATTGGCACAGCTTTACTGGTTTCCCCTTCTAGCAAAACCACATCCGATGAAGCTATACTATAATCTTCACCTACAGAGACAAAAAGCAAATTGCTAAGAATTATTCCAAAATATAATAAATACGGCATATTGCTAGGGAAACACTATGATGTATCAATTTTATGGATATACTTGGAAAGACTTTTTTGATAATGCTTACTACATTTATTCTAAACAAGAAGACTTTACCTCTCTTCCTAAAAATAAATGGATTTGATATCACAAAACAATGAAAAAGATTTCCTAAGGGTGTTTGAGTTCATTCACTCATGTTTAGAAAGATATATATATATAATTTGTTCTATTTGCTATCTACATATATAGATGATATATAGATACAAATATAGGTATAGACACAGAGTCATTCATTATCACAAGATAGCTCCTTATTTACAAAAATGTATACAACACTTTTAAAACAAAGAAATAAACTAGAATTCTAATCTCATTGGGGAGATACATTATAGTGTTACATAGAGAGGCATATCAGCATCATCAATGTGATAGCTGGAAACTATGGACCTTTCCACAAAGTTAGATTAGAAGCTGCTATAACCTACTGCTCAGGGTGACTTTGCTTCAGGTCCAAGAGAAGTTCGGGAAAGGAGAGAGGCTTCCTGTGGAGCAGAAGGCAAATTTCCTACAACGCCGATTAATCCTCAATGTCTGTGAATGTGTAAGACCCCCAAAAGGCAGCCAGGCATTGCTCTGGGCTGTTACCCCAAGTGTGTGCAAGTGGGGGGCAATCAGGGGTTGTGTGTGCCTGTGCGTGCGCGCGCGCGAGCACGCACTCACACATACACACACACCACTTAGGGACTAAATGAGCCTGGTTTATTATCTTTCCAAGTTAGTCTCAAGTACAGATCATTTATCTCAAAAGATCAAGCCTGCTATCCCATCCATCCACACTCATGTTTGTTTCAGTACATCCTAGAAAGATTCTAACTGAATTGCTCTTACACAAATCTCCCTCTAGGTGCTATAACTGCACCACCAAAGAAGGCAGTCAGTCTCCTGATGTTTGCATTTGGCAATGAAAATGTTTTGCTTATACATAAAATAGTTAATGCTAACCATTGTGTCTTCCATGTTCTTCTTAAACAAACAAGCAAGACACATGGATCAAAACAAAACACTGTTGCCAAACACTGCAATCACACGGCTGCACATTACATCCTGCACACCTCAGTATCATTTACAGGAGGCCCTTTCAAAAAACTCAAAGATACACACAGAGAAAGACTATC
The DNA here is from genome assembly GCA_004027475.1 of Anoura caudifer. Lineage (NCBI taxonomy): Eukaryota > Metazoa > Chordata > Mammalia > Chiroptera > Phyllostomidae > Anoura > Anoura caudifer. The sequence goes on from PVKU01000104.1 coordinate 443,598, forward strand.
CATGCTTTCCTTAGTTTACCTTCCATTGGTGTGTGCGTTCGTCATAGCTTTTAAATTCATATATAATTTGCCGACAGTTTGCACAAATTCTACAATATCATTGACATAAATACATGATAAAAGCTCTGGATTTGTGCTTTCAAAAGATACAAGAGTATTATTGTTTTCTGGCTGGTTTTTCTAGCTACACCTTGGAGTAGCTTTGTTAATCAAGACTAAAATTCCCCTCTAAAATACTTCATTGTCCCGTAGAGGTGTTTTCTCACCAGGTACCGCAGTTATTGGCACAGTTTTAAATTTCACAGAAACATCTGCAAACGCTCCCCCTGTCCTCGTCACATTGATAATGGGTCCGACGTGATTTTCCGCCACTCGAACAATTGGAGCTGAGAGCTGAAGAATTCCAAAGGCATCATCGTTGGCAGTGATAATTAGATGAGCAATAGTTTCTACCTTAGGCCCAAGGCGAGGAGAATTTGGAACTAAGAGAGAAGAAATTCCAATGTATCAGAATTCTAAGAACTGGACAAAAGTCATTGAGCCTACCCAAGAGTCCATCAGCCAAACGCATTCATCATTTAGTGTTTTCTCTCTAATGCTTATAGCAAAAAGTTATTGGTTACTATGTACCAGCACTAATCTAGACATCAGGGGTACAAAAATCAACTAAACAAAAAGTCCCTATCTTTACAGTTTTATATTCTATTGAGACTTTTATTATAGAATCGTTAGCAAAGAAATAGTTAACTTACAAAGATATTTTAGTAAGTACCGGCAATTTGTCAAAAGGCAAAAAATGATTAAAGTATAATAAATCATCACTTTGCATAATATTACAAGGGATAATGATGAAACCTGCAGAATTATGATCTTCTAATTAGCTACCAGCATGCCATAAAATTTTTTAAAAACAGTATTTCAGTTACAAAATTGAGTTGGAAAGTAATTTAGCCTCTTGCCCTCAAAGACCAGCTGCAGCAAACCATCATACCCTAACTAAATTATTGCCTCTGCTTTAGCTGACCTCCCTCACAAACCTGTTCCTCCCCACCCCTTCAGTTAGCAGTCACTCAGCTACCTCATCTGGAAAAAGAGCCTCAATCCTACCCAAATGCTGCTATAAAAGAGTATGTAATACTCTTAAGGTCACCTTCTTACTTTCCACTGATTTTCAAGAGAGCAAAGCTTACTTTGAAGGCATTTAGGACTTTCCAAAAACTCTCCCTCATTTATTTTCTAGGTTAAATTCCAACCAGCACCAAAACATTAAAAAAAAAATGAAATTTTAACACAAAAAAAATAAAAAAACTTTTGTTAGAAGAATTTTGAGTTCATATTCATTTATTTCCTTTTTTGATATTCTTTCTAGAGGTCATATTTACAATATTTCTAACAATGGTGATATTTGGAAATATGTGATCATGAATGAAAGTTACCCTTTTCAGACAATGTAACCTAAAAACAATTAATAACACCATTTAATTTCAACGATATAGGCCCAGATCATGCTAAATTATATCATAAAGTCATGATTATAAATCAATATAATTAAATTCAACTAAATTAGAAAAGAATGGCAGTGACATAGAGAGATGTAGCAGCGGATGACACTTTTTTGAGTGTGCACTATTTGCCTGGTATTGTTCTAAGAACTTTTCTTAGGTCAAGTCATTTAATCCCGATGCCATCTGTATGTAGTCAGTAATATGGTCCACAAGTTACAGCTGAGGAATCAGGACCACAAAGATGTCAAGGAAGTCACCTAAGTTATCATACTAGTACCTGGTGGACACAGTCAAAAGCCATCTTGTAGGGTTTGTCTAATTACTTACACACGGTTCCTCATCAAACCTCTTCTGAAAGTTGACTACACTCAGAGTAGGGTAACAGAGACCCTACCAGCTTGCTACTGAGTTTGCCTATTCAAATTTGAATCATTATCACACAGATTTGCACTTAATTCTTTTTTAATTATATTACATTATTGTTTATGTCTATCCTGAACTCAAGCATAAAATAAATACACATCATTTGTTTCTCTCACTCCATAGCTTATGGGTATTGTACATTTACCATATTATTAATAATAATTGTTCACATGTACTGAATACATGTGCCAGATACTATATTAATTTTCATATATATTATCATATTTAAGTCCTACAATATTTCTATATAATACATAAGGAAACTGGGGCTAAAAACAATTATGTCCAAGTTCAATGCTACACATTGGAACATGAGTTACCTGACACCAGAACCCACGGCTCTTAGTCACTGGTATATGTGATAATCTCTCCTTGTTTTATTTCCCTCTCAAAGAACTGTGTGTTACTTGAAAACCAGGCTATATTATATAATTTTTACTTAATAAGACTAATTATTAGATTTCATTTCAATTTATTACTATTTTAACTGATTCTAAATCTTGCTGAGAAAAAAAGTTTGAAGTATTATATGAGAATTTTAACCTCAACTGTTATCTGAAAACTTAATGTTAGCAATTATCCTGTAAAGTAAATTTCCTTCTATAATCCTGAACTACAATTACTGACATTGTGGGCAAGAATGTTGCTTACAGTGCAGTATTTCTGTTTAGACGTTACAGTGAGGTAAAGAAATTTACGTGTAAGAAACGTTAATCTATGTGGCCAAACATGGTCAACCTGCAGGTCTTGGATATCTTACTTTTTGGATTACATAATTCCAGTTTCTTTAAAAAAGTTTTGCTTGTTTTCATATAAATATTGCCCTACAACTGATATTAAATTGATCTTAAATTAATATCATCAATCTTTTTTCCTTCACTTGTTCCTTTATTGCAGGAAATCTAGACTCCTCTCATCTCTCTGAAGTTTATGACCACTTAGAAAGGCGTGACTAATGAACAAGCTATAACAAAGCAACTGCTTTCAGCTCCACCAGCTCAAGCCCATCCCTGGACCCATAACTCCAGGCTCTCTCTACAAAGTCACTGAGCCACAACCACCCCCAGAGAGGGTGGTTTATACTTTCTCATAGAAGCTTCTGTACCAGATCCTCTACCCAATGTGGTTCACTCTTCATCCCTCTTTCATTTCCCCAACCAGTATCTTCTTCTTAACTCTAAGAAGGGCCCACAAATTTATAGGATTTCTTATTGCTCCACAAGCCCTGTTGCCCTGAGCTCATGCAGTTGCCAGATCCACAAGCTCTCCACCAATACAGAGAGTCTCTATTGCTTAAGAAATCTCCCAGAGTGGATCAAGGTGAGAGGCTCAGGCTCTTACTACCAGGACTGTCCTTGGAATCCCCAGGTTGATTCCAGAATGTTTTGGAAGCTACAATATATAGTACAGTAGCACTGGAGAGGAGTTACACTATATGCAGACACTTTCAAAAATTTACTGATGGAATGTAAGAGATTTTTTTATGGTTTATGCTATCACAGTTGTTCCTGCTTTTTCTCTGTTTTCCCACCTCCACCCAGCCCCACCCTTTTCCCTCCCTCAGTTAATCCCCATATTGTTGTCAGTGTGCGTCATGCATAAATGTTCTTTGGTTAATCCTGTCATGATTTCACATGTGTTTTTAAGTGTCCCACTTCCACTTACCTGACAGGTCAACTTTTGTAAGATGATGCTTTCAAATTTAGAGCTATTTTTATAGAATTTTCTACTATACCAAATTCTTGATTTATTATTTTATTGAACAGAATTCTTACTACTACTACTACTACTACTACTAATAATAATAATAATAATAATAATATAGTAATGGTTACTTACTTGGGCGATTCTGTACTTTCTCTATTAAAGTAGAGTTGAGTAGTTCAATAAACACAGATTCTGACCTTTCTGGTTCATCATCATCCAAAATGGAAATAGTTATTGTGGCCTCACTCTGATTGGCTCTGAAAAGAGCAAATCCAGAAGCTGGTATGTAGTCCCTTCCTTGAGTTGCTCTGGCTAAGTTAGGTGGAAAATAAGGTGGTTTTTCCATATCATCCAGTGTTGCATATGTGACTATGACTTTTCCCATGAGGCCCCTTAACCTTATTATTGACAACGTGATGTTCTGAGTTGCTTCCTCAACTTCAATAGGTCTATTTTTCTCAGAAAAGATGAAGACCCCATAAGGATCGTCACTAGCCAAAACTATCAATGTGGCATTAGTATGAACTCCCAAAGATCCACTGGAGACACTAAGGATTGACACAGAGAATGCTTTATCCAGTTCTGGATCTTCATCCGGCAATATTTCCACTGTGATGTTGGCACTTTTTTGCCCAATTTCAAACGTGACGTTGCCGGAGGTGAAGGCAAGATCACCATCAGGATCGGAGTCTATGCTCCAAAACAAAGTCACCTGAGACAGAGCTCCATGAATTCTCACAATCTATAAAATAGTGAATATTAACATGTGTTAAAAGAGGTATTAAAACCACTGACTTAGAGGATTATAAACACAGATAATAGCAGAATATTAAATTTCTATTTTATATAAGCTCTTCTCGAAAATATAAGATTCTTAAAGGCAGAGGCCGTGTGCTGCCCATTTTTGAAGGCTCTCAGAGAGTCCTACATAAAAGGTGATTGTTGCATGAAACAAGGTATTAACTGAGCATTTTTAGCTTGTACCTAAACTATAGCTGCATTTTTCTGCAATTAAAAAATATAATAAAACAAATGTAATTAAAAATGTATATTAAAGCACATTCATTAACATTTCTATATTGACTGCAAAGATGGTATATTTCATTGGAAAGAACAGATGAGTGATTTTTTTAAATGAATAATTAGCTATAAAGCTCATTTTTAAAAATAAGTTACAATATTTCCTTTATCTTCAACATAATACAAAAAACAAACCAAAAAATATATTTGACCCAAGGTTACATAAAATACATCTAAGAAGAAAGAAACAACTTTTTGTCAATATGTTAAGAAGAATAAAAAGCTTTAAAATATGCTCCAAATAAGGTACAACTAAAATTTTTATTTATACTTAAGATATAAATGCCTCAAAATAAAACTTGAGACAGACATTTTATAAAACTTGATATTCTCCCATAATCTTTTTTATTTTCTTTCTTGAGTAATTAGTCATCCTTACTAAAGTTGTTCAATTTACTCCACAAGAGTTTACTGAAGATATGCCATAACAGTACAGGAGAGATATATTTTGAGTGATTTTTCTTCGTCTGTATACAATCTAAAGAAGCTCAGCAAGCTTCTAGCTGCTCTAAGCTATTAACAACAGAAAAGTACTTAATTCTGCCCTAGTTTGTGTGCTTCAGTGGATTGAGCGCCAGCCTGCAAACCAAAGGATCTCTGGTTCCATTCCCAGTCAGGGCACATGCCTGGGTTGTGGGCCAGGTCCCCAGCTGGGGACACATAAGAGGCAACCACACATTGATGTTTCTCTCCCTCTTTTTCTCCCTCCCTTTCTCTAAAAATAAATAAATAATACTAAAAAAGAAATCTTTTAAAAAACAGTATTTAATTCCTACTGAAACAACACAGTAAACACAAACAAATATACATGCACGCTATTAAAATAATTATTATTGCTGTTCACAAATGTTTCAGATTTTCTTTCCTTCTGGGAGAGAGATAAGACAGGATTTCACTTCTCTACCCATTAACATTAGCATGGTCACGTGACTTGCTTTAGCCAAGGAGAAGTGGAAATGCTGTGAATCACTTCCAGAAGGAAGCCCAGAGAGTCAGTACCTCATTCTTCTCATCCCCATTTCCTCCTTCTTGAAGACAGAAGCACCCTCTGAGATACAGCCTCTCTAATCCTCAGTCCCTAAGTGGTCGATGATTGCCAGTTTCAGTTGAACACATAGCACAAGGGGCAAGCAGATCTTTGCTGTGGTAAACTAATGCCATTTTGGAGAAATTTGTTAGCACAGACTATCTGAATTAACACAAAAATCTAGATGATACAGCTCCATTACATTTCTTAAGGAGTCAAGAATCCTCAGAATCCTAAGATGAATTTGTATGCAAAACTAAATACAAAGACAATGTTAAATCACTATTTCATTGTCAATTTGTATTGCTTGTGCCACCAGGCTCATTCATGTCACTTACACAGAAAAAAATGATGCAAAGTACACCTTCATAACACAGTACAAGTTTTAAAAGAAAAGAAACTGTCTAGGATTGCAGGAAAAAAATGTACTCACGTTGAATGTAACAGTGCTGTACCCATCTTCTGGCTCAGTTCCGCTGACAAAGAGTGACTCAGGGCTAAATTCAAATACACCGTGAGCGTGGTCAGAGGCCTCGATTGTCACTAGAATTTGGGAAGCCACTCCCAGACTGGCTGTATGAATAAGTTCCAACAAATAGTAAGAAAATGTCAATTAGTAATTTACAACACAAAGGAAAAGGCATGCAACAACCTTTTGAAAAGAGTTGTACCATTCATCGAGTACTTCTAATTTGTTTCAGAAAGAAAGGCAGACACAAATGGTTGCCACACACATTCATGCTTTTATGACCTTTCTTTATTTTGGCACCAACGTAACATACAAGTGCTGCCTAAGCATTTGCAGATGAGTAAGGACAACTTGTTTTTCTTTTCTTCTCTGTGAAAGAGAACATTCTTCCACACACAGTATATGGGGAAAGTCTCTCACGACCTTTAAAGACCTCGAAAGAACATGAGCCAAATGACTCTTACCTTTATGAAACAGTAATTTCCCTATGATTTCTGTCAATCTACTGAAACAATTCTTGATTTCCAAAAGTGCATTAAGCTTAGGTATATTTTTCTCATCATATTATGATATTCTAAATCTATCTCTCCTGGTCCCAAACAGTCCAATCTTATAACTAAAAAGATATCAAAGTCTAAAGAAGTATTTCTCTTCCTGAGAAGTACGTTCAACTTTTATGTCATATTAATGGATGCAGACAAAAAATAAACAAACCCAAAAGTAGTAAATTAAATACAAAGGTACATGATGCGCTAAGGGAGGATAGGAATAAAGGGGTAGGAACATGACTTCTGAGACTAACATATAATCCCTGACATTGTGAAAAAAGAGCATCTGAGGATTAGAAAAAGATCTCCCTTAAGAAGAAGTACTCTACGTATTCTCTAATATGAAAAAAAAGCTTGAGGGAAAAGGCTGAATCATACTTGTATGTAAATCTACTTTTAAAAGTATCATCTTTTCACTATTTCCTTCCATTAATTGGCAACTTATTCTCCCCATTTATTTTCTTCTCAAATTCTTTTTCCCATTTTTTAATTTTAATTTTTTATTTAAAGTTTTTTTTTTAACGATCTTATTTACTTATTTTTAGGAAGAGGGGAAGGGAGAGAGAAAGAAGGAGAGAAACACCAATGTATGGCTCCCTCTTGTGCACCCCCTCACCGGCGACCTGGCCTGCAATCCAGCCATTTGCCCTGACTGGGAATTGAACCAGGGACCCTTTGGTTCACAGGCTGGTGCTCAATCCACAGAGCCACACCAGCCGGGGCATCCCATTTAATTTGATTAAATGCTACATATCAAGATGCATGGTTCTTTTTGGGGAAAAAAAAGTGATGCATTTAACATGAAAATATAAATGTTCTATTTATCTCTTGAGATATTCAAAACTGTAAAATGCCTTTCACTCATCACTTGTCAATGAATGATATTAAAGCAACATTGCCATCACAGTTAGAATCAGGAAACTGCAGTAGACTGATACAGAGAGGAGGGTCTGAACTTTGGAGGCAGGCAAAGACTTCATTCAGACTTGATCAATTTCTAGCTGGATAACTATAACATGGGGCAAATGATGCCCATAAAGGTGTTATGATGGGAAATGAGATAAAATATCTAAAGGACCTGCACATAGTAAGTGTCAATAATTGGTTAATACTGTCTCTAAAAAGAAAAGTTAAAATGTAGAACAGCAAAGGGCCTTGAAACAGCTGCTTACCATGTCTGTGAATAGTTGGAAGGAAGAATTCCATGTCCCCATCACCACTACCACTGCCTTCAACCCTATAGAGTTCAGCAGTCACTTCACATGGAGAAACACAGAGACGCAACCCACACAACACACATCGACACAATGAGAAAATTGAGAGTTCTTAAAACATATTTCAATAAAGAGGAAAATGCAGTAATATTCACCCAATGATATGCATTCTTCCACAAAAGAAAAGATTCTTTTAAGTGGTAAAAGTATAAATTTGTTAAAGCTACCAATTTACAAATACATCATTCAGTGCTTCAGGAAACACTCCATATAAGTTGTAATTGGTATTTCCCATTTCTGCCAATTTAATTTTAAACTTTCACCTACAGCAATGTAAATTATTTTTAATATTTTAAATATTTCAAAAATATTTGTTTGTGTATATAAGCAGACACTTAGACCTATATGCTTATGACAATTACCTTACCACTCACAACAACCAATTCAAAATTAGGGAAATGTATCTAACATTTCTCTAGCCATACGTATTCAAATTCCCACCATATTTAACATTCTCAGACTTGGTCACCGTTTTGCACCTAACACTGTAGAATAGGTAAGCAGTCTAAAAGTCTGCCTCAGCCCTGGCTGTGAGAGACACCACCTGCTGCACACCCTTCAGCAAGTCACTAAGCCTCTTGCTACCTTGCTTTTTTCTCATCTAAAAGGTGCTGCTTTTTACAGAATTGATGTAAAGATAAAAAAAATAAAGTACCTTGGCCTTATATAAGGACTATAATTAAGAGAAGGTACTTTTACCCTTGCTTCCAATACAACTTATCCCCCAACCATTATTTTACCAAAATCTGGCAATGAAGACAGGAAGGGCAGCAATGGTAGCAGCAGAGAAAAAGAGAAGGAAGAGAAGCAAGGCCACACCCATACCTATGTGCTTCTACCAGCATCCTCGACTGGCATGCTAGTTTAAGATCTGCCCTGCTCTTCTGTTCCCATCAACAGGACTGGGTTAAACCAGACATGAAAATTTGGGCACCCAAAACCTGAAATACTTTAGAAACTGAAGAGGCAAAGTGGATTTCAGGGAATAATCAATGCATGGTTTTGCCCCCATATTATCCATAAGTTGTTAGATAGAAGAGTGAAGTTAAGCACCAATGTTCTCTGGCTAGCATAAAGCGTTGATTCAGGTGTCTATCTTATGCAGAATCAGTTTTACAGACAAAACAGTCTGAAATCAGGGCTACTTCCTTGACCCTCAGAACAATTTAGCTCTACAAGCTTTTCCACTTCTTAGGCAATCCCAGGCTGTGACTCACAGAGTGGAGTCTATATTCCTTTACCCACAATCCCAGCTCCCTTGGGTGGAGGAGGAATCAGATGCACTGCCACTACTGCTTATTAAGAAACAGCAACACAGGTGTTCAAATGAGCATACATGCCCAATCCATACATAGCAATGTGTATTATAGAAATATGGAAAGAAACTTCTACATAAAATCACAAGTATCACTATGATCACAAATATCACATTTAAAGAATATTTGATATTCCTTATTATTCAATAGAAAAGGATCACTCACATATTCTCTATTACATAAGTATTCTTAACTATAGGTAATACAAAGAACAACTTTCAAATCATGTATAGCACCCTTTGATTAATGGAGTCCTGTCATGAAAACAATGATTTGGACATCTGAGGACTCATCTGTAGAGGACAGGCAAAGCTGTTATCATTACAGGCTTCCTGTCAAACAGGTCACCCAGCGTATTTTTACTGTTCATGTGGTGGACCACACTGTGGCACTGTTTAATCATTTGCCTGGCTTGCCCACCTTTGCTTTCACTGGGCTTTGGGAAAACAGGGAAGGGAACTTTGGGGAAATCTTGCATACCTAACCCAAAGTCTCACTACATACTAAAAAGACAAATTATTTGTCCTGCCCAATCTCTCCCTTTGGATGACTTATACAATACTAGGACTTTCTTTATCAAATATGAAGATAACAATAAGATAATAATGCCAGGTCATGTCATGGAAGAGACGGTTCCGATGAATACCATAACAACTCTCAATTTCTTACATTTGCAAAGGTTATGTGGTACATATCACCCATATTCTGCAACAACCCAGTAGCACCTGATAATCAAACACATTAATCCTTCTACAAAGAAACACACGTAAACAGTTCATCTAAGTAGGGAAATAAAGATTATACTAGCCTCTCTTTGACGTAGATGAGTTTTGCCACAAAATGAATTTTGACTTCAAAAATTTTAAATAATCAGAGCTTTCTGAACACCACAATAGAAGATAAGGTACTGCTGACCTGTTTTATTGATAATCACCTCATAACAGATTATCTAAAAGGACTAGTTTTTACCTGTGAGACACCTAGAGCTAGCTCTAAGGCCCACTGTGAAAATATTAAAAAGGATCAAAGGAGAGAGGTGATTTTAGGGGCATCGACTATGACTGACAACTACGGTTTGATGAGTCAGTACAATTACACTATTTCATTCTAAAAGCACATCTGCTTTAGGAAAAGACCAATAGGTAATAAAAGGGGAATAAAACACAACAGTACACAGTATATTTATAATAAATATTAGAGATATTAACTCAGAATTTACCAAACCTCAAAGCAAAAATGGATGTAAATAAAACTATGAGTTTAATATTAACTTCTAAAGCTAGTATTATAAATTTATGTAGGGAGATAGAAATTTTCTTTTTACCAAGAAAAAAATCATATATCACAAATTATCTACTGTATACATTAAACATTTACTAACATTCAGGCTGCTCTTCCCAAAAGTTAGTAATTCAGTTATTTAAGAAAAAACAAGTTAACGTTAATTCAAAGGAACACATTTGCTTAATAGAATATACAACATGGTAAGCGGACAAGCAAATATTTGACATTTTTGAGTCAACAGTCTTACCTCCTCCCTCCAAGTTTAACAATTCAACTTTGAAAGATTTTTCCAATTCAGGAATAGAATTATCAGTGATGTTGACATAAATGTACTTATATCTATCTCCTGGTTGAAATTCTAAGGTACCAGCAACACTCTGAAATGCAAATAAAAGATGTGTTTGTTAGATTATATTCTGTATATGAATGTGCAAATGAGAAGTTTACTATGCCCCAAATGATTTTAAATAATTTGAAAATGAGTAAAATATAAAATTGGAAATACTTAAGTGGATATGTGTGGTGTTCAATATAAATTACAAATAAATATTCCCCAACTAAATAAAGTAGATAAATTTTTTACTTCTCATTTGCCTGTTCATCAAAAATATAGTCCAGGCAGGTGAAAAATAGGTAGCATCTATAAATTCCTACAGAATTAATTCAATGAGATGCATAAAATTCATCTCATTGAAACAAGTATATTTAAAACTACTCAAATTACAACACTGAGCAATTTAAATATGCAGTGCATAATAATTATGGCATTTCCATTCTGAGAATTTTTCCATGCAATAATAAATACCAGTCCATTGGACATTAAGTTTTCCCTGACTATACTTGAAACTTCAATTCATAATACAGATCTCCCATCAGAAAAGTTCATACACTACAAGAAAAACAAAAAGATATTTAAATTCAAAGACCTAAGGCCCTTTTTTCACATGTTATTTCTTACACAAGCATTTTCCCCTCGACTTAGCATTGATGTTAAAGCTGTTTAAATTTTTCTAATGTTAGCTTGTATGTACAAATATATATCATCTTGTCAAGCAATTAATGATCTCCAAGCTAAAATGAGGAACCCAAGTACCAATTCACTTAATCACACAGTTATTAACTTCTTTCAATATTTATCAAACACATAGCATGTGCATGGCACCATTTTTGATGCTTCAGATTCAAAAATAGCCAAGACAAATCTCTAGCTCCATCAAGAACATTCCAGAAGAAGTTTAAGTATGTTATACAATAATTCAAATAGAATAACAACTACTATAAAAGTCATAGCTTAAGAAGGAAGTGATTAACTTGGCCTGGAGTATAGTCATCAGTAGAGTAATTCTACAAGTCTTAGCAAAAAACATTTGGCTGTCTTAGGAAACCATCATACTTGATTTTCGCAAAATCTTACACAATTGACTGCTTTCTCTTCTGAAAACATGTTCTACTCTGGTACTCCAGGATATCACAGTCTCCTGTTTTTCCTACCTTTTCTAGCTCATTGTCTTTAGTGTTCTTTGCTAATTTTAACATTGTCCTGTGACCTCTAAAAAGTGTTGTTTATCAGAGTCTCTCTAAATTCTCTCCCTAGACAAGACTATCATACTCTAGGCTTTTAATATCACTTATACGCTCCTAGCTCCCAAATTTCTATTTCTAAACTCTGATATCTAGACTTAAATATCAATATCTATCTTGAATTTTCTTATAATTTCTGTCAGAATTTTAAATTCTGATCTTCCTTAAAATCTATGCTTTAACCAATCTTCTCCACAGCATGAAACCGCAGAGTAGCAGGTTGCTTTGGCAGGAACAGGGAGTCATTTTGACACCCTCTTTTGCTTTATCCTTCACACTAAACAATCCTCAAATCCTGCCACTTAACTCAATATTGCCTGTACCCACCTACTTCTTTGCATCTATACTGTTACCTGCCTAGTCCAAGATACTATCACCTCTTGCCTTGCTCCACAAAATGAACTCTTTACTGGTCTTTCTGCATTCAACATCTGTATCTTCTAAAACATTCTTCATGGTTCAGCCTAATGATCTTTTATAAATACATAACAACTTTTAATCACTTCTCCTTGTTTTCAAAATCAAAGCCACATAATCTGTAAGGCCTAGAATGATCCAGTCTCTGCATACCTTACCTTTTATCACCACAACTAGCTCTCCACATTCCAGAAATACTGACCTCCTTACTGTTCTGTGCTTTTCCCTAGGGCCATTTTACCTGTCTCAAGTAATTCCTCCCCCTTCACCTAGTTTAACTCTTCCTTAAACTTCAGAGCTCAGCATAAATATCAATTCCCCAAAGAAGCCCTCCTTGACTACCCTGACTATGTCAGCACAACCTGTCTCCCAGAGTACCAGCCTTGAACATTTCCCACCACTGTGAGTCAGTCATTAATTGGTTGTGTGATATCACTCAAGAGCTGAAGGAAACACCTGGATAGTGAGAATCACCTCTACCTTGATATATCAGAATAAGGTTAAGAACAGTGATATCTGATACTCAGTTGTCTATCTGATATTCTGTACATGGTCCTTCCTGGCACACCCCCCTCCCTGTTAACATACACATGTACACATACATACACATGTACACATATATACACACTTAAGAAATCTTACTTCTGTGTTAATAGAGACCACAGATAGCTGAAGTATCATAGAAAACTGGTAAAGGCAAAGATTCAAAATGGTAACAAGTGATAAACAGGACATGTAAGCCCCCCTGGAAATCCTCAGAAATATCTCCAAGGGTATCAGCTTTCCAACAGTAATGCAGAAGAGGAGCATAGGTTTATTTTGTTTGTTTGTTTGTTTTTTCTTAACTAGTTTTAAAAATGCTGATCCAACTGGAGATGGGAAATGTGTAGACTACCTAGAAATTGAAGACCATCAACATGAGAACTAAAATATTTCTTTGAGAGAATGCCAAGAGACAACACTAAGCAAGCTGAGATGTCCTGTGAGGTATGTTTGAAACTAGGTAAAGGTACAATAAATGTCAGGACAAGAGAAGGAGAGTTGGAGAAAGAAGAAACCTGAGAAAACTTTGCTTTCTGGACTATTACCAAAATAAAATAAAATTAATTAGCCAAGCGTTCTGGGATTTAGTAGGAAACGTGTACACAAATTACTGAACAGTTCACCATTGTGTGAGTCTTACTAGATTTAAAAAAAAAAAAAAAACAGAATGAAAGAAAAGATTCTCTTGGAAAACAGAAATGTTGAAAGATATAATGTACTTCCTGAGAAGTACAGCCAAGAAGAAATTATGAGCGTTTGCTTCATATCAGTATTGGTGATAATAAGGATGGGTAGTGTTTACAGAGTGTTACTATAGGTGCATGTGTAGTACATAACCATTGAAACACAGCTCGCAGTCCTCAGAAACATGCTGCCCTGCCCAGCAGTCCTTACCGTTGTCTTACAGATAAGAAAAGTGAGGTTAGGAAAGAGAGAAGGAGCAGTTTAAACACAATCTGTCCAGTTCAAAATCCTAGGCTTTCTTTTTTCCTTTCTTTTTTTGTTTTGTTTTGCCAATACCACATTGCTTCTTACTCGGAGGGAAAAAAAATAATTAAAATTGAAAAGACATGAATATATAATTTCTTTATAACTTTGATTTTGTTTGATAGGCACAGACAAGAGGATTTAAAATGTATAACAAACATAATTTTAAACATATTTGATCAAGACCTGTAACATTAAAACAAGCACAAGTGAAGCCTATGATAACTATTTAAGTATCAGGCTTCAAGGGACTGAAGTACTTTAATTGACATAAACTTAAACGGCCATCATCAGTGCTTCTTTTCCTTGTTTAGTTTATCCCAGGTATAGTCTCAAGTCCCTTCCAATCCTCCAAGAGGACTGTATCTGCTTTATAAGAGCAAACACCACTTCAGAAGGACTCACTGATTTACCTGGTAGTCCTCAGGACTGAATGCTGTCAGTGACACTGTTCTAAATTCCGCTGTAACCCTCCCCAGCAGCCCTTGTGCACGAACGACCAGTAATCTAACTTCTCCGTCTTCCTCCTTCACAGTGACCTGTGGAACAGTGCTGGCGGGCAGCGTCATCGCGTCCTCAGGCTGAGGAGGCTGCCCAGTGGAGAACTGCAGCAAGCCTGGCAGATACAGAGAGAGGCAGGGCATTCTTGCCCGAATCTGTGGAACAATTTCTTATTCATTTGAAATAGCCCTGCACGATTATTCTGAAAACCAGGATAAAATTCTGTGGGCTTTCATTTAGAAAGGACTTCGCGGAAGAAGATTTAATTAACATGGTTTTGACACGGAATACGTTTAGTTTTCAGAATATTAAAAATTAAAATGTTAATTTTTCATGTCTATACCCAAAGAAAGCTTAAAAAAAGATATATCAATAAAAAGAATAGTGATGGTGATTTGAAGTACATATTATCAAACATTTACTCATATTCGGCTTTCTAGAATTCATTCCTGAACTTAAGATATACAACAATTCTTTTAAAAATTTAACTATGAAAACCTCCCACTTCTCCTATACAGACACTGTAATAGATGTTCTTGCTTTATTCCTATAAAAGAACTATTACTTTTCAATACAGGAAACAGCCTGGGTTTATTAGTACAAACATCTATAATAGTTCCCCAATTAAGAAAATTATAACTTTTCAGCATAAGCAAAAATATTAATATAAACATACAGTAATAACTCCACTTATTAAAGCTTAAAATATAAATTACAAAGTATTTGATTAAGTTTTCACCTATGACACTATGATAATTTTCAAAATCAAACAATTTTGATAGCCATAAATAGAAATACTTTCATTCATTTTAAATAATCCTACATACACTTTTCAAAATATATTATTAAACTTCAGAAATTGATCTTTATATTTTCCTTCATAAACAATGTCCCTCAAAACATCAGCTTAGCAGGAAGAGGGTCTGAAATAGTTATAATCATTTGCAAAAAAAAAAAAAAAATCCCTTAAGAATTCCTTAGCAAGACCAAGTACACCCAGAGAAGAGAGGATTATCCTGGCAAAAGGGCTCCGTTACCATACGGATGATCACTGGCTTTGATGGTGATATCTGTCGTTTCCTTCTCAGGATCTATGCTTGCACCACTGGTGGGAGTGGAACCTAACTTCCCATCTCCAGGAATTGCAGACACCAATGTCACACGGAAATACTCATTAAGCTCAGGAATGTCATCATCAAGAACATATATATTCAGAACCTATGGATATAAAAAGCCAGGGGCATTAAGCAGTGAAGCATGTATAAATTATTTACCACTTCCTGGAAGAAACTAAAATAGCAATTAAATTATATTTAATTGAAGTTACTGTTTAACATGACATTTCTATGTAAACTACACAGAGAAAGATATGAGAAATTAATTCTTTAAACAATAATGGATGCTAAGCAGTAACATTTTTATATATTAATATCATACTATATAATATATTGATATATCATACATTCTTTGTATCAAAAACAGTGGTAATACCAAACTCAGGGTAGAGAGTTCCTAATTGAGGAATTGCATGTAATCTGATAGGATGCGGTAGGGTAGTTAGTGAGAAAGGACAACAGACACATGCCTAGTTCCTGCCTAAGGAAGGCCTGACATACTTAGCTACCACATTTTAAAAAACAGATTCACAATGGGCCTTAGAAGTCTGGCCTAAGCAATAGACCCCAAAAAAGTTATAAAAGGGAGTAGCAGTAACTCAGCCATGCTTCACAAAATGTAAGTCAATATTTGAAGTGAAAAAATAATTATCTTCCCTTTATTAATTGAATGAGGATGTTTTGACATCTACAATGTGAAAGGGTTAGAAATGGCCCTAGTCCCTAAGGTACACAGTCTATTGCAGGAGAGAGATCTAGAGAAAAAAACCTTTAAAATGCGATGTAAACATGTCATAATAGAATTATGTACAAAGTTAACTGTGAAAGAAACAACCAACTCTATTTGGTAAAGGTTTACAACATGTTTGAAGTAAATCTTAATGAATAATATGTAATTATAAGTAAAAAAGGGAAAAGATAGTCTTAATAAAAGAAATGACACTGGCAAAGGCACAGGGGCAAGAAGGGAGATGGCACGTGGGCAACTGCAATTAGACCACTGAGGAGGAGAGAAAGATAAGGCAGGATGGATGATCAGGGGTCAGATCACAAAGACCATTTGTGCTACCATTAAAAAAAAAAATAGACTTCATTCCATAGCGAGTGAGAGGAAATTGAAGAATTCATAAAACAGGAGATTGACAAAATAAGAATTCCATTTTAGAATAAGTACCGTGGCAGAATATAAATGAGAGGACACAGCAAGAAATGATGCAGGGGTTGAGTTAGGAAGTGACTGACAAGAAGTAACAAGATTTTGAATTAGTGCTGTAACAACAAAAAGGAAGAAAGATAGATGGGTTTGAGATTTGTCCTGGAGCTAGAAGACCCAGGCCTCGGAGACTCACTTAGTGTCCAAGTGAAGATAGGATGACTTCCTGGTTTCTCCCAGAAAGAAAGATAGAAACAATCTGAAAACTAACACCAAATGCTATGGCAAAGCACTTTTGTTATAAACTGTTTAATTTGTTCTCTTCTTTCCCCAAATTATGGAGATTTCATTGCTCTTCTTTAGCTTTAACTCTTTAAAACTTAGGAACATTTAAAAATCTTCCCTCAATTTTATCTTTTTCATCCAATTAACTACCTCCTAAATCCCTGAGAAATTCCTCAAAGTTTACCTCTGCAAGCTTGAAGTTATTTTACTGTTTATCCCTGATGACCTATAAGCTATTTCCTTTTTTAATGAAAAATTATACTGAGATGAATAGTCCAACATGATAGACTAAAAGAATGTAAAAAAATTCTGATGTAGGAGATCTCATCCTAATTTCACTTACAAAAACAGTCATTTATTTCTGGAGCATCTATTTAGAAATGTGCTCATGGTTCAAATGTTTTTGGTAAAACTGGAGACCAATTGTACTTTCAAAAAAAGAAAAACATCTAATTTTTCAAATATAAAAATAAAATGAGATTATAGTTATAAGAATTTTTCATTGGCTGACTAAAAAAATACCATTAAGAATTCTGCAGTTTTCCATTGTATCAGTAAAAACAGAAAACCTGCAATAATAAACCTCCAAGCTATATGATTTTTATTACATTGGGATTAAAAACAGATAAACCTATAACACACATCATTTAAAATCCTTAATTTTCTTTTGCATAAATAAATACAAAAATATGTTCTACCATGACATATACTTAATCACCTAAATATTTTAAATTGCTTACATATCAAGAAGCTGTAAAGAAATTACAGAACAGATCAGAAAAAGCTTTCCAGAAGGCTTTCAAAGTAACAGAGAAGGTAGGGTTTACCTCTGATCTCTGCCAAGGAAGGAATGTGATAGTACCGCTGGCATTAGCAAAATCATCAACAAGGTAATTAATGCCATCAGATTCGATCTGAGAGATGGTGTAAAAAACATGAACATAGTCCAGAGCTCCTCTGGTTCGCTCCACTACACATGAAATGGTGGATCCCTCCTCTGCAACCTGAAATTGAACATAAATTAATTATAATTATGTACCAATTTAAATCAGTGATAAAATTACAACGCTTGCATGAAATCCTGTACCATAACCTTAATTCTGTAACTTTCTACCACTGTAAGGAGGCCTCTATATTCCTCCAAATATATTTCTGTCTGCTAAAAATAATATTTGAAACCATTCATTTTATCCCGTTCTTTTACAAGGATAAATAAAGCAAAAAAATGAAAATAAGTTAACTATACATGTAATTAATTCATTGATACCTCCTGTGAGCCAGCCAATGTGTTAGATGCTACGGTTACAAAAGATTTTTTTAAACAAAAGCTCAGTTCTTGGTCTGGATAACTCTAAAGAAAAACTCAAATGTTATAATGAGCTCAGCACAGTCAAAACAACTGGAGGCAGAAGTTATGGAGTAGGGGGTGAAACATGGCATCAGGGAGAACAGTCCAGCTGTGAACATAAGACATAATCAGGTGGATCTGATGAAGTCATCTTGAGGGTGGTATAAAGTGTCAAGTAGGGAGATTCTCAAGAAATGTCTGGTGGGGAGACAACAGTCAGGCCAATGAGGACATTTGTGCCATGTTTATATAGTTTGGATATCTACAGACTCGTCCCTCAGTATGCACAGGGTATTGGCTCCAGGACCACCCACACCAGCACCGGATACCAAAATCTGCAGATGTTCAAGCCCCTTGAATATAAATGATGTAGTATTTGCATATAACCTACCCAAAGTCTCCCTCATACTTTAATCACCTCTAGGTTACTTATAATACCAAATTCAATATAAATATTATGTAAATAGTTTTTATACAGTATTGCTTAGGAAATAATAAGAAAAAAGTAGTCTGTACATGTTCAGTGCAGATACAACCATCATAGGACTCTCACAACTATGTAGCACTACACAGTGCCATGTCAGCAACAACGTAACTTTTGTCAAATATTTTCAATCTACATTTGGTGGGATCCAAGGATACAGAATCCTCAGAGATGGAGGGCCAACCATATATGTATGTTACACATTCACGTGTGTGTGTTATGTGTTACTTGATGTAGAAAACATTTTTATCTAAACACTTTAAGATAATGCTTAAATTTTTTTATGGAGCACAAAGTCATAATATCTTTTAGGATAAGGTCTTCATCCTCTGAATTTCTCAGCCTCTCAATGTAATTTTATTTTTAAGTGAACAGATAATTTATAAGAAAAAAAACAGAATATTTATAAGAAAATATTTATATAAAGTGTCATCATTTTTCATATAATCAAAAGCACCTCCGCGACCAGCATTAGATAGAGCCATTCAGTGCTGACATTAGGGTTAGAGAGGACAGACTTGAAAGTTGTCTGCAAACGGGCAACAGTTAAGTTACCGGTGAGCATGGAAGTACCAGATATACCAGTAAATCCTCTGAGTTTCACTGAGCATCAACACTCTCACTCCAAAATGTAGCAGCAACCCTGGTGCCTCACAGCGAAAAGATCAAGAACTGCTGGGGCAATACTGTAACTCCTTTGTCTGCCCACTGGTCTACCTGCAGGAGAAGCTCAAAACAATCAGATGGTTGCTCAGGGGCGCCCTCAGTATGTCTGTCTCCTGGTAGACACCCCCAGACCCAACCAGAACCAGAACTTCTAATCCAGTGGAGCCTAAAGCAGGGGAGTGGGCATCACAAATTCTGGTAGTGGGCCACTGGGAGGAATGAAGATGGGACCAGTCTTACTTTCACCTCTGGCTTCCCGAGCCCATGTGGTCTAATTATTGGGGACAAAGAACCAGATATGGCCACTAGATACATATAATGGAGACTGGAGGATAACACTCCAACCCTACAAGGTGTTGTCCCTGAGCTGACATCTTTGCTGAGTCTTTGTCAGGCCAACAATAATGAGTTGCTGCACCCCTCTGGAGTAAAGGAATTAATCTACCACTAACTAGCTCACTGAAAAGTGCTTAGCTTTGGTCTTTGCCACGTGCTGTTTGAATATTCTCACAGCAACAGTTGTTAGTTCCGTCTTAGGAAGAAGAACCACCTGTTGTTAGGCCCCTGCCAAGCCTTGATCCCTGCCATCACTCTTTGAATGCCACTGTGGTCATGGAGGAGTTTGGCTGACAGCCAATAGGTGCTTCCTACTAACTTCCTGGTTGTTGAAAGCCTTTTGCTAAATGTTCCTCATACTTAATAAACTTACTTGTCTTTAGTCTTAAGTCAACTAAGACCCCAACCAGTCCACCGTGTCATCAGCAGCTCAGGTATACATGTATCTTCATACATCAGACCTTTCACATAAGATGAGTGGCTGAGTGAGCTGTTCGGAGCTCTGCCGTCATCCTTCAGAGCCACTGCTGAATGGAGCAGTAGGGCAGGGAGCCCACTTTCAGCAAGCACCAACACACAGGCCGAGTCAGGCTTGACAGGCAGCCAGCTCTGAAGCAGGCTTGACTTTTCCTCTTCCATCAGTTAGTCACAGGTTTGGGGGTAAAAGTCAAAGACTTTAGTTTAAATATGTCCAGCTCGAAGTGTTTATTAAATATGCAAGAGATGTATCAATTAGGCAGCTGGAATTTTGGAGACAAGCCAGGACTGCCATTACAAATCTGAGAGGCAACAATATACAAATGGTATTTAAGTCCACATGCAAATGGTATATAAACATAGAATTATAGAAATGGTATTTAAAGACTGGGTGAGATGACCCAGACAGTAAGTATAGATAGATGGAGAGAAGAGGACCGAGTACAATCCGTTCTGCTATAACACTAGTTTTGAAATCATGAAATTGTTCCACACTTCTCACACAACGTGGATTCTACATTTGCTTACTTGTGATTTCATCCACAAAAAACATGGTGAACACTGTACCTGCTTGAAACAAGCCATGTAGGAATACACAACATACGTACACACAGGCACGCACACACCTCAAACACCTGCCAAATGCCTCAGTTCAGCACATGTGTTACCAGTCACACTTATCTGCATGTAATGTGACACGAATTTCAGAAAACCCTCCTTGCATTACTTTATAATAATAGTGCCAATCCCTCTGACACCCACTTCCACAAGCAAACTTAAATATTTTTCAAGGTACATGCCATACTTATTGTAGTATTGAAGTATTGAACATTTAGTATGTAAAACTTAAAACTGGATTCCTATCTTTCTTTTTACAGGTCACTGACCAAGTTTCTGAGTAGTGTTGTCCTACCCCATCTTTCCCATAAGCTCTGTTTTTCATTAAGCAATCTGGCATAGCACGGTGATTTCAGGATCCTACCTTTCAAACTATGGCAGAATACACTGTTCTGAAGGTGCGGCTGAAGATAAGAGAAAGCAGCAAAGAGTCCCAGGTGCTCAATAGAGCATCTCATTTAATTTCTACCTAGGCATGTACATCAGCATTTTCATCATAGCCAATTGGTACACAGACAAATGTGTGGGGGAAAGCGCACGACTTTCATCAAACACTGCTGAACCTCTTCCCTCCACCACTTACCAAGGTCTCTCAGTCTCAGGGAGCTCTTCTTAAACTGAAGGTTATAATGTCTCATGGATTTTGGTGGAGACTAAACAAGTTGCCTTACATGCTACTTAGTAATATAGTAAATGCTTAAAAAAAGTATGTCTTCTTTTTAAAATACCGACACACATACCCAACAATAAAAGAAGTTACATAAAAAAACATTCTGTAGTTTATCAAGAAATATATATTTACATATTGAAAAAGCAAATTAATTTTCACGTATGTTGATTCCTATCACAATGGGAATAGATCTGCTCCATTTTCCCACCTTAAATTTCAATCAGAATATTTTGAATGTTAAATTAATAAACCATTAATCCCAGCATGTAAATATTCAATTCTCTCTTTTTAGCAAGAAGCATGGATTAAATACATGCAAAGATACACTCAGGAATCTGTAGTGCTTCCTTACAACTTGTTACCAAGGCACTAAGCAGTATTACACAGTATCCAGGACTAAGAAAGAGGTTTTTTGCTTAAGAGAATCACATGGGGAAAAGCTATCTGACCACACTTTCATTTAGTAAAGTCTTCATCAAAATCTACCACCTTCTAATTGTTTTCAGTTTTAAAAACAAGAGAAATAAGCCCTGGCCAGATGGCTCAGTTGCCTAGAGTGTCATCCTGAGCACCAAAAGGCTGCAGGTTCAATCCTGGATCAGGGCACATAGCTAGATTGTGGGCTGGTTAGGGTGCATACGGAAGGCAACAGATCAGTGTTTCTCTCATTACCATAATGATGTTTCTCTCTCTCACCCCCCTCCCTTCTACTTTCTCTTTCTCTCAAATCAATAAACATATCCTTGGGTAAAAAGAGGAGGAGGGGGATGGGGAGAAGAAGGAGGAAACTAGCCATATCCAATACAACTGTGTGATGATATGTGCTATACATCAAAATATCACAGAAAATTTAATGAAGTAATAATCTATACAATAAAGTACACTTCCAGTTAAGGAAGAACTTTCAAATGTCAAAGGTCCACTAAAAATTTACCTAGGACACTTGGTAAAAATCCATCTTTCATATGTATTTACATAGAAATGCATAATACCTGAGATTTGCTTTAAAAATCACTTCAACCAAAAAAGATAAAACATGACTGGCAAAAGCCTGATAAATTTTGAAGTTGGATGATGGATCACTGAGGACCATTACTCTATTCTCTCTATTTTTAGGTATGTATGAAACTTGCCATTTAAAAAATAAAATTTAATTCAGCTTTTTTTTTTCCTGCCTCTCATCCAATCCCCCTGCCAGAGATTCTGATTCACAAACGGGATCGTGAATCAGGAGTTTTGTCCTGGAATATAAATTAAACACTTATGACCAAGGTTGTCCGATTTGGGAAACAGTAGACCAGAGGATAAAATTACTAATACCAGAAGATGATAAAGTCATAAAGAATAAATGACTAAATGTTTTTTCCAATACTAAAACAATCGATGGAACTTTAGATTCACGATACAAGCAACTGTTTAGGCCAATATATAAAGGAGCACAAGATCAAGTAATAATAATCAAAAGTGTTGTCACTTCGTTTTTCACAAGAAACAAGAGCAGCCATTGCTCTTTGCTCTTTGAAGTCAGGAGTCTGCCAGATCTTCAGATCAGCACAACAGTAATTTCAAAGGTTAAGTATGAGAAGCGTACTTGAAATACTTTTCCTAGAAAAAAGTATATACTGTTCTGAGCCATGAATTGGCTTTCTCTATTGAAATAGAAGATTAAAGCTAAACAATTACACATCCAATTAATTTTTTATTTTGTTTCATGCTTGGGTGATGATCTGTGATATCAGATTATATCAATGTCACTTATATCTGAAGGACAGTATCCACATAACATATGGCAGGCACTTAAAACCAAACACAGTCCAAGTTAAATAACATAATCATTTTTACAAAGATCTCAAACTGTCTCTAAATTTATCCTTAAGTCATGAGTTTATGAATATAAAACAATCAATATTAGTCATAAGAGTAAAATAATGAGACTAGCAAGTTCTATGAGTTATTACAAAAAGCAATCTCATTACTTTATAATTACATGGTATGCAAGATTGCAGCACACACAAAAACAGGGCTAAAACAAGGTGGTGAGAAAACAACAAAGAAAGTACACAGAATAACAGATGGTAAGGCAACATGAGGGTGTGGTTACTAGGCTATAAAACCAGCAAAAACCAGTCATCCGTTCAGTACACTTGTAATCCAACAAGAGCCTCATCAGGTGGGCCTCATCACGGCTTTACACTGCACACAGGCTTACGCATCCTTTTAATTAAAATTTGTTAATCACCTGCTATTTGCCAAGACATGGCATACCTGGTTAGGAGGAAACAAAAAATATTTATCATCCCTTTCAATATGCCAAAGAGTAAAATATATCATATTCTGCATATTTTCATTATTTAACATGTGATCATATTTTTATTTTAACCCTAATATTACTTTATGTTATATGAATCTATAAAATATGTAAAAAGTATAATATAACTTAGAGATCTTTAAAGGATCTCTACTCCTTTCAGCATTTTTTAAAGGAATAAGTTGACTTTTTTTTAAAGAAAAATAAGTTGACTTTTATGTCACTGAAAAAATCTAAAGAAGTGACAGTGGTTTTTATGTCTGGAAATGAAGCAAATGACAATGAAATTTAAGCTCTGGAAACAATTACAGGCATAGAATAAATTAGCAGTTCTCAAATATTTTAGTTTCAGGACCCCTGAACACTCATGAAAATTATTGAGAACACCAAGGAGGTTTTGCTTGTGTTGGTGAAATCTGTTGATATTACCACTTTATAAATGAAAATTGAAAAATAATTGATATATTAATTCATTGTAAAACAGCAATAATAAACTCATTACACGCTAACATAAAAGCAACACATTTTATTAGAAATATTACATATTTTTTAAGTTAGTAATAAGAGAGCATTGCCATACATTTTTACAAGTCTTTTTAATGTCAAACTTAATAGAAGACAACTAGGTTTTAACATTTCCTTTTGCAATCAATTTGTCCACTGCTCTTTGTTATTTTGAAGTATATAAAAAATACCTAGCCTCATATAAATATATAACTGAAAAATGAGGAGGAGTTAGTAGTCTTTTTAGATAGTTGTGAGTATTCTTCCTTGATACTATAACCAAAATTTAACAAGTGGTGGTTTCTCAGAGTTAAGTTGCAATGTGAGATCATACTCTAATACATTAAAATCCATTGGTCTGTTTTCCATTTTGAATCAATCGTTTACCCATGCATGATTTTGTAACAATATGCATTGATTATTTGGAAACTATTGGTTCACTGAGGTACAGATCTTCCAAGGGTTGACATATTTTATTATGCAAGATAATAAATCTCACTTGGTCTTTAAGTACTGAGAAACAGTCAAGCTCACTCTGGCAGATACAAGTGCTCCAAAATTCTAATTTTTGTTTGAAAGCTTAAATTTTTATCATTGGAAACAAGTACTGTCAGGTGTTTTTCTTGTAGTCACTGACCCACTTCATCCATTTTCATAAAGATGTATGCCAGATACCCACATCCAAATAACCAAAATCATGTTACCAGTCAGCCATGTTTTCAAGCAAAACTGGTGTTCTGTAAAAGGAGTAGCTCAGTGAACTTACAACCCAGTATCTGCACCAGCAGATACTTTTCTTCAGGGCAGCGATCATATGTGGTTAACACAAAACTGCTTTATTTGTGACTCTCATCTCATTATATGGAACACTAAACACACAGGGATTCGAGGGTCAAGATTTTATCTAATTAATATTTTGTACTGCTTCATCAGAGCTATTCTCATGTGAAAATTGGCACTTGTTAGACTACAAATGTGCGCTAAGGAATAAAGTAATGACAACTGATAAGAGTTTAGTGCCACTGCCTTGATTTGTACAAAGAAACTTCAAGACAGCATTTTTGGCAACCACTGCTTGTACAATGCAATTGTCGATAATGTGAAAAAGTCGTCTTAGCATTTTTATAAAATGAGATTTGACCTTTGTAGAACTCCTGAAACATTTCAGGGGTCCTTGGGCTGCACTTTGAGAATGACTTCAGTAAGCAATAAATATTATTGATGATGATGATGATGATGATGATATTAAAACTATTTCATATTACTCCTGTCTTCAAATCAGTCCAAGGTAAAAGTAGGCGTTCTCTACTTCTACTCTTACTAGTTCCAGAAATAAAAATTATGTAATATTCCTTACAACGAAGTTCAATGTTTAATCTTTTTTTAAAGATTTTATTTATTTTTAGAGAGAGAGGGAGGGAGAAAGAAAGAGAAACATTGGCTGCCTCTCAACGTTCCCCAAAGGGGGACCAAACCACAACCCAGGCATGAGTTCTGTGACCTTTCACTTTGCAGGATGACATCCAACCAACTGAGCCGCATTGGTCATGGCCAATGTTTGATCTTTTAGACTCAACAACATTTTTCCTATATCGACCATCTAAACTTTACTCTTTCCAGTACAGATATATTCTACCTCTCCCATGTGGGCTTAGAGAATAACCAACCACATTTTCTTTTTCTTTCCAGCAATTCTACTAGTACAAGTGCTAAGGCCTCCATAAGGAAGTTCAGTCTTCTGCAATCAAAGGCTCGATTGACCTCATTCAAATTCCAGGAACAGGCAAAATTGCATACCTAGGGGAAGCTGAACCAATGCCAACACAATATAGAAATAGAACTTGTGAGACAAACCAGCTTTGAAAACTTCCTACAATGGCCTAAAAAGCCAGAGAAATACTCAAATTTAGGTGGTTTTTAAAATTTGTTGTTGTTTTTTTTCAGTTTGGCTATTTATGCACTTTAACAGAACCTGAAAGTACCTTTTATTTTATAAGCCTTTTCATGTTTTGATATCAAAATACATTCATAAGTTCAACAAAGACTTTTGAGTACCTACTATGTTCCACTGTAGGTGCTAGAGATACAATAATGAACAATAAGGCATTTTACTCAGCGCTCTTTCATCTTTGGTGAAAACCAATAACAAATAAATAAGCATATTTATGAATAACAAAGGGAATTTAAGAGTGTGATCAATGCTAGGAAAAAAAGTAAAACTAGGTGAAGAAAGGAAAAGTGATCAAATGAAAGAAAAGGGGGATTACTTTAAATAAGAAAGTCTTCATTGAGAAGGCATCTTTGGACCTGAGATCTGAATGACTCATTATGAAGATCTGGGAGAAGAGTGTCCAAACAGAGTGGCTAGGAAGTGCTGATACCCTGAGACAGGCACTGAAACAGGGCAAGTGTGGCTGAAATATACTGAGCATAGAAGAGAAGTACACAAGAAGTCAAAGCCATATGCAGGCGCCAGTCATGGGGGAACTGAGGGAAAGCTGGCTTTACCTGGCACCACTATAGTTCCCACACCCTGATGCAGCCACCTATCTTTTTAAAAATAGACACAATGATACCAAAATATAGAAGGAAAATAACAGGTTAGAAGTCATAGGACATAGGTTCAAATTCCAGTTCCTCCCATTGTATCTAAGGACAAAAATAAAGGAAAGGAAAATTAATATTTATTGATATAACTGCCAAGCTTTGGAGCAGGTATTTGATCCTCTCTCAAATAATTCAACTGGGGTTAATTATTTGCTCAGTTCTCTAAGCTTCAGTTGTTAATCCTATAAAGTGAAGAGAATAATAATATTTATTACAATTACATTATGGATTGTCAGAAAGGCACATGAAAAACTTAACATGTGAAGTTCTTTGATGACTGAATATCTATTAAAAGGTATTATCATTATAAATAAACACATTTAAGTTATAGATCTGTATGACACTGGTCCTCCCTACTCTCGGAGACTCCATTTCCAGTACAGGAAATCACCACTATGTGCACATCTCTTGATGACTGCCACAAACCCCAACTGAATACCCCAACTTGAGCTACAATGAGGCCTATGTGCTAGATATACTTTTTCAAGCTCTATCCATTCACATAATTCTTAATCACTTCAGTTTGCATCTACACCCTTCTAAAACTACAGGAATCAACTTGCAAAGGGAAAGGCTCGCTCATTCCTTGGCAGCCTCTCACAGGCCTTGAGCTGCTGCTGTCACACGCGACACCTGTGAAGCAGTTTCACGCGATCTCACATTACTGAGCAGGAAACCAAGATGATTACGAATCTTTGAAAACTTGGAAAGAACTGATAAGGACAGTAAAACAGCCTAATTAATTAAGCTGGCCAAGAAGGTTGATAAGAAAAGCATTTATACCCAATGTGGAAGAATGCTGTAACTACTTAACGTACGTATTCACATGTGAAAAAAAACTCCTCAAAACATTGTATTTAATAAAGTTTTGATTACAATTATTCATGGATGCTTTCAATACACATTATTCCATTTGCTTATGTGGTACTCAAATAGCTAAAAAGTAATTACGCGTGGAGTACAATGGCACATTCTGCAAAGTACATTAAGTTTAAAGATAACTGCTAAAGTTTCATTTGCTAACTTGTTATTACTTCTATCAGCTCATTAAGATTCTGACTCAAATTGTGAACTTATAAAAGCAAAGATCTTATAATTTACACTTGCATCCACTGACTCCTCATACTTCTGGACACAGAGTGGATAGTCAAGCTATCTTATCAAATGAAAGAAAGCCCACTTCCAAACAAATCCACCCACAGCGAATTTTTGACTCTGAAATTCTCCAAGCTCACTACTTACCTCTGGTATACAAGCTCCTGTGAAACCAAACAAGCCATTGGCATTGTCACTTTTCTGTATTATTAATCTCGCTGTAGTATTCTCTTCAGAAATGCGAGCTCCTCCATACACAGAGACTAGTTTAAGGATGAATAACTCTTCTCCTTCCTCTTCATTGTCATCTTTTGCAGAAATAATGAAGGATTTGTTAGTTTCTCCCTGTCTGAACTCCACATATCCAGAAATGGGGTGTAAATCGCTCTTTGCTGGCATGGCATGAAGTTCATAAATTTCTTCAAGGGTCAATTTCCGCTCATAGAACCTCACGTCCTGCATCAGACCAGTAAATCTGTCATCGCCATGCATTCCTGCCCCAATTCTCAGTGTTCCAGGACCTGGAATTAGAGATGGGTTTAAGAGCTTCAATACACACTACTATCCTGTCCTCAATTATGAGTGTGATTCAGATAGTGAAGCAACTTTATTGAAAAGTTGTATAAGTAAAGTTTTGCATGACTAGAATATATTCAAATTAACATTTCTGTTATGATAAAAAAATGATTCAGTAATCACTGAAATTTAAAATATTTTGTACTAAAGGATATTCTGTATGTATGTGTATATATGTGTATATTTGGATAGACATTTCTAAGAATGGAATAATTTAATTCAGTCACAATTTTAAAACTTCAGTATGACTATTCTTTGAAAACTTCAAGGCTTCATCTGTTAGAAATTCATCTTGAGTTAAATGAAACAGAGAGAATGCATAAAAATGAGTTTTTGTGGACAAAATAAAATTCTTTATCCATAAAACCAGTGCAACGGATGTAGAAAAAGAAGTATTCTTTTCCTTCCAGGAACAACATTATAAGCAAGTCTTGGGTAATCACAGCATGCAGCCCCACTATACTACCATATATCAATAACATCCCTTTTCAGGAATTCACCAATTCTTATTTCTCTACTTATTCCCTCTCCAACTAAAATACCTTTGTAAGATGAGAGCGTAGCAGTGATTTGGGGGAAAAGTACAAGAAATACTTCTTATCACTATCACCTTTCAAGGCAGTTTCATAAGTCACTACCCAGATAACTCTTTTAAGGCAGTTATGAATCCTGTACATTATTACCACAGTTGTCCCATGCCTGCTCCAGTGGTTCTGGACTGACTACGCAGGAACGACAGTGAAGTGTCTACAACAGGCAAAAGTATGGGTGAACCTCAGAAACAATACTAGGCAAAAGAAGCCAGACCCTCAAACATATACACTGCTCAATTCCATTTATATAAATTAAAAACAGGAAAAGCTATTCTTATGTTCTTAGAAATGGCAATAGTAGGTGAACCAGGTAAGATACCTAATTCAGGAGGTTCAGAAGGAAAACACTCTGTTACATGATAATCATATAAGGGCTGCTCTACTTCCTAAGTGAAAAACAGAATCAAATTGTAGGATGGAGGGGCTGAAAGGGGAATTGGTGATTATAATGGAGATTACCAGTATTGTGTGTAAACATGCAGATGCATTTCTCAAGAAAACAGCATAGGCTCCAGCTTAAAGACAACAAAGATTATCTCTTCAAAGCACTCTATAGAATTTACCAATCTCTCCTTATAAACCCTTGTAACTGCTAGGGATTTCAAAGTAATATTTCTCTTCTGCTTCCTCTTTAAGCTTAACCCCATCACTCTCCAGCTTCAGCAATACTGAGCTAGCGGCAGTTCCCATATACAATATGCTGTTTCGCATTTCTACACCTTTGCTTTTTTCTGTACCTGAAATATTATGCCCTATCCCACATTACCACAAGAGAAATTAATGTTCCTCCTTTGTATTTTTTCTTTCTCCCTACAATGTGTTGAAGTAATCTGTTTGAACATCTCTCTCTCTGAGCCTATTTCAGGTACCTCAAGGGCAAACACTTTGCCTGGTTCATTTCTGTAATTCTGAGCCCAGAATTTATTGTCTGTGAAGGCATGTAGTTTCATTTAAAGAAATTAAACCAATACACAAACATATTTTTAAATACCTATTGGCCTTTTTAAGAAATCAAATTTTTAAAAATTCCAGATTCAGTGTCCTAGTTGTGAAGATAACACTCACCATCGGTAATGGCTTCTCCTTTCAGACTCTTGATTCCTCTGGGCATTGCATTTCCATCAAGGTAGAACTCAATTATGCCATCATCCAGAATAATTAGAAGATGAAGCCAAATATTTTCCTCCAAATATTTCATGACTGTTGTCTTGGCAGTATAGGTAGCATTGGAACCCCAAGTTTTGTAATGAAGGGAAAGGGTCACATGGGATTCGTTGGTCTGAATTTTCACCCCATAGTAGATGCTTCCATTGCCATCATCCTTTGCTATAACAAATCCATTGGTATTAGCATTGGGCATTACCCAAGCTGAAAAGGTAAAGTTGGCAATTGAGTTGTTCCTGGAAGGATGGTATTTTGGATTAACGGTTCCAAATGCACCCTCTACTCCACTGAAGTACAAAGCATCAGTTCCACTATGGTGACGTCTCATGTGCGGTTGTAAAGGCACAGTGCTTGGGAAAATTCCAACCAGCAAAAAATCTATCATTGGAGGCAAACCAGCAGGGAACTCACTGGACAGTATTTCCCAGCCTACACGTACATCGCCAAAGACACCCTGCTGCCTCAAAATGGTAAAGTTGGTGATATAAGACATATCATCTTCTGAGAGAACATCTTCTGCTACTTCTCTCTCTAAGCATTCTGGATCCAAGATAAAAACTCCAAATGGGTCATCATTGAATGGAATCATTACTGTCACCTGGAGGTTGGTTCCTGCTAGTTGGCCTCCAGGACCTGGGGACCCACCTATTATAAGAAAATTTTGATAAATGAGAAACCAGAATTTTAAGTACTTTCTAGTTTAAGGTTAAAGCAAAAGGTTTGTATTGCAACTTTTGGTTAAATACTTTACTCATTCAACAATGAATAATAGTGTTACCATACAACTTGTACCACATTGGCAAAGTTATTCAGCATAATTTCATTTAAAACCAGGATACACTGAAGAGAGAATATTAACTAGCGAGGTTTGATTCCTGTGCTTAAAACCAAAGGTGATGGAAAAATTGATTGTTTGAAAAAGTGATAAATCTTCAAGCTACCATAAATCTGCCCTTCGTAACTTCCACTAATGGTTTGTTGGAGACACTATATTTGGGTGGGTAATAATTCTACTTACAAGTTTGAGGATGAATGTAAGTCTCCATCCATACAATTTAACCAAGCTAAGACCACAAAATAAACATTATAAATAATACTTCTATCAAAAGGGTATTTTGATTATTCAGATACACTTATTTCTTCATTAACTGTATTTTTCTCTACAGGTGTAGTTATTTAAATGTAAAATATTAAATTTTAGTGGTAAAATGTAAGAGATGGGAAAACACAGCACCTGAAATATTTACTAGCTTTAAAATATAAAACTCATTGAATTCAGGGATTGTATCTGGGAAAGCATGAAGAATTATTGGTTTGGCTCCTTCTCCATCCATAAAGTTAACAGTTCCTGAAGTTTCATAGAATTCTTGTCCAGGCTGCAAAGCAGAATCATTCTGAAACAGCTGCCAAGCCACAGAAACATTGCCAAAGTGTCCTCGGTGCCTCACAACCCTACGTAATAAATTAAAGAAAATTAATTTTTATGAAATATTTATAAGTAGTGACTCTAACTCTAATGGAGGCTTTCTGTAATTTCTCAGAAACACACTTTTTCTATTTACCATCTTTAATATAAAGCAGCCAGGCAGTCCTTACTGAGCAACCATGAAAAATCTCATGGAAAGGGAATAATGAGGAACTTTAAATAATAAAGAGAAGCAATCTTAAAAGTCATCATCTTCAAAGCCCAAACTAAAAGATAAATTTTAAGCCCAATCAAAAAATATTAAACGGCAAATGGCAAATGTTCTTCACAAGCAAAGCACAGGGTGAGGATAGTCCCGTATCATTTGAGAGGCGTTCCAGAAGACCTTGGATATGTAAGTTTCTCAGTGCTGACAAAGGAGGGAACTTGGGGTGAGGAGCGTGAGAATAATTTCTGCTCACCAGCTGAAGTGTGAGGTGTTTTTTTTTTATTTTACAACAAGTGGCAACAGCATTAAAAAGTTTACAATTCATTCAGACTACCAATGTTGAAAGTATTCAATTCTTAACCAATTTTTTCATTTTGAAAGATTAATATATCAGAAGACTTCATTTTATTGTACCCAATTTTAATTTTTTCTTATCCAAATATGCTTACCAAAATGCATTAGTCTTTCCTTCTTCTACTGCTTTGTCTATGGGCTCCAAAGAAAAAATGCCATTTGGATCATCATTAGCTTCAATTATCACTGTAGCTATTCCATGTTGATATACTACTGTATCACCTAAAGTAAAAACAGAAAAGTAAAAATAACAAAAAGTAGTTCATTTCCTGTTAAATTTGTCTTTTAATTAATAAATACTTTATAATTAAATTCAAATTTCAGTAATTTCTTCACTGAAGGTCATAAATTAAGGAAAGAGAGATGCTTAAATAAGTTTCATGTGACTTGTCTCTGAGGAACTATCTAATTACAGAACTATTTTATTGAAAAACGTACAAGATACCTTTCTTCACAATAAGAATATCATTTCAATAGTTTAATTAGAAATTAAAAACATAGCTTTATCAAATTTTAGATTTTTATGGTTGATTTTTTCATTTCATAACAAATAATGAAAAGATTACTGATAACATAAAATCACTCCTGTCCATATTAATTGGAATCGCTAGTTTGAGTGCCTCCCTTTAATTCTCGCCTTCAGGCAGCAGAGTTTGATCTGATCTTAGAACAAAGCAATCTTTATGGTATTAAATTTGATTCCTCTCTACTGCAATTCTTTCACCTATTGCCAGTGTATTAGGCTTCTTCTCATCACTTCCCTGAATTACATTGTGCAAGCAAAAGTTCTTCCCATCTTTACTCCCCTAACTCTCATCACTTCTCAGAACCCAGCTCAAGAGACCACTCTTCCAGGAATTCTTCCTTGAATTCCCAAGTTAAGCTAAGTGCATCTCCACTGTGTTGCTACAGCACTTCACACTTTGTCAATCTATCATAACAATTACTGCATTTCATCAGTATATACACACACACACACAATTTCACTGTACGCTCCTTGGACAAATGCTTAGTCAATTCTATGCCCTAGCAGGGTAGATATTCAGTAACTGGTACACAGAAGTTACTTATGAGTATTAGATGAACTGATACAAATAAAGTTTTCAAAATTGGATGAGAATACCAAAACTAAAATGATAGAAACAGAAACTATATGTAGAGCAAACCAGCACATGAAAAGTAATTTATAGAAATATACAACTGTACTCTAACTTACTTGATAATTAGCCAATGGAAAGAGAAAAAACACAAAAAATAGCAAATCATTGTATAGAAAATACTGACAATATAGAGTAATAAAATAGCTTAAAATAGTATGTCATAAAATCTAACAAAAACAAATAAAAATAGTAAAACCTAATTCTGGCAGGGTTCTGACTATCATATGCACTTGTCATGCAACATGGCATAGATGGTGCTAAAAACTCATTCTGTTTCTCCACAGACAGAACTGAAAATATTTAACAAGGGCCCTAAGGATGGCCAAGTCCTTTGATCCAATAATTCAATCTCAGGGCATATACTGTGAACAACGACTATCAAGCATAAACACCCACTGCCATCACTAGGTCAGGCTAGCGATGCTGCCACTCCAGCTCTCCCATCCTCAATGCCCTCAGGTCTTCAATGTTTTGACACCACAAAAGGAGAGAAAAAGAACTAAGGAAAGATATAAAAAGCACAAGTTCTAGAACACAAATATTTGTAGTCCAAGTCTTCACAGTTGAAGTCATTGGATCCTCAGCTGTCACCATTTCTAGAAAACCCCCAAGGACAGATGCAGTAGCAGTATGTACACCACACCTTCAGACCTCAGGCTAGTGGCCCAGTCACACCTTGTGCTTGCTCACTCAGTCTCTCAAAATCAAAAATGTAGTTCCCTGACAACACATCTCACAAAATAAACTCACTTTATTAAAACAAAGTCATTTCTCCATCAGCTTCCTGTACCTCACAGCGAAACTTTGTTTTCTACTTTTACTTCACCAAAAACATTTTATCTGTAGAAATTTCTTTTTTTTTAATTGTTGTTCAAGTACAGTTTTCTGTCTTTTCCCCTGATAGAAATTTCTTTCATTTAAATTTTAGGATAGTGATCAGATTCACTAAAATGTTTTTGGTTTACATAAGATCTCACTAATTATATTTTGTGCAACTATGAGATTTCTTTTGTAGCCATTATTGTATGAGGTCAATTTTTCCTCACCAGATGATAGTTCCTACTTATTACTTTATAAACATTTTCTTAGTTAAGTCATATGAAAAATGAGAAAGAGAGGAAAGGGAATAGGAAGAGAGATACAAATAGAGAAGAGAGACAAAGAGACAGGGAGAATGACAGAGAAACACAGCACAAACAAAAATTAAGTGCTCTCTTTCTTTCCCTTCTTCTCTAAATATTTCAGTCCAAAACGCACAAGTCAGAGCATGCAGTAGTCATTCACATGGGGGTGGAGCACAGGGCACCAGTGATCAGCACGAGGTGTTAGAGCTTATGCAGGGTAAGGAAGAAATCTCCGTGGTAGAAAAGCTGCTATTGGATGATGGGGTGTGTGGAGTATAAAGGCACCTATGGAGGGGAGAAGGAGTTGGCCTAGAGCAGGAAGCCTGAACCCCAGTGGGGTAAGAAAGACAATCTCATTGTGGAAAGAGAGTAGGAGAAGCAATTGGAAGTGGTCACATACAGGGAGAATTGATCAAATTACTAACTATTAAAGATAACGGGAGCTGCTTTCTCTCTATTGGACAAGCGAGGGACAAATATGGAGAGGGAGAAAAGGAGAATGAACCCTGTGATACTGGATAGAAATGGAGATATTGGGGTAAACTAACAGCTTTCAACACACACAGCAGGACACAGAACTAGAGATGTAAACTGTGCATCTGTATACATAAAAACATACATACATATATACATACATATATATATTCCCTATCTCTGTACACCATGAGGACTTAGGAGGAGGATAACCGCAATGACAATCAGCACACCTAGTGCCGGATCCTGGTTTCTAAATAACATTCTTCACTAAAAGGAACCAGGGTTCCCTGGAGAAACTTTTAACTTCAGAGTAGTGAAAGGAAAAGTACAAGAGGAGTTTGGAACATCTTGCTAGGCCAAAAAGAAGAAAATGTTCAAATAATCACAGATAATGGCAAAAAGACAAAGAAGTCATCTTGAACAGGGTACCACCGGCTGAATCTAGGACATTTGACTATCAAAAGAAATAACAATGCAAAACAAAACCCAATGCATTAAATAGAAACCATGAGTCCATACAATACATCAATATAATAACCGAAAGTCTGATGAGTAACAAGATGTTTACATATTTTAAAGTATCTTTCTCATAAAATTTACTAATTACAAAGAAGAAAAAGTACAGCAGACAAGGCAGACAGTCACCACCTAAATTTTGGTCAAATTAAACATCGCAGTAAAGGGACACAACAAAATTGGGTGCCAACTGCGGAGACAGGACATGAGTACAGAATCACCTTCCATGGAATTCCTGCCAAGGATGCAAACCTGGATCTAATAATCATGAAACATTAAACAAATTCCAAAATGAGGAACATTCTTTTTTCAACATTTTTTTAAAGATTTTATTTATTTTATCTTTAGAGGAGAAGGGAAGGAGAGAGGGAAAGAAATATCAATTTATGGCTGCCTCTCGTGTGTCCCCTGCTGGGAACTGGCCTGAAACCCAGGCATGTGCCCTAACTGGGAATCAAACTGCAATCCTTTGGTTAGCAGGCCTGTGCTCAATTCACTGAGCTACACCAGCCAGGGACCAAAATGAGGAACATTCTATAACTAGTCTATAATCTTCCATACTCTTAAGATGCTGGAAGTCAAGAAAAGACTGAGGAACTACTCACAACTGAAGAGATTAAAGAGACATGACAATCAAAAGCAATGCATGATCAGGAAGGGATCATTTTGCTAGAAAAAATATAATTGGGGCAACTGGGGAAATTTGAATGGACTGTGAGGCAATGATTGTATTGATATTAACTTCCTGATTTTAATGGTCATACTGTGGTTATGTAGGAGAATGTCCTTATGTGTAGACAACACCAATGTTTTCAGGGGTGATGAAGAATCATGTCTTCAACTTACTCTCAAAAGGTTCAGGGAAAAAATTCTTTGTAGTCTTAAAACAATAAAATAAATATTAAAATATGACACAGCTCCCCCAGCTTACTAACGGTAGAGTCAAAACCTTCTCAGGGTCCAAATATTGGAGTTAAAACATCCTACTTCCTTTACAGTACTAAGAAGAATGAAGAGCCTATCTTTTCCCCCTTGCAAATTGTCATTCATTATGGCTAATAGCATCAAAGAATTATCAAACAGTCAATTGTGCTCAGTGACCTAGAGAATCTAGCTTCCCAACCAGTATGCCCAGTACCCTGCTAGAAGAGCAGGCACCACAGAATCCTGGATGCCGCAAGCCATGGGGTGACTAGACAAAGCTTAGCACAGCTTTAGTACAAGATTTTTATTTCTTGTATAATATCATTATTCTCTATGTGTGCTACACTGTGGAAAAAGATAAAAAATAATGCCATAGAGTATACCAGATACATGAAGGTTCAACACATATTCTTCACCCCATCCCTCAAGAAAGCAATGAAACAATTTTGCTCTGGAACAGTCACAGATGCTGGTTAAGTACTATTTGGCTACTAGACAGGAGTACTTAATGTCACCTTAATAAGAGCACCGAAACAACAGATCAGCCATAAAAATACAGTTTATTTACCTGTTGAATTAAAGAGGATAATATAAAAGGTTTCATCTGTTTCTGGGATATCATCTTCCTTAATGAATACAGATATTCTCTGCTCTCTATTTCCGACCTCAAAAACAAGTGTTTCTCCTTCAACAGGAACAAAGTCTCCCTCTCCAGCAGTAGCCTTCCCATCCATCGTAGCATATTGGACAGTGCAGGCAACATCAACAGATCCATTTCTGAGAACTGTAAAGTTAGCCGACTCACCTTCCTGAACCCTCACTACACGAGGTTCTGAAATATTCATAAAGAAAAGAAGGAACATATGAGCTTTTCATATTCTATCTACATGTTTTCTGGTCACTATGTTTCTTCCTGTCCCCACAAGAAATGCCCTCCAATGTGTCTTTGCTTAAAGACTTATCTCTGGTCCCAAATCCTATGTGAGGCCTCCTTTGATTACTTCTAGTCAATGGCCTTCATCTTGCCCTAAATCCTACAGAATCCATTGTCTTCAAAACCCAGTTTGTTAGTAACTTACATATGATCTGAAATCTTCTGTCTACTATTTCATACACCCTCATTTCCAAATTTAAACTGTAAATTCCTTGAGAAAAGGCCCAGATATCTTATTTTTAATTTCACCACAGCAGTTAGCAGAAGGCTGAACAAAGGATGAATTAATTAAGTACATAGTAATCAAAGATTAAGAATATGAATCAGTAAAATGCAAGAGGTTTAAAAGATTCCTGCATTTGTAAAATGAACATCTTGAAAAAAGGACTTAAGGAGTATTTAGACACCAATTAAATCTCACAAGTAAAACTAAAAGATGTCTTAAGTGCCAGAAGACAGTTCTAAAGAAACTATTAAAGTGGAAAAAAAAAAAAAGGAGAAACTGTGATTTATATGTCCATTCAATGTTAGTTACTATAGTAAGTGATCATCCATTAGGTACAATACTCATGGCCTGAACTGGCTACACTATGGATTGGAAGAGGTCATGTGGAAAAGTACTCATTTTTGCACAAAGGAAGAAAATACCTTGGAATTTGAAGGTGGGGGGAGAACAAGGCTAACAAAACAGTACTATTTTTTCCCTTCAGAAGATGTTTAAAAATATTTGTTAAGACATCAAAAAAGTTAAATAATGATCATTCCAACAAATCACAGAATCATATTTAAATAAGCAGTGACTGTGCTTTATCAAAATGTTCAGTTAAAAAATAATTGAAAGTGCGTACACATACTGTTCAAGAAAGATGCAAAGTCACTAAAAAAACAATAACAATACCACCTGCAAAATAAATGGGGTCATCATTTCTTCTAATCCTCAGAGTTGCAGTAGTCTTATTTCCTATTTTAGCTCCTCCAGTGGCATTAAGTAGAGTAATGGTAAATTCCTCCATTTCCTCTGGAATCTTTTGAAAAATGTCACACATGTTTTAAGTCAGGTGATTTGTACAGATAATTCCACTATACAGGGTCCGGCAGAAGTAACGCCTGCTTGAGTGCGGTTGGTAGGGTAATAAAATGGGTGTGATGATTTATAGTTTTAATTTGAACATCTCACTTAAAATGCCATATGGTGTGCTTGAGTTTGATATTGTTATGTTACAGAATTGCATGCTTATGATTTTGTAATAAAAAAATTTGTAATAAAAAAGGGGTGTTATTTATGCTGGACCCTGTATATTCCTAAACTATTTTTACCTTTTTAAAAACATAGAGCTCAACTGATAACAGCTAATCTAAATTTCCAATTCTGAGGCAGAACCACCCAAAATTATTCAAGTAGGACTTAGGCCCCATCCCCAGAATTTTCATGTGCATTCAGCCAGTCACTTTATTTTGACTCACTATAAAATTTAACGTAAATAGATATTTTGCCTTTTGTAAGCTAAAAATAAAAATATTACATATTATTCTTTACAAAACTGGGATATATGATGTTTACAAGAAAAAATAGAACAGAAAAATAACTTCTGGACATATTTAGAACTGAGTTCATAATAGTAACGAAAGCTCAGCTAGCTCTCAAAGGCGACTTACAAACACCACTCAAGTTTCACCCAAATATGTCATAAAGACCTTGTTCCCACGTGTCACCAACATGAGGCTGCCCACATCGTGGAGCCTATTTGAATCCCCAGGTGGACCCTGTTGCTCTTTCGACTCATCCACAGGAGCTGGACTTCTTCACATCATAAAAGAGTACTGGATTTTGCCTCTCACGGGCAAGTTGGAAGTAAAGGAGATAGGCTTTCCCAGCTGTTCTAAATGCAGTTCCCTTGGAAAGGTCCACTCCCACTGTTACCAACTTCTTTCTCTTCATCATCAGTAAGATGAACACCATGCTAAATCCACCATGATCCGTCTGGTCCACAATCCTGACTCTGGGGGTGCTACCATAGGATACTTAGTAGATGGCACCCTTGTTTTCAAAGGGCCTAAGCACAGGCAAGCACTTCACCTCTCCCCCAACTGTGAATCCCTGATACCTGACACCTACACAGTGTCACTGGCCACTATCAATTCTAAGAATGCGTTCAGGAAAACCAAAAAGACTATTTCTCTTTTGGCTTACGCTAACACATTATCATACCTGAGTTCTTTATGAATATACTCACAATAAGATATACTATCAGATATTTAATCGTTTAAGAAAATGTCATTAAGCAATGACAAGTAAAGAGAACTGTATATGTGACACTTACCTCATCAGGAAGGGAGTAAATGGTGATATTTTTTGAAAATTCCTGATCACCAAAGAAAACAGTCCCTTGGACAGGAAATACATCTTGTGTAAAGTCTGGACTAACTACCCAGGATACACTAACATCACCAAAATTGCCTCGATTTCTTATTATACCATAAATAGCTGTAAAATATAAATGTGTATAATATTTGTGAGTATATATTAATTTTAAAATGATGAGTAAAGAAACTGCTCAAAAAAGCAAAAGTAAAAATAAGACTTCTTTCTGATAAAAGCCAATTATTTGCTTAGCCTAGACTCCAAGGTACATGTAAAAGTGCCTCCACCTACTTATTACTTTGTAGGCATATGGTAGATAAAACAAATGAACTCAATCATTTCTACCACAGTTGGGATTTCAAAAGTCATTCAGCATTTGGAACAGAATGGTGATTAATTAGATATACCTATCACAAAGTCCTATAAGGATATTTGCTAACATTTCCAGCTAGAGGAAGCTGCACACTCAAAAGTGATTTCCTTACCCAGAAAAAATTGCTTTAAAAATAAACTACATCTCATTTCAGAGTACTGCAATAGTTCCCTAGCAGTTACTCTCAGTTTTAAAATTTTTTCTATTTGATTCAATTCATTCCTGAGTGTCTGAATTCCACCACATATGGTTAATTGAAATCAAAATATAATTGAAATCATCAGTATCATCACAATACTATGTACAAAACAAAAATAGCCATCTTAAATATCATTTTAAAAATACCAATTTCTGCACTTCATGTCATTTCTAAGAACTAAACATAGACAACTAAAAATAACTCTCAGCTAAAGAAATGATTTTAAAAATTATAATTTCCTCTTCAGTAAACAGTAATAGAATATAAAAAGCAAAATCAATTACCACTATAGGTATCGTCTCCTTTACTTTCATTTATCGTAACAATTAGATCATCAGAAACAAATTCTATAATCCCATGAGGATCATCATTTTTCAGAATTGTTATATTGACAACAGTAGCACTTCCCAATTTGCTTTCCCGTTCGCCATGGCTGCTGAGGACCACCCAATAGTGTTCATCCAACTAAAATGAACATGTCAAATTAGGAAAAATACAAATCTGAAGTTTTCAGAGCAAGCAAAAAATATATTTATTCAAGGATATTAATACAGTCAATTTTTTAGAAACACATAACTCACTCAAAGGATAAAAGAGTTGATATTATTCCTTAAAAAGTTTTAACATTCTCCCATCAGTTAAGAAGAGACACCAGACAGAAGTGTACATAACCCAAAAGGGAAAAGATACACAATGACACTACTCTAAAATGGTAAGAAGACTAGACCATACCACTGATGACCTAGTCATTTAAACTAATGAGTAAAAAAATATAATTAATTTAAAAGCTACATAAGCACATGGAACTATGTCTGCTACCCTTAATGTAAAACTTAAATTTATTTCCTTTTTAAAAAGTAATTTTAAGAAAAATTTCTTCAGTTCAAAACCGTATCATTAAAAGTTGCAGTTAGTGTAGATGACATATAATAAGACATAGAACTAAGGGTGATGAAAACTGATCACACACTCAAAGTTTCATATTGTTTAGTATTTCTTTTTGTAGGGCAAACATACATCTTTCAAATTTGGATTCCTTACTCTGTTTTTTAAGCATTTTTTTCTTTTTTCAACCACAAGTACTTCTCAATCCATTCTTGCCCACTTCCTTTACTGTGCCTCTTGTCAATGTTAAAAATATTTACACTTAATAACATACTACATACTATCAACTTTCCACAAAAGCACAAGGAAAAAATTAAAGTCCTGTACCTCTGGTATCCCATCCAATCTTGTTAGCAAGGTGATTACAATCTCCCTTTCCCCAGGTTTAAATTCCAGTACCCCTGTGTTTCCATAGAATTCATTGCTATCTCTCGGCTCTACCCAGTAGCGTAGAAACTGCTTAACAAGAGCTCCCCTGGATCGAGTGATGTGGAGCTCCACAGATTCTCCCTCCTTAAAAAAAAAAAAGTCCACAAAAATTCAAGTCTGTTACAATTCTTCTGAAGTTCTGAGTACAGAATAGATTGAAGTTTCTTTCAACTTACTTGTATAATATAGGGTCCTCTGGAAGCAGGAGAAAATTCAAAAATTCCCCCAGGATCATCATTTTCCAAAATAATAAGATCACGGCTGGTATATCCAGATTTCAGCACTTGATTTTCCACATTGACCCTGAAGAAGTCAGAGGGGGAAACGATGCCTGTCTTACTTATAAATTTTAAAGGGTTCTAAGGTAATATTTACAACACTTTCAAATAATGAATACAAAGTGTTATTAGGAGTTTAAACAACTTAAATTGAACTTAAGCATATTGAAATCACTTAAGAGAAAAACAGTTTTACTCATAACATTTATGGGAAAACTTCTATTTCTGAATTCATCATATCTTTTATATTTGACTGAAACCAAACACTGCATATGTACACCAAGAATACAGTAACCAAAGGTCGTAAATATATTGCAGTCTTATTAAGTACCAAATTTATGGATTTGTTTCTGGTTTTAGAAAAACTAATTTGTAAGATTAAAAATACATTTAACTAAAATTTTTTTAACTTTATGTACACTTGAATTTCTTTTAAAATTCACCACCTAAGATTATACTAACTGAATAAAACTTAGGTAACAATGTGGATGCACGGATCAGAAAGGAAAAACATTTTCCCTTTTTGTGATTGCATTTTAGAAATCTTCTTTGACCTTTTATATGTTCCTATTCACCTCAATTTTAATCTCATGCATTAAATGTAGTCCATATAAAAATGGAATCAAATGGATCTTAAGTGCATCACATGTTATAACAATTCCTATACAACATATCTCAAAAGAACCTATTAAAACAGATGTTTTTTATTTCTGGTTTTTATGTTCAGTGTATAATTAGAATGATCAAAGGGACAGACTACAAGGCTCTGAGAGTTTAAAAGCCTGCATGCTCTTTGAGAATTCTCAATCCTGCAAGCTGCTCTAAACCTTTCCAAATGTCACTTTCTATTGAACCAAAAAGTACTCTTGAACAGACCGCAGGATCACAATGAAGCCACAATTAATATGTAGAAAGGACAGCTCACTTCCTATGTAATAGAGAATCTGAATTCACATCCTTTTCTCGCTTTTGGAAACTTGACAACCAATATCTAGCATACTAGCGGCCACAGAAAGGATTAGCTCAAATAATAAGACAGTTGTGTGTTGCCTTGTTAATGCAGTCATATGATTTTCATAGCAAATGTTCCCATATTTCATTCACATCAGTATTTTTATTCATTAAAATTAAAGAAATTTTAATTAAATTAAGTTTCTTTAATTTTACTTAATAAGCTAGGAGACAGGAAAATGGGATCACAATACAAAATGTAAAAACCCATTTGGAGCATTACACAGAAATTTTTTTTAACTTTTTAAAAATATGCTACTCTTAGGTAAAAAGCAAATTTTTTGCAAGTTCTTTATAGAGCTGAGAAAATATAGGCAGAAACTGCTTGAATACAAACCAAAGGAAGAGATGAGAGTTTTGATTACAAATTCTCTGCTAAACAAACCACAGGATTCATAAAGATGTTAAGCGAGAATTTCACAAACACAGCACATTAACTTTTTCCTACACCATGTGTAAACTCGAAGGAAAGTTAAAAATTTTAATTCCTCATATGTAAATACATTAATTGTCAAACTTTTTATCAGATTATCTCAAATGCATTCACAATCTAAAACTCAGAGGAAAAGACTTCCTACAAGCTCCCCTTATCATTAAGAAATAACAGTACAAACAAAGCATGCACAGGCAGGTGGACAAGCAGCATTTCTCAAGACCTGTGGTCATGCAGAACAGCAGCTGTCTCCATAACAATGGCTTGCAAAGCAAAATGTTGAATCACAGAAACTAGGCATTATCCTGTACACTTACCCAAAATACACGACAAACCTTTCAGTTTCTACTCTGTCAACACATAAAGAAGCGTGGGAAGGTGGGAAGGGGAAAAAGGAGACAACAATCATTTGCCGAAATCTCACTAATATTACCAGAAACTTAGAATGGCAAGGTAAAAATAAAGTTTAAAAAAATCTTTCTTCTTTTTCCCGCCATGAGCTAGTAATGTGCACTTTATGGGAACTGTGCACATTGAGTTCTTTGCTATTGACAAATGCTAGCAAGGGGTTTGGCAGTTCCCACTTAGGGAAGATGACCCCATGGCCAGCCAGCATGCAGGACCCATTGAAGACATTCCTTTCCAGGCCTGCTCCAAGGCGCTGGGCCTGCCAAGCTCAGTGCATGCTTACAAACCGCAGCAGCTGAGCAAATTTCATTCAGCCCAGCTTATAATTGCTTAGCAGCTTTAATT
This sequence comes from Anoura caudifer, assembly GCA_004027475.1. Lineage (NCBI taxonomy): Eukaryota > Metazoa > Chordata > Mammalia > Chiroptera > Phyllostomidae > Anoura > Anoura caudifer. The sequence goes on from PVKU01000104.1 coordinate 488,105, forward strand.
AGGTTTAAAAAAAATAAAAACCTCTATCCTCAGATCTAAAGCCAGTTGCGCTTGGAAAAAATAAAAACTCTACAAGCAGAGAAAAATATAGCTCTCATCATTTACAAGAAGCTATATCATTGTATCATTTAACTATGACAAATATTACTTAAATATAACTTTGTATCAGGAAATCTAAACACTTCCAAATCCCCAAAGTAGTACATTTTCAAAAAAGCATTGAAAAACACACGTCAAAATATACAGACCTATTGCTTCACTTTTAAAGTCAAATGACACTATAAATAATGGGTTATATAGCACATATATCAAAATTAAAAAAAATAAATTGGCATAAAATTGGTTACTGACTTTGGGAAAAGTAAACAATAAAATATTTTTAACTGGTATGGCATTAAAATCATTATAAATTGTTCAATACCAGGAAAATTTTTATCTATAATTGAAATACAGAAAATTTGCATTTAAATTTCTCATTAAAACTATAGACTGTAAATACAACTGTATTATTTCTTGTTGCAACATTATATTGTAACTTACTGCAATCACACATACTAGCATTCATTCATTCTAGTCTTTTTTAAAATTTGCAAATCTGAGATGGAAGTTTCGATAAAATATTTCAAATCACATATTTCATTCTCACATTTATTTAATGAAATATAAATGTGTCTTGGACACTCAAATGTAATTAGCTCATTCTTGTTCATGCACAATTGAGATAATACAGGTATGCATTAGTTACTATTTGAATTAAAACATTTTAGTATAAACTGAACAAATGTCCTCTATTTCAAGAGAGAAGTACAATGATTTCTGAAACTCTGTACCCAACTATTTGTATTTTCTTGTGAACTGTTTTTTACCCAAAGAAAAGACAAAAAAACTTAAAAATTATATTTAAATAATTTCAAAAGTTTATATAAGGTTAAAAATGACTATTTTGAAAGAATATAAAGAAGAGCCACTATGAACTTGTAGAGGTAAAATTTAAATTATTCTTCAAACGTTTAGTCCAGAGCAGAAACTCAGCTGAATTCACAAGTTTCTATGGATTGCTAAGTTTTTATTTATTACTGAGGTTCACTTTTCTTCAGCTTTTTTCAAGACTGTCCATTGCTTCAGTAAGTACTCAAAACCAGCTTAAAGAATAAAAGCACATAAGTAAAATAAAAAAGATGATTTTCAGCTTGCATTTCACTAATTTTTTCATAAAAAGTATCTTTGCTTAAGATTTAATGTAAAATATATTAAACCCACAAGTCATTTAGACAGTGTATTTTGTATTTATTTTGTTTTGTTTGTTTTGTTCTTGTTGTTTTATTTTTAAAGTAAGCATCATATGGTTGTGAAAACAAACCAAATGAATAGCAGGCATTCAATCAATTTGTTCCCTATATTCTGTATTTTCTTTATAATAAAAAACAAATACTCATCAGGTTTATGAAATGTGTTTACACAAAACACCCTTAAAGGAAAATCTCTAAGAGGCTGACAGGAAAGTACAGAGAGGAACAGAGGTCACCTAAAATAATTACTACTTTAATATTGATTAATATAGTATAAAATAATGCCTATTAAATTTATCTGTAAATTTTACTGCTTTTAAAATATGAATTTTTCAAAACCCTCAAGTCACATTAACTTTAATATGTTAACAACTTTCATATAAAGAGAACAGTAGTAAATACACTTCTTTTTGACTTCTTCTGTTAGTTATTGATGTAAATAACATCAATTAAACACAGTTTTTTTTTCATTTTTGGAACGGTTTTCTGAATTATTAAAAATATCTCTATGATGACTGTGATCTTTTCTTAATATAAACTACCCACAGAGAAATGTTAAGTGAACCCTTATTATTAAGGAAAAATAACCATTAAACTTGCATTATTTTTGATTCTCTGGAATACAAGTATTATTTAAGGTTTAAATTCCATGAAAAAAAGAATTTCATTATATGAAGATTAACAGTTTCTTTTAACTCACTCAAAACAGCTCTAATCCTCTCCCCTGGTGAAAACAAAAGCAGCAGGGCTGTTTGTTTAACCTAATATTTTAATTTGTTGCTGCCTATTTTTTAATATAACAACATATTAGCTATGCTTAAGATTTATCTTAAACTCGCTATAAATTCTCTGTGAAATATTTCCTCACAATGAATAGCAGGGTAAAAGTTCACAATGTCAAAACAGTCACAGTCTAACCAGAGGCCATCAACAAACAACGGAATAGTCAGAGATCCGGCAGAACATTCTCTCTTCGATTTTTCTTTTTACTTTATATGGAGTAAAGAATTAAAACAAAAAACAAAATTATTTCTGAGTATTCGAAAATATAAACATCACTAAGCAATCAATACCTAAATGGGTCATTACCTGTCTAGGGAAAGTGTCACCGTCTCATTCATTTCCGGTACGTCATCAGCCTTGACAGTGATGTTGATCGTTGTGTCACTTTGCCCAGATAAAAATACAACAGAGCCATTAAAGGGACCTATATCGTCCAGGGTCACTGCTTTTGAATTAAAGCCAGAGGGCTTCAAGCTCCAATAGACAGTAGCCTGGCCATCAGTTCCATCCCGATGTAAGGGAATGTATACCTTATAAAAAACAAAACAATTTCCTACATAGTCACAAATTATATAAGCTTTTCAGTGATCATGTTCACATGTTATTATGTGAATATATGTATTATTCTGCATGGAAAAGCAAACCATTAAATAACATTAAAAACATTTGTATAAGCCTTTCTTTATGCTTAAAAATAATTTGATAGAATTCTATTTATTGGTTTTTGTTAATCAAATTCACAAAATTGCCCCCACCAAAAAATATACCTAACTAGGGATGGCTAAACAAAAAGACAAATATTTTTAAAAAACAGAGCGATAAAAAAATAGAACAATTTGGCTGAAGAGTAAATTTCCATGTGAAGTTCTCTGAAAAAAACAAATTCATGTAATGTCACAATATAAACAAAAATAAATCTTTGTCATTACAATGGGGAAAATATATGTTATGTAAAACGCATCCTAAAGTGATAAGGGGCAATATAAGAAAATAATAATGTAAGTAACAATACGAAATATTTCTAACCAATATAATAATATTTCAGTACAATATAATGCAGTGCAAACAAAATCAGATTTTCAAATCATGGCTCTGGATTACTTGGACAAGTCACTTAACTTTTCCAACCTCAATTTCCACATGCAAAATGAAGTTAGTGGTTCCCTGTCTGGCAAGTTTGTAGTGAGGATTAGGGTACCTCTCCACAGTAGGAGCTAAATAAATGGCAGTTATTAAAATAATTCTGAAATGAATTGTATCTGGTAGTTTATTAAAGTGAAGTACACATTAAATATATATATAATAAAAGGACACTGTAGATCATGAAGAAGTTTAATATATAATAAACAAACACTTAATTGTAAATACACTATTCTTTTTAAACTCCTAAATAATGTAACCTCTTTGCTTTTTGCCCTTTAACACCGCCCATCTTGGGGGAAAAAAAAGGAAGACTTTTTCCTCACTAAAAATTCTGCTAATCTGGCTAGCAGTGGTCAAGGCTAGAGGCTACAAAGCAAAGATTCTTAGGGAAAACAGAAAGTGTAACAGAGGGCTGCACCCTTAAATCACCAGAGGGAGTGGGCGTGGTCCAGGCTGTAGATGGGACAAAGAGAACAAAGGGAAACTCACTTTTTCTGCTGTTTCCCAGGAGGGGAGGAATGAAAGGTCATGGAGCCCAAAACTTTCCCAAAAGCTAATTTCCCTCAAGAGAAAAATATAAAATGGTAAATTTACAGCTTTATAAGACAAATGAATAAAAACAGTGTACACTAAGAGCAAGCTAAATCCTTTTTAGTTTTTTCTACTTTTTTAAAAGAAAAATATAAAAAATCAAAACCATCTTGAAAATGGAGCTTCTCTGCTAATATACAGAATCAAATGTATAAACAAAGAAAGTTTTGGTCACCATATTTTGACGTGAGGCTTTGATATCACAAATTGCTTTCCTCACTCCTGATCTGAATCTCAAACCACTTTAAATCATATGCACGTGTGAGAGACTTGGATGGGGTCTTAGAGACGGGCTATGATTCAGGAAATGCTAGGCATGAAGGTCACTAGATAGACAGTGAGAAAATTCAACCAGAGTAGGTGTGCTATATATGTGAACACATTTTTATGTCGGGGTGGGGTGGAGGTGTATGCAGTAATTGCCCCACATATACATATAATACAGAATTCCTAAGATTAGGCATTCCACAACCTTATTACCATCACCTCTACCAAGCACAGTATCCCAGTCCTGTAGTATACATGACTTGCCCCTCCCCCAAAATTATGTTTTGGCTGTCACTCTATCAAATGTCATAGCATTATCCAAAAGAAGCCAGATCAAAATATACTATATTTGCCGTGAGCAAATAAAATGCTAATTTTATTTTATCAGATATAGCAAAAGATGATGGAAAATCACACATTCATCAGTTACTTATTTCAAATTACATATTGAAGGCTGGCTGTAAATGGTGAAGTTTTCACTATCTGTTAACTCTATACACTAACCCCAGAAAAAAAATTACCGTCTGTACATTATCTCAAACACATTAGGCCCCAGTGATAAGAGACAGCCTACTTACCACTTCAGCATCGGAATCTTCTGGTTCATGTAAAATAATCGGAAGATTGCTAATAAAGCCAATTTCTCCATTTGCAATGTCCGGAGTAACCACTAATGAAATATTTTGGATTTCCCCAAATCTAGGACTGATAGGTGGAATTGGGGGATTTATGTTCACCAACTCCACTGTTTCCAACTATGATAAACAAACAAGACAAAATAAAAAGTAGAACAGAATTTTTTTTAAAAAATGTCTTAATGGCAAGGGGCAACAAAGTAAATATGGATAAAGACCACCAATCAATAACTTAGCATCTTCATTTTCTTCCTTGTTCATTCTCCATCCTGTTTCAATGTCCTGCACTGGTGTCCTGAGTTCCTTCTGCCCTTCAGTTATTATTATTTCCCAGGTTCTATCTAAGACCTTTATCTTATAATTTATACCTTCTCTCTAATAATGTCTGGAAGCTCCTTCAAATTTCAAAAACTATATAACTTGCTGCCATTAAATATGGCATAAATATCACACAGAAGCTTTGCAGACAAAATATCCTAAATCAAAACCACTCTCTGTTCAATGTCTCCTCACCACTACCATCACCAGCCCTGCCATCTGCTTTTCCTCCTTGTTACCTGTACCCAACTACCTTGACGCCAAATATCAGAGAGTTGTCCACAGCATTGTGGATGAGATACAAGATAAATTCACACGGACTACCGAGTCCTGTGGAAGAAAAGGGATGGTTTGGCCACTCTCTCAAGAGGAGAGCCAGCCAACCCTTGCCTTAACAAGCTTTTATTGCTTTTCTGGTCACATTACATTGAGGACTGTCCTCATTTATTAATGCATAGGTTCGCTTTAGGTGGTTACCTTTTACAGAAAACAAAGGAAAGGATGTCGCTAATCATATCACAGAAGGATACTTGCAAATGCAAAGGGAAAAGTGGTTGAACTGGTTACACTCATCCTTGGAAGGCTAAGCATAGATTTTAGGAAGTTACTTTAAAGATATGCAGTAAACGTTTGCTACCTCAATTCAGAGTGAGGGAGTTTGAGCAAAAAGCAAGTCTCCAAGCAGCCCAGGTACAACGCAGGCCTGATTCCATATGGGAGAACCTATCCGTGGGTGTGGGTCCTGTGTGCATTGGACCTTGCTTTCCACTGGCCTTTCCGAGAGGGAGCTGGACCCACGCCACACAGAACGGTCTCCTATACACATCTCTTCCCTCTCTTCCACTGGTCCACACCTCTAATCAGTCACCCAGACCCCTTCTCTAACAAAGAATATGCACACTCAGATGACCATTCAAACTCGAAATATGACTTAACACGCTTTTATGTTTAAAGAAATGCAACACATGTATAACATGTAGAGTCCCTGTAATTAATGAACATGACCAGCAGAGTAACTTCCATGGTATCCTCCTCACCCAAAATGGCCTCCCTTCATCACTTCACAAGTCCAAAGTGTACCCACTCTTAAAGAATAACTACATTTCCTTCACCCCCATGAAGATTTCCTTGGATTCTCAAGCCTGTTTTATCCTATTTCTTTCTGAACTTCTATTGCTACTCTCACTAAACTCAGACTTCATTCTAATTCCATTATTGTTTGCTTATCATCATTATGGGTGTTACAGACTTTCACTTCCCAAAAGGACTATAGAGTCCTTGTGGGTCTATGTCTGTCTCAGCATTTCCCCAGTATATGGTAGAGACCTGAAATGCCACAGCTACACAATAAATATTTGCTGATTCATCTCTTCAACACGAACTGAGCTCTGTAGGAACCCTGATCTATCACAAACTTTCAACATCTTAATATTCTAACTTTTCAAAACCCAACTTATCAATACTTGAGTGTAGAAATAATCATTACAGAACTGCAAAAAGCATGGCCATTTTAAGTTAAAAAGCAATTTTGAACTTAAAACATTATGAATCTCCTACTCTAGACCTCTCTGTTAGGCTCTGTAATGTGAAAATGCCTTTGATTTAAGTTGGTTTTCCACAAGTGGACTAAACTGGTACTGATCCCACCCATACTCTCACAATTTTTGATGAACAACATACATTTTAAAAGGGCAAAAATAAATGCTTTTTAAAAATGTCACACACTTTGCTTTGAAAATCATATAGAAAAACATAAAAGGCTTGAGCAAAAATGAAAAAGGATGCATAGACATGGACAACTGTGTGGTGATTGCTGGGGGAAGAGAGTATGGGGGGCTAAATGGTAATAAAAAATAAAATAAATATTAAAATAAAATTTTTAAATAAATATATTTAAAATTTTCATATTTGGTAAAAATTTATTTGAGTCCAAGAAAAAAACTAGACTGGCAATTTTATCAAATATTGGTATACAGACTAAGTAAAATAAAACATGTGATTTGCCCTGGCTGGTGTGGCTCAGTGGATTGAGTGCTGGCCTGAGAACCAAGGGGTTACTGGTTCGATTCCCAGTCAGGGCACATGCCTGGGTTGTGGGCCAGGTTGCCAGTTGGAGGTGGTTGAGAGTCAACCACACATGGATGTTTCTCTTCCTCTTTCTCCCTCCCTTCCCTTCTCTCTAAAAATAAATAAATAAAATATTTTTTTAAAAATGTGATTCTTTAGTATCTTGAATTTACTTTATAAAGTAAATGAAACATAAAGATAAATAATTAAAAACATGTAAGTATAAATATCATTCTAGAAAAAAGGAATATATATATATACCCATATACATATATATTTACCTTTTAAAATAGCACAAAGAATAAGCAAATAAAATGTGTATATATGAATGGCATGTAAACATAAAGTGTGTATTGTTTGGAGGCAAAAAATGTTTATAAAGTACATTGGTCATGTGTAAGCACGTGTTGTGAATGAACATTCTTGTTCCTGTGTATTCAAAAAGCACAAAACCGATAAAACTGTTTAAAACACCAAGGGGAAAAAACTCAATATAATTTTATTTCAAAACTTTTTTTTAAAAAAGAAAGAAAATAAGTCATAACTTATATACATTTATCAAAAGTTACAGAATTAGTTCTAAACATCATGTTTTGAAAAATACAGGGTGGGGGAAAATAGGTTGACATTTGTGAGGATGTGAACACAGCATTTATTCTTGGACTGTTATTCATTAATCATTGTATTATTTTCCCTGTAAACAGCTGTAAACCTACTTTTTCGCCACCCTGCATAAAGAAAGAAGGTACAGAAGGCTACGAAGTGAACTGATCAAAAGAAAAATGCAAATTTTACATAGCTTATTTCCTGGTCTCTAAGCCTTTTTTGTCTGGGTTCCTGAAGCATCTGCTAAATCAAACTGCTCCATTCATAAAGAGTCGTTCTTTGCTTTCAGACAGTTTGCAACTGGGCAGCGCATTAGTAACCCCATGCTTGCCAAAGCTGTCTCTCAGACTGATGTATTTAGCTGAGAGGGTTACGGAAGAATGAGGAGCTCCTGTCTCAGATTCTCCTTTCTTTAGTTTCATTCAACTTTCCATGCAGAGTCTGATGCCTCCCATTCTTGAGTTGTTCATCTGTTATGTACTATACAAACTCCACAACCTTCTAATTTCAACCTGCCTTCAGGAGCCTACAGCTTTTGTTGAACCTCAAGAAATTCTGTCAGTGACTAATAAAGTCTTTTTTCCCTATAGTGTTAAATTAACTGTCTGCACAGTAAGACCTTTGGGGTTTTTGTTGTTGTTGTTTTTACTGAATATACAGATAGATAAAGAATTCAATTTGGAATTAGTAGTGCAAACATATTTCTAACCAGGGATCACCAAAAATTCAGATGTTACATGCTTCTTCAAGTGTTAACTTACTTTTCAAGGGTCATCAAAAATAAATTCTGTCATGTTCACGTAGCATACTGAAACATAAAAATAGCTAGGATAATATCTGACCCACAGAAGGTTCCTAATAAGATTTTGTTTACATAGAGATTTTCTGCAGCTACTTAGACAGAAATTCTGAATATTTTTAAAAGACTAAAAGTTTAATATAAAGTTTACTAATACTGTCTCCCACAGTAAAAAGTAGTAGAAGCAACATAAGAAATCAGAAAGCTAAAATGGAAATGTTCTCTACAAATCAAAATCAACATTTCTGCATTATCAGTTTTCAAACACATGTCCCGTCACCGCAGCGCCTACAGGAATACCAGGATGCCCTGGCTTCCATGAGAGAAAAAACAACTGTGAAACCTTTGCTTCATTTCACTTATTTTAATGAGCTGGTTCTCATATGAGTTGTGATCCATGCAAAAGTGCAAAGATACAGAAGGGAGAACTGAATACTGAGATAATAGAGACTAAAAAACCTTAAACATATGCTATGAATTGAATGTTTATGTCCCCTCAGAATGCATATATTGAGACTCTAATCCCCAGTAGTGATGGTATTCACAGATGAGACCTTTGAGAGGTAGAGGCCTTATGATGAAATTAGTTCCCTTATAAGAAGAGACATCTTCTGGGATTATATCCTAAGAACCCTGAAACATGAATTCAAAAGAACCTATGCACCCCAATGTTCATAGCAGCACAATTTACAATAGCCACATGCTGGAAGCAACCTAGGTGCCCATTAGTAAATGAGTGGATCAAAAACCTATTATACATTTACCCAATGGAATACTATGCAGCAGAAAGAATGAAAGAGCTCTTACCCTTTGCAACAGCATGGATAGATCTTGAGGACATTATGCTAAGTAAAATAAGTTAGGTGGTGAAAGACAAATACCATATGATCTCACCTATAAGTGGAACATAATCAGCAAAACAAACAAGCAAGTAAAATAGAACCAGGGACATTGAAATAAAGAACAAATTGACAGTAATCAGAGGGGAGGGAAATAATGGGGGAAAGAAGGGAAAGGTTCATCAAGGAACATGTATAAAGGACCCATGGACAAAACCAAAGGGGGAAAGGATTGAGGATGGGAGGTTGGGGGTGGGATGGAAGTGGTGGTGGGAAAATGGAGACAACTGTACATGAATAACAATAAAAAACAGAGAGAGAGACACCAAAGAGCTTGTTTCCTTTCTCTCTCCACTATGTGAGGACACAGCAAAAGACATCAGTCTGCACACAGAAAAAGGGCCTTCACCGGAACCCCACATGCTGACACCCTGATCTCGGACTTCCCAGCCTCCAGGATTGTGAGAAATAAATGTCTGTTGTTTAATCCACCCTGTCTATGGTATTCTTTGTAGCAGTCTGAACTGACTGAAAGAATGTACTGTATTTTGCCATGTATAATGCATACATTTTTGCCCAAATTTTTGAGGGAAAACTAAGGATATACATTATACATGAGTAGTACTAATTCTATATCTATGTAAATATTCTTAGTTCTTTTATTTATGCTTATGCATTAAAAGTGTAACTCGAGAAAGGAATAACTTCTGATATCAACAGTGATGAAGAGTTCTTGGCATTCTATGATGTATAAATATTGTAAATTTGTTACAGGCACATAAGATTTCTTGTACCTTATTTTTGCTCTTGTGTTTTGTAATTGTTTGTTACATAAAATTTCTTGTACTATAATAAGTTCAAAAATAAATGCTAAAATTCCTTTATGAGACAAAAAACAAGTACCTAAATATAAATAAATAAATAAATAAATAAATAAATAAATAAGTTAAAATATTAAGATGAAAGATTTCTTTCCTGAAAGTTTGGGCCAAAAATGTGGGTGTACATTGTACATGGCAAAATATGGTATATTAATAAGAATGCTCTGAGGACATGGATAGCAGAGAAGGCAAAAGAGAGCATGGCAACCAAAAAGAAAAAAAAACAAAAACAAAAATCTCCATTAAATTCTGAAACTCCACTTGACAATTTTTCTCCCAAACATTCTTAAAAACTCCTAAGTTTGGAAATGCTACTCTAAGGGAAAACTGGTGAAATGAGTATATATTTCCATATATTAATAAAACATCCTTTAAAAAGTAGTTATGACATATTTTATGTAGAGCCAAAGTTAAATTTCTTATTAAAATTTCTGAGCACATCCTTAAATGTGTTCTGGTGGCAGTATGCTAGTTGCTCTAACTTCTGGCCAGGCCCATGGGCTTGACCAGTCACTCAACCCCAGACCCCCACCATCCAGCTGCCATCTCACAAGAATGGTCCACAGGTCTCAGGGGTAGCAAACACAACGTAAATAACACCATGCTCCAAAAAGAGAAACACAAGGGGCCTTTAAAGAGTGGATTATCCTCTAACACAGAAATACGCATATCATAATTTCCTCATTTTGAGGAGACAATAAAATAACAACAGTAATAATAATAATAAAGATGAAGAGAAGGATGTCCTGTCAGTAACAAAGCCTTTGAGAACACTGAGAAAAGGCCTCCCTCTGGGTAGGCATATTACAAAAAGGTACCCCCCCACAAAATATATATACATATCACCCAGCAGATCCCTTCGCCAGGAGTTCTCAAGAAATGCACGAACAGTACAAGGATGGGGCTGGTGGCCTAGCTTAAAAAAGAAAAGACAACAGTCTCAAAATAAAAGGGGCCACCCCACTGAGTGCTCACCAAGGTGGAACACAACCATGTGAAATTTAGAATGCCAAGAAGATAATTTAAAAGAAAGAAAAAAGCTTTCAGAGATAAAGAACAAGTTACCGAAGAAGGTAAATTATTTCTTTCCCCTCAAATTTCATATTAGAAACTATACAAGACAAAACTTTCCAATATCTGAAGAACAAATTATTTTAACCTAGAAATTTCTATCAAAACAATCTACAAAAATTTACTTTTTGATGCTCAAACACTCAAAAAGTTTACTTTGCACATACATTTTCTGCACATGTATTTGAGGATAGACATACTATAAGAAAACTAAAACATAACTTAAGGAAAAGGCAAGAGATCAAGAAAATTCAAAAGTTCAGTCAGAAAGGTCCCAGGGAGCAGGTATGAGGAAGGCATAGACAGCAACATAATCAACTAAATATTCAACGTCTGTTAGACAGTTGACAGACCTAACATGGTGAGGATGGCATATAGGGGGCAATTCAAAACCCCAAAGAAAGCAATAAACCACAAAAACAGTCTAGGTAAAATTATGAAACAAATTTAAATGTGACGTGATTCAAAAAATTGATAAAATATGCTATTTTATTTGATATATATCAGTTGGCAAAAAACACATTGATATGCGATTACATTGTTTATCATTCACACTATCTGAATCTGTATTACATTTATTTACATTACCGAGGTTTGATAAGCACCTTTTTATTGCTTTCTAATTTTCAGAATCAACCAAAACTAAATGCATGGAAAAAAATAACCATACTATCATAAGTGAGCACAAATGTTTTAAACTTTGACAATAAAAACATGAATAAAAATTAAGAAATAAAAGAGATAAGATAGAAGAATATGTATTTCTTGTTAAGTAGATGATAATCCTGAGATGCTATCTAGAGTTAATAGGCAAAGAAACAGATTTTTTAGTATATTATTTAAAAGTATCTACAGTACAGAATTTTTCTTATACTGCTTTTTTATTTCTGGAATGCCTTCCCTGAATGTATCCATCATGAAAATCATTTATCCTACAAAATCCATTCCTGTCATAATTTATCAGATCACTCAAAAGAATAACAAATCTCTGTATGTGTGTGCTTGTGTGTATGTGCGTGTCTGTCTGTCTGTCTCTCTTGGTCCTCCCCCATGAACAGTTTGTGAGTTACTTCATTATGTCATCCATTATATTCTGACCTGCATTTTGTGTCTGATAATGCTTTTATTATCATGTGACTAAAATTTCAACTTTATAGAACCCTTGTTTTATTTCTTTACACGCCTTAGGAACAGAGACAGTCTTTCTTTGGACTCCCTCAGTAACTTATAATAACTAACCACAGAACCCAAACTATAAATGAGAGCAAAATAATGGTTCGTTAACTTTCTCACATAGATAAGTATACTTACAATTAACCAAAGCTGAGATTATTTTAATCATTAAAATACCTGTACTAGGAAGTGGGCCCCATTTTGAAGGAATGCATCATTTCTTATTGGTAATTTTGAAGTAACTTCAGTTTTTTGTTCTGGAAAAATGAGGCTATTTCTCCTAGATACATTTAAGATGCCATCTTTTGCTCTCACAGGGTCCACAGCTCCAGCAGGAATATAAAGTGCAGAATAAAACATCCTCACATCTCCTTTAGTTCCTCCTAGTCTTGTAAAACTTAAAGATAAATATCGTTCTCCAGGGCTGCTTTCAATCCTCTGGTTTTCGATAGGAAAAAATGTTATGAGGCCATAAACATCGTCACTATCCTGGATGTAGAACAAAAGCTGCAGATAAAGAAATAAAATATTAAAATGCAGAATTCTCACATCTGAGATTACCAAACTGTTTCTTTTCTAGGCTTGTCTGATTTTTAATATTTACTTATATATTGTATCTAAAACTGATCACTTCTTATATGTACTATGGTAAAAAATGAGTCAAAAACAGTTCTGAAAAACCCTCTTAATTTATAGTTTGTGGAATTTTTCAAGAGTGAACTTCTTTATTAACAAAGGGACAACCTTGGGCAAGCAAAGCAATGATCATTTCCAAAGCCAGTGTTCTTACCGTCACACTGAAGCACACATAAATGTGACTTGTGTGATCAAATTCTTTGGTTCTTCCATTGCACAGAAATACTTACACAAGTAAAGCATAACAAGAGACCTACCTCTGCTGGTTCGCTCACTTCTGCACCTCCTTGTATTGTGTGGGGCAGAATCTGAAGGAGGTAAGCTTCTGCCTCTTCTGGAATGTCATCATCAACGACAGTAAGTGGAATGGAGGCTACCATCTGCCCTTGTGCAAAACGGAGAACTCCAGAACTTGGGCTGATGTCTGCCGTTACCGGTGAGGGATCACTGCTATTCCGTGTCAGTACCCAGTTCACGGAAATATTCCCATGGGTGCCACCATTTCTAACCACCGTAATATTTTCAAATCTAAAGAGTTTTTAAAAAGAAATGTATATAATCACATAATACACTGCAGTTCCCTGAGATGGACTTCTCCACTGTCAGGCTGACCATCAGACATTGGTAAAAACAAAAACCAGTATCATGAAGAATGATCGTTTTTTAATATGAAAGCTATGATACATTGATATGTGCTAGGAAACTACCATAATAGGAATTCACTTGCATTTTAAATCACTTTCAAAGTAGAAAAGAATATAGGGGAACCACGGTAGAGGAAACGACGCATACTCTCAAGAGTTCAGCATTGTGTCCAATACCACAAACACTAAATCTTGGAATATTATAATAAAGTAATTGCAGCCATACCATACCTTGATGTTGTATCTTCATCAATTATAACTGTCCTTTCAAACAAGGCACTGTTGAACGAGAGGACTCCATAAGGTTTGTCATTTGGCTTAATGGTGACTTGTACAACAGAAGGGCTTAATAGTACAGCATCTCCCTTTAAGGTATCTTTTAGTAGCACAACATGAAATGATTCAGCAATCTCTGGTATGGTATCATCAACTATTTGAAATTTCAGGTGTGATTCATAAATGAAAGGTGGAAAAACAATAGTTGTGTTTGACTGAAGATCAATAAAGTCTAAATTTTGCTGGGCATGTGCTGTTGAATTCCCAGTTACAATAACATAACTGATTGAAACTTCATATTCATCAGATCCAATCAGATTTCCACTGTCATCTTTCCCACGAACCACTGGAATTATGAGTATGTGGTCTTCCTCAGGTACCAAATAAACACTCTGGATGAATCTCACGGGGCTATCATTTTTCTTAATGATAATCTCAACTGAGCTCCTTGAAGTGTTAATCTCAGCTCCCCCTTCTACACTTTTCAGTTGAATTAAAAATATTTCATCATTTTCTGGTACCTGTCAAAGAAATATAAATGGTGGTAAAACATCAATAGCTAAAATACCTGCAAAGAAACCAAAGTGCAAAAAGTCACTGTGTTTCAATACAATTACATAAAAATAAAAATCTTTAACTGAAAGGAGCCTATAGAAAGGCTTGTTTAGTGTCATTTACTGAAATATTTTCTAAAGGTAAATAATACATTTTAGATAGGGAAGAATGAAGTAAGTATAGGTATAATGTCTTTCAACCTTGATTAATCTTTAGATAACTCAAAAGATTTGACAGTAAAATGAACATATATTCTTACTAGTTTAATCAAGTTGGTAAGGTCAGAAGCACCATTCAAGGTCCAATAATCTAGAAAACTGCATTAAGCATCATATACAAATTGTCAGTGTTTAACCACAGGATTTATTCTTGTTTCTTTCTAAACAGTTTCTAATTCAAGAGTTAAACATGATCCTAATCACATGATTTCTAAAATGCACATCATGTGTCTCTGGAGAACAAGCTATAAGAGTCACTACTACGGAAAATATTGGCACTGTTACAATATATACATAGATTATAAATATAAATATATAGATACAAATATAGATATGAATATAGATATGGATATAGATGTGGATACAGATACAGATATAGATATGGATAAAGATATAGGAATAGACAGACATGGATACAAATATAGATATAGACATAGATATAGATATAGATATATTGGAAACTGCAAGGAAATCCTAGAGATAATCTCCACTGGGCTGTTTGAGCGTTCCTTCACTGTAAATTCTATTTTATGAATAAAAGTGAAAAAATCCATCTTTTTACTTTAATCAATGACAATCAACGTAAGAGGTAAAACTATCTCAAAGATAAAATGAGTTGATTGATGATCCTTTTTTCCTCAACTGTATTAAGGGATAACTGACAAATATATTTAAAGTGTACAATGTGATATCAAATGATTACCAAGATCAAGATAATTAACACAGCCATCACTTGACACATTTACTCGTGTGTGTTTGTGTGTGTGTGTGTGTGTGTGTGTGTGTGTGTCTGTGGTAAGAACACTTAAGATCTACTCTCAGCAACTTTCAAGTACACAATACTATAATTATTAACTATCATCACCATGTTGTACATCAGGTCCTTAGAAGATCTTTTACATTTACAAGTATAATGTATAATTAATTACTGACCCAAATTATACCATTTTCACTGTTCTAGGTTCTAAAAACAGAAGGTTTTTGTTAGCTTCCAGAACCAGACAAACTAGTTATCACTGCTACCTAATATTTCATTTGTTTCAGGAGAAACACTCTTTTCTAATAATGTCTTCTTTTTTCCCTTCTCTTGGGACTTGTGATTGGGTTTCATTTTTTTTTTTTTTTTGTAGAAAGGTAGATAAATCATTATAAATTTCCAGCTATTCCTCTTACCCCTGGCAATACTAAGATTTTTTTTATTAAAAGTCTTGTTTTCTCTTGTTTAGTTCATGAGGGGTACACTTGCACATTGTTGTTCAAATTCGTTCTTTCCTCAGCAGTCATATACCTCAACCCTTGGTACTTTCAATGTGAAATGTAAAAATAACTAAGGCCTTTCTATGAATGTGAACATTTAAAATAGCCAACCAAATATCAATCACAGTAAAAATTTCTTTGCTTTTATAGTAAAACATTTATACTGGGTAAATAATACTATACCTGCTCAAAACTGAAATCACTAACCAAAAGCAATCATTAGCTTTTACAAAATGCTTAGATTTTTGTACTACGTGTTGTTGACAATTATGTTCAGGTTCATCAGCTTTTAGATCTACAACTTTATATGAATATGTGAATTAATAAGGTAAATATTAACAAGATATATTCCAAAATAGCTATTTATATCTAAAATATGACTGGCCCAATATACTAACTTTACATAGAGCGGTGTTCTTGAATAATTTCAAATACCAAATACAACCTAATCTTTGACACAATATTCTCTAACATGTCTGTATAGACAGAATCCTTGTCTCATCTAAGCATTTCACGTTATCCCACCTCATCATCAAGTACTGTCAGGTTATAAACCACTGTGGCTCTGCCGGGGGGAAAGGTAATGTTTCCTTTAACTGGACTCAGATCTTCTTCCGGTGGATTTGGGCCACCCTCTATCTGCAAAGAAATACATATAAAACATTTCACAAGCATAAAAAAAGCATTATGGTGATGTCAGCTGACAAAAGTCTGAAGTTTACTTAAAAATGTTTTGCAAGAGCACTGGCTGGGCTGTTCAGTTGGTTGGAGCATTGTCCCATGCACCAAAAAATCTGCAGGTTTGATTCCTGGTCAGGGAACATACTTAGGTTGTGGGTTTGATTCCCAGTTGGGGCATGTATGGGAGGCAACAGATAGATGTTTCGCTCTCACATCAATGCCTGTGTCTCTGACACTGTCTCTCTTTCTGTCTCTGTCTCTCTCCCCCACTTCTCTAAAAATCAATGAACATATCCTTGGAGAGGATTTAAAAAACGTTTTGCAAGAATTATACAAACCTATATGCAAGCTTGCCCTTCCAATTAACAGTCAAAGCCTATAATTATAGATCTTGACTATAACAACATTAAACTACACGGTTTCTAAAAGCTATCCATTTTATCTCAACCACTTTATTAAACCTGAGAAAAAAACATAAATATTTTTCTTGAGAGGGAAGTATTCAAAATTAGTAAATTTTCTTAAGTAATGGGATCAAATAGCAGTTCCACCATGGCCTGTGCAAGGTATACAACCACTTCATGCAGTATTTTCCTCATCTTGAAAGAGCATAATAAAATAACAGGCTACATATGAGGATTTAGTAAAATCATTTTTTGAAAACTATTAAGTACTTTGTACCTGAGGCCTCTTTTAGGTACTAAGCATACAGCAGTGAACAAGGCAAACTCCCTACCCACCAGGACCTTACATTTAATAAAAACAAATGAATAATAAATAAATAAATGTGTCAGATGAAGGTAAGTATCATGGAGTAGAAGTTTAAAAAGGACGAGAAAGACTTAGTGCTGGGAAGAGTTTCTATTTACATGCAGTGAAAACAGCATCAGGGTAAAGTCCTAGAAGAGTATATGGACATATTAAGTGCTATATTTCAGCAGAACAAAGACTCAAGATCCAATAAAATAATTTCAGATATCCACAGCAAAGCTGAAAACACTATAACTGATGATGGCTTATCCTTTCTGCATTCAATTTTTTTTTTAATTTTCCCATATTTATTATCAGAAAAAAATGCAGAAGTATATTTACTATCTAACTGCATATCCCTAAGCACTTAAAATACTGCGTAAGTTCCTGCATTGAACTTGAAAGACTGCTGCATATTTAACTGGCATTTACTATATTTCTCATCCTTTACTATCTTATGGCATTTTATATCTTATGTAATTACTATAACCACCATATGATGTAGGGCCCCATGAGCACAAGTAAACTCTTCTATGCTTCAGTAGAACTATGTTACATAAATCCAATTATCTATTTTATTCATATTATAATTAATAATTAAGATAGAAATTGGTACCAAGACTTTCTAATGTTTTAATGTTTGAAAATCACATATGATCATATTTTGGATCTTATAAAACACAAAAATTAGTTGAAGGTTTAAATATGTAACCCATAGAACAGCAATATGATGACTCCATGCTGAGCACGTAGTCAGTAAGCAATCAAATGAAATGGTTACAGCTCGCACCCTAAGAAACACACCTCGCCCACAGCCTATCTCATTCACGTTAAATGCTAGAATATCTATGGACCTCCATGATGGAATGTAACTGCTTTTAACACCATCCACTAAGAGTATTTTAAAGAAATAGGAAAAGTAAATAGGGAAGACCACATACTAAATACCTCTATATAAACCTAAGTAACCCATGGGCATTCTAAAAATGTATAGCCTTGAAAAGGTTTATCATTAAGTTTCTATGAATTTTGAGGGATTAACATCATTATTATTCTATTTTGTGGTCTCTTATTCTGTATCGAAAATGGTATGTTGTGTTCCCTGTAAGCACGGTATAGTCAAGTAACAAGGAAAACATTTTTATACTAACCATGACATTCAACAGATAATAAAAGTATTTACTTTTAGTTCATATTTATTAAGGGTCACATTTCTTATACAAAGAACCTTGATTTTTAAAATTGTTGCTAGCTGGTATGAACTCTAACATGTTACCATTTGAAATGACTCCAGAATAAACGTACCTCAAAAGTCACAGTGACCATTCCATAGGTACCTTTTTCTCTGATGAGAGTGAGAGGCACAGACTCATTTCTGCCCCTGGGCTCACTCACCGTGATGGAGAAAGGCTATGGGGAAGAGCAGAGACAATCAATCAGGGGCAGGAGGTGGTGCAAACTGTTACCTCAGAAATATGACATTTCCACAGACAAAGAAATCCACGTTTAACTCTTAAGGATGTGGTATTTCCCAGCACTAACTGCATCTAATAAAAGCATTTAAAAGGGTTGCTTGTTTGTTTGTTTTAAAAGGAACACAGACAAAACTAGTCAAGCAAAAGATGTAGGTTCTTAACCTGGTTCTATCATCAACGAGCTGTTCTGCTGAGGAATATTAAAGGTTATCTAGCTGAAAGATGACAAATTCAAACGCTCACAGGGGCCCAGGAGGTCACGGAGATGAGTTGTGTCTCCAGACCAGGACAGCTCACTGAAACAACCACTCAGCCTTGCCCCCCACCACCATTTCCTCCTCATTGCTCAGCTCGCCATTGAAAAGCAGACAACTGCTAATAACTTTTTCAGGACATGATTACTAAGCAAAAGAAAGAGCCAGGACTTCAAATGTTAAGTGTGCTGGCTTGGCTGGCTCAAACTCAGCACAGAAGAGGAGGAAGAGGGAAGCAGCCAGGTGCACACTAGCTACGGCAGTGGGGCCCATCTCTCCAGCGGACACTGAGACGGAGTTGTTCATAGATGGGGACGGAAATGCCTGCCTCAAAGGGTTACAATGAGGTTTCAAAGCAATCATTCACATCAAGTGCTTATCCTAGTACCTGACACATAGTGAGGGCTCAGTACATGCTGGTGATTATTATTATTATCATCATCAGTGTTCTCTTTATCATTAATATGATCATGATCCAGGTGGGAGCCAAAGCCAGTCTATTTAGCAACTACTGTGAACTCAACAGTTACTTAGTTCAACTTTAATTACACAGGGCAGCTGCTCAGAGACCACTACAGTCACGGGCCTGGAACCAAAGCTGGAAACAACAGTTCATTCCCAGAGGCTAAGATGTATAATGTCAAAACTAAAAAAGAAAGGTTCCTTCAAACAAGTCAGGATGAGTTTAGGGACAATAAATTAGAGATCAGTTCAGAGGAAAGGCAGTGAGGAAGGAAATTAAGCAAGTAAGGGAGTCTGCTTCATAATTAACTAATAATTCCCCAGACTTCAAATAAAAAATAATTGATTAATTTAATTTCCATAAATGACAATATAATGAATGTTACAAAATGTCTATTATATTGATATTACCCATATATCCTTTTAATAAAGATACTGCAGTTATAAAGATCATACTTATCTATAGCCCACCTTGTTCAAAGATAATTTAAGAAAATGACATGCAATACACCAATTGTAGCAGCGATCTAAATTAGAAAATAAATAAAAAGCTAGAAAGAACCACATCATCTTTTAGTAATGATAATTAGTAACATGATTCAAAAAGTCTCCATATCAGGAAGGTTTTATAGTCTAAAACGTAGTGGCAAATTACAATTGTATTCGAGATAAATTTTGTTGTATTTTAAGAGCTGGGACCTGTCTTACACATTTGTGTCTAAAGATAAAACCCCAGAATACAGGACTGGCCTGGGACTCAGGAATTTGGAGGAAAAAATAAACAAACTGCTGAGCAAAACAGAGAGATGATATGGAGTTTTATCCTTTAGGAAATATTAATTAATGGGAAAATCTCAGAGTAGGGATTGACCGCAAATATATTAAGCACTATAATGTCTGCTATTCAATTTTAAGTTACTGTAGGTTTTCTCAGTATTCTTTCAATATTCTTTTTCTTTTCAGAGACACATCAAACTTTCAGACAATGCTTTCTTCAAGTGGCAGTTGAAGAAACCTAGCAAAAGTAACCGCATTACCACACCTGCTACAGACTGAATGTTTCCACTGCCCCCCTCTCTGGCCCCAGTTCCTATGTTGAAACCCTAACCTGTAATGTGAGGTATTAGGAGGGAGGGCCTTTGAGAGGTGATTACGTCATGAGGGATTTGCCCTCATGAATGAGATTAGTGCCCTTATAAAGGAGACTCTGGAGAGCTCCCTGGCCCCCACTGCCATGTGAGAACACAGCAAAAACACAGCTGTCTATGAACCAGGAAGTGGACCTTCACCAGACAGTGAATCTGCCAATATCTTGATCTTGGACTTTTCAGCCTCCAGAACTATGAAAAATAAATTTCTGTTGTTTTTAAGCTCCCCAGGCTATGGTAATGTGTTGTAACAGATTGAATAAACTAAGATAACATCTGAGGCAGAGACCACCAAAGGACATAACAAATGAGTCAGATGGAATGAACAACAGAAAAAGATTAGGATAAGATGTAACCATGATCATACAGGCCTCATCAATTCAAAGAAACCTTTCAGAACAAAACGATGGTCTACAGAATGTGGACTATGGACAGAGTTAGAGCAAATTTTACTTAAGTATTACAAGAGTTGCCCCGGCTGGGTAGCTCAGTTGGTCAGAGCATCACCCTAATACAGGAAGGTTGTGGGTTTGATTCCTCATCAACGCACATACCAGAATCAACCAATGAATGCATAAATAAGTGGAATAACAAACTGAAGTTCCTCTCTCCTTTCCTCTCTCTAAAATCAATAAATTTAAAATTTCTCTTACAAATAGACAATGATACTAGGCAACACCATGACAAATAATCAAAAAATTAAACTATTATCTCACAACCACAAGATAAATCAAACTGTAGCATACCATATTAAATGAAATAATTCCAAATGCATTGTCATTTGATAAAATTGTCACAGTAACAGTCCTTGGCCATCCAAGCTTCACATTTGCTGAAGGTTTCTAAAATAAAAATCCCAAACATAAATTAATAAATTAAAAATAAGAGGAAATAATCATTTTAACAGTTTGTTTCTTTAAGTAATTAAGAATATGAATAAAAATACAAGAATACTTTTAATGCACAGATGAAGAAAATACATTCAAACTGAGTCAACATGGTAAAAAAAGAAGTCCCAACAGAATTCTTCAAAAAAGTTTTGGAAATTAATCATCAGTTATTGAACTATAAATTATTATAATTATAAGTACTCACTGGCTAGTAATACTATATCTATTATAATTATTCTAATGTTATTACTATTATGACAAGGAATAAAATAAGCAGTATAAAATCTATTCATACATGATTCTCACATTTTTAATTTTTTGAGATAACTCCAGACTGTTTTTCTCAGTAGCTGTATCAATCTGCATTCCCACCAACGGGGCATGAGGGTTCCCCTTTCTCAACATCCTCACCAGCACTTCTGTTTGTTGATTTACTGATAGCCATTCTGACAGGTGTGAGGTGGTATCTCATTGTGGTTGTAATTTGCATTTCTCTGATGATTAGTGACATTGAGCATCTTTTCACATGTCTATTGGACATCTCTATGTCCTCTAATTTCACTTCTTAGAATTTATCTGAAGAAACTCAAATCACTAATTCAAAAGGATATATGCAAACCTCTGTTCATTGTAGTGTTATTTACAATAGCTAAAATTTGGAAGCAATCCAAGTGTCCACTAGTAAATGAGTGCATAAAATAACTGTGGTACATTTATACAATGGAATGCTACTCGGCTATAAAAAAAAGAAGAGAATTTTACCCTTTGTGACAGTGTGAATGGACCTGGAGAGCGTTATGCTAAGTGAAATAAACAAGTCAGAGAAAAAAACTACCATATGATTTCACTCACATGTAGAATCTAATGAACAAACTGAAGTAACAAGCAAAACTGAAACAGATTCATAGAGAGCAGGCTGACAGCTGGGGAGTACAGATGACAGTGGGGGTGTAAGGCTTGGCCAACAAAAAGAGAGAGAAAACTCCTGGACATAGACAACAAAGTGGTGAGTATGGGGGGAGGAGGGATAACAGGGGGTAGAAAAGATAGACGGGGGATAAATGGTGATGGAAGAAGACTTTACTTGAGGTGGTGAAAGCCATACAGTGTACAGATGACACGTTGTAGAATTGTGTATTTGAAACATGTATAATTTTGGTAACCTGTGTTACCCCAATAAATTCAATAAAAAGAAAAAAATTATTCTTTTTCTTATGTTTTAGAAAGTGCTGAAAGTTAAGAATTAGTTATTCCATGAATGATAAAGCCAAATTAAAGATAAAATACTACAAGAATTTTGCTATAAATGTGAGAATTGTCTGTAACGTTTATTGCATTCAACAGCTGCGTACAGGAATATAAAAGAAAGTATAAAAAAGCAAAATATGACTGTCTTAAGTATCATTTTCATGAAATTTAATCATACCAATATAATCATTCAAAAAAATTCTCAATGGCCTTGAGAAAATTTAGAGCCTTGTTAGCAGTCACTGCCTCAACCTAACAGATCAATCTATAAAGGACAATGAAACCTTAGGCTATTTAAGCCATTTTCCCAGGGACACTCTGAATTTATTCTAAGGCATACGGACCTCCCACTCCCATGCCTGCTTTTTGTATCCTTCTGCTTTGAACTTAGAAGTCATGGTCACGCTTTGTGCATCTGGTAGCAGGGAAAGGATAAAAGAGCCAAGGGCCAAAGGGAAGAAGACAAGGTTTTCCTGATCATGTGTCAGGGCAATTCCTAAACAGGCTGAATAGATCCAAAAACTAGCTGTATTATATTCTAAACAAGATTATCTGCGGAATAACCAGGCCATGGAACTTTCAAATAGGTTTCCAGTTCTGGCTTCTGTGAAAACTACAACCAGTCACGTAAACTGGCTTATCTCTAGAGAAATAGATTTTTAAGCAAGGCAAGAGTTTTATCGGTTTAAGGTTAAGAGGGGAAGAAGGATGTACCTGTAATGTTAACTGAAAAATAAAAGTTTCATCAGGCTCTGGTAAGTCATCATCACATACTGCTATGTACACCGTCCTATTTGTTTCGCCGGCAGGTATGAAAGCTGCAGCATATGTGTCAAAAAAGTCACCGGTGTCCTCTCCATACAGCTATCAAATGCAAAATATAGACAGTTCTCACATAACACTGTATTAGGACAAGCAAACCGGATGCCAATTGGAGCAATCAACAAGAAAAAACAGGAATCATCAAGTGCCATTAATGTTTACCGACAGAATATACATAGGCAAATATTTAACAATGAAAATCACCTTCAAAAAGCATTATAAAAAGAAATGATTCTACACAAAAACATTTGTTTATGCTCTGGAAGGCAAATAAACCACTACATAGAAAAGTAATAATTCTAAAGGAAGTATGATATGAATATTTTTTCTCTGCCTCTTGATTGATCTGAAGTGGATTACAGCAAACCTAACAAGACAAACTGTAGCTAAAACTCTCCAAAAGTAGGATTGAAAGTAGCCTGCCAAAGTATATCAGGAAAATTTATTTTTCTCTATCAGTTTCAAAGAAACTGCTCTTCCCAAAACTTTCACCATGAAATATTATTTATGTTCTCCCACAATTCCAATAAAGACCCAATTCTTTTAGCATTCCAAATTTACTAGCCATTATAAACTTTTCCTTAACTTTTTAAGACATCATTCTGTAATATCAGCATTGCTAATAAGATTTTCAAGAGAGCAATAATTATGAAATTATAAAGGAGCAACTTCTTGTGCAAATCTAAATGAGATTTCTTCTGCTAAAGAACTCAAAATGAATAATTTAGCTACTAGAAAAAATTATAATCTAGTACAAATAAAAATGAAGAACATGTACAGAGGAATTTTAGTCAATTTCTAGGTTTTGTTTATAATAATAAATTAAGTTTCAAATACTTAATCCAAAAGTTTTCAAGGATGTTGGAAAACTTGTTCATATATCTTATAAAAAGTGGGACAGTCATTTAGAAAGTATTAAATATCAAGAGCCACTAAAAAGGGAAAAACACAGTTATCCAACCCCAAAAAATCATTTAATGATCCAAAATATGCAAAAATCAATGTGCATGTAAATAGTTTCACTAGAGAGACATTCATAACTGCTCAAATTGAAACCTCAATGAAAAATACATGAGGAATGATTGGGAAATGATGACATCACCATCAAGAGAAGCTGAGAAAATAATAGACCAACCTGAAAAAATTAAGATACAAGCGAAACTATATTTACAAGATTATGAAGTATAACATATACTCAAACTAGAAATGAACTCAATAAATATGTACATACACATAATAAATTTAAAAATAAAAATGGACAAAAGTACAATATTGGGTTTGTGTCAGAGGTAGTTTTTCTTTCTTTTCACAATGGTTCATGAAGCGATTATGTAACTATTGCTTAAGAACTTATTTTTGTAAATGAAAATTTCATGTATTTTGGGTTGTCAAATATTTGTAATATACTTAGAGGTCATGTGACAGTACTTTCTGGTTAAACATAAACACAAAAACATACACACTAAATCCTTCCAATAATTGAACTGTGTGTAAGATAGATCAAGAGTTTAACAAAGTCTACCTAATTTCTATGTAAGTTAATATAGTTAATTTCTCCTAAAAATAAAGGGCTATCCAATACAACTAAGGATTTTTTAATTGCCATTTTTTGACTTTTAAATATTTCAGGCATTTTCTTAAAGCCACCTGACAACAGATAATATATCCAAGCAGAGATAACTAGAATCCAAATCACCCAAAATAAAAGGCTTTTTTTTTTTACTTAGAAATACTTATTGATATTTTTGTTTTGTTTTAAAATATAAATATGGACATTTTAAAATAATCAGCCTATATCTTTAAAATACTATTATGGCCAAACACACATTCCAGCTACCTTGGAACACTCTACGAACCTTTATACATGGAATAGTGTGCATACAAATTACTTATCATGATCAAACTACTCAAAATCTCAAACAGTTAAAAAAAATTCTTGTCACTGAAGCTAGGAAATTTCATATTTATTTCAGTAAGGATAAAACCACAATCATTTCTTACCGATACAATTGCTGTGACATTTGCTGGTTCTCCTATCCTCTCGATAACAAGACGAATAACTGTTGTACTTGTTTCATTAACTACAAATTCTGTTTGTCCAGCAAACCTTATTTCTGTTTCTCCAAACACAAAAGGGATGAATAAAGCTGAAAGAAGATTTACTAATAAAGATGCAGAGGGCATCCCTATAGGAGAAAAAAAAAGATTTTGTTCACAAAACATATCTAATATATTTTCATTAGGCTGTGCTGTCTACAGATATAAATGGAATAAAAACTTAGATACTAAGCAACTAAAATATAAATAAAGCAAATATTAAGTCATCCAATTCAAATGTGTGATCACAGATAAACTAGATATCACAAACTCTTCTATGATTCTCTTTAATTATTCATAACTATGTTTTGTTTCTTTAGCTTATATATCAAGATAATAGTTATAAGTAGCCTTAAACTTATTAAATTTAGTTTATTATAAAACTTGACCCTGTAATTTATTCTAAAAAAAAACCCAAGTAGCAACATGGAAACAATTAAATTTCATCTTCCTCTCAAAAGAAACTAAAATATAGACAGAAACTAAAAAAATTATCAAATTGATCAGTAATCTTAATGGAAGTTACTTATCTATTTATTTGATTGTGCAAATATTGTAGAACTCTTGAAAATGATATATAAAGCAGTTGAAACTGAAACTCTATAAAACTGATTTCTTTGTTGTGTCTACTTTTTCCTTAAAATTCTCATTTGAAAACGCTTTTTAAAAGTTTTTAGTTATACAAAGACATTCTAATCCTTTCAAAGAACACAAATTTCTAGAACCTAAATTTTTCCCATTTTACTAGTTAAAATACTAATGCCACTTCTTAGAAAATGTCCATGCTGTTTTCAAAGCTAGCGAATTTGGCAAATGGGTATTTCCATGACTACTACTGTTTGCTTCTTAGGACAATGTGCACGTTGGTGAGTCATCAATATTGTTCCCACTTGCAGCACTGTGTGACTCAAGCGCTTTCAAAGACACAACAGTGCAGTGGCCTCTTGAAAGCACTGCTGTTTTGTAATGTAGATGTACCTCTAAAACTGTGAACAATTTATCTCACAGATCATTAAGATTCCAATGGATTATATGATCAGTCACACGAACATAACAAGTTCATGCGTTTTAAAGGAGAGGTGCATTATAAACTCTATGAGCCAAAAATGCTTCCTATTAATCTTTTACCTTGGTCAAGAAGTAATGTAATTTTCATGTATGTGATACTGCCACATGGCTATACATAGCTTTATATTCATCAGGAACCAAGTTCTTGATTTATTTTAGGGTTTATATGCAATTTTCTCAGTCACTTATACTCAACAATGCAGTCTGAGATTGCTTAATGTCTCACATGCTTATGGCAGCAAAATCCACAGACAGGAATGCAGAGTTTAGATGGAGTCCAAGGAAGAGACACAGACCAACAGGAACAGAGATTCTGGAGGACCAAGGCACTTTTTTTTTTTTTACACCTGTGCCTTCTCTCTAAGAAAGCCTGCCAGGGGCCATGGGACTTGGAGAAATAAAATAGTTCTCCCTTGCTAGCTGCAAACTCCGCCCTGATTTCTACACCAGAATGTTTATGGAAGGAAGGGAAATAAAAAAATATGAGACAGAGAAGAAAAGAGGCAAAATCTGGTGGGGCAGGAAAGTGGGAACAGTTCTGGACTGGACCAAAGACAACTGAAGAGGATCCATTGTGGAATTCTAAGGCCAGAGTGATTTCATACCTCACTTATGGCAAATAGTGGAAAAGAAATGCACCAGGCATGAGAAACAGAATACAGAACAGAGGGGTGAGAAAGCAGTAAGTAATCCAAGCCTTGGATGTATAAAAAAAGGATCAACTTTGGTCTACTGTGATTTTGAAAGAAAAATCTCAATTCCTTGAGCATGAGAGGTGACAGAACCTTAAGCTGAGAAATAATAAAACACCTGAAAAAGTTCTAAGTGAGAAATAATGAAAGTGAGTTACAGCATGAGAAGGGGGAATCATGAATGGCTAGGAACATAAGTTCTCAAAATTTGTCCTGCATAAGAATCAACTCAGACCTTTGTTAAAATTCTTATTCTCACACCCAGAAATTCAGATTCAGGGTAGGGCCTAGGAATCTGCATTTAACAGACCGCCTGGTTGATTCTAATGCAACTGATCCTGTTCCAGAGAGTGAGGAAGGGTGTGATGAGCATATCCTAGAGGGAACATACAATAGACCACATTAGTAGCTTTAATTACTGAATTTTTCAAAGCAATAATAGGCCTATCCAGAAAAAGTTCAACCATTGTTAATATAATGAGAACAGTTTGCATGACATCGATGTAACCTGGCAGCCAAGGAGAGTGGACTGGAATGAGCATGTGTGAACAATGACATTGTACTAGTCAGGGGAGGCAGTAGAAGCTGTTGAGTGAGCATGTGTACTGTGTGGCCATTGTATTCAAAATGACTGAGCAAGTAGAACAACAAATTGTGTTAAATTTTGCATGAAGCTTGAATATTCCTCCACAGAATCTATTTGAATGATTCAGAAGGCCCCAGCTATAGGCAACAGGTGATTGACAGCTTCATCATGACAAAGCACCCACTCGTGCATCATGTCTAGTGAAGAGTTTTTTGGAGAAACATCAAATCACCCAGGTGACTCAGCCCCCATACAGCCCATATTTGTTGCCCTGTGACTTCTGGCTTTTTCCAAAACTAAAATCACCTTTGAAAGAGAAGAGATTTCAGACCATTGATGAGATTCAGGAAAATATAACAGGGTAACTGATGGTGACTGAGAGAACTGTGTGAGGTCCCAACGTGCCTACCTACTTTGAAGGGGACTGAGGCATCACTGTCCTATGCGCAATGTTTCTTGTATCTTGTATCTCCTTCAATAAATGTCTCTATTTTTCATATTACACGGCTAGATACCTTCTGGCCAGACCTTGTATGCTTGAATTTTATGCAGATTTCTCATTTTTTTTTTACTATTACAAGATTACATTTTAAGATTCCATATATCCTATAGAAAAACTATAATGACCTATAGAAAGTTATCAGAATAGCAAATGATAATACAGTATTTTTACAGGCACTTTATACACAATAACACACTTAATCTTCACAACATCTCAATGATGAAGGTACTGATATCCACCCTACTTTATAGCTAAGGAAACTAAGATATATTAACCTATACAGTCTTATTTAGCTAAGTAAGCTGCTAGGCAGGATTTGAACCCAGGAGTCAAACTCCAGACTCTATCAATAACCACAAAATATTGTCTCTTACATTTTATTCCTACAAATCACACATCTCCCTCATGAATCATATGGTACATTGTTTATGCTAAACATTTCAAAGCATTCCAATATTTTAAATTCATGCACAATAATCAAAACTACCATAAAATTGCATAATTATGACTTCTGGTCAAGATAGACGCATAGGTAGACACACTTTGCCTCCTCATGCAACCACAAAAAGAATTACAATAAATTTCAAAACAAATAACATCTAGAACTGTTGGGAAATTGAACGGTATGGGAGTCCAACAACCAAGGATTTAAAGAAGCCACATTCATATGGACAGGTAGGAGGGGCAGAGACATGGAGACAGGGCAGAGAGGTGAGGAGACAAGGTGTAGTGTGGAAAGCCAGTGGCAGCATGAGAAAGGGCACAAGCGGTCCCACATTCACACATGGTGGATAAAAATGAGGAGAGGGATACCTTGGGAATGAGCAATCCCAGCCCAAGGCCAGACTGCATAGCCCAGGGTTCCAGTGCCAGGAAAATAAATCACCATAACTTCTGGCTGTAAAAACCAATGGGGGTTGCAGCTGCAGAAAAAACTGCTAGATCCTCAGGAAACTCTGCTTAAAGGACCAGCATGGTCTTAAAACATACACAAACCCAGCTACTCTGGGATTCAACACCAGGGCAACAGCTGGAAGGGTGCTGTCGCATACAGGGAGCAGGTGACATGGCTGGAAATGGGGCAAATCCTGGGCATATCCCCAGAAGCCAGGCAGCTACACTGTCCCCTCTCCGTACCTTGCCCCAAAATAGCACCACAAAGCAGTGATGCAGGTTGCCCAACCTTGGCAATTGCCTGAGGCTCCACCCCACACAATTAACAGGTACCTTTTTACAGGGAGTCAAAGCAGCTCTACCCAATACACAAATATGGGAGGCTGCCAAACTAAGGAGACAAAAAATACAGCACAAGTGAAAGAACAGAACAAAACCCCAGAAAAAGAACTAAATGAAATTGATAGCTAACCTATCAGACGCAGAGTTCAAAACACTGGTGATCTGAAGGCTCAAAGAACTCATTGAGTATGGCAACAACATATAGGAAGAAATGAAGTTTACACTAAGTGAACTAAAGAAAAATCTACAGGGGAGGAAATCAGAATTCAAATCAACAATTTGGAACATAAGGAAGAAATAAGCATTCAACCAGAAAAGAAAGAAGAAACAAGAACTCAAAAAAAAGAGGACAGTATAAGAGTCTGGGACATCTCCAAATGTGCCAATCATAGGGATGGCAGAAGGAGAAGAAGAAGAGCAATAAATTGAAAACTTATTTGAAAAAATAATGAAAGAAAACTTCCTTAATTTGGTGAAGGAAACAGACATACAAGTCCAGAAAGTACTAAGAGTCCCAAACAAGTTGGACCTAAGAGGACCACACCACACACATCATAACTAAAATGCCAAAGATTAAAGATAAAGAGAGAATCCTAAAAGCAGCAAAAGAAAAGCAGAGAGTTACCTACAAAGGAATTCCCAAAAGACTGTCATGTGTAATGCGTACTTTTTTGCATAAATTTTTGAGGGAAAAATAAAGATGGGTGTTAGAGTACTAATTCTGTATCTATATAAATGTTTTAAATTTTTTATTCATACTTTTGAATTAAAAATGTAACTCTAGGAAGCAATAACAATATCTGTATGCAAGGTAACACCTTGTAATATGAAAATCAGCTTTATTTCTAAATATAAATAAAATTGAATTAAAAAATTAAAAAAGACTTCTTTTTGAAAGTTTGGGCCAAAAACATGGGTGCGCATTATACATGGGAATGGGTATTCTTGCAGTTTCCCAGGCAATTAGAGCTTCAAGACCTTGTAGTTAAATCAGTAAATTCATTTTAATTTGGAGTACATCAGTGAGTTCTGGGATTATGCAAAATAAACAAACAAGCATGATTGGAAATGCCTCCAATTCTGTGACAGCATTGATAACTGATTCTCCTGTCCTTTCATCTTTTCAACTTGTAAGAAAAGTTGTTAGACAAAGCTGGCCTTCAAAGGAAATCAAAAGATAAAGAAAAAGCTTTGTAAGTGAAGTTCCCATTAGAAGACAGCCATAATTATATGAATGCCCAACAGTTTCTTTTTCAGAGTAACTGGGTACTTTTTTCTCCATCATACTATAAATCTAGTCCTTGGAACTCTTTATTAAATTAAAAAGATAAGGCATAGTAACCAATATAACACTTAAGTCATATCCAGGTCACTTTTTCCCCTCATTAGTTTTAATAAAAGTTTTATGTGACCCACCAGACCACCTATTTTAAAACTTTATAGAGTGAATTTCAAGCAACATACTGAAATATCATAATGTGCTTAATTCATATTCTATCACAATTATGAGAGAATACTTTTAGCATTACTGAGTTCTCCTCCTTCTCTGTGATGGCACACTATTCCGATATTCTAATCCTTTCATTTCCAACTAGCATCCTTGTTCTCCTCACACCTCCCCCTCTTGGTCAGTATGATTCAAAGGAAATAGTGGTTCCAGCCAATAGATCTTTTACCTCTTACTAGATCTCTTATTGTGTTCAAGCGATATGAGATTTAGGTTACTTTCTTCTTATTTCCTGAATTAGAGTCTGAAGCTCAGATAGAGTCCTGATAGCAAGCAGGTACAAATTCTTTGGATCTTGGATTCTAAAATCAGCCTACTCAACAAGTTACCTAATGCTGAAAAAAACTGAAATTAAAGTCAGGAATATATTAGAGTAGGTCCTACAATGCAAATTGGTTGCTTGCAGAAGAGCAGCTTACAGCTTAGTATGACATTTGTATACTTAGCACCTACTCTATATTTTGCAACACACTGCTAATGACTGAGGACACAAGGACCACAGATATGGTCCTTGGGTCCAAGATATTCACAGGGATGGGCCAATGAAAGCCAACAACACACAATTCTGAGACTTTTACTTAAACTTAAAAATTCAGAGGAATTCTGTACCACTGGATTCAGGGTAATGTGATTGGAGCCAGTTTCTTCCAAAGCCTGGAAATAAAGCCAACACAGCCAGGCAGAGCTAAGAGGTGGAGAGGAGTCACGTCTTGATAACCAAGCTCAGGTTCCTGAATGCAGCTTTAGACTGTGCTTTTAGTTACTGAGGCAATAAATTATATTTTCTACTACAGCTGGCTTGGATTGGATTTTCTGTCATTTGCAACATCAATCTTTGTCCACTGATCTCCAATCTGTCACATGGTGAACTCATGTTAAGATACACCAAGTGGAAGATCCCTCCTACTCAACTCTGACATTCAACAGTCAATCTTTTCTAAACATTTGTGAAAGGACACCACACTAGTCATCTTTCTTATTTACCTGCAATTATTACCACTTCTGCAATATTTTCCCCTCCACCTCAAAACTGACAATGACTAGTAGGGAAACTTAGGATACTAGGCAAACAAAAGTTGTCTTCACAATAGAACAGAGCAAGACAGGAGTGTACTGCATTGACTCACTGTTCTGAAAAAGTTAGTGCCCTTCTTTTTGTCACAAGGAACCGTAATATCATGCTTCTTTAAATTCAGCTGACATTAATTACTTTCTCTTGTTTTTTTCTGGGATGCTAACTCTTTCTTCCCTTTTGAAAACCTACTAGTATTTGCTAACATTAGTCCCCACCTGGCTTACTTAGCCCATAAACATATTAAATGTCATTTATAAAACAACATTCTTCACCACAATATATCACAATAAGCATGAGTTTTAAGTCTTTTTTTATCTAGGTTATTACTTTCCTCCCATCTTGTCTATTATTAATGGGTACCTTAGGAAAGATGGCAAGTATAGTATATTCCGAGTAAATGGAAATAGTCTTCTATTTCAAGTTCAGTAAGTCTTTAGAAATAATGAATAGAATAAAATAGATAAGAATCAAGACCCAATAGATGACAACATAAAGAAAAATATAAGAATTCAATTAAATTCACTTATTTTGCAGTAATCAACTTTCATGCAAAACTTTTTGTCAATTGGAAAGTTAATTTTGTGTCTTTAAGTTTCAGAATAAACAACTGCACAACATCTGTGAGTACCAGGTCAGTGAAAAGACAAAGATTATTAGTGCAATATTGACCTTTTAGCTTGAGCTGTTTCCTGGCCAATGCTGTGGTAAGCATCTTCCCACGATATGACCACCAGGTAATTAATACTGAAAATATGATCCTAATGGAGCACGGTTTTCGAGTTTAGAATTACTTGAATTCTATTACATTTACTAAAGGGCATTCTAAAACTATAGAATTACTCCTGTGGAACAAGAGAAGTTTTATCATTCATATCATCAATTATTCAGCCTCTAAGAATTCTTAATCTGTGTTATTTGTACTTGGCCAGTACTACAAAAAATTGAGCTTTTCTTTCCTCCATACAGAATTTCAATATGCAACTTTCAAAATAAATGTAATGTTAGAAGTAGAGAAAATGCTAAATATTTTTAAATGATAAAGGGGATAGTCTCTTATAGTTATTTAAACTATATGGAAATGTTTATTACCTTATTTATTTAAAATTTTAAGGAATACATTTTTATTTTATCCACCTTTAAATCATGTGTTACACACATGGAACAGTACTAAAAAGAAAAAAAGGTAAACAATGAAGAACAACTTTCCCTCGCACCACCCCCACCAGCCATGTGCCTCTCCTACATAGTCAATTGCAGTTATCAAATTCATCTGTCTCAAGAATCTATGCATATATTAATTATTTTTCATTATTTTCATTATTTCATTCCTGCTACAGATTTTGTTTTCTTCTGTATACAAAATACAGGAATCAACACATTTTTTTCAAGATGACAGTAGATAGATAGATAGATGATGATGATAGATAGATGATAGATTAGATAGATGATAATAGATAGATACTAGACTCCATTGTAGACATTCCTGATGGGAACACCTTTATTGTCTCAACTACACACCAGCATCATTCTAGATTTCATCAACAAAATAATGGCTTCCACTGACTTTCACTATACCTATCGATTCAACCTCTAGGGAAAGTTAGATGAAATGCAGCAACTTGCAGTTTCCTAGACTACACATTGTCAAAGATAAATTAATTAAGACTACTTGACCTCTATACTTGGAACACAAGAGTCATTCTAGGATTCCTTTTCACTCTTTCCTGTGTATGATCTCCTCTTTGTTAATTCTACGTTTTCTTCTTTTTTTTAATCCTCACCTGAGGATACTTTATTAATTTTAGAGGGAGAGAAAGGGAGAAAAGGAGAGAGGGAGAGGGAGAGAAGCATCGATCAGTTGTCTCCTGTACACATGCAGACTAGGGATCAAACCCACAACCTAGGGATGTGCCCTGACCAGGGATCGTCCTGCAGCTTTTTGGTCTATGGGCCAACGCTCCAGCCAAATGAGACACCCAGACAGGGCTGTTTTCCTCATTCTTGATTTACTTGGTTTATGATTTATTTCCTTGTTCTGATGGAGAACATCCTCCAGTAATTTCCTAAGGAAGGGTGTGTAGAGATAAACATTTACATCTTGTATGTTAGAAATTACTGTGATATTAATCTTCTACCTAATACTTTTACTGGATATACAATTTTAGGAGAAAATAATTTTCTTTCATTATTTTTGAAAGCCTTGTTCCATTGCTGCTGTTAGAAAATGCAAAATCCTTTTGATTTTCAAGTGCTGTATGTGTTTGCTTATTTGTATTGTTCCCTACTCTGGAAAGTTCTCCTCTATGTCCACAAGTGTTAATGAAATTTCACAGGATTTATTTTTTTGGAATGGATTTATCTTTGTCCATTTGGTGAGCACTCAGTCAGTCTCCTTCAGTCTGAACTTATGTTTCAGACTTGGAAAATTTTCTTATACTGGGTTGGCCAAAAAGCCTGTGTAGTGTTTTCCATAAAATAAAAGACACATTTTTTCATTTTCACCAATAACTTTATTGATTTTGATATTTTGAGTATGTCAGCTATCTCCTGCATTGTACAATGTTGACTGTTCTCAATTAATGTCTCAATTTGATCGGTATCAACTTCAACTGGTCTACCCGACCATGGAGCATCATCCAGTGAGAAATCTCTAGCAAGCCACTTTTGACTTGTTCGATCAGTCACAGCACCTGCTCCATACACCGCACAAATCTTTTTTTGTGTGTCAGTGGCATTTTCATTTAAAACATGTGTTATAATATCTTTCTTGAAATAATAAAGAATAATATGCCAAAAATGTTGTGTATTTTCTTCCATCTCAATATTAAAATGGCTACACAAAAATTTACCAATTTTTATAAGTTTTTTTAAATGCACATTGATATGACCAGCTGTTGCAATACAATTCAACAAAATTGTTTCAAATGAAGTTAAAGGCAATGAAGTGCTACTAGAGTCAATTTACACAAAAAATCAAACAAATTTTTTGGCTAACCCAATATTATTTCACAACGATTTTGTCCCTTCCATTTTCACTGGTCTTTCATCTTAACACTCCTATTACTTGATATTGATATTCTGGAACTGACTCTCTCATTTTCTTATCTTTTATTCTAACTTCTAATCCTTTATTTTCTGCCCTACTTTCTGAGAATTTATCATTAAATTTTAATTTTTTTACTGATTTTTTTACTTATACTATGTTTTTTCTAAGAATTTAATGGTATCCTGTTATCTTTCCATTAATCCAATGCCACCTTTTATATCTCAGAAAATACTTTAAAAATATTTTTTCTGTTCTCTTTATAGTCTCTCTTACCTATAAGTTGCTTTGTTATTCTGGAATTTATCTTCTATACCAGATTTTGCCCTGCTTGGTGTGGCTGGTGTGGCTGGACTGAGCGCTGGCCTATGAACCAAAGGGTCTGAGAACCAAAGGGTTGCTTGTTCAATTCCCAGTCAGGACACATGCCTGGGTTGTGGGCCAGGTCCCCGGTACGGGGCACATGAGAAGCAACCACACATCGATGTTTCTCTCCCTCTTCCTCCCTCCCTTTTTCCGTGTCTAAAAATAAATAAATAAAATCTTTTTAAAAAACAGTAAATTTTTAAAAAGGAAGATTTCTTCAGATATCTGGCAATTCTGGGTTACCTGCAAAAAGTAGGAGACTAAAATGATGATTAAACGTTCCAAATATGTGGGTCTGTATATGTGCATATGATTAAGAGTAAGAGACCAAAATGACAATTTGAAATTCTAAATACCTGTGAGAGTGTGCAGCTTGTCAAACAGTGGGTGAAATGGGTAAACCTTTTATCAGAAAGTCTCAATTTTAGTGCCTTTAGAAAACACTTTACTCTCGCGATGATCAACCTCCCCCAAAAAAGCATCTTCCATTCTGCTATGTAGACAATGCAGATATAACTACAAAGACTTCTGGAGCCAAGGGTAGGAAAGGGCCTGGAGCCTGGGCAGGCAGGAATCACATGGTTATCTAATCTCCTGTTTTCCCTACAGATCCTCACCCTCAAACTCACCTCAGGCAAGCAACCAATTTTACCTTTCCCAGAGAGTAAAGAGTAGAGTTGCAGGAGTGGGGGGAATCCACAACACTACAGAATGGAATGGATAGGTGATTCTAGGAACCCAACTATCCCGGAGCAGCTGTCACCCCATTTATTTGCTCACCCACCGCCATAGTTACTGAGGTACCCAGTGCTACCATTTCCTATACCCTTTGCACATTCTTTGCAAATTTTGCTATTTCTTGGTCTGCTAACTTCAATTTAAGATGCTGTGTGTCTGCTAAGCCAATTACTACTCAGCCATCTGCCTGCTGGCTGAAAAACTGCATTCCTATTATCTCCTCTCCTGTGCTATGTCTGTGGGTTTACACAGATAGCTAAAAAAGAAAAACCCTTTACTATAAAGTTTTAGGTTATTTAGGCATACCCAATATTAAAAGTACATATATAAAGTTCAGATTCTCCCCACCTTCTAACATATTCCAGATCACTTTAAATCCTGTCATAATTCTACAGAACATTTTGGAGTCTCCCATTAAGTGTTATCAACATTTCATTGCCTTCATATTTTCAACTAACTAACTTTTTAACTCATTCACCTACTTTTGTATTAATCATGCATTAGGACTCAAAATACCTGAGATCTAGTCCCAAACTGGGTGATGGGTTAATGGATGTTTACCATATTATTCCTTCTGGTTTTGTTTATGCCTAAATTTTTCCATAATAGAAAAGCTTTTATTTAAAAAAATCTTTAAAGGCTCCTAACTTCACTTAAAATGCAAACTCCTTATTATGAACTACTAGACCTGGCATAAAGAGATTCTATCTTTTCTATCAACACCACTCCACCCTCACTCACTAAGTTACTCCACTGCTCCAGACCCTTGAATGAGCCAAGCCCTTTCTTCCATTGGCACCATGGCTGGTTGCTCCAGAGGGCTAAGGCTCTCCTTTCCCACCTTTCATGTGACCCTTTCTCAAAAGTTTCTACTTAAATGTCAGTTTCTCAGAATGACCTTTCTAGTCTCTGTATGTAAAGAAAGTTGTCCTCTGACATCTTCTCAGTCTTTTGTTTCTGTCTTTGCGCTTATTGTAATTTGCATTTATTCCATCTCTTGCCTTAGAACAAAAACACCTTCAGAACGATGACCTTGCCCATCTTGGATAGCTTTGCATTCCCAGCACTTTGTATAGTCCTTTGCATATAATGTGCCCTTAATATATGTTTATTTAATAAGAAAATGAGTGAATGAATAAATTAACTCATCCTCTTAAAGTAATGGGAAGGCAGGAAAATACAATGTCATAAAGAAAAGCATATTTATTTTTGTTGGGGCCAAACATAGTGGCCTTCATTGGACTTTGATTCTCATTGTATAGATGCAAACATGAGGTTCATCAATGGTGATCATTTTAAAGAAAAAGTATCAAAAACTTGGATAAAAGGCAAAAAATGTGGGTGGTATGTACTTTTAATACCATACAGGGCACAGACCCATCCAAGAGGAAAAAACTGTACTTCATTCAACTTAATAATTGTTTACTATTGATAAAAGGTTTCAGACTTAGTGAAGTTACATATAAATTTGGAAATTTTCATCCAGGAAAGGTACAAATAATTTTTGTCACAGTATTATTGCCCAGCAGGACATTTACCAATTTTATAACTAACCTAGAAATCTTATCTCAACATTCCTTTATTATTTTTTAAAAAATAATTAGCTATTCAAAAGCTCTTTGAACCAGTATTAACACCCTACTGGTTCCCTCAACAATTGGTTGAATAAAATCTTTGGCATGTGCTCATTTGGTATTTCTATGACTGTATGTTTATAAATTTTGTGAAGGGTGCTTTAACACAACTTTTTTTTTTTTTTTAAGATGAGTAGGCACAACAGAACGAAGCATCCTGGCACACACATAGGACTTTGATAACACAATAGTCACTTCAGCAAACAATCATACAGTTTGGACTACCACTTCCAGAAAAAGTAGCATGTCAATTAACACAAATGAGGAAAGTAAATACTTGATACAAAACATAAAATTTTTTAAGTAACATATCTGGATTTCTGTTTTGAATTTTTTTTCCCCAGGATTTAAGTTTGATATTTTGCATCTGATGATGTACTCCCATTCCCATGAGTCACTAAGCCATTCAGGCTGCTCATATTTGGATTACAAACGCCCACCAAGGAAATGGCAACAGTGCACAGAGGTACGTGGGAATCTAGAAGACTATGGATTTCAACTGCTCTGCCCACTTTGGTAAAGCACAAATGAAAGAGTCACCACACTAAATCTTGGGGCAAATTCAGAAGTGATAAAATCAGTCAAGATTTGTTCACACAGCTGCTAAATCTGAGTGTGTGAAAGGTATCTCTGTCAGGGAGAAGAAACACCTCTTGCTCCTTTGAAGTATGTGGAGCACATGTCTAGATGAACCTACCGTTAGATGGCACCCCTCCATCTTTAACAGAATCAATAAACAATTTCTCGTTATGAAAACAGATTGTAAGAATTTAAAGATATACTTACAGTCAAGATGGTGGCACATAGGTTGTGACACATAGGTGAGACAACCACACCAAAATTACAATTAAAATAGAGAACATCCATCACTTATAACTGTCAGAAACCAAGTTGAATGGAAGTCTGACAACTATGGAATTAAGGAAACTAGATTTATCAGAGCTGCAGGAGGGAAACAAACCTGGAACAGGCTGGTCCCTCACCCACATGTGGTGGATAAAAATTTGGGAGGGATATCTCTGGAGTGAGGAGTCCCAGCTCCACAGCAGACCCCCAGCCCAGGGCTCTAGTGCCAGGGGAATAGATACCCACAACTTC
Organism: Anoura caudifer; assembly: GCA_004027475.1. Taxonomy (NCBI): domain Eukaryota; kingdom Metazoa; phylum Chordata; class Mammalia; order Chiroptera; family Phyllostomidae; genus Anoura; species Anoura caudifer. The sequence continues at coordinate 527,525 of PVKU01000104.1, forward strand.
TGGCTGAAAAAAACAGAGGGGACTGAGTCAGCAGAAAAAATAGCTGGAGCCCCAAGCAGTTCCCCTTAAAGAACCCACACACTGACTCACCAACTCAGACTCACTCCCTCTGAGTTTCAGCACTGGGATAGTAGCTTGAAAGGAACCAGTGGCATACAGGGAGTAACTTAAGTGCCTGGCATCATGGTGAACAGAGGCCATTGTCCCTTTTCTAAACCCTTCCCCCACAGAACCAGCAAGCTGGTGCCCTATCTGAGACTACACCTACCTGGCTAACACTGTTTGACCCGCATGACAGATCCCCAAAGACTCTGACCCATCCAACTTTTGGGCTCACCCAAGCTGCTTTGCCATATGAATGGCTGGCCTTGGGTCATGTTTCATGACTTCCTAAACCATATCAAACAAGCAACAGCTGGCCTCAGTGAACCCCAGACTCAGCACTAACAGCCGCCAGCATAGATTCACAGCTTGGTTTCACCTGGGGATCTCCAAGCCCAGCACAAGTAGCAGCCATCTCAGATTGCTTTATAGCTCAGGCAGGGTGACCCTGAATAAAACATAGGTGGGGCCTCCACCACCCAGGAAACCCCAGAGTTTGTGCACCCAGTGGATAGCTACAGACCATATCAGAGCACCGCCACCCTGCCCCTGCACAGGTGATCCTCCATAGAGGGCAGAGGGTGGTGGTAAGTGATCACAGTCAATCCTGCCCATGACTGGCCTGGGTAAATCCCTCCCATTGACCTGCCAACAGCAATCAAGGCTCAACTACAAGAAGAGGGTATACTCAGCCCACACAAAGGGCACACCTCAAGTACCCAGCTTGGGTGATAGGGGAGCCTGTGCACTGCACCCTGAAGGACACCTACTACATTAGTCCACACTACCAAGATATGGAGTCCTAGCAGCTCTATATAATACATAGAAACAAACACAGGGAGGCTGCCAAAATGAGGAGACAAAGAAATATGACCCAAATGAAAGAACAGATCAAAATTCAAGAAAAAGAGCTAAATGAAATGGAGATAAGCAATCTATCAGATGCAGAGTTCAAAACACTGGTTATAAGGATGCTCAAGGAACTTAATGAGAACCTCAGCAGCATAAAAAAGATCCAGTCAGAAACAAAGTACACACTAATCGAAATGAAGAATTTACAGGGAAACAAAAGTAGAGTGGATAAAGCCAAGAATCAATTAGTGATACAGAACATAGGAAGCAAAAAAACAATCAGAACAAGAAGAAAAAAGGATTAAAAAACTGAGGATACTATAAGCAGCCTCTGGGACAACTTTAAACATACCAACATTCACATTACAGGGGTGCCAGAGGAAGAAAAGAAAAAGCAAGAAATTGGAAATCTATTTGATAAAATAATGAAAGAAAACTTCCCTACTTTGGTAAAGGAAATAGACATGCAAGTCCAGGAATAGATGCAAAGAGGCCCAGTCCAAGAAACTTCATAATTAAAATGCCAAAGACAAAGAATCTTAAATGCAGCAAGAGAAAAGCAGTTACTTACCTACAAGGGAGTTCCCATAAAACCATTAGCTGATTTCTCAAAAGAAACTTTGCAGGCTAGAAGGGACTGGCAAGAAATATTCAAAGTCTTGAAAAGCAGAGACCTACAGACAGCATTGCTTTACCCAGCAAAGCTATCCTTTAGTATTGAAGGGCAGATAAAGAGCTTCCCAGACAAGAAAAAACTAAAGGAGTTAATCATCACCAAACCATTATGATGTGAAATGTTAAAGGGGCTTACTTAAGAAAAAGAAGATCAAAATATAAACAATAAAATGGCAAAAAATATATATCTATCAACAATTGAATCTTAAAAACAAACTAAGCAAACAAGAACAAACAGGTAGTTACAGAATAGCCACAGGGATGTAAAGTACAGTATAGGAAATGGAGTAGCCAAAGAAGTTATACACATCACCCATGGACATGAACAACGGTGGGGGGATTGTCTGAGAGAGTGGAGGGTGCTGGGTGGAGGGGAGAAAAGGGGGAAAATCAGGACAACCGTAATAGCTTAATAAACAAAACATAATTTCAAAAAAATTAAAGATAAATTTTTGCCACCTATAATTCTTAGCAAACAAATAGAATTTGCAATTCCTCATAGAATTCAAAGACAAAAGTCGCAAAAAGTCATTTTTTTTTAAACTAAGGTCTTACCGAAAACACCTTTATTTTTATTTCTAGTCTTTCTTTCCTGTGATATTCATTCAGTATTACCAAAAAAAAAGTTTCTCTCAGTCACTTTCTTCCTATTCTAAAAACTTATTGAAAATCATCTATTCTTATTGCAGCATCTAGGGACCTGCATTTTTGTAAATGAATTGTCCGTGCTCACAGCACTCAGGGGATGAGAGCTGCATGTAGTAAGTCCAGAAGTTTCAACCTACAGACATGTTTCTTTAGTCCAAACTGTGTTTCCAAAATAACATTAAAAGGATTTTGGCCAAGATTTAAAATTTGAAGATTTTACATTTTAAAAAATGGACTTCATGATTATTTTGAAAAATTACTAGATCTGGCAAATCTGAATCCACATTTTTACATAAACTTATCAATTAGCTGAATTGAGCAGCAGCTCTTATTCAGACAATTTGGTCTCCTGAACCCTGCCAATGCCTCCTCAGTGTTCGGTCAAAGAGGAAAGTAAAATATTTCTTATATTCATGTCATTCAAAGGAGGAAAAACAGGCACAACTGTGTGTCCACATATAAACACACATGCACACACACTCCATGTGGGCTGCCTCCTTGCAGTGTACCAGGGGAACTTGATCCTACAGGACAACAGCAAAGCATTCCTGCCAGTGCCCACCTGGCGTTCCTCCATAGATGCTATGAAGCCTCTAGCTGGACACTGCCAATGCCCCTGGGGGTAATGTGACCCTGGGGGTAATGTGACCCTGGGGGTGTTAACCCCCAATCATCTCTAATAGGAGGCAAGTACTGGCCTTACAGTCAACCTTGGGCTCTTCTGTAGTCTCTGCCACCTTCCCAGCTGTGTGACTTTGTAGAAGTCAATTCACTTCTCTAGGTCTCAAGTTCCCTCAACTGTTAAAGGGTGGAAAAAAAGAACAGCTACAGCATTAGGGGAGTTGTCAGGCACCTGGGAAGAAATTCATCCCAGTATTACAGATTCCAGGTGCTAAACCTCCAATGTCCACCTGGTCAAGAAGCCAAAGAAAAGAGGATTGGGCATCCTAGACCTTCCCATGGCAGGACCATCCTCCAATTGACAGCTGATTTTTATTATATTTCTTCAACCAGTTACTTGAAGCAGTTGTAACATCTCTAGCTACATCAGTTGGCAAGCCATTTTCTAGCATTAAGGATCTAAACTGTTCACCATAATTCCACCTGATAGACTGGTTGGTTAGTGCAGAAGGGCCTGCCAGCTGTGCCTTTAGCGTACTCTGCCACATGCTTGCTGGGCAACTCAGGCAGTCATTTAACCTCGTGGGTTTACTTCCTTATGTATAAAATGAAGTTAACACTACTGACCTTATCTGGCTCTTTTCATCTTACGCTTATTTACAAAGTCAGTGAATTATCTGTTTTCTAATTAATCTATTTCTTTATCAATTTCTCCACCCAGAGTGGTTTATTATAGTATTTTTAATTCATAAATTGAACATTAAGTTCTCATTATTGTTTAGGCCCAAAAGCTATAGTTTTGCTCAAGTATAGTTTTGGTTGTATCTCACAGGTTTTAATAAGCTGAGTTCTTGCTATTATGATATTCTAAAGAGTTTGTTACTGCAGGTATTAGTTTCTCTGTAACACAAAAAATATTTAGAATTGGGTTTTCTCTTATTTCCCAGTAGAATGGAGTTTTTCTAATTTATTATTTTTATATGTTTTAATAAAAAGGAGTCTTAATTTTGTTCATAATATTAATTTTCTGGTGATCATTTTACCTATTAACTTTGACACAACACTGCATTGCATTAACAATGATATATATAAAAAATAAACCTTTTGTTCTTTGGTCTGTCCTGAATTTTCTTAAGGTAAAGAAGTTTCTTTAAAGTGAGCACACTGGCTAAAAACATAATATTCAGTGAATTAGGTAAAGTATTAGATCATTTACAGCCCAGATAACTAATTCCTCTTTCCCATTTGTAAGGTATTTATGTGCCTTGCAATCCATTTTCCTAACTGAAACAAAATACTTTTTTTAGACACTCAATCCTTTCAATTAACAATTTTCCATGAGGCCTCAAAAACTGTATAAAATTCTAATGTTAAAATGAAAGACTTAATTTGAAACCTAAATGTCTGTACACCCTCTACACTTCCTCCAGCTTCTATGATCCTCCACAACTTTAAAAACTGCAAAACCTAAGCCTAGATTACAAGTATGTCCATCCCAGGAGGCTTGAAGCCACTGACCTCACAATATTAATTTATTCCTCCATCTGTCTCACACGCATTGAACTTGTAAGAAACACACTTAATGTCATCTCAGTATGCGACAATGTTTTGTCGATCCACTTGCATCTCTAAGGAAAATCACTGAGAATGAGTTTCTCTTGCTGTCCAATTACGTAGCATGGTTTATAAATAAAAAGTATCATGATAAAGCCTAAAATCCACTTTTTATATATCCCTTTCATGCTTGGTAAGATTACAAAAGTATCTCTATCAAGCAGGTCAGAATTTCCAAATACTAAGATACTCTTCACTGAATCCACTGAACACTGTTAAGCACCCTCTGGAAGCGCCACTAACTCCAGAGGAAACTCAGTTCAGGCTGGTTTTTACTGATAAAAATGTTAATAACATCTATCAAAATATTTTTAAATTCTCTGTCAAAGTTTGAAACTTTTCCAGTTCAGGGAAACCTCAGGAATTTATCAATAACAGATCACTGAGATGGGTCTGAGCTATAAATAACATTTTCCAAGATCTGATTTTTAATTTTAAATGAGATTTGTAAGGTTTAATTTAATTCCTCATTACAAAGAAGTGAATGCCAAATAACACATTGACTTTATTTTCTTGTTTTCATGAACACACTTTATAACTACATCAGTGCTTTTCTCAAAGCATTCACTCTAACTCACAATTTTTTTTCTTTTCTTACCTTAAATTTCCACTCTTTTGGGTCTTTCATGGTCATAATCTACCACCTACATGTATTCCAAACTTAAATGTTTCTCTTCTTTTCTTTCTCTTACATGATTTTGCTGTTGTTGTTGTTTTAAATGCAGCCCAAACTCTGTGTCAATACTATACTATGGGGAGATGATAGGGTTAGATTTGATTAAAATTTCTTATGGCTGGCTGATTGTAATGAAAAATATAAAACCCTTGGAATCCTCAGTATGTAACAAGTATGAACTAGTCCACAACACCCATGGTGCAAATATGTCACTGAGTTATTATTTCTCCATATTAAATTAAATCCTATTTAAGATGCCAGGTACTGTGCTGTAAGGAAATCCAGTTTTACCTCTCAGAGGGCCCGTACTTGTATGCTCCAAGAATACCAGTGGCTTCTGCATTCCGAAAGGTCTGGTGTCTCCCAGTCTACAGTGTTCCAGGTGCCACTGAGCCTCAGGACCTGAAGCCCTGTCTGAACCTGGTCCCCTCCATCTGCCCAGGCCTGCTGCTTCAGGCCATGGCCTTCACGCCACACTGGCCCCTGCCCTGGCACAGTCAGCACCATCTTTCAGAGGAGTGTCACCATCGCCTACACCACTTCTTCAGGGCTATCTTCAGCCCACAGAGTCCCTAACCAGCTCCCTCCAGCTACAGAGTTTATCGTCAAGTCCTTTCATGAGCTTAGTCTTTTCATTCAAGTGCATGAGTTTGGAAGAGGTTAAAGGAAACCCATGCTTGGCATGTGGACCCTAGTGATGTGCTATAGCTCATTCATTCATCATTTGATGACATTCAAAAAAATTAGTCTCTATCATGTGCCAAGTGTCATCTCAGCCCTAGGCACATAGCAATACACATACCAAAATCAAGATATTAAAATAGAATTCCATCTTGGAATTCTTTTTCCTAGGTAAAGAAAAGATAAATTCTCTTTAGATCAGTGTTTATCTTCTAACTATACCTTCCACATTGATATGTGAACAGTTACTAAAAATGAATTGTATATCTGAATATATTTGAAATTAGAGTAATATTTATTCTTCTTTGCTTTCTTTAATGCATAATAATAACTATCCACTTTTAAATTTTTATATTTCAAGCACTTAAGGGGTTTTATTTCCATTCCCTCAAAATTCTCTTTCTCCATGTCCACAGACTATCTCCAAATATGGAACACCCATATTTCTCTCTAAGAATAAGCCAACATCTATATTTCTGACCCCATTTGTTCATGTTTCTTTCTTTACTGCTATTAATTAATCTACCACCTCTTCTCTTCCCAGCTTCCCTTCTTTCCTCTCTCCAGTCTCCCTGTCCCCCAAACGCAGTCCTTCTTACCTACACACAATCCCCCATCCTCAGCCTTGCTTCTTCTTCATGCTTCCACCTCAACTCTATCCTTCCCTTGAATATCAAATTCAAACTTTTCCTCGTAGCAATCTAAACTTTTCCTAGTCCCTATAAAAAATTCCTAATTCCAACTCTTAAATTTTCACATAAGCTCCAACCAATATTCCCCAAAGTATATCCAATACAACACTCTGCCCACATTTTGACCAGACTAAAGAATTCTGTTGTGAATTATGTTTAGAAAATAAGATCAGCCCTGGCTGATATAGCTCAGTTGATTGAGCACGAGCCTGCGAATCAAAGGGTTGCTTGTTCAATTCCCAGTCAGGGCATATGCCTGGGTTTCAGGCTAGGTCCCCAGTGCGGGGCATGCAAGAGGCAACCACACACTGATGTTTCTCTCCCTCTCTTTCTCCTTCCCTTCCCCTCTCTCTAAAATTAAATAAAATATTTAAAAAAAAAGAAAAGAAGATTGTATAGATACAGTATTTTAAATATTCAAAATACTTTAGCATATAACAAGCACCTAGAAGGCCTAAACACAGACTTAATTTTATATTTATTCCATCATTTGCCAAACCTATGACCAAAGTTTTCCTCTATCGATATCTAATGATACTCTGTAGAACTAGATGCATACTGTCAACTACCTAGACACTTCCATATAGCTACCCCACAGTTTCTAGCAAACTATTTTGATGACTAGAACCCCAATCCCACATGCTGAGCTCAAGACACTCTCAACTGACTACTGAGTATCTCCACACAAATGTCCTACCAGTGCTTTCAACATGTCTAAATGCAAAACTAAATGCTATACCTTCCAACATCCCTTTTCCTCTGCCTCCTGCCTCTACATCCTCATAGCAGAGATGAGGTTAGCACCTCTGTCTTATAAATCATTTATAATATTATTCTTCGACTTACAACTATGCTCATGATCCACTATACTTTGGTCTCCAGAAGGGGCATGATGCTTTATGCATCCTCCTGTGCACTGATTCTTTCATTTTTAATTGAATTTATTGGGGTGACATTGGTTTGCAAAACCATACAGGTTTCAAGTGTACAACTCAATAAAACATCATCTTCACACTGCATTGTGCACCCACTGCCTCAAGCAAAGTCTCTTTCAATTCCCATTCCCCCCACCCTTGCCCATCTCCACCTCCCTCCCATCCCCTTTTCCATCTGGCTCTCACCACACTGTTGTCTGTGTCTATATGTTTTACACACACACACACACACTCTATACACACATATGCACATATATACACACATATACATATGCACACATATAAATCCCACATATAAAACATGTTTTTGAGTTTTTTATTATTATACAAAAATCATTGATCAATTCTGTTTTATTATTATTTTTTAAAAAGTAACTATTACACAAACTTAAAAACACTTATTTTGAGGTCACACAGCCTTGGTTAAATCCAAACTCAGTCTTACCACCTATATTAGCTTAGGGAGTGAATTAGTGTCTCTAAAATTCAACTGTGTCCATAATTTAAGTTTTCCCATGAAAATCTGGGATTAAATTATCTACCTCAAAGGGTAGTTGTAAGTATTAGATGAAGTAATATATGTAACACTCTTAGTACATTGCCTAACTTACAATAACCATACAATAACTGTGCATTATTTTTATTAATTCACTCAATTCTTATTAACAAAACAAAGCTTCCACAAAGATATATCAGGAAGTAGGACTCTATGTTGAAATAATTTTTGCAACTGAAATAGGAATTCACTTTAAAAGTCCCTAATTAGCCCAGGCTGGTGTGGCTCAGTGGATTGAGCACCCACCTGTGAACCAAAGGGTCACTGGTTCGATTCCCAGTCAGGGCACACACCTGGGCTGCAGGCCCCCAGTGGGGGGCCCATGAGAAGCAACCATGCATTGATGTTTCTCTCCCTCCCTTTTAACAAAAAAAATAGTCCCTGATTAGTTGACATTTTAAATCATTTAGAATTTCCTGTCTACTTAATAATAAGCAACTAGCAGTTATACTTTCCTTTAGCAGATCTCTAGTTACTTATTAGCCTTTCATATTGGTTTTCTTAACCTCTGTGCAATTCTTGTGAGAAATTGAAATTATTCTGTCATTAATATAGTAACATCAGTAGATAATCTTTGTGTAAAAACTATTTTTAAAAAATAATATTTTGGAGCAATATGAAGTCATTAAAATTATTTATGAGGAATATTTATAGGCATGAGAAAATGTTCAAGGGTAAAAAGGAAGGGAAATACAATATTATACTGATAACTTTTTATTTTTATAAAATTAAAAGTAAACACACAAGTATCCGTTTTTCAAGAAATAGCAGTTAAATAAATATATAATATGGCTGTATGTGTCTTCTATTACAGCGAGGTGGCATTAGAGTACATTATTCCACTCTAAAAGTGGATGAGGCCACTTTTAAGATTCCAGATAGCCGCAAATTCTTTGCTATTCCTCCCCTGAAGGTGCAATCTAATTCCTCTCCCATTAACCCAGGGCTTTAATGATTTGGTTGGCCAAGAAAATGTGGCAGAAATATATGTCATATTCCGGGTCTTCTGAAGCTAGGTCATAAGAAGTTTTGAGGCTTCTGTTCAGTCCACTTAGAACGCCTTCCCCAGCAGCAGCCAATTGTGATGCAGATTTCTACTACCTTGAGACCACTATGCTTTGAGGAAGTCCACACTAGCTATGGAAAAACATGTGTAATATCCAGACACAACATCACAACTCAGGCACCAGACATAGGACTGATTAAGCATCAGATGATTTCATCATCAGCCACTGTCTGGCTGCAATTCAATGATAGACCCCAAGCAAGAACCCAGCTAAGCCCATCATACTCCAGAACTGTGAGAAATCATCATAAATTAATTTCAGCCACTAAGTTTTGGTATGGTTTATTTATGCAGCAAAAAATAACTTGAACATCTCTCTTTATGACCCCTACATTTTAATATGCATTAATTCCTCAAATATGTCATTTTAATCCTTATGATATAACTATTTAAAATAATGAAGACTATCATATTACAAAATATCATGGATTTTAAATGAATTATATGATGTAATATGTTAATCTAAAATAAAATACTTTATATAAAAAATAAATACTAAGCACACATACATTTCTGTATACAAGTGAGTAGACACATAGAAAAGAACTAGAGGGATGGTGGTCAACTTTGAGAAGTTTCACATGATTTTGCTCTTCCTTTGTGCTTTTCTACATTTTTCCATACTTTCTACATTGGATACATTTTACTTTGGTTATCTCTGATGCTATTTTTGAAAAGCAAAATACCAAGAATTAATACTCCGAGGCTAAGCCCTAAAACTAAAATTATTTAACACCCTCATTCTAATACCTGAATTGTGGACACAAACTCCCAGGGGTTAATTATAACTTAAGAGTTACAACCTTATAATTAGAATTATATGAATATATTCCCAACCCATAACCAAAATAGGGAACTTCTGGATATGTTTAGTACCCAAGTGTTTTTATAAAACAAACAGGCAGAAATATCATTATCAAAAAAGAATACAGACAAATCTTTCATCATCTTCGTACTTTACCCAAGCTGTTTTCTTCCTTATCTTCCAGTCCCCATCGTCTTCTTTGAACAATACATTACTTTAGAACACACAGTCCCCCCCACACACATTATTTCACTTCCTCCTATGAAATCCTTTATACCTAAAACATACCTCTGAAGAAAATTCACAAATGAAAAGGAAGCCTTGAGCAGAATTCATTGTGTGCATCAACTATGATATCTTTCATCTCCTGACTTTACCTTAGAAGATCTGGTGTCATAAATTGAAATACAGAGAGTCTTTTTCTAAGAAGGCAATGTCATCCTCAGACTTGCTTCTTGTATTATTTTTCCTTTGATCAATGTGTCCAGAGTACAGAGACTTTGAAGTTACACCACCTACTCTGCCCTCACTTTTTATCATGTTGATTGTCCCTTTCTTCAATATGAAATTTAGGCTAGTCAATCAGCTTTAAAAAAAGATATATCATTTTTCTCTTGGTATTTTTTATAAGTCATGAAATACAATTCATTTTTGTTTATTCTTTCTTTGAACTTTAAATTTCAACTTGATCCTAATTTAAACAGAGAGTTCCCTTCAAGTTTTGCCAAATCAACTGAGAAGGTTGAGGTTATTAAAAGGTAGTCTAAAAGTTTTCCAAAAATTGGCTTACTTGAATTTCTCTTCTATCTTGGACTTGCTTTTCATTATCAGAGCACATGCCCTCTCACTCTAAATTACTCGCATTTCCCTAAATTTGCCTACGTCCCATAATTCTTTAAATATTCACTTGTGGCTCAGGATAGACTAGAAACATAATACAAGAAGTGACTGAAAAGGCAGGTGGTCACTCCTTCTATGGTCACTTTCTCTTGTGGCTTCCTGATGCCACATTCATGTGGTTTTCCTTCTCACTCAGGAGGCACCCTTCAGCCTCCTTTGCTAGGTCCGTCTTCTTCCTGACCTCTACATAATAGAATATTCCAGTTCCCTGTCCCAACCTCTTCTCCATCTACACTCCCTCTCACTGTGATCTCATTCACCTCACTGCTTCAATGTAGTCTTCCAAATTTACATCTCCAGCCACACTTCTCCACTAAATTCTAGACTCATATACCCAATAAACTATCTGATATCCTCAGGTATACACAATTTTTAACCTAATTTTTATTTTCAGAATACATAATGTTTACATGAATGTAAGCTTAAACCTATATAACAAGGTATACTTAGAGAATTCTCACTTACATCCACCTATTCCTTCCCCCCCTTATTAGTAACCATTTTTACTAACCCTTGATAGATGTCCCCAATGTTTCTTTTGCAAACATAACTATACATAGGCAAACAAACCAATACTGCAACTGTATATCAAGTGATGATACAATCAAACAGTCAAAATAATTATTTCTAGTGACTTTAGAACATAGTATTTTCACTTTCTGCACCTAGAATAAATTCTAGGGACATATACAGCTACCAAGAAAGTTTATGCTTCATTTAGTATTCTTATTGTCACTGGTAATATCAGTATAATTATGTTTCAATTAAATTTTTTATTGTAGATTATACATTTGAAAATGTATTTTATGTTATAGAATATATATTTTAAGACTACACATACTGTAGGATAGAGCAAATAATAATTACATAAGAGAAAAGAGAAATGACAATAAAGTCAAAGAAAATATGTAAAGTCTCTATAAAGTTAAGTTGAAAATATTAGCTTCACCTCATGACTTTTTTTCTCTGTAAACATACATACTTCCTGACTCTGTCCATTAAAAATGGCTTAAAATAATGTCAACTCAGTTACAGTAAGCATCTCTAGTACCCAGATTTTTGTCCCTAAACACCATTTCCCACTAAAAGGAACCAAGGCACATTAGAGAAATAACTGAAATCTGGAGAGGGAAATATGTAAAATGAACCAAACATCTTGTACCAGCAAAGAGGCTATCAAAGATTAATGGGATAATATCAACAGGGCACAAGAACATGAAAGTGTTCTCACTGGTCAAAGACAAAAATTTTTGTGCATCTAAAAGGGTAATGACAGCAACTGTTTGAAACATATTGAATACATAAATCTGATGTTCATAAAAATACTAAGTAAATAGAGAAATAAATAAATCTCATTAGTCATCTGAAAGTAACTAGAGCATCAACTCCTTCCTCTGAAATTAACATTTAACAGGGAGAAATTAAATATTTATCCTGTCCATCCTGGATAAACTCCTTTTCCAAGTAACCAAATAGCCTAGTTGTTAAGGAAAAAGTTGTTTCTTAAAAAATTCCATCTAATGTGGCCAGGATGACAGACCTAGAAAAGCACCTATTTCCAACTCCCAATAAAATAATTTTTAAAAGATCATTCATGGGATGAAATAATTAGAAATCAATTCAAAATGGACTACAGACTTGGGTGTAAGACCCCACATCATAAAACTTTATAAGAAAAAAAAGGGGGGGTAAACAACTTGATATAAGTCTTGGCAATGATTTTTTTTGGATTTGACTCCAAAAGCAAAGGCAATAAAGGCAAAAATAAGCAAGTGGAACTACATCAAACTAAAAAGCCTCTGCACAGCAAAGAAAATTATCAACAAAATGAAAAGTCAACTTTCAGAATAAGATAAAATATTTGTAAATCACATTATCTGATGAGTTAATATCCAAAATACAGAAAGAACCTGTTCAAATAACTCAATATAAAAAAATTATTTTAAGATGGGCAGAAACGAACTGACAGCTTTGCTGGATAGAGTAATCTAGGTTGTATGTAGGTCCTTGCTTTTCATTGCTTTGAATACTTCTTGCCAGTTCCTTCTAGTCTGTAGGGTTTCTTTTGAGAAATCAGCTTGACAGTCTTATGGGAACTCCTTTGTAGGTAACTTTCTACTTTTCTCTTGCTGTTTTTAAGATTCTCTCTTTATCTTTAACCTTTGGCATTTTAATTATGCTGTGTCTTGATGTGTCCTCTTTGGGCCTATCTTGTTTGGGACTTGCTGTGCTTCCTGGACTTGTATGTCTATTTCTTTCACCAAATTAGGGAAGTTTTCTTTCATTATTTTTTAAAATAAGTTTTCAATTTCTTGTTCTTTCTGTTCTCCTTCTGGCACCCCTATGATCAAATGTTAGTACATTTCAAGATGTCCCAGAGGCTGCTTAGCTTATCCTTGTTATTTTTTTAATTCATTATTCTTCTTGCTGTACTGACGCAATGATTTTTCTTCCTTGTGTGCCAAATCATTGATTTGATTCACAGCTTCATCCACAGCTTCATCCACTCCACTGTTGGTTTCCTATAGATTTTTGTTTATTTCCCTTAATATAACCTTCATTTCTGTCTGGGTCTTTTCATGCTGTTGAAGTACCCAATGAGTTCTTTCAGCATCCTGATAAACAGTGTTTTGAACTCTGCATCTGAGAGGTTGCTTACCTCCATTTACTTCTTTTTCTGGAATTTTGTTCTGTTCTTTCATTTGGGCCATATTTTTCTGTATCTTCATTTTGCCAGCCTCCCTGTGTTTGTTTCTGTGTATTAGGTAAAGCTGCTTTGGCTCCCTGTCTTAGTAGCATGGCCTATTGTAGAAAAGTGCACCAGTAAGTTGGGTGGGGTGGAGCCTTAGGTAACTTCCAGGATGGGGCAACCCATGTGAACCAGGTTGGTGGAGTCTCTGATATGGTGTTACCACTCTGTGGCTCTGTGTGGGGGAGAGCTCAGAAAGAAGACAATGCTGCTGCCTTGCTTCTCGAGTTTGTCCTGAAGGAAGCTGTCCGAAGGCTCTCTCCCTGATGCCAGACTCTTTCGTTTCTCTGCATACGCCACTGGTGCCCTTCCAGCTGCTGCCCTGGTGCTGGAACCCAGAGGGAGTGAATCTATGCAAGTCCTAAGTCCATTGTGAGCCCTTTAAGAGAAGACACCTGAGAATCCTTCAGTTTCTTCTGCCACTTTAACCTCCACTAGTTTTTATAGCCTGAAGTTATGGGGACTTACTTCCTGGCACTGGAAGCCTGAGCTAGCTGATCTGTTGGGCTGGGATTCCTTGCTCCCAAGGTATCCTTCCCGGTTTTTGTCTACCACACATGGGTATGGGACTGCCCGTTCAGTGTCCCGCACCTCTGCTTCTCCACCCTGCCCCCACCCATCTGGATGAATGTGACTTCTTTAATTCCTTGATTGTCAGACTTCTGTACAGCTTGATTTTTTGATGATTCTGGGTGGTAGTTGTTCTGTAGTTTAATTGTAATTTTGGTATGGTTGTGCAAAGAGCAAGCCATGTCTAACTATGCCTCCATCTTGACCAGAAGTCCTATGTCCCTTCTTCTTAAATCTAAGCTCTGTGGCCACTTGACCATAGAAGTCAATGAAAGTGAATACTGTACTAGCTTCCAGGCCCAAATTTTAAAATCTGGCAGTTTTCACTTCTTACCATGCCTGCCCTACCAAACACACTACACAAGCTGCAGATACATTAGCAAAATAAGTGGTTACTTTAAGCCACTAAGGTTTATAGTGGTTGGTTATGGCTGAAGAATACATAATTTGGCACTCCTCTTCAAGTAATAAAGTACAAAATTAAACACAAAAATTGTTATTTTGCATTCTCTGGCTTTCAACCTTTCTGTGTCCTTATGTTTTATGAGTCTTATAAAGAACATTTAATTGAGTTCTGTATTTTTGATCTTCTCTAATAATCTTTGTATTCTTCCTGAAAAGTTCAATTTATATTCACTTATTATTAGTCTTACATTCAGATTTTCTGAATTTTGTGCTTTTTGCACTATGCTTAAACAGTTTTATTTTTTCTTCTATTGCTTCCCTTTTCTGTACTCATACAGATTTATCTGTTTCTTCTTTAGCATTCCATTTTTGTCCTGTAAACTTTTTAAAAGTTTAAAGTGAATATCTTTGCCTTACTGTTGAACAATAAAGGGATCTTAGAATATTTAAATACAGACAATCTGTCACATAAACCCCACTATCATTATGATATATGTTTATGATATAAGCTATATCTTGTTTTATTTAACTTTCAATATTTAACATTGGAATTGGTCATGTAATTCTATGACCCATATTTTCTTCATTTATCCAAATGTTTTCTCTCTACTTAGTCAACATTCCTTATATCTTAGATCTTTCAGGGATCATTTTCTTCTTTCTCAAGTTGATAACAGGAAAGTAGTACAAAAATGTTACTGTATCAATTACTAACATACAAAACAAACTTCAGGGCAAAACATATTACTACATATAAAGACAGTGGTTATATGTGAAATTGTAAATTTACCAGGCAATATGTTTAAGCATAGCTTCAAAATATGTAAAACAAAAATTGCTAGAACTCCAAAAGAAAAGTGAAGAATTTAAATATCTGCCCCTACCCCATGCTCTCTCATATATCAAGCACACAAAAATTATGAAGGATATGGAGGACTTGAACGATACAGTTAATAAGCTTGATCTCATAGGCATACTGAATATATTCCAATAATCAGAGAATACAATATTCTTTTGAGTACATAGGAAAGCTTTCTAAAAACTGAAAATAGACAACAAATTCCAAAAGTGAATATCATAAGGTCCATGTGTTCTGAATAAAATAAAACTCATTTAAAAATTAAAAATATTAAAACCCCCTAAAAAAGCAGCATCTTTTGGAAATTTTAAATAAGCCCTAGAAAAAGTCATAGGTTAAAGCAGCAAACACAACAGAAATAGGGCCCTGAATGATATAAAACTCAGTCTGAAGGTTCAGCAAAGGCTTCCTCAAGGATATGATTATATTAGAAAATAAAAAGACTAAAGATCTCCCTGGCTGGTGTAGCTCAGTGAATAGAGTGCTGGCCTGAGAACCAAAGAGTCGCTGGTTCGATTCCCAGTCAGGGCACATGCCTGGGTTGTGGACCAGGTTCCCAGTTGGGGTGTGTGAGAGGCAACCGCACACTGATGCTTCTCTCCCTCTCTTTCCCCTCTTAATAAATAAATAAATAAATAGTAATATGCTAACAATAAAAAAGCCTACAAAAGTTAAAAAAAAAACTGTTAGGACTTAAAGCTTGAGCTCTAGCAGTTTCAAGGTAAATTTAAATTCTCTTCAAGAACCTAGAGGAGGAAAAAGGAGCTAATAAAGAAGGTATCCTATAGGCACCTTACTCATCAATAATTTAGATTTCATGGGTGACAATAATTTGGATTTCATGTGCTGTTAGCTAAGAGCAGCTAACTTTACTAAGTGCTAGATTCAGTTCTAATTGCTTTAGCTGTGTAACTCATTTGACCCTCGTGGCAACCACTTGAAATATAAGACAGGCATTATTATTACACTCATTTTCAGATAAAGAACCTGAAACAGAGACTAAATATATTTGTTGAGATTATACTTTAGAAGCGCAAGTCGAGAATACAAGCCTCAGCTCCGCAGCACGTATTAGTTAAAACACATGCTTTTAACTAACTACAGTAGGATTCCAGTCAAGATAGAAGAGTAGGCAGATGCGGCACTCACCTCCTCCCATGACCACATGAAAATTATAGGCAAATTACAAAACGATCAACCTGGATATCCATCTGAAATAAGTCCTACAACAGAGAATAAAGATGAAACCCATTGAGACTGGTAGGAGGAGCTCAGACACAAATCTTGCTGGCCCCGCACTCACATGTGGCGGTTTAGAATCCGGAGGGATATCTCAGCTGCTGAGGGCCCCCGAGAAGTGAAGGGTTTCAGCCCCACCCACACCAGGCTCACCAGCCCAGAACACCAGTGCTGGCAAGAGTCTACACAACATCTGGCTGTGAAAATCTGCAGAATTCTGTCTGTCAGAGTGAGACAGAAGGTTGCTGGAAACCAAGGCAGCCTATTAAATGGCCAGTGCACAGACTCATCACAGACACCAGCACTGTGCTCCAGCAATGGGACAGGCACTTGAGAGAAAAAGGGAGAAGCTGAGTTATGTGACTTCATGGCAACGCTTGAAAGAAGGGCCAGTAAAGTTCACCAGGCTGCTAAAGATTCAGATTTGGACATGCAGGTGAGGGCTTAACTCAGGAAAGATAGCACCCATTGGCTTGGAAAGATGTCTCCACATGGAGACAATAGTAGCCAAACAAAAGGAACCCAAAGAGGAGCACACCAAGACACATCATAATTAAAATGGCAAAGGTTCAAATAAAAAAAAAACTATTAAAAGAAGCATGAGAAAGACAGTTATTTACAAGACAGCTCCCATGAGACTGTTAGCTGCTTTCCCAACAGAAACTTTTCAGGTCAGAAGGGACTGGCAGAAAATATTCAAAGTGTTGAAAACAAGGACATAAAACCAAGATTACTTTACCCAGCAGGGTATCATTTAAAACTGAAGGAGAGATCAAGAGGTTCACAGATAAGAAAAAGCTACAGGACTTCATCACTACCAAACCAGTATTATAAGAAATGTTAGAGACTTCTTAAAGAAGGAGGATGGCAAAAAAAGAAACAAATATAAATAATTAAATAGTAATAACTGCATACCTATCAGTTATTACATTAAATATAAACTGTGTAAATGTTCCAATCAAAAGACAAAGGGTAGTTAAATGGATAAGAAAACAAAACCCATATATATGCTGTTTATAAGAGACCAACTTCAAATCAAAAGACACAAAGTAAAAAAAAAAGCAAAAAAAATATTTCATGCAAATAGGAATAAAAAAACTGAGATGTCAATATTTATATCTGAAAAATAGACTTTAAAACAGTGGCTAAAATAAGAGACAAAGGACATTCTATAATGATAAAGGAATCAACCCAACAATAGGATATAAACCTTGGAAACATTTTTGCACACAACACAGAGGACCTAAATATACAAAGCAAATATTGACAGACATAAAAGGAGAGACTGACAATAATACAGTCAAAGTAAGGGACTTAACACCTGATGACATCAGTGGATAGATCTTCCAGACAAGAAATTGACAAGGAAATAGCAGTCTTAAAAGAAACATTAGATCAAATGGATTTAATTGATATTTTGGGAGCATTTCACCACAAAGCAGCAGAATATACATTCTTTTCATGTGCACATAGAACATTTTTAAAAATAGACCACATGTCAGACCACAAAACAAGTCTCAGTATATTTAAGAATACTGAAATCATCAAGCATCTTCTCTGACCACAATAGTATGAAACTAGCAATCAATTACAAGAAAAAAACAATACCACAAACACATGGAAACTAAATAACATTACTAAACAGTGAATGGGTTAACAAAGAGTTCAAGGAAAACATTAAAAAGATACCTTGAGACAAATGAGAATGAAAACACCAAACACAAAATCTATGGTACACAGAGAAAGCAGTACTAAGAGGAAAATTCATAATGTTACAGGTCAACCTCAAGAAACAAGAAAGAGCTCAAATAAATAATCCAACTTTACACTTAAAGGAATTAGAAAAAGAACAACAAATAAAACCAAACTGAGTTAGAGAAAGGATATTAGCCCTGGCTGGTGAAGCTCAGTGGATTGAGCATGGGCCTGCAAACCACAGGGCCTCTGGTTCGATTCCCAGTTAGGGCACATGTCTGGTTTTTGAGCCAGGTCCCCAGTAGGGGGCACAGGAGGGGCAACCACACGTTGATGTTTCTCTCCCTCTACTTCTCCTTCCCTTCCCCTCTCTCTAAAAATAAATCAATAAAATCTTTTTTTTTAAAGGATAACAATAAAAATCATGGCAAAAATTAACAAAATAGAGTCTTATGGAAACAATACAAAGGATCAATGAAACCAAGAGCTGGTTCTTTGAAAAGATAAACAGGGTTGATAAACCTTTAACCAAACTCATTGAGGAAAAGCGAGAAGATCAAAATAAACACAATCAAAAATGAAAAAGGAGAACTGATACCACACAAATACAGATAATTATTAAAAATATTACAAACAACTATATGTTGAAAAATTGGACAATCTGGAAGAAGGATAAATTCCTAGAAACAATCTTCCAAGGCAGAAGTAAGAAGAAACAAAATCTGAATGGACCAATTACACCAACAAAATAGAATCAGTTATCAAAAAGTCCCAACAAACAAAATCTTGGACTTAGTGGCTTCACAGATGAACTTTACCAAACATTCAAAGAAGAATTACCACTTACCCTTCTCAAACTATTTTTAAAAAATGCAAGAGGAGCGAAGACTCTCAAGCTCATTTTACAAGACCAGTTATTATCCTGATTCCAAAACCAGAGACATTTTTTAAAAACTATAGTTCAATATTCCTAATGAACAAAGATGCAAAAATCCTCAACAAATATTAGCAAACCAAATGCAGCAATACATTAGAGAAATCATATACCATCATCAAGAGGAATTTATTCCTGTGATGCAAAGTTGGTATTAGTATGTGCATATCAATTAACATGATATATCACATATACAAATTAAAGGATAAAAATCATATTATCATATCAATATATGCAGACAAAGCATTTGACAAAACCCAGCACCTATTTATGATAAAAACTCTCAGCCAACTGGAAATAGAGGGAAGATATTTGAACATAATAAAGGCTACATAAGACAAACCCACAGTTAACATCATATTCAATTCCCTTAGGATCAGGAACAAGACAAGGATGTCCACTTTTACCACTCTTATTTAACATAGTACTAGAAGGCCTACTCACTGCAATCAGATAAGAAGAAGAAATAAAAAGCATCCAAATTGAAAAGGATGAAGTTGTCTTGTTTACAGATGACATAATACTACATATAGAGAACTCCAAAGATTTCACTATTAAACTATTTGAAATGATAAATGTATTCAGTAAAATAGCAGGATACAGAATAAATATCCAGAAACCAGTTTCACTTTTATCCATTATCAGAAATGAACTATCCATTGTTCATCGGATATATAAATGAATTATCAAATAATGAACTATCAGAAAGGGAAACTAAGAAAACAATCCCATTTTCAACTACATCAAAAATAAAATAAAATACCTAGGCATAAATTTTAGCAAGGAAGTAAAATACCCATGCTCAGAAAATTCAAAGACATTGGAAAAAAACTGAAGAAGATACAAATAAATGGAAGTATATACATACCATGCTCATGGATAGGAAGAATTACATCATGGAAATGTCCATACTATCCAAAGCAATCTATAGATTCAACACAATCCTTATCAAAGTACCAATATCATTTTTCACAGAACTAGACTGAACAACGCAAAAGTTTATATGGATGAGACAGCCAAAAGGCATGGTAATCTTGAGAAAGAAAAACAAAGTTGGAGGAATCATGCCATCTGGTATTAAACTATACTGCAAGACTATAGTAATCAAAACAGCATGGTGCTGGCATAAAAACAGACACACAGATCATAGAATAGAGAGCCCAGAAATAAATCCACATGTATATGGTCAATCAGTATATGACAAAAGAGGCAACAACATACAATGGCGTTAAGACAGTCTATCCAATAAATGGTGTTAAGAAAACTGGACAGGTACATGGAAAAAAAGGAAACTAGATAACTTTCTTATACCATATACAAGAATAAACTCAAAATGGATCAAAGAATTAAATGTAAGACTCAAAACCATAAAACTCCTAGAAGAAAACATAAAGCAATAAACTCTCTGATATTTGTCTGATATATCAACTCAGGCGAGGGAAACAAAAGAAAAAATAAACAAATGGGACTACATCAAACTAGAAATTTTTGCACAGAAAAGGAAATCATCAACAAATGAAAAGATAACCTACTGAATGGGAGAACATATCTGCCCATGATACATCCAACATGGGGTTAATATACAAAATTTATAAAGAACTCAGATGACTCAACACAATTCAACACCAAAAAAACAATCCAGTTAAAAAATCAGCAAAGGACCTGAATAGACAGTTCTCCAAAGAGGACATACAGAAGGCCAACAGACATACAAAAAGATGCTCAATGCCACAAATCATCAAAGAAACACAAATTAAAACCACAATAGATTTCATCAATAAATCAACAAACAACAAGTGCTGGTAAGGATGTAAATAAAAAGGAACCCTCAAGCACTATTGGTAGGAATGCAGACTAGTACAGCCACTGTGGAAAGCAATATGAAGATTCCTCAAATAATAAAAAATGAAACTTCCTTATGACCCCAGGAATTTAACTTCCAGGTATATATCTGAAAATTCCTGAAACACTAACTCAAAAGCATATACACACGCCTACAGTCCCTGAAGCATGGTTTGCAATAGCCAAGACTTGCAAACAATCCAAATAGCCATCAATAGACAAGTGGATAAAAAAGCTGTACATATATACAATGGAATATTACTTGGCTATAAAGAGAATCAAATCTTGCATTTGCAACAGCATGGATGGGCCTAGAGGCTATTATGCTAAGTGAAATGAGTCAAAGGAAGACAAATACCATATGATTTCACTTATATGTGCAATCTAAAGAACAAAATAAAGTAGTAAAAATCCCCTGCAAGCTAAAACAGCTTCTGGAAATTACATTGTTTATATAATTCCAAGGTCTCAAGTAGTAAACATAGTACTGACTTAGTCACCTAAAAACAAAACAATTTCCAAAGTTGGCTGACTTTCTCTATGAAAGGTACTGTAAATTATGTAAAACAGCCATGCAATTAGCAAATAGTTTTAAACTGGTATTCAAAGATTCTCTCCAATTCTTTATAATTTTGGTTAACAAATTTTTTAAAAAAGTGAAGTCCTGTCTGAAATGTTTTTATTATAGTGAGGTTTTTCAAAGTAATGCTTACTGGATGAAAGATTTACCTGTGACTTTTTGATATGAATGACTAGTCTAGGCTCATGCTTCACAACTTCCTAAATCCTATTAAACAAGCAACAGCTGGTCTCAGTAAGCCCCCAGCCCCCATACATCTTGCTAAGTGGCCCCAGGCCCAGCACTAACAGCAGCCAGCATAGATTCACAGATTGGCTTCACCAGAGAATCTCCAAGCCCAGCACAAGTAGCAGCCATCTCAGATTGCTTTACAGCTCATGCTGGGTGGCCCTGGGCAGAACACAGGTGGGGGCTGACCTTGGCCTGCACTACCCAGGAAACCCCAGAGTCTATGCACGCAGTGGATAGCTACAGACTACATCAAAACACCACCACCCTGCCCCTGCACAGCTGATCCTCCATGGATGGCAGAGGTTGGTGGTGAGTGGTCATAGCCAGTCCTTGCCCATGACTGGCCTGGGAAAATCCCTCCCATTGATCTGCCAACAGCAATCAAGGCTCAACTACAAGAAGAGGGTGTACTCAGCACACACAAAGGGTGCACCTCGAGTACCCAGCTTGGATGATAGAGGAGGCTGTGCCACTGGACCATACAGGACACCCACTACATTGGGCCACACTACCAAGACAGTGAGTCACAGCAGCTCTACCTAATACAGAAACAAACACAGGGAGGCTGCCAAAATGAGGAGACGAAGAAACATGCCCCCAAATAAAAGGAAAGATCAAAACTCCAGAAAAAGAGCTAAATGAAATGGAGATAAGCAATCTATCAGGTACAGAGTTCAAAACACTGGTTATCAGGATGCTCAAGGAACTTAGTGAGGACCCCAACAGCATAACAAAGATCTTGTCAGAAACAAAGTACACACTAATTGAAATGAACAATTTTCAGGGAAACAAAAGTAGAGCAGATGAAGCCAAGAATCAAATCAATGATTTGGAACATGAGGAAGCAAAAAACCAACAATCAGAACAAGAAGAGAAAAGAATTTAAAAAAACACAAGGATAATGTAAGCAGTCTCTGGGACAAGTGTTCTAACATTCACAGCATAAGGTGCCAGAAGGAGAAAAGAATGAGCAAGAAATTGGAAATCTGTTTGATAAAATAATGAAAGAAAACTTCCCTAATTTGGTAAAGGAAATAGATATGCAAGTCCAGAAAGCACAAAGAGTCCCAAACAAGATGGATGCAAATAGGCCCAGTCCAAGACACATTGTAATTAAAATGCCAAAGGTTAAAGATAAAAAGTCATAAACGCAGTAAGAGAAAAGCAGTTAGTCACCTTCAGGGATGTTCCCGTAAGACTGTCAGCTGACTTCCCAAAGAAATTTTGCAGTCTAGAAGAGATTAGCAACAAATATTCAAAGTCATGAAAAGCAGGGACCTACAGCCAAGATTACTCTACCCAGCAAAGCTATCATTTAGAATCCAAGGACAAAGAGCTTCCCAGACAAGAAAAACCTAAAGGAGTTCATCATCACCAAACCATTATTATATGAAATGTTACAGGGACTTATTTAAGAAAAAGAAGAAGATCAAAACTATGAACAATGAAATGGCAAAAAATACATGTCTATCAAAACTGAATCTAAAAATCAAACTAAGCAAAAAGAAGAACGAGATAGATCATGGATACTGAGAGCATTTTGATGGTTGCTGTATGGGAGGACAGTGTGGGGGAATGGGTGAAAAGGTGAGGGGACTAAGAAGTACAAATCAGTAGTCACAGAGTAGCCAGAGTGATATATAGTACAGCATAGAAAATGAAGTAGCCAAAGAACTTATATGCATGACCCATGAAGAACAATGGTGGAGGGATTGCCTGAGGGAGTAAGGAGTGCTGGGTAGAGGAGGGCAAATGGGGAAAAATTGGGACAACTGTAATAGCATAATCAATAAAATATAATTAAAATAATAAATAAATGCATCTTCCCTCTTTTATCCACCCTCCCTAT
Organism: Anoura caudifer; assembly: GCA_004027475.1. Lineage (NCBI taxonomy): Eukaryota > Metazoa > Chordata > Mammalia > Chiroptera > Phyllostomidae > Anoura > Anoura caudifer. The sequence goes on from PVKU01000104.1 coordinate 551,301, forward strand.
TGACCCTATAATTTCTTTCCTAGATATAGAACCAAGAGAACTGAAAACACATGTTCATTCACACAAAAACTTGCATACAAATGTCCATAATATAATAGTTCAAAAGTGGAAATAGCCCAAATGTTCATAAACTGATGAATGAGTAAACAAAATATCCATAGGATGGAATATTATTCAACCATAAAAAATAAAGTAATGATAGAGGCTACAACCTAATGAACCTTGAAAACAGTGTGGTAAGTGAAAGAAGGCAGAAACAAAAGGCCATCTACTATATGATTCCATTTATATGAAATGTCCAGATCGTGCACATCTGTAGGGACAGAAAGTAGATTTGTTACCAGGGAAAGGGGGGTGGGGAGAGCATAGGAAGTGAAAGCTGATTGGTGATTTCTTTTTGCAGTGATAAAAATATTCTGGAACAGAGAGTGGTGACAGTTGCACAACTTTGTAAATAAATACCAATGAAAATCACTTTCAAAGATGGTATTTTTCTTTGCTAAGTGAATTGTGTCTCATTTTTTTTAAATTAAAACTCACCCTGTACTTGCAGCCATCTCTTTCTTTTAACAGTTCCAGTCAAGTTGATCTAGGTGTATCTGGCGCAACTTATCTGGCTGGTTGTTACCTCTGCTCCTTTGATCCTAGCTATTCCCCAGGGTCCTCTCTCTACCTCTTCCTACTTCCTCTCCTCCACCATTGTTCAAAGACCAGATCAAAGACCACTTTTTCCAAGAACACTTTCCGTCCTTACCTGACTAGTCTGCCAGAGGTCAGGTAAGCCTTCTTTGTTTCATTCATGCTCATCAATGCTATTAAACTTAGGTGAATAATATACAAATGGCTCTAACTGTAGCTGCAGATAGGGCTTTTTCTTTATATCACAGATTGAAAGTATAGAAACCAATGCAATTCTTTCATATACAGGGTCCGGCACAAATAATGCCACTTTTTTATTACAAAATCTTTTATTACAAAATCATAAACATGTAATTCTGTAACATAACAATATCACACTCAAGCACACCATATGACATTTTAGGTGGAATGTTCAAATTAGAACTATAAATTATTACACCGATATTATTACCCTACTGACCACACTCAAGCAGGTGTTACTTCTGCTGGACCTGTATATTCTCAAAATTACATTGCTCATTTGCAAGACTTGTATCCAAAGTACTTCTCCATATTATTCCTTCTTTCAATTAAACATTTGAAAAATAAAAAATATATTATTTTACTTCCAAATAAATGCATAAGTACAACTTTGAAAACCAGTGTTGCTTGAGAAATGAGCTAAACTGAATTACTGCCCCATGGATTAAAGGATAATGTCATTCCAATTATTCTGACAAAAGGATTATAACATACAGTGGTTCCTTTAGAGGTATCTAAGTATATATATGAAGTACATTAATATTAATTAATTATCAGAATTCATGACTAAAGAAGCTAACAAAATCTTATTTTCAATTAGCACACAAGTACAGACCCTTGAATTACTTCCACAATATGCCTAAGAGCACTTGTTTATTTGTTATAACACTTAAGGAAAAAAATATTGTTTTACATGTATTCCCCATAGAATTCCTTCTTGCAGAAAGAGAGCAAAGTCAATATAAATAAGAACTGCTCCTTCTTGTTAATTTTGAGTGATCTTAATTCCAATATATATATGCCTTCTGTTTATTGTATATTCCGCATGCAGAAAAAAACTATTAAGAATGCCACACAATGCCTTTTTGAAGCTGCATTTTATTTGAAGCTATTCTGTATCTTTCAACCTGTGCCACATTTCAATAAGTCTATGTAATAATTACAATCATCCCCTTATTAGCTTGGCATTTCATTTTCCTTGCTCTATGGCACCCTATAGTTGAAGGCAAGGAAAACTCTCTGTTGATTAGTTATTTAAGACCAGCAACAATAACTGTGCTGGAAAGAAGGCTACTTGGAGAGGATTACCTAAGAGCCAGAGCTCAACAGCCTCAGACAGAAAACCACAAATTATAAACCCAAGTACTTCGTTGCATGTAACCAAATTGGCTAGTTGAAATGCTAATTGCCTTTCAGCAAAACCAAAGGCAGACAGGGGACCTTGTGCTTCAAAAATACAATGCATTTTCACTCTACTCTGGCACTATTGTCTTGCTGAGAATCATCTGAAATCTATTCATAAAGGTAGCTCATTCCCTAACCCTTAAAATGTGGGAAATTTATGTAGCCCCTACCAGCACCTCCAATGTGCTGATGTGCCAAGATGTGAACAGATGGTTGGATTTAAGCCCTGTTAAGCCCCTAATAAAGTTAAAGCATGAAAGAATTCTATGCCTAAATATACAGTGCAAATTAAGAAAATGTGCCTAGGGAAAAGGAATTTTGACTAACAAATTTATGAAATTAAAATAATTGAATAATAAAATCTTTAAAACACGAATACTTTCAGTGTAATTACATTCAACTGCATATGAAAGAGCTATCATTGCCTTTCTCAAAGAGACCCCAGCCTCTTTATACCTAATGATTTTATATTGGTTCAAAACTCATTTACGAACAACTATTCCAAGAGCAAACTTCCCCATTAATATGAAAAGAGGACCATTTGGATTTATTAGAATCCTGAATAAATGAATGAGAAATGCCCTGTTGGCATCCTGCTCTCATTTTGAGCTACAGCAGACTTATGCCTGACTGCACCAGAAAAGACCCATGACCACCTGCCCAGAGGCTGGGGGAGGGACTTGGTCTGGAACATTTTAAAGTGTATAGTGTGTCACAATGGAATCAGAAAACACAGCCTTTGTCCTATTACTACCTCCTGTGTCCCAGCTCCACCCTTCTCCTCCTCTGCCACATCTTATCAGGGCAACAGAGCACAGGTGCTGGCTTCCTGTGTGGCCTGACGTCCTGGCTTACTGGTGAACCCCCCATACATATGGGCATGTCCCGTGTCCCCCTAGCCCTGCCTTGTGAAGAAGGAAAAACAGACATGCACACACGGGGAAATCAACTTTCTATACCACTTCACTGTGTCTGAGAGAGAAAAAGTCCACTTTATTAGTAGCATGTTTTCATTTTTTAATAAACATCTTTATTATATGAAGTTTGAGCTGCCTGGAAGGGATAAAATACTAAAACTAAATAGAGCTTTAAACTATAAACGGTTTCAATAAATAATTCAGCTCTCACTCCGATTCAGCAAGAGTTAAAGGAAGAAAGATATCTCTCTGGCTGGATGTTTACCAAAACCTGACAGTGAAGTTCCTGATGATTTTCCTTTTTTTTCCCTGTACTATTTGAATTTCCTACATAACTTTGCATTATTTTTACAACCAGAAAAAAGTTATTTCCAAGTAACTTTTGGAGAGAGAAAGAGATACTCAACTGTGTGTAATATTTAACTGTATGACTTTTGTGACAAAATCAGGGAAATGTCCATCGATCTCTATGGTAACACACTATATTTATAATCAAATCAAACAGACATCATCTAAGGGCACAATATAAACCGTAAACTGCCTGTTTTCTCCACAAGGGAAAAGTGGTGATGGCATAGTGCCTCCACTGAGCAGATGTTGGACCCTGTGCACAAAATAATGACTTGTCACAATAAGCAGGTAGCAAAGCCATTTATTCAATATATTAACCACTTTGTTAAATCCTAGAGATACCAGAGAAATATATAATACAGTCACTGTCCTCAAAGATTTTGTATCCTACTTGGGGCAACTCTGGAATTTTCAATAAAGGTAGGACAGCTATACAAAAAGGGCAGGGGGCAGCATTTGGATGAGTGGCAATAAATCAAACATTTAATGACCAAGTTAACCTACTAACATACTTGTCATTTACTAGTTTACGGGACAGTACACATAACTAAAATCATAAATGGAAAAACAGAATATAAGTAGGTCTCTTAACTTTTTTAGCTTTCAATTTTCCCAAATATAAAATAAAGGGATTTGGTCTAATTTTGGCTCAAAGTCTCCTCCAGTGCTTAAGGATTTCAATGTTGTGTTCACAGCCTACGAATTTCTGAACAATAAAAGATCACACAGTTAACCAAAAGCACAATTTATTTGCTTTGTGGGTCCAGCCAGTTTCTTCACCTACAAATCACAGTTAATAGTGTTTGATGATTAAATATAAAGTTAGTCTATTTAAAAGGCCCAGTAGAATTCCTGGCATAGAGTGGACATTCTGTAAGTCAGGCATACTATTATCATTTATCGTGGGAATATGACAAAAGGGCTTAGTCACAGTTAATTCTGCTGTGACCCCTCATTATCTTTGGGTATAGCTGCGGCAAGGGCACCTCGAAGCAGAAAGCTATCTGAAATACTTTTGCTTGACATTAGCCTCTGCCTTCCCACATTATTTGTTATCATTCTTTGTATTACAATAAAAGCATTGTATTCCAAATATATCTCATGTTATCATTTTCTGACAATGAATGCAACTGGCATTCAGTATCTGATCAATATATGTACAGCCTAAAACTACAATTGTTGCCCTAGCTGTGTAGTGACTCAGTTGGTTGGAGTGTGATCCAGATACACCAAAGTAGTGGGTTTGATCTCCAGTCAGGGCACATGCAAGAAGCAACCAATAAATACACAAATAATTGGAACAATAAATCGATGTCTCTCTTAATCTCTCTCTAAAAATCAATACATAATTTATTAAAACTATAACTGTTATGAAATTATAAATGTTAATTGACAGATCACTTCTATATCTGATGATATCAAGACTCTGTTACTTCATAATTTACGTCCACCCTATTATGGACTTACATTTTAGTCTATGATTATTTCTCAGCTGATGTTTACAGGTGGTTTCAGCCTTTAGTCATCACATTTAACTCAGAGCACTCGGAAAAAAATCATGATCCAACTCCTACTAACCAGGGAACTTACCACTAGGAGTTTAAACTTTCCACTCTTCAGAGTCATTATGTGTAAATTGGGATACTATTTAATTTATGGTGGTGTTGTGAGTGTTAAATAAACTAATCTATGCAAAGCATTTCTCAGAATCCATTACACAACAGGCATTCAATACAGGATGACGGTTGATGTCATTTATCAGGGAAATACATGAAGATAGGATTCAGTCATACATTTTTTTTTTAGTATATACATTTTGGTCACTTTTTTAAAGTTATAATCTTAGAACATATCATTTCCAGCCAAAATAAGCTTTTTCAATCACCCAGTCCAATCTCTTCACTTTATAAATGAGGAAACTGTGATGTGTGTCCAAAGTCACTGTAAGTTAATAGCAGATCTATGCATTTACTATATTTTATTACAACTCAGTTTCAGAGTGTATTTGGCAATCCCTTGTATCCTAAGAAAGTAGCCCCTCAAAATTGCTGGTGTTCATTTGTATCCTGACTAGAACATCATTTTTTCTTTCCCTTAATGCCTTTTCCTTTTGTTTGTTTATTTGTTCTTTCTACCCCTTTTGATAAACGACACACAAAGGGGAGGAGAAAAACACTTTAGTAAATTTAAGGTAATAACTCTTTAGCAAGAATGTTTAAATAACGATATATATTAGTTAAGGCACATTTTTTTAGTTTTATTCTAATTGTAAGTAACTATGCACCCTTAAGATCTGATATCAGTAATTTCTTTTAAAAGTGTGCAGCTTATATATAAACACATTACACACATTTTTCAAAGGTTTTGAATTTTGTGAAATGTAAAGAGTTAGTTTAAAACAAAAGTTACAGGGGTTTTTCTTTCCCCTGATGAATACTGCCATAATTGCTGTTTTAGTTTTAAAGGAAAAAATTAATTTTAAAATAGTTTAAAACATTAATTCCAAACCCCCTGAAATCAATAAATTTCATTGAATGTATTTCGGCGCATAGGTTATGTCGGAATATAAGACTCAAGTTTATCTCAACCTTCCCATTATTATTACCTATGGCGCGCCGTTTAGGGTTAGTAATTTTCCAAGCAGACTTTTTAACATTAAAGCTAGGGTTCCGATTCCAAACAAAAGAAGAAAGGAAACTTTTTCCTTCGCTTATTCACTTCTCGCCTTCTTTGAGACTAAGCAGCCTTGGAAGCGGCGGGTGGCAGAAACGCCACGCTTGCCGCACTGCCGCAGCCGTGGAAAGAGTGGACGCTGGCAGCCCTGCCCTGTTAGCCACAGCCCGCCGTGCCCGGGGCGCGCCTGCCTCCCGGAGGCCTAGCCTCCCACCTCCAGCAACAGGTGCGGAGAAACGATCCCACGCCACCACTGATGCTGCGGCGCTCCCTTGGGGCATCGGGATGCTAGCAGCACGCTCCCTTCTGTCAAAGCCTACCTGGCCCCGGGGATACCGACATCCGAGCGCGCTCTGAGGTCCCCAGCGGTTCTCCCTTCACACACCCTTGCTCTTGCTCTCGCCTGCGCTGCGCTGAGGATGCTTATTCTCTCTCCCGCTACCAAGTCAGAAAGGGGGTTCCATCCTCCCCTTTATCCCACCCCCAACCTCCTCCCCCTCCGTATTCTGTTTCCTCCAATAGGACTAGAGGCGCCCCTGGCTGTGCTCACCTGACCAGCGGAGCGGGGGTGGTCTTCCAAGGCAGTGCGCCCTCGTCTGCCCAGCGGGCAGCCAGGTCCGAGCTCTGCCGTCGGGAACACCCTGCTTTGACCATCCCTAATGGACTATTCCAGCAATCAGGCACGGAGGCTGACCTGCTTGAGAGTAGGAATGCACAAGTGCTGCCTCTGCCTGCGCACCCCTTGCGGAAGGTGCTGCGTGTACTGTGCGCTTTCCTTCGACTAAACTTTCTGGTGTGCCCCCCTCTCCTCTTTGGGACTGGGAACCGGTTCACTTAGACATCAGGGAACTCCACCCTGTAAGCAATTCTTGGTTTTCTTTCCAGGGAGACAACCCATTTACTGAGTCTTGTTCATTCATAAGCACATTTCTTTTAACGTTGAAGCACCCCTGAAATGTTTACCCCATTAGAATTTGCACATAAATTGATGAAATCGTGGAAATGAGCAATCTACTCCCGCATACACTTATCTGGTAAAGTATGTCTCCTTAATTATAAAATAAGATTGTTAATTCCTGCCTCATATGACTGTTTAAAGGATATATGAATGACATGTGTATGAAGTGCAACTCTTTACACCTGGCACCTAGTAAATCCTCAACAAATGTTGTCAATTATTCCCAGAGCATAACAGTAAAGTCTCCAAGGTCAGACCATATCATCAGCAACGTGCAAATCCCTATCTGCACCAGAGATGTTTAAAACACTTGCAGCATTCTAAGAAATTTCAAAACCAGGAGGGAGATCAAAGATTAGCAAATAGCAGTACAATACCTCAACCCTAATTCTGTGTAGGTAAAAATTAACATAACAGCTGACAGTTAAAGGCAGAAGCAGGACCAGGTCCTAAGTCACCTAATTACAAATACAAAGCATGTGGTACACTTCCTAAGACTAGGAATAACTAGATAGTTACTTGGAGTTGCAAACAGCTCTCCAGGTGTACTAAAACAGCATTATTTGGGGGCTGTTGCTGAGTGCTTCATCTTAAGCTGCAAGAGTCACAAACACATGGGCATCAAAGAAAAAGGTATTCAGGCCAAAGGGTTCTGTTACAGAAACTGGGAATGTAAATATTGTACTTCAAGGTGTCAGAACAGTTAGTGAGAAGAGCAACCTAAAAGAGCAATCAAGGAGACTGAACGGCTTTCCTATGAGGCTCAACTACAAAGGTGGATCTCCATCTAGAAGCTGTAAATCTCTGGGACATATTGAAAGAGTAATTACAGATGTACTGATTATATCTTGCTGTAGAGAAACTGAAACTTGAGACAATTTACAAGTCAAAAAACTGAATCAGTTATTCATGTAGTGATAATGTGAAAGTGGAAAAAATGATATTAGAAAAATGATGTCTTACATTTTTTATTGTAAACACATGCTTAGTCTGTTGATTTACAGATTCTAGATTATTTTAAATGTTTTACTAAAATCTATATTCAATCCAGAGTTTTATGGTATTGTTAGTATGCTTAAAGGCTTATTTGTGGCTCAACGTTACTTTTAATTTTTAAAACCCTGACAAAGTCAGTGTCTATCAACAAATTATTCTGTCTTCATCATCATTTCACCAAGTCCGTAGTTAAACACATTCTCCAGACTTACTCATCAGATACTTTTACAAAGCTACCTCAAGTAACGAAGTCATTCATTAGCAATTATTATTGAGTGTTTAGGAAGCAGATGACACTGGAAGGCACTGTAGGAAAAACTATGATTTCTAAACCCTGAGTTCACTGAACTTGCACTTTCTCTAGGTGAAAGTATAATGAACCGAAAAGCAGAATATGCCAAGCAAAAAAAAAAAAAGAGCATCCGAGAGAATGCTAGAGATACTCCAAGAGGGAGTAATTGCATGGAATGGCGAAGGCTTCCCCAGGGAGTTGCTGATTTTGCCTTTAAGAATAAAAGCACAGCAAGCAATACAGGTGGCATTTTAGCACAGGTATTTGAAGTAATGTGGATGCTATCAAATGCTGCAAATATGCAACAAACACCCATTGCATTTAAATCCAAATTCCTCACATGAACCAAAAGAACCATATGATTTGGTCCCTCTTTTTCTGTCCAGCCTCATGTATAAGTCTCCCTCTTTTGGTTGTATCCCTATCATGCTGACCTTGCTTTGGCTCTAACACACAGCCAAATCATCCCTACCCCAGAACTTTTGCACAAGCTTTCCCTCTGTCTGGTACACTGTTTCCAGAAGTTTTCATATGCCTGAAGGATATACCGTATCTTTCATTTGAATGGTGGCTCAACTAGACCTTCCTCACAGGTGTCTTCCTGATAACTTCCACGGGCACGCTTACCTATTACACTGTTTTATTTTCTTTATATCATTTATACCTAATAAGTACCTTATTTTCAATTTTTTTTTTGTCCATAAGAACCAAAGCTCCATGAGCGTAGGCTCTAGGATATAGTAGAAACTCAAAGCATGTGAAGGAAGGAGTGGCAGAGGGTGGGGGGAGACCTATGTAATACATAGGGTTCTGTGAGGAGGCTGAAAGGCTATTATACCAAAAAGATTCCCAGAGGCAATGTACTTCAGGATCCAATCTCAGAAATTATGGCATAATCCCATGTTAGAGTACAAATACTCCTAAATCAGACATAGTTTAAACTTTTCCTGTCACTTATAGCTTAGAAAGAATTTGTTCTTGAAATCAGGCTTTGCTAAAGAAAACAGAAAGAAATAGGATTACTGGGCATCTGGAGGTAGGAGGTGGCAGGTGCCACTGAGAGAGAAGGGTACTACTGAAAGTTGGAAGTTCTGAAAGCAAATTTGACCTAATTCCTAATTCTCTCTAAATGCAGCCCTGATGGAGTATAAGCCTTTTCTCTACAGTAATCTTCATTAAATCAATTCAATAACTCTAAATTTCCATAGTAAGGAACAGTTTTCTTAAACGCTGTAAGAAAAGTGCTGACATCATACAGTTTTTGTTCCTTCTCCAATTTAGTTAGTCTTGCATACTAAGGAAGCCTTATAAAACTTCTCCGAAGATATTTGTAGTTCCTTGGAAAAAGTATTTCTCATACTGGACATTCTGAGCTCAGATATCTATATGTAGGCATATGGGAATTTCATCAAAGGTACAGAACCAAACGTAGGCAGTATCTACTTTCCCTGCCCTCCAAAAAAAGTAAAAGGATCTTACTTCAAGAGTGCCCAAATCTGTCTGCCAGCAGCTTCTGTTTGGGCTAGGTCTGAGACAGGAAGAAAATTAAGACTTGTAAGGAGCTTACCATAGACTTAGACTCCTCTTTCTCTTCCCACTCCTAAGTTCAGAGCAGACCTACCTAGGCTACCAGTCACCCAGCTCTCTACCCGTGCACACCTACATGTAGTAGAGTTCTCAGTAAAATTTACTATTTATCATCTTAGCACTCAATAGTGGAAAAACAGAGCTGAAATCCAAGTTCTCAAAGGACATGACACATGGTAGGAGCTCATTGAACATTTGTTGAATGAGTGAGGCGATGGGACAAATAAGTGACAAGGAGGCCCCACTCTTAGATCCAGAATTAGAGTCTGTGAGCCACAAGAAATAATTTCCCACTGCAAAGGAATCAGAGGATGCATTTAATAACAGAGGATACTTTAAGCTTGGTATTCTGCTCCTGAGTCAGAAAACGAAAAACGTCCTTGGTCCTTTGGGGAATAAAAAGCCTCATAAAATCCAAGAGATTCCCTGAACAGTCTCACACAGAGCTATCCCATGGTGTTACTACTTCCTTGAACACTCTACTCCAAAGTGATGTTTTATTTGCCTAACTAATCTCTTGCTTACTGATATTTCAAATCCTGCTACTTTTGCGATGCCTCTTTTTCAGATACTACCATAATCCTGCTAGTTGAACTGCATATTTTCAATAAGTACCTACTTAACCAGAAGCATCACCAGACACTCAATATGAATACAGATAAACTGCGATCTCTGCCCTCATGTAGTCCATATCAAGTAGGAGAAAGAAGACATAAATCATGATAACCAGAAGAACAATATCACCAGTGCTGTGCAAGAGATATGATGATGGTTGGAGAAGGGAGAGATGAGATTAGGGGACTGCACCAAGATGACTTTCCTCCTGGCTCTGGTGATCTGTCACACCCATCCTGTTTTGGTTCCTGGGACTTGCTCTCATGTCTGACAAAACAGCCAGGTGCTCCCCATTACCTCTGGACACTAGTTAGCCATGCTGTGACTGAGTCACACTCAACAGAAAACATGTGTAACAGCAGTTTTAAACCTCTACGCCAGGGATCAAAAAACTTTCTATAAAGGGCCAGACAGCAATATTTTAGACTTGCTGGCCATGCAGTCTCTGTCACAACTATTCAACTCTACCATTGTAGTGTTATAGCACTCAAAGACAATATGCAAACAGGCGAGCATGCCTGTGTCCCAATAAAACTTATTTACAAACAAACAGTGGCCAGAAATGGCCTAAGGTTCATAGTTTGCTGACCCCTGCTCTCTGCAGAAGCAAAAGTTATTTTAGTTCTGAGGTTCTTTTTTTAAAAGAGAAGCAACAATGTGTGTTTGCCTCTGGAGCGCCCCCTACCGTGGACCTGGCCTGCACCCAGGTATGTGCCCTCACTGGTAATCGGACCAGCAATGCTTTGGTTCGCAGGCCCGCGCTCAATCCGTTGAGCTACACCAGCCAGGGAAGAGGTTCCTTTTTGATATCGGTATCCAAAATTGATAAATCCACACCACAAATATTTGCATGTCACTAATATATGAGGCTTCAGAGATGTAAAAATGAATAAAAAAGCAGCAAACTACTGGATCCTGGCTTCATACAGCCAGCCAGACAACAGCACAGCCAGCATCTATGCAGGAGCGGGGGCCTCACCCTCCTGGATCTACATGTCCCGCTCCACCAGTGTCCAGGGCACCTCGTGGTAGGTGGAAGGGGTGGCCCGGCCATGGGGATGGCTGGGGGTCTAGCTAGCATAGGGAGCATCCAGAGGAAGAAAGAGACTAGACAATGCTTTAATGACTGCCTAGGCTCTTACCTGGAGAGGGTGAGGAGATTGGAGGGTCATAATCAGAGACTTGAGAGCAAAATCTGGGAATATCTGGAGAAGAAAGGACCCTAGGTTGGAATCTGGTGGCATTACTTCAAGACCATCAAGGTCTTTACTAGTTCTGTGAACAATGCCCACATTGTTCCTCAGAGTGACAATGTGTGTCTTACTGCTGATGACTTCATGTCAAGAATAGGATAGAGCTGGCCATGTGCTAGCCTATGGAGAGTGACATCAATGGGCTCTGAAAGGACACTGATGACATCAATATCACTAGGCTGTTGCTGCTGGAGAAAGAGACTGAGGCTCTCAAGGAGGAGCTGCTCTTCCTGAAGAAGAACCACAAGGTGGGAAGTAAATGGTCTACAAAACCAGATTGCCTACTCTGGGTTGACTGTGGAAATGGATGCCCCAAATCTCAGGACATCAGCAAGATTGTATTATACATCTAGGCACAATATTAGGAGTTGGCTTGGAAGAACCAAGAGGAGCTACACAAACACTAGTCCAGCAGATTGAGTAGAGCACCACAGTGGTCACCTCTCAGACCGCTGAGACAGCAGCTGCTGAAATGATACTCATGGAGCTGAGATGTACAGTCCAGTCCTTGCAGATGGACCTGAATTCCATGAGAAGTCTAAAGGCCAGCTTGGAGAACAGCCTGAGGAAGGTGGAGACACACAATGCCATGCAGATGGACCAAATCAATGGGATCCTGCTGCACCTGGAGTCAGAGTTGGCCCAGACCCAGGCAGAGGGGTAGCACCAGGTCCAAGAGTATGAGACCTTGCTGAACATCAAGGTCAAGCTGGAGGCTGAGACTGCCACTTACTACTACCTGCTGGAAGGAGAGGACTTCATTCTTGGTGTCAACCTGGCCAATAGCAGCTCCAAGCAATCCATCCAAAAGATCACCACCAGCAGGATAGTGAATGGTAAAGTGGTGTCAGGCAATGATACTGAAGTTCTGAGGTGATAAAGCAGCAGAAGTGGGACATGAGACCAACAAAAAGTTCAAAACTCACTGCAAAAATGAATAAAGATAAGGTCTGAGTCCTAAAGAAGCTTTCTATAGCAGAATTTGCTTTCCTGCTCCACTAGGTTCCTCTATGTATTATAAAGATCTAAAATTCCAACCTTTAACAGACTTGCCTCTAGTTTCCTCGTCCTCATCCTCTTTGAAAACAAAAATAAAAAGAAACCAAAAAATTCAGCTAACAGCTATTATCAAATTACGCACTAACTGGGATTTCTCATCCACCTGCTATGTACATTGTACAATATTAAAAATCATCAAGGTACTGATGGGCCATTTTCTGCTCCCCTAGAACTGTCTATTTGGCCCAAGCCAGGATCAAAGAGACAACATGTACCTGATTTCTAAAGCCAGCTGCCAAACTGCGAGACCAGACTGTGCCTCCAGGAGTTTTTAGAAAGGTCAAGAGACAAAATAGGATAATCACCTGCCCCTTTTCTCACCCCAGAGGGAAAAAGAATCAGCCATGCATAGTTAGCCCAGGGGGAAGATTCTGACTTTTCTCTCTCCTCCAGAATAGTGGCAGAGACTGGAGATCACTGTAGAGAGGAAAGAATGGCAACTCATTCCACTGGTTGGACATTGTTAAGGATAATAGATTTGTTGATCTGCCCTGGCCCTACCTCTAAGATGAGAGAGAATTGGTAAAGAAAGATAGCAGGACAGAGAGAAAGCACAAGGGAGCAGATACCCACTCTCACCTTCGTACAAGGATGTGTAGGTGTCCTATAGATTGAGATGCCATCACAGTTGCACTTTGGCAAAAATTGCCAACACCTGACCTGGGAAACAGCTTATGTAGTGGGCAGATCCTCAAATCAAGAGGCTGTGTACTCTTGGCAGTAGCTGAAGGAAGTGATTAAGAAAAAATAAAAACCTTTAAGGAATCATGCAATGGGGAGGACTCAGAGAACCCACTGGAATTTAGTTACGTGCATTTGAGAAAGTAAGCATGACAGTCATAGGGAGGCTATCTAGTCTGTGTTATCCAGAGAAGCAGCCACAACCATAAAGAAGAGACTGCTGATAAGCAAAATGTTTGTCCTTCCAGTCTCCTCTTAGTTCTCAGTATTAGAAGATTAGGCCTTGAAATGGAGCAGGTAGAAAAGAGATATATTCTAAAATCAAAATCACTGTACATACACACACACACAATTCACACTTCAACAACTAACCACCTTCTCATCCACATTTCAGTACCCTGGATCCATTGTGTAACCAAACAAAAAAACAGAGGTTTGGCTACCTGTTGCCATAAAAGCCAAACATGTGAGGTAGCTGCTGATGCAAAAGGAGAGAGTTTTTATTCCGCGGCTGCATGATCTGGGAGAATGGCAGACTCCCATCTCAAAGCCCATCTCCTCTTTCTGCCATGGAAAAAGCCCAACCATGCTCAGCAAGGCAAAGACAAAAGCCAGTGTCCAGAGTTCCTGCTCCATTTTAAAGTAGTTTTTTGAAGTCCACAGGCAGCTGCTAAGTGGTCTTAGTCCCCATCCAGGTAGCTTACCTTATTCCCAGCTGCTCTCCATTGCAGATTCCCTCCTGGAGACTGCATGTGGAGCCCACATAACCATGGGCCATGAGGCTGCTGGGGCTGCCTGGCCGTGTGCTCCTCAGCAAGAGAGTGTGTGAACACATGGGCCAGTGCATCACCAGGTGGGCAAGAGAGAACGAGAGAGGCACCATTCTGGAGGCCATGGGGCTAAGGGAACAGACGAGAACACTGTATGAGTGCAGGATTATATTATAATCCCTAGGATTATATAGTGTGGGTTTGGGACAAACCAAGTGCTTTCTCAAAATGACCAATCAACTTTTCAAACTTGTGCATGCTTTGGTTGGGTCCACACCCAACCAATCCCTTCTTTGCCCAGGCTAGACTGACAGACCTCTTTGGTCCAGCACCTCTCTTGTGCCATTTTGACTTCTATGGCCCATGTGCCTGCCTTCCCCTGATCCAACCCTCAATCTAGTTTGGGGTGGTGGGTGTTTCTACCCATTATCTTGCTAGCTATTTGCATGTTTAGTGTAAAAACCTCCCTCTGCTGCCATCTTGGCTAATGCAAGAGACACCCTGGCAAATCTGGGTGAGTGTTTTATGGTAACAATTGGTATAGCAAGTAATGATGAAGAGAAAGCTTTGACTATGATGTGAGATTGGCATATATTGAATTCATAGAAGTTTCCCAAGATATTTGCTACCTAGTGAGAAAGAACGATTTGACATAGAATACATAAGGAAGACACTTGAGACAATAATACTGATTCATGTCCATGTTTGGAGTTCATGTTTGAACCCCACTGAATGAAAACCCCTCAGTAAACCAGTTAAATTGGCATTTCTGAAAGTGTGTACTGTGGATTTCAGTACAAGTTGCACAAGCTTGGAAAGGACAAGAGGCTCAGTAATCAAATCATAAATGTGTAAAACATTCTTAGAAAATCAGTAAGCCCAATAAAATATTAAGAGACCTGAGTACTACCATAAAGAAAACAGTTCAAATTTGTTTAAATCACTGTTTTGTAATTTTATTTGGTCACCAAAACTTTTTTCTATGTGATTTCCATTAATATTCTTCAATATACGCATTTGGAAAATCTTTTCTAAAGAAGGATGAAAGCTTGGTTGAGTCTCAAATCAAAGTCATATGAATGCTGCATACAAATGCCGGCTGGGCAGTTAATGGAAAGAAACGCATTTGGGGGGAGGGGGAGTTGGGATTCTAATGGCTTGGGGCTGTGCCTGTCTGTGTCATTCTTTCCAGGGCTGAGAGAGTTGTGCAACTTCTGGCAATGCCATTTTACATGGAAGTCTATGTGTGGGATGCCCCAGGATTGTTGCCACCCACCAGGACCACATCGGAAAAGCTGCGGAAGGTCTTGGAAAATTGAGAGGAGTACATTCTTCTAGGCTTACATCAGAAAATAACTGAAATGTTGGAGACCTGGAAGAACTAGACAATTATTAGTACCGTGCCTCCTGACAGTCATTTCTCATATCTTTCCTACCCTACACAAGACTTCCACCATCAAACTTTCAGAGGAAAAACAAAACAAAACTGAGATCAAAGCCCCAGGGCAGTTGACTTACATACGACTGTGTGAGGGAGGAGCCAGGACACGGAGAGTGGCAGGAAGGGTTCAAAAAGAGCTCCAGCTGGAGATGGCTTCATACTTTCCTGAAGACAGAGTTAGCTATGAGGAGCTTCCCATGCCCCGTACCCTAGACCTTATCTAGACTGTCTATGGGTTATCTGGAGGGGACCAACTGTCATGATTTACCATGATAGTTTTGAAATCTCTGATCTTGCATGTTACAACCTTCTCTGTAAAAGATTTGGTCCCTGCATAGATGAAGTGTACAATGAGTAGTTCCTCCTTAATTTAAGACTGAGATGTTTGACAAGGTAACAGTCAACCTAGACCATCACAGACAATGGGCTGAGGTGGCATTTTAGAATTTTAAACCAGAAAGGTTTATGATGCAAAAACAAAAGCCAAACAAACAGAAAAACACTAACATCAAAACCTTTCTCCCTCTGGCTTTATAAAGTGTGAAATTAATAATTTAACTTTTTTGTACTTGGTTATATCTCCCTTTTCCAAATTTCTATACTCCCAATATCTAATTTTAATTTTTCTAAAACTAGTAAGTGAAAAGCAAATGATGAATTAAGTATGATGTTTATATTCTGCTGCAAATTTTCCTAAATTAAAAATGTTTTTCCTCAACAAGCCTACCTACAGAACATGCTATCTAGGACTTTGTAAGTTCACTAGCACTGTTTCAATTTCTAAAGGTGTAGAAGAGCAAAAATAAAACATTTCTCATGATTAGGTCCAGATGATGACAAGTGATAGTGTGGTGTAGGCAGTGTCAGCAAACCTAGATAAACTTATTAATCTTTCACATTTTAGATTCCTTATTTGCAAAATGGAGATTCTCGTAATGCTGACTACACAGGATTGTGTACAGATCGAATGAGACAGTGAAGTCTGGTACATAGTAGAATTTCAACAACTGATAGAAAAACATTTAAACAAAACAATGATTTCCTGTGTAGCTCTATGTTAGATGCAATGGAGAAAGTTTTTCTTCTGAGTTAACCAATCCAACATTGAAAACACTACAGTGTTAATTTTACATAAGTTTACAAATTTATAATTTTGTATTCAAGAACATTTTCCCATTAAAATTTTAAAAGAATTTATTTTCATGCCATGATATAATAGTACCACTCTTTAATATATATGGATATTTTTATGTGAATAAATAAAAAATATATATATAATGGTTGAATAGCTCCATGATATGAATATTAAGATCAAATAATAGCCAAATGTACATATAGTTTTCTAAGAAGTAATTTCATGTCTTTACAAACCTAATATATACAGTAGTAGTATTTGATTACACATACTGTATTTTACTTTTATTATGGCCACATACAATATTTTATTACATTCTTTAGCAATGAGTGAATGTCCCGTGAAAAATATTTTAAATCTTTATCTTCCAAAGTTAAACATATTTTTCCTCAAGAAATCTGTTTACAAAAAATGCTACTTGAGACTATTTTTAGATTAACGATTGTTTCTATCTCTTAACAAAAAAGATGTCTCAGCGCATTTTCCTCACACTTTAAAAGGAATTTACCCATAAATCAGATATGAATGTACATAGAGCTTTTAATCTTTTAAGAACAGCTAATTAAATCTTTATTTTTCCTCCTGGTTGCCTCTGGTTTAGGCACGCTTTGTGTGGTGCTTCCCAGGGCTTGTCATTTCGCTTTAATGGCAGGGGGAGGAACCCAGCGAAGCTCAGCTAACACACTGCATATCGGAATGTCACCATGACAGCGTCTGTCCGCTTGTCAGAGTTCTTCTGAAATGACTCAGCCATTCATTTTGTTGAATCAATATTGAAGCTTTCAAGATTTATTACTTGAGCTTTGGGAGCAGGCGAGGCAAACAAACCCTTCATTTCTAACATCAAACTGTATTTGGGCCAAGATTTTGATTTCTGCCTATACTTTATTTATGAGAATAGACTATAAAGTTTCCATTCCTTGCATAATTGTAATAAGCTTGCATTTACATGCCTGCTTGCTAATACCATGAAAAAGAATTTTAAAGTTTCTGAAAACGTTCTGTGGTCTGAGAGAAACTTATCAAATGCTGAATTGAAATAGCTAATTTCCTGGGAGATGTGGGGGAGGGGCAAGGAGGAGAGATGTAAAGCTTTTGATATGAGATCTTTAAATCTTTGGTACAAAGTTCTTAAATTCCATTCAAATATCCTATATTGAAGCATAATTAATATAAACCAGGGTAAGCATGTTATCTACTAAATCTATTCAATAAGATCCATTTATCAATACTTTCCCCTTTAAACAAATATAAAAGTGACCTTTTCTATTTTAAAATACTGTGATTTCTTCAAAGACTTTTTTAACAATCATATATATTTCTAGTGGATTGGGTCACAAAATGAGTTGGATATCTAAATCCAAGCACTCACTGTGTGCGTTTTCAGTTATCAGTGGGCTAAACTCAGTGCAGAGCTCATCGATATTGTTCAAAGATGAAATTATGAGAAATATTCATAAGTATACATCTGCCTGACAAGCCCCCCAAGTGTCTTTGAAGCTTCACTGATATATTGGACCAGCCTACAGTGACAGAGGGTGAGCTTCTCTTCATTATCCCTCCTTCAGCACACTTCCCAGAGCTGAGGAATCTCCCACCTAACACCCCATGACCCAGACCATTCCTACTGGGATCTGCAGGATGCTGCAATGCAGGTATCCTCAGTGGGGTGGGTCTACACCAGATAACACAATGAAGTCATCTAAGATGGGTTATGGATCTGCTATCTCAGGAGCACAAAACTCTATCAAGGACTTCTCCAATCTGAAGAGAAAGCATTGGCTGCAAGCAAACAAATACACTGAAAACAAAGCTCCCACTGTCTTATTTCCCACATGGTTGGGAAAATCAAGCCCAGTGAAGACACGCTTGACTGCTAGGATGTTTGAAGATCATGCGGGGCCTTGCAAAGTTTATATACGTATATACATATACATATACACATACACATACGCATACATATACATATGTGGGTGCCTGGTCCACTTAACACAGACATGTGCCAGCAGCTTTAGACTTAAGTTTGAAGCACTCTATCTTTCCAATGTCCAGTCAGCTTTCTTACCTTAAAGTACTTCAAACAGCCATAAGAATTTCAAATCACACTAAAGGCACATAGAGCACTGTCTGTAGTTTCTGCTCAAGGTGATGAAAAAGTTGTGAAAGTACACAACAGTGATGGTTGCACAACATTGTAAATGTAATTATTGCCACTGAACTGTACACTTAAAAATGGTTAATTAAAATGGTAAATTTTGTTACATTTATTTTACCACTTTTAAAAATCGGTAATGTTATATATCAAAAACTGTTACACATTTTAAATGGGTAAATTGTATGGCATACAAACTATGTCTCAAGAAAATGGTTTTAAAAAAAGAAAAGGAAAAAAGAGTACTAGGCAGAAAGCTTTGATGCTTTGTCTGTAGCTTGTGTATAAGTCAGGTCTTTTCAGAAAACTTACACTGAAGTTGTCTCACTTTTCAGAAAAATCAAAATTCTCTTTTTTCTTCTTTGTAGTGTTCTCAAAAAGTAAAAATGCTTTTTTTTTAAGATTGTACTTGAAAGGATACCAGACAAATACAGCTTTAGCATTGTATTAGAGCAATACCGTGCGGAATACTCCCAGACAAAATGGAGTGCTCTGCGAGTCCTTCATTTTTCTCTTTTCTTTCCTTTTTCTAAAAGCAAGGATGTGAATTGTGAATATATCCTACAAGAAATGCTGAGCTGGTTAATTTTTGATAATTATAAAATCATGGGTGGTCACTAGTTCAAAGAAAGTTTTTCCCAAATAAAACAAAGTATGAGCAGAGTCTTTAACTGTGTCCCTTTATCCCCTGCCAAAATGCGGCATCAATAGAACCGAATGTGAAAGCTGCAGCTTTGATATGAAAGGTACTGAAAGTATTCATCTTTTGGTAGTTGTTCCGCCACTATATGGAATGGAATAAAAGGAAAAAGAATTATGCAGCATCAACTTGAATTACACAATCGGGGAAAAGGAAAGGCAAATCATAACCAGATGCATCTATGCATACATTTTTAAATAAAAATTTTCTTTGATATCTCCAGGCACCCAATGCACTCTACTGGCAGTGTGAAGTTATTGAAAATAACACAAAAGAAAAATTTAAACTAACACATTATCACTCATTTACAGTTGAGAAATACTATTAGAAATATCTTTAAAACATCAATATTAGGCTAAACCCATGAAACTGATATTTTCTCAGGTTATAATGGTCAGACATTGGCAAAATGGTTGAAAAACAGCAATTTCATGTGATTCAACCTAACACATAATTTTCTTCCTAATTTAAAATGACAGTCTGTTCTGTTCTTTATTTATCATCACCATTTAATAGAATAAAAGACATTCATTTAATTTTATATAGTTTATTTATTTAACAATTTTAGCTCTTATGTGAAATGATTCCATAAATATGAACAGGAACCAATTAATGTTCCTTTTCTCCCTTTTAATTAAGATATATTTTTTCAGCTGGATACACCAAAATTTCCCACTCATCAGTCTGTCCGGGCCTACTCTCAGCTGATCATGAGGCACTTGAAGGGAAACCTCTATTTGAGGTGAAGGAGGATACTCTTCCTCTTATGGCTCTGTTCTTATATCCTTTTTACAAAATGATGATGTAAATACTAGGCTTCCTCTCTTTGCTACCTTGAGGGACCCAGAGGCAGGTACTGTGGGGTACATTGAGGGACTGGAGAGTGAGGTCTAGAGTTGCTGGAGTGGGACTGAGTGAAGCTTGATACTAATGGAACTAGAGGGCAAAGGCAAATCCTACTATGGATGTTCATCCTCTCTCCTATCAAAAAAAAAACAAAAAAAAAACACATCTCCTCTTGGGTCTAGAGAGAAAGAATGGTGCTGGCAATAGAACATAAAGCCACAGATTAAAAGGTGGATCATTTTAAGAACAGTGTTGAAAGGAGAAGAGAAGAGAAAGGAGGTGAGGAGAGGGGCAGAATGGGACCAAGTTGAAAGAGGAATAAAGCTTTGACACGGAGTGCTGCCTGCACCGCCTAGTTTCAACATGCAGCAGTGGGGGTGGGACGGGCAGGTGGAAAGGCAATGTCCCTATTCCAGAGCTCAGCAGCCAGGGCAGAAACAGCATCCAAACAAATGCCTGGACTGTGCTTAGACGACTGCAGTTGTCTGGACTGGCTCCCACTGTAAGGATAGAATTTCTGTGGCGTTACTGAAAAAATTTCACGTTGTGAGTGATAATCTGTACCATCCAACAACTGGAAGAGTTCTGTTTGCAGTTAATACAAAGGCAACACAGCCCACAATTCTGGACATTTTTCCAGGAGAAGAATAACCATTAAACAACTGCCCGTAGATTAGAAGCAAAGGTCAGAGGCAGTGTGGCAGTGACTGAGAACATTCTTTCCAGAGGTTAGCATGACACTAACATGAGGAGAAAATTCTGGAAAGGTCTTCAATACCTAAGTAGTCAGTTCACTGAATTCAGTTTACTGAGTAAAAATCTGCATTGTTGATCATTCTTTTCTGTCCCCAGGATGAAATCTTGGGCAGAGCCCATGTTTCACATTCATTTATGATTATTAGCCAAGAGTCTCATTCTCAGATAGTACAGGGCAAAGCTTAACCTCCCACTTACGCTTTGAGAATTAGTTCTGTGCATGCTTGAACCTGATCCAGGTTGTAAAGCCTACAGTGGGAAAGGAGGGTGCGGTCATTCTTTTTCTTGATTCCTCCCAACTCTTATACCTGTCCTTTTCATTATGCTCTTTTATGCCCCCTTCAGATTTGGAAAGGGGGGAAATAGATATGTAGAGATAAAGAAAGGTTCTTTCCTGATTGAGTTATTCAGAAACTCTCATTGGTGGGGTTACCTTACATGGGCTATGCGTTCCTGGCCTAGCTACTTGCAATTAACTTTCCATCTCCTACCTTCTTGGTAGGGGTCACTTCATTCCTCCAGATATATCATTTGGTTGTGGTATCTTTAGACAATTTAAGTCCTTTGGTCATGTCCACACTCGCCTTCAGAACACCACACCTTTCTCTTGCCATTCCTCTGACTGCGGGGTAGGGTGAAACTCACCTTCCCACTGTTGCTTGGTCAGTCAGGTACCAGTCCCTCTGTCCCACAAACTCCGCGTCAGGTTCTCCAAGTGATTCTGACCCAACACCAGGTTTGCCTGGGGGTGGTAGAGGTGGAATGTACTGGACTGTGACAGCTCTCTTCAAAGGAATTCTCACTACAGGCTTCAAAACCCATCTCCTGGCCTCCAC
Source organism: Anoura caudifer (assembly GCA_004027475.1). Taxonomy (NCBI): domain Eukaryota; kingdom Metazoa; phylum Chordata; class Mammalia; order Chiroptera; family Phyllostomidae; genus Anoura; species Anoura caudifer. The sequence continues at coordinate 573,383 of PVKU01000104.1, forward strand.
TTATAAACTCTGAAATAAAGGTAAGTGATGACTTGAGAATGACAAAATCGGTCTGTTCACAATGTAGTTTGTGGATAATCTAATCTTGCAGATTCAGAAATGATCTGCATTCAGAACTCTACAATTTACTAGCCAAAATACTTAATCTCTTAGTGTCCTTATGCACAAAGCACTGAAGTATGAGAAATAAAAGCAATAACTACAGCATAGGTTGTTTTAAAATTAAATGCATTATGTACTTAGAAGAGTGCCTGTTCATGATTAATGAAGCCAACTGGCATCTTGTGCCTTCTGATACCATGCACTGAGAAGTATCTAACCTCACCAATGTGGGATTCTTGCCAGAAATATTTAACCTGAACCTTATTGTGAGGAAATAATCAAATAAATCCAAGTTAAGGTACAATTTGCAAAGAAACTCCAGTCTAGTTTTTCAAAAATATCCAAGACATGCAAGACCAAAAATTTTAGATGCAGGAGGGGAGCTGAGGACTCTTCCTCATTAAAAGAAACTAAAGAGGCACGACAACTAAATGCAATGCATAAACCTTGATTAAATCCTAGATCTCATTTTAAAATAAACATACAGCCCTGGCTAGTGTGGCTCAACGGATTAAGTGCCAAACTGTGAAGCAAAGGGTCACCGGTTCGATTCCCTGTCAGGGCACATGCCTGGGTTGCAAGCCAGGTCCCCAGTAAGGGGCACACAAGAGGCAACCACACATTGATGTGTCTCTCCCTCTCTTTCTCTCTTCCTTCCCCTCTCTATAAATAAATAAATAAAATCTTAAAATAAAAAATAAAAAATTAATTAAATAGAAATACACACACACACACACACACAAACAGATAAAGGATATATTCAGGGCAATCTTGGATATTTAACTATGAACTGAATATTAGAAAATAAGATTGTATCAGTATTATATTTCTTGAGAAATAGTTATGTACAAGAATGTCCTTGTCCTTAGGAGACATATTGTGAGATATTTAGGGGTGAAGTGTCATGATGATAGTAACTTATTCTCAAATTGTTCCTCAAAATGTTTTATTAAAAATAAAAATAACAGTGCCACAACACATACTAAAACTCTTAGAATAATACTTGGTTCATAATAACAGTGTAGATTATGTATTATTAGCACAGATACTTAGACAACAGGAAAAACGCATTTGAATTATTACACATTTGTCAAATTGAGTTACTGTACTGAATCGTGAGTTTCCCAACGCTCTCTTCACCACCAATCTTCCCTTCCAACTCCTGGCACCAATCTTTCTTTAACTCCTCCCTCTAAATCGCTACTAATATAGTTTCTAACTTTCTAATTTACATTTTGATAGCCAATATCAGAAGTTTTTTTCCTAGATGTGCCTTAATCTTTAACATTTAGATTCATAACTGACATGTAAAAAATCTGTGCACCTTCAGACTCACACAGAAACTTGGCTCAGATAACTTGACTGCTCTACAGTGTAGCTTATCGGGTCTCAAACATTTTAGAGTCAGGACTCTTTCATTCTCTTAAAGATTAAGGACTCAAGCTTTTGATTAGTTATAGCTATCAATATTTACAATATTTTTATGAAAAATATATGCCTTCAAACACAAATATTTAGTGAGATCAGTAGCATCATTTATGATTTGATAAATCTCTTTAATGTCTGGCTTAATAAAAGACAACTGTATGCTTTGTTTAATAATTATGGTAATATACACACAACGTATAATTTACCTTTTTAACCATTGTGAAATATACAGTTCAGTGGCATTTAGTACATTCATAACCATTACCACTGTTTCCAGAACATTTTTCAGCACCTCAATAGAAAAACCCGTACCCATTAAGCAGTCATGTCCTATTCCCCCTTTCCCCTAGCTCCTGGTAACAACTCATGTGCTTTCTGTCTCTGTGGATTTCCCTATTCTGGATATTACATATAAATGGATCATACAATATGCGGCCTTTTATGTCTGGCATCTTTCACCAAGCATAATGTTTTCAAGGGTCATCCAAGTGGTAGCAGATAACAGTATTTCATACCTTTTTGTTGCCAAATAATATTCAATTGTTCTCATACATGTACATCATATTTTGTTTATCCATTGACCTGTTGATGAAAAATTTGGGTTGATTTTACCTTTTGGCTATTACAAATAGTGCTGCAATAAATATTCATATGCACATTTTTGTTTGAATGCTTGTTTTCAATTCTCTTGAGAATATACTTAAGAGTAGAATTGCTGGGTCATACGGTAAATCTATTTTTCACTTTTTGAAGACTGGCCAAACTGTTCTCCACAACATTTGTACCATTTTACATCCCCACTAGCAGTGTCTGATGATTCCAATTTCTCTTCATCCTCACCAACATTTGTTATTTTTCATTTTTAGAACTATGGCCAACCTAGTGGATAAGAAGTGATATATCATTATGGTTTTGATTGACATTTTCCTTACAACTAATGATGTTGAGCATCTTTTCATATGCTTGTTGGCTACTTGTATATTTTCTTTGTATAAATATCTAAACAAGTTCCTAGACCATTTTTTTAATTGAGCGTTTGCCTTTTATTGCTGAGTTGTATGAGTTCTTTGCATATTTGGGATCCTAGACCAGATGCATGATTTACAAATATTTTCTTCCACTCTACACCATGTCCTTTCACTCTCTGGACAGTGCCCTTCATGCTCAGTTTTTAGTTTTAATTAAGTTAAATTTATTTACTTTTCTTTTGTTGCTTATGCTTTTGTTAAATGGTTTTTTTGTTTTAAAAAAATTGCCAAAGCAAAGATCATGAATGTTTATGCCTATGCCTTTTTCTAAGATCTTTATAGTTTTATTGCTTATATTTAGGTCTTTCATCAATACTAATTTTTGTGTAAGGTGTGAGGGAAGGGTCCAACTTCATTCTTTTGTATATAGACATCCAGTTATCATATCACTATTTGTTGAAGAGATTAGTCTTTCCCAATAGAATGGTTTTTGTATCTTTGTTAAAAAACAATTGACCATAGATAGGTTTATTTCTAAACTTTCAATTCTATTCCATCGATCTACATGTCTACCCCAATGTCAGTAAAATGTTTTGATAAGTGTAGTTTTGTAGTAAGTTTTAACATTGGAAGTGTGAGTCCTCCAACTTTGCTCCTTTTTTTCAAGATTGTTTTGATTATTGGAATCCCTTGCCATTTTATATGAATTTTAGCATCAGCTTTTCCGTTTCTACAAAAAAGCCTGTTGGGATTTTGATAGAAATTGCACTTAAACTGTAGATCTCATTGGGAGCATATTGCCATAATAATAATAAGTTTTCAATTCATGAACACATATTGCCTTTCCATTTACTGATATTCTTTCATTTGGGCATTGTTTTTGTACTTTTCTGCATACAATTCTTGCATCTTATTGATTAAATAAATTCTAAGTTACTAATTCTTTTTGATATTGTAAATTGAGTTTCCTTTTCAGAATTTTCATTGCTAGTGTACAGAAGTACCAGTGATTTTTGTGTTGATCATGTATTATGCAACTTTGCTAAAGACTTTTATTAACTCCAATGACATTACTGTATGTTCATTCTGTTGTTATATATTGTTTTGGCTGAGAAAATTCAGAAAATATGAAGAGAATTCAGCTTCTCATAAATATGCATTGATAGTTAAGATAGGGAGAAGGGTTTTAATAATTTTTTTTCAGATAATTGTGGATATTTGTCTTTGATACTGTGCAAAGACTCAACAAGTAATATGTTCTTAAAGGTTGGGCATAATGTGGCATCCGAAATCATATCAATAAGCATTTTTATCATCACCCGAGGACATTTTTTCATTGCTTTTAAAGAGAGAGTAAAATGGGGATGGAGGAAGGGAGGGAGAGAGAGGTGGCAAGAGAGAGAAACATCGATTGTTTGCCACCTGTATGCACTGTCTGGGAGTCGAACCCACAACCTTTTAGTGTACTGGAAGACACTCCAACGACTAAGCCACACAGGATAGGGCTCAATAAGTATTTTTTTTTTTTTTTTGCTTAATGCTAATAAACATTAGTCACATTAAAACTCTTGGCCTTATATTTAGAATGGGTCTTTTATTCATGTATGATTTTGTAACATTGTACATTTGGAAAATATCAATTCACTGAGTTTTGCAGATCTTTCAGGTATCAACACTTTTCATTATATGATGTTTTAAGAACCACATTATTAATATCACCATCAACTGAATCACAAAATCTTTCTAGTTTGAGAAGTCTCCAGGCTTACTGGGGACAATGAAAGTGTTATAAAATCTAATTTTTGCTTGAGATAACACTTAAGCCTTGTTGTTGGTAGCACATACTGTCCTGTTTTCCTTGAAGTAACTAGCTTACTTTGTTCATTTTCAAGAAAAAGTCTACCAAATATCCAAGTCTTATTGACCATGGTTTTTCTGTCATTCTATTAAAAAGTGGGCCCTGTGATAAAAACAGCTTGTTCAGCTCCCAACCCAAACAAGGGCTGAAGAGATTTTCCTCCAGACCACCATTCTACTTTCAAATGCAATAAAAGAGCTTCATTCATATTTTCCATTTCATCAGAAGGAATAATTTTAAAAAATCACACAGTCCAGTGTTGAGATATAATAAAATGAATACCTTCTACTGATTAATCAAGGAACATTCTTCAGTAAATTTTTTTGAAAAGGTATGTAGTAGTGAACAATACAATGACTACTAATATAGTTTGGTAACATTGCCTTGATTCATGCTAAGGATTCACTATAAGTAAAGATGAAAACACAATGAAAGGCAAATAACTTCTTAGAATTAATGCAAAAATACTTTTGAGCTTGAAGACTCTATGAAGGAATCTTGGGGACTGGCAGGAGTTTGCAGATTGCACTTTGACAGCAGTTGACATAGCTATCGGAATGTCAGTTTTGCACAGACTGCCTTAACTTCATAAATGTTGAAAGAAGTAGATGTTAAACACTCTTATCGTAATCTCCTGGTTGAAGTTTTCCAGTTTTTTAGCAATGTGTTTGGGTACTCTCCTTACACACACTCAACAAGCAATAGCAGTCCCTACTCACAGTCCTAATGAAACTAGAATTTTAATGGGTAAAGGGCAGATATTTAGAGAAAGGTGAATATGGATCATAGAATGTAGGACAAGGCAGAAAGAAAATAAAATTTACTACAAACCCTTTTAGGTATTCATATCATATTCACCTCCAAACTTTAGCCTACGCAGTTGACATAAAACAAATAATGTAGAAGGGCTGGCATATCTCACTAGACTAGATTAGGTAATGGTTTTACAGCTTTGCCTTATAAGCAACCATAATATTTTTATGCAAAGAATCATCCTTTCTCAAACTAATGTCTTCTTTTGTTATCAGCATGGTAAAGTCTACATAAATTGTGTTTGACAAAGCCAGAAATAACACACACGGAATTTTCTTTTGAGGAGGGGTATAGTAAAGTATTTATCTTTCAATGAAATGACTGAAGCAATAAGATGTAGAAACCCTTTTTTTTTTTTTTAAAATTCTCACTGGAGGATACTTTTTCACTGCTTTTGGAGACAGAGGAAGGGAGAGAGAGAGAAACATCGATGTGAGAGACGAACATGGATTCATTGCCTCTCATAAGCACCCTGACCTGGCATCAAACCTGCAAACCTGCAACCTTTCAGTTGATGGGACAATGCTCCAACCAACAGAACTGCACTGACCAGGGCAAGATGTAGAAACTAAATATTACAAACCAAATATTTACAAACCAAATATTCATTTATTATGTTTGATATGGATTACCAAATCTGTGGTATGACCTCAAAGACAGTGTAATGAAAGGAAAAGTTAATCAAGCTTCTATTAATACATATCAATTCTACAAAATAACAAATACATTTAGAATTGAAAAATACTCCAAATGAAAATAAGCCATTTTCAAAACAACAAACCAAAGAAATGAATTTCAGTGTGTTTCTTCTTAACAGACTGCTCACTGATCAGGATATATCACTGCCAAACACTATCCTGCATGGGAAGGAAGGAAGTTCCACTCTTCTTGCTATATACCCCACCCCCGACCGAGTAAATCCAAATGTGAAATGCTCTTTGAAGTCAGCAGGTGTTCTTTACTTCAAATAATTCTGAAGGGATTTAGAAGCCAGATGGGATTAAATCTTTTTAAAAAGGTGGGGCTGGGCGGTGGAATCAGCTCAATCTAACTGTACAAAAAAGAAAGCATGGTGGGAAGGAAGAAGGGAAACTTTATTTAAATCCAACAATTGCTACAATGGTTAAGTATGGTTTATTTAGAATTAATGGGGGAAAGGGACCCTAAATACAGACTCATTAATCAAAGTATACAAGAAGGAACCGGTAAAAATACCTTTAAAACCAAAACTGAGCAACCACATGAATTTGGGGGCTTTGAAAAAATATTTTAAACCAAGTACTTGTAATCCCAATTGATCTGACATTTGATCTTTTCCCCACTCAAGCCCACTTCCCTCTTGCCTGAGTTACTGCGATAGCCTGCTAACTGATCTCCCTCCTAAGTGATCCTTCTAAAAGGTAGATAATACCCTCCTCTGTTCAAAACCCTCCCATGGATTCCCTTCTTGGTTCAAGTAAAAGCCCAAAATCCTGGCAAAGGCCTATAAAGACCTATACAATTCGGTTCCCTCTAACCTCATTTCCGATTGCTCTGCCTCCTTGTGTAATCCAGTCCAGCCATACTAACCTTCTTGCTGCCCTCCAACACACTAGGCACTATTCCTCTCAGGGACTTGGCTGCCACTTGGTGGTTCCTTCTGCCCAGCAATTTCTCCCAGGTACCAACATGGCTCACACACTTTCTTCAGGCCTGTGTTAATCTAAATCTTTCCAACCAGGTCTTTCCTTCCCATTCTATTACAAATACAGACTCCTCCCGCCCAAAACAGTCAAACTTCCTTCTCTACTTACTTCTCTTCCATTAATTTATCACCATGTAACATACTAGTATTTCCTTTATTTTGTTTTTCTTCCTCTTCCACCACAGGAACGTAAGCTCCATGAGAGCAAGGGTCTGTTTGTTCAGCACGCATCCCCAGTGCTTAAAGCAGGGCCTGACACACAGGAAGTGCTTAATTAACACACGTGGAATGAATAGATGTCATTTCTGTCTGTATTGTGTCACATAAGCACTGCTTTCACTTTATGTATATATACTTCACAGATCTGTGAATCTTTATGTGGGCATGGAAGCTTTGCTTTTGAACTTCTTGCTTGGTTTTTCAGATACAGTTGGTTAAGCTGAGAATTATCACAGAAGTAGTCTCTAACTACCTGGAAAGACCCAGACTAGAATGAGAAGATGCTGTTGCCTCTTGCATTCTCCCTTTATGATTCCCCACCCCCTAATCTTCCCAACTCCATGAACACAATACTGAACACCTAAGAAATTTAATTCGATTCTGCCCTTTAGACTCTATTTTGACTTGCACTCCACTTCTGGATGATCACCCTCTGCCCTCATCCAATTCCATATACTGGGTCACCTCTCATGTTTTCCTTTGGTGAAATGACTGAATTAAACTCTGATCATCTCAGGTCTTTGGAGGAGTAGACACAAAAGCCAGCAGATTATAGGTTCTAGAGGGCATTTACCTGCACCAATTTACTTATGTGGCAATAGTGATTGTAAAGATTATGGGAAGCAAAGCATTTCAAGTTATAGTCTACTTAATTATAAACATGTAACTATTTCCTTCTATATACACTGACTACTTAGCTGAAGAATTTAAGGATCATATTTGTGAGACTAGTTTTCATCTAGTAATGTCTGTATGGATGGAAACATTGGGATGGTCATTGTCAAGTCATTTAACATCCTTGAATTACTTACTATCATTTATAAGCAATTCTGAATGCCTGAAGTATGCTTGACTCTTATCCACATTATAGAAAGTGGTGATTACGATAATCACTATGTTTTAAAATCACAGAGTGAATAGCAACTAGGGAGGTCATCTAGTTTCATGTCTAGCAGAACATATCTAAATCATGCAGTCTGTTGGTTTTTTCCCAAGACTTCTAGAGAAGAAGCACAATAATTTTCTTGGTATATAGATTGTTTGAAGATTAGAGATGATAGGAGATTTTTTAGGTTTCATCTCATAATCTAGTTTTAAATTCATTTGAGTTTACTTTAAGTATTTCCTTAGTGTACAACAGTCTCTTCCAGTTTCACTGCTAGAAAGTAGAATTAGAAAGAAAGGCTGATAAAAAGGATATAGGGAGGAACACAGAGTAAAAAGGGTGGAATGAAAGAAATCTGGCAGAGGGAAATCAAGGAGAAATACAAAAATAATTCAATGTTCTGTTAATCTTTTAGTTTTTGATTTCCAAGGGACCTGATCTGGTTCCTTTCTCCAGGTACTCACTAATTGAATACGAAGTACAGACAGACTCAGGAACGATTAAGAGATGGATGGTTGACTGTTTATTAACTGTGGATACAAGTCCAGTTATTCAACGATAAAATGCATTTAGTCTAAATATTTTTAACAATAAAAGCATGTGGTAATAAAAATCCCATCAATATAGAGAGCTCTAACATGAAAAGACCAAGTCTCCTGACTATTCCCCTGCCACATCTAGTCCTTTTCGACCACTGTTAAAATTCCTTTAGTAATTTTCCATAAACAAAAACAAAATGCATCTCCCTGCACAGATGTATAAATGTGTGTGAGGTGGGGGTGTACATTTAAATTGTTTTCTAAAGAAATATCATTATATACTATATATTATATACTATACACTATATACTACAGGGCAACTTACTTTTTTCTCTTCAAAATACATTTTGGAGATCTTTCCATGTGCCTATCTATTCATGGAAGCTCCATGAGTAAGAAAACTTACTCTTTTTAAGCACTGTATTCTCAATGTCTACAACAGAGGTTTCACATATATTTTTTTCTCCAATAAAAAATCATTAGGTAAATGAATGAGTAAATCAGAAAATACAGGTCAACTTCATTGTTTTGAACAGAAGTATAATATTGCATTATTTAAATGTTCCAGAGTAGCCAACTGGTGAACATTTAGAAAATTTGCAGATTTTTGGCTATACTATAGTAAAAATTCCTGAATATATCATTTAAATCATATCCTTATGTCTCTGTATGTGAGTCCAAGGTAATTATTTAGCAATACAATAGCTCAGTCAATTGCATTTTTAACTATTGCCAAGTAATACCCCTAACCAGTTACATGAATTTACACTCTCATTACAACATAATGTTTATTCTGGAGCAAATCACAAAATTTAAAGGTTAGGAAAGAAACACACATTCCCAGAAACTACATATTCTTTCATCTACAACTTTTAACGAAAGCTGTGTCAGATGAGATCTCAGAAAACTGCAAAGCCTTTTGGCTTTGCTGAGCACAGGGAACATCCTTTTTCTCCAAGACAAAGTACTTGTTCCTACTGGCCAGCTTTTTGGAACCTGGCCAAAATTCATGGTTAACTGCCTCCTTTGTTTATTTTAATAATAAAATAGAATCTTTTTTGTGAAAAGTTCAATAACTGCATCTTTGTTAAATATACATAACAACTCAAGAGCATGCAGATACCATTGAGAAAGTATTTATACGAAATAAATAGGTGGCAGTCCTGTAGAAGTGCTTGAAATGCTATCACTCGGGCTCTCACATGGATTCCACTGCCTATTGACATTAAAATAAGAAAAGTAACCTATATGCAGAAAGAAGGTTGTATTCACATTAACATTCATGAAGGCTGAGCAGCTGAAGCCCTATACTTCAAGTAGGGAATATACCCTTTGTCTACTGATGAGAAAATGTCACAGTAATAAATGGCTACAGACAGGGGTGTCACAAGGGCAATGGCACACAGAACAGTTCTGACAAACTTAAAATAATTTTTTAAGTCCTTTTCTCCTGCAGTTCTTTTTGTAGCATTGTGACTACCCCCTCGAAAAAAAAAAAAAAGAAAGAAAAAGAAAAATATTGCAATACCAAATTCCTTACCTTACTGAGACAACAAAAAAAATATTCTTTGAAAATAATTTAAAAGAAAGTTTCAAAGTCTTCAACATGCATAAATACTGTATTCAGACATTTTGAAAATAAATGCTCTGCACCATGCACCTTGCCTGTTTGGATCTAAAATGTATAGTAATACAGTCATCAAAGTGCAAAGTCTGTACTTTCAATACTGGGAGACATTAGCCTCATCATTAAAACACTTTACACCAGTGATTTTTCAACCTTTCTCATCTCATGGCATACTTAAACTAATTACTAAAATTCAGCAGCACAAGAAAATATTTTTTGCTAGTTTGACAAAAAGTAATTGATTTACAAAAAATAATAATAGTAATTACCTATCCTTTTTGCTTCACGGTGACTTTTTAAAAAATCAGGTGCCTGTACTTGTCTATAAGGATTTCTGGTACTGAGAATTAACCAATCAGATGCAACCTTATTATGTGATGTGATCAATAAGATGCAACTCTATTTTATGACCTATATATTTATGGTTCAATATGGCATTCACACCTGATGCTATTGTTGTATTGGCTGTTGTCATTTTTTAAAACATTCTAAGGGAAAGGAGGTCAGTGCACCTAACTAAATAGTCAAGTGTTATACGTTGTAAAAATTTTTGAGGCACTGGTCGAAAATTGCTGCTTTACACTTATTTACATAAATTCAAATACATTACCGTACTCATGAGGAAAACCATGTATGAAGTCATGAGCTTGTTACAGCACAAACTAACCTCTCATATACATCAACTGGAACTACCAATGACTTTCAATTATTTTTCAAAACAAAGTTAGTTACAATTTGTAGACAGCTTCGTTTTCATGCGAATTGGAAGCCTGAGAACCAGGGCTGGAGGGCAAACATTTCCCATGGCTTGACTCTAGGTGGCTCACTTTCCTCACCTATAAACAGAAAGGCTTTAACGACCGTCTTCTCCTGCCCAAGGTTTTTTCTCCAGTGTTTTGTCTCTTCTGCAGAAGTCTAGAGACTTCAACATTAGGAGTTATAAACCCAGTACACTTTCTAAAACATGGACGTGAACACTGTGCTCTTGAGCGTCCATCCTCACCTACAGAAACTATCAGATGCAGCGCATAATATAATGCACAACAGCCCTCGGCAAATCCTCAGTACCTCCTCCACTCAATGCTTTTTAGACAGTTTTGCCAAAGGCATGTGAACTCAGGAAAAAGGCACTGCCTGCAGATCGCCCTGGATCCCCGAGTTAGCCTAAGAACTTGGCCCGCGGAGCGCTTCTATTGGCGAAGATCGGGCGTGGCCAATGGGAAGGGGAGGGGCCGTGCTGGAAGTCGGAGCCCGCCCCCTGCCCCAGAGCCCAGCGCCTGAGTGTCTAGCTCAGAATTGTGGCAGGAAAGCCCAGGGTCCTTGCGCCCCTGCTCTCCGCCTCTTCCCCCGCCCCTTCCCACCTCCGCCCACTTGACGCGATGACGCACAGCAGGTTTGCGGACGTGGCGGCGGCGAGGGCCTGAAGGCGGAGACTTTGGTCTGGGCGGTGGCGGCAGCGGTGGCAGCGGCAGAGAAGGAAGAGGAGGACGGTGGTAGTCAAGAAGGCGGCTTTGGCCATGAACTTGCCTGGGACGGCAGAAGCGGCGGCGGATTTGGCAGCCGTCTTCTCGCGGCGTCCCACTTGCTAACGGGACAGGTAACATGGCGGCAAGAGGTGGGGAGTGGCTCCGTTTGAGACGGCGGGGTTGGGCCCTATCCGTGGCGGGGGTGGCTGGAAGAGATTCAGAGTTAGAGAGACCTTGGAGTCCAGCCTCACCAAAGCCCATTGATACATTGTCGGGTAAACTGAGGCTTCGAGGAATGACTTCTACGTGCCCGATTATCGGAGCGACACATTTGCCTCCCAAACTCTATTTCTCCCGCAATCTGGTGTGTGTTTGTATTGAATGTTCACAAACGGCATCTTGTCCACATCGTCCAAGTGCGATGATGTGACATAAAAACGTGAGGTTTAATAATCATAAGGGATAGCAGGGAAAGGAAAAACTAGACTTGTGGAATGGTGAGAGAGGGAAGTTAAGTTTTTAAAAACTGAATTGGCTCTGAATATGGTCCCAGTGATACTGCCCCGGTGATGAATCACTTTGTACTCCTTTTATTTGTCCCGGTTTAAGGAATGTCGAAGAGAAACACCCAGCAGCATTTATTGCACAGAACGAAGGTGTTTGGGAAACCATTTTCACATAGCGACTGAGGTGATGAATCCACTGCTAATTTTTGCGACCGGTTGTAATCTACGTAGCAGGCAGGCTTGTTTTGGTTTTCTGAAGAGGAGTTTCTTGCTTTTCTTTGTCGCCCAAAATAGTTAAGATGAGTGAAGAGAATTGAGTCAGAGGACTTGAGGACTGTGCACTTTCTGATCTCTATATAGTTGGTTCAGATAATTATCTGCTTGGGCCCAAGTGTTGCTTGCCATTTCTGTCAGACTCAACCAATTCTTGATTATTCAGAAACCGAATACCAATTTGTGGTATTCTGCCTGCATTTCATTACAAGGGGCAGTTAAGAGAGAGATAGTGAGACAGGAAAAGTTCAGTCCACAAATATTATTTAGCAGTATGTCACGGACAGAGGTTGATATCTGAAATGGATTTTGGGCATCGCTTAGTGACTTTTAGCAGCACTGAGCCACTTCAGGGCTCTAAAAACAAAATAGGAAGGAGAAAAAGTTAAAGGGCAGCGTAACTGGCACAGTATAGTCATGTTTAAATTGCTGTATGTTAAGTGGTCTTTAACTTTTTAAAGGCATGGACCCCGTTTGAGAATATAATAAATATTTTCCCTAGAAAAGTATACATATGTATAACATGTGTCAGTGAATCTCAGGATTCACAGACATTCCCTAGGTCAGCAATTTTCAGCCATTTTGCCACAGAATTTTAAATAAAATTTAGTGCCTCCTAAAATAGTCAGGGGCACTGACCTCTTTTCCCTTAAATTGTAAAATAAAATTAAAAAATCACAGCCAACACAACAATAGCTATCCAGTGTGAATAAATCAAAATTATATCTATTTTTTGTCAGATCAGCAAAAATATATTTTTTGGCATGCCTCAGAATTTAGTAATTAGTTTATGTGTGCCATGAGATGGAAAGGGTTGAAAATTGCTGCTCTAGATTAAAGACACAGGGCAGAAAAGACATGGTTAAATAAGTGGAAATAAAACTATTATCTATTTTTGGTGAAGGTGAGATACGCTTTCAATTTTCTTTAGAATTACATAAAAATAAAACACCCTTATTATGGTATTAAAATAAGTTTAATCACTTTGTCATATGTTAGGATTTTGAAAGACTTGATCATACCTTCAAAACGGCTTCCCAGATGTAAACCATTAGGAGCTTTCTTTAGTTTGGTGGCTGTCAAGTTAGGAATTCCAGTTCATGGTAATAAATAATGTAGCACCTGGAGGAATAGGTGAAATAATGTACTTAATATAGAGGTATTGGTTACCTGTGTGGTCTGAATGGAAACCCTCGGGTTTTTAAAGCATTATGTTGCCTTAGAGAAGGGTCAGAAACTGGTTTTCAAGGGTTGGGTTCAGTTATATGAAATCGTTCCAAAAAGTTTGTAAGTATGTGTTTACACAGAAAGTATAATCCATTGTCATCCCAACTCCAAAAGTCTGTGAATTTTGGATGACAAACTCCAAACTTCACCGACTTTTGGAGTTTGTTTTTGCTGATTTTTTTCTCTTTTTCACTTAGTACTTGTTCACAATATTTACAACTGAACTAAGTGCTTTTTTTTGAGACATCATTTTGCCTTGGCTTCCATGACACATGATTTCCTCCTCCTCTGAACAATGCTTTTCCATTTTCTTTGCATACTGATTATTTTCACTCAGGTATTAAATGTAGCAGTCCTTCAGGGCTCAGTTTTGAACCCCCTTTTCTTATTCTATACTCTCTCTGGGTTATTGAATCTGTACCCACAGCTTCAGGTTTCTACCTGTGTGCAATATGAGTCAGAAAATTATTTCTGTAACCCAGACATTTTTTAATTTGATTATATAATCCACTAGGCTACTTGACATTCCTTTTGGCTGTGTTTGAGGCATTTATAATCATAGTTGCTGCTCCTACCCCCAAGCTCTTCCTCCAGTGTTCCATATGTTAGAGAATGGCACCACTGTTTTACTCATTGATGTAAATCAAAAATCCTGGTATGATCCTTAACTTCTTTATGTTGTTGTTCATATCAGAGCCACATTATTAAGTCATAAGCACTTTATGTCGAAATGCCTCTTATTGCCTGTCCATGTCTCTCCATCTTTCACAACAGTAACTGAAAGTGATCTGTTCTTATGTGAACAATATGAAGCTAAAACTGTGAATGTGGAATTAGTTCTCATATTGTTCATTTTTAATGAGAATAGATCAACTTGATCAATGACAGTTGAGCGTGAGTATGCAGTTAGACTAGAGGGATTCATTGATACATGTTTTTAACTAAAGTCATCTCTCAGTCTTGCAATGTATTTTATGAAGTAGAAACGAACATAGTGACCTAAAATCTGTTCACAGTGTGTGTGGACTGTAAATTGAATTTCAGGAAGACTTTGATAAGTTAAAGTTTAGTGAAAGCTCAAGAGAAGAAATATCCCTAGTAGAGAAAAAAATTGTGACCTATCTAGAAGTCACCTACTGTAGTAAATATAAATATTACAGTTAGCATGATCCAAAGAGGGAAGCAGCTAGCACAAAAGATATTTCACCTCCTGAAACACCAATTCAAAAGAACCTATGCACCTCAATGTTCATAGCAGCACAATTTACAATAGCCAAGTGCTGGAAGCAACCTAAGTGCCCACCAGTAAATAAGTGAATCAAAAAACTGTGGTATATTGACACAGTGGAATACTATGCCCAGAAAGAAAAAAGAAGCTCCTACCCTTTACAACAGTATGGATGGAACTGGAGAGCATTATGCTGAGTGAAATAAGCCAGACAGTGAAAGACAAATACCATATGATCTCACCTGTAAGTGGAATCTAATCAACGAAACAAGCAAGCAAAGTACAAGCAGAGACATTGAAATAAAGAACAAACTGACAGTAACCAGAGGGGCTGGGGGAGGGGGATAATGGGGGGAAAGGGGGAAGGGTCATCAAGGAACAGTATAAATGACCAATAAGACAAAGCCAATGGGGTAGGAATGAGGGTAGGTGGGAAATGGAGACAACTGTACTTAAACAACAATAAAAAAGATATTTCAGCCCCACATGAACTTAAAATGGAGAACAAGCCAAAATGTTTTGGATTTATAAAAGTATATGTGTGTGTGTGTGCATGTGCACCTGTAAAACATTGATTCCATCAGAACTATAAATTGTGTGTATATATAATCACTAGTTTTTAAGATAATATAAAATTATGTTATTCACATACTCAAAATAAGGGGAAATTAATTTTTTGACTTAAAAAAAAGATTACAGCAATTTGTCTTTGTTAAAATGTAGTCACCCTAACAGGTTTTATGATATATGGTCTATAAGAATGGATTACCTCTTTGTCCCAATCCTTTTATCTCTGCTGCAAAGTAAACTCACTGTACTTCAACAGTTACAAAACTTGAACCTAATTTTTAAATAACTGAAACCATTCTTAAAACAAAAAACATTAAGTGTCCTGAACATAAGATTCATGTAATATCAGTTAAATGGATAGCTGTATTTCAAAGTTTTCTCTGCCTTGTCCCCCCTACCTCCCCAGGTTTTGACATTATGGCAGGGAGGCATCAGAATCGTTTTCCTCTTCCAGGAGTTCTTTCGAGTGGTCAAGCACATTCATTTGGAAATTGTACAGACAGTGATGTGGTGGAGGAAGATGCCGAAGTTTATGAGCTTCGATCCAGAGGAAAAGAGAAAATCCGAAGAAGTACATCAAGAGATAAACTTGATGATGTTATAGTATTAACAAAAGATATTCAGGAAGGAGATACTTTAAATGCAATAGCTCTTCAGTACTGTTGTACGGTAAGTTTTAATTTGATTTTGCATAATGCAGTCTAAAATAAATTACTTGTTCATAGCACAAATTAAAATAAATTCTGTTTTTTGTTTTGTCTTGTCCTCCTTCTGCTTTTCTCTTCTTCCCATAGCCTGTTAATGTTGGTGGATGTTAACTTTTTAAGTAAATAGTTGAATTTCTTGTTTTCTAAACTTGTGATTCTATTTTCACTGTTTAAAAACATCCAGTGTTATCATTTTCTCATCCAAGTTGTAAAAGAATGTGGAAATCTATAAAGAAGTTTTACTGTGCCCCAATTTCCTGAGATAACACATTTGTATTTCTTTTCATACCTTTTTTGTGCTTTTAAGAGTACATACATAAAATACTTGGGGGGGATGGTGATTTTTGTGTTTTTAAAATTGGTTTATACTATGCCTGTTACTCTGCAAATCACCTTTGCCTTTTTCATTACATGGATATTCCCTCATAGCCTTATAGATCTAACTCATTATTTTATATAGCTATATAATTTTCCATAGTATGAATGAAGGTACCATGATTGTTAAGCCCTTTTCATATTCAAGGATGGTCAGGATTTTTCCCATGTTTTTTCATTGTGTTGAGCATATTATTACAGTTATATCTTTAAATAGGGGTACTTTATTTCTGTAGGTTAGATTCCCAGAAATGGTATTGAGAGGTAAAAGTTAAAGTTTGTTTCTCATTTCAGTAGATATTAAATGATTTAAACCCATTTTTTTTTTTTAATCTCTGTCACTTCTGTTTTGCTTTATTAGCATGGAATCTGTTTTCATGGTCATACACACATGGGTATGGAAACTGTTTGTTCTCATAGTCCCAATAGAATTTTGAAATGCATGTACTATGTGCCTGCTTGCACATTTTAAAGTGAACTTCTTAAATACTTTCTAATGACTTTAAATAATTACAAAGAATATAACTTCTATAACGTTGTCAATATTGATATGTAAAATAAGACTGTTAAAATAGTCTTTAAAGGTATGTATGGAATTGTAAACACTAATTCAGGATTTGCTACCTGAAATAATGCATTTAAAAAAATAGAGATATATATGTAGTTTTTTATCAGCATGAAATTTTGTATCATTTTTTTCCTTCTTGATGAATATTTTTATCCTTATCCCCAAAATCTTTCACAGTGTATTTTTATATTTAAAAACCTTCTATGATTACTTGTCATGGTTGTCTGAAATACAAATACATATATATTTATAAACATATATAAATTTAAATTGAATTTTAAAAATGTCCTTTCACCATGAGGTTCCATGTGTTGTTTTTTTCTGAATGGAGTACATAATTATTGCATTTAAAATTAATATATAAATTATGATTTAAGAAGAATAAAATTATTGAAATGCATTTCTTGATGAGGTTGGAAGAGCTGGGGTTTGGACATATTTTTTGGCAGTTAATGTATAGTAATGTCTTTATTATTAAGTAATTATTTTTTTAATGCAAATACACATGAAGATGTGATTTGTAGAGAAATAGGACCACTGGGAATTACAGAATGTGCCTTAAAAGGTCAGTAATGGAAAGTTATCAAAATTTTAAATTAGGGGCAAGGCTGAAAATACTAAAGTGGAGATCCAGGAGATGAATGTGGTCTAATTTCATTACAGAGACATTAGTTTTCCTTTCATAAATCTGGAAAATTTTCTTTAGAAGAAGAGAAATTTGAAACACTGGCTGAATGATTAAAAATAGGTCATATTTTGAATGAGGTTGGTGAAAAGGAGAAAGTAAAGATGTGGAGAAGATTTCAAAGAGGAAATAAGGTGAACAACAGGAAATTTAATAGGTGTTTTGGAAATGAGCTTCACAGACTGATTGGGGTGAAGCACTTTAAGATAACTGAGGAAATGTCTGACCCCTGCAGTAAGAGAACCACTGTACGGTTTTAACAGGAGTGATGCAAAGAATGATGGGGAGCCTGCTGATAAATAAGTGGAGGGGATCCAGGAAAGAGAGCTTTAGAATAATTCAAATGAAGATGATTAGGGCTTAGGCCAAAATGTTTGTTAGTAAGAATAGAGACGAAACTGATAGAAAATGTATTTGGGGGTAATCACATGATATATAAGCTGATTCCTCATTTAAAATGAATGATGAAAGGCAATTAACATTAGAGGAAAGGGGACATTGGCCATACTAGTGGGAAAAGTGATACAACAGAATAAGGGAGTTAAGATAAGCAACACTCAAGAAGCAAAACGATTAACCTTACCAAAAGGTTCATTATTTAAAAAGTAGAGTAGTTCTGTATTCTACTTGTATTCAGTCATAGGAATTATTAAAAATAAGTCAGTTATAAAACAGTAATAAGAAACCAAAAAGTCTAAGGTTGGAATCCTAAATGTATTCAAGCAATTTAGCAAAACAGAAAATACAGGACTATTCAGAGATCCTAGGTAGGGACTAAACCTTGAAGCCTAGTTCAGAAAGAGCAGCTATTAAGATATAACCAAGCAAAAGAACATTTAAAGAAAATAGAGTCAGGCTTTGTGGTTAGTCAATTTGGGGAGGTAATTGAATTTATTGGGGTGACATTGGTTAATAAAATTATATAGATTTCAGGTATGCAGTTTTAATGATACGTCATCTGTGTATTGCATTGTGTGCCCACTACCCAAAGTCAAATTTTCTGTCACAATACATTTCATCCCCTTACTCCCCTTTCCTCTGGTAACTACCATACTATTGTCTGTGTCTGTGAGTTTTTGTTTTTGTTTGTTCACTTGTTGCTTTCAGTTTTATATCCAACATATGAGTGAAACCATATGGTTCTTGACTTTTTCTGTCTGACTTATTTCGCTTTTGATATTCTCAAGATCCATCCATGTTGTTGCAAATGGTAGTATTTCAAATATTGTTATGGCTGAGTATTATACCATTGTATACATGTACCACATCTTTATCCATTCGTGCATCAAAGGACACACCAGTTTCCATGTTTCTGCCACTGTGAATAATGCTGCAGTGAACATAGGGTTGCATATATCTTTGCAAATGAATGTTTTCAAATTTTTCCGGAAGATACAGATGTTGCTGGTCATGTAGTAGTTCTATTCTTAATTTTTTGAGGAGCCTCCATACTGTTTTCCTTAGTGCCTTTGTCAGTTTACATACCCACCAGCATTGAACGAGGGTTTCTTTTTCTCCACAACCTCTGCAACACTTGCATTACTTGTCTTACTCATACCCATTCTAACAGGCGTGAAATGGTATCATTGTACTTTTCTTTTTTTTTTTTTTTTTAAGATTTATTTATTTTTAGAGAGGGGAAGTGAGGGAGAAAGGGAGAGAAACATCAATGTGTGGTTGCCTCTCACATGCCCCCCTACTGGGGACCTGGCCCTGCAACCCAGGCATGTGCCCTAGACTAGACTGGGAATTGAACCAGTGACCCTTTGGTTCACAGGCAGGCCCTCAATCCACTGAGCCACACCAGCTAGGGCTTGTTGAACTTTTGAATTGCATTTCCCTAATAGCTAGTCGAACTGAACATTTTTTCATACATCTATTGGCCATTTGTACGGAGTGTAGTTTCAGGTCCTCTGCCCATTTTTTAAATTTGGATTGTTTGGTGTTGAGTTGTATGAGTTCTTTATATATTTTGGATATTAACCCTTTGTCAGCCGTTTGTAGATATCTTCTCCCATTCATTTGGTTGCCTTTTAATTTTGTTGGACCTTCGTTTGCCTTAAGAAAAAAGAATCTCAAGGTAGTAAACTGACAAAGGACCCTTTATCTTTACTGCCTCTCATCTCTTAGTTACTCTGCAATCCTCTGTCCCTCCTCCTCCCACGCCCGCACTTCCAAGGGAATTGATTTTCCCAACAAAATCTCTTTGTCTTTATTTGACTAGATCAGTAATCTGCCATTGATCCAGTTCACCAATTCCTCCTAAAATCCTCTTTGACCTTGATACTGCAGGTTTCTGATGTTCCTATTAATATGTAAGAACAGCTAGTATTTGCATAACAATACTATATCACTATTCTAAATGTCGTTCATACATTTAGATTGATTAATCTTTACAACCACTATGTATCATAGTTAGTATTATTACTGTCATTTTACATATGTGGAAACTGAGAGGTTAAACAGCTTGCCCTAAACCCTACAGCTATAGAAAGTGCCAGAGCCATGCTTCAAACCCAGATAGTCAGTGCTTTTAACTACCATCATATATTGCTTTCCTGGTCACTCTCAACCTCCTTTGTGGATTTCTCTTATTCACCATACACCTCAAGTGTTGCATTCCATAGAGGTCTTTCCTGTGTCACCTTTTACTCACGTTTTTGGTTTTTTTCTTTTTCCCGTGACTGTCTACTCTTGTGACTTCAGTTACTATTCTTACTGGTAATACACAAATACATATCTCTAGCTAAGATCATTCATCTGTATATCAGACATAACATCATAACTACCTGTTGGACATCTTCCACTTGCATGTTTAAGGCACATCAAAGGCAAGATGTATAAAAGTTGCCTTCATGCTTTTTCTTCCTCCGTAGTGTAGTGTTCCATATCTCAATGAATTGGCATCATTATCAATTGAGTTGACCAAACCAGAAATCTCAAGTTTTATCCTAGGCCCACTTTAACCTCTTTGACATCAACAGATGATAAATGGTTAGAGCTTAGGTTATAGCTTTGATGGAAATGATGAATGGGACTAACAACTTAAAGATAGTGAGAGGGCCTGGCACAGTAATTAATAATCTGAGAAGTACCATCCCCTACTATGTCTCACCAGAATAGCAGGTATATAAGATATACAGATAGGTTGAGGACTGTATAATATATAGGGAAAGCTTATAGAAATGACTGATCTTGGGGATAGTTGAAGAATGCATTTACACTAATGCATTCTTAGTGTAATGGGAAATGGCTTAGTGGGAAATGGCTTCATAAGTGAAGAAGATAGATTTTGTCAATTCTCAGACATGGTTTTTCACACTTTTAACACCTTTGACATTAGAATGCTGGCATCTTCAGTATTTGGTGGGTTTTTCCCCCTTAATGAGATGTAAAATAGAGTTCATCTTGGGTTGATGGATCTTAGTTTTGATAAACTGTGATAGTTTTAGTTAGGTACATTGACATTTCTATATTCCTAGTTGCCACATTGGAAGAAAACGAAAGTATCTATAATCCTTCCTTCCCAAATTGTTTACAGGCAGTAAAAGGATGATATTTGTGCATGATATACATAGAAGGAAACAGAATCCTAGAATCTACTTCAATAGCTAGCAGGAGTATAACTAACGTGGGAGATACAGAAAGTTCATTGGTGATTTCTTAGACTCGTAGATCAAAAGTGGTGCAGAATTGATATCCACAGATATAATTTCTCTGGGTATGATAACTTAATGCCACTAGTAATTAAGCTCAACTTCTTTCCTTCTCGGAAAATAAGTGGGATGAATGAATAGTGCTACCTCTGTTTTGATTGAGAATTGTTAATTTTTTTTTTTACAGGTAGCAGATATCAAGAGAGTTAACAATCTCATCAGTGATCAAGACTTTTTTGCCCTTAGATCTGTCAAAATTCCAGTAAAAAAGTTTAGTTCATTGACTGAAACACTTCATCCCCCAAAAGGAAGACAAGCTTCACGTCCTTCATCTATTCAGTATGTTCCAGAACAACAGGAAATTTTGTCACTTAACGATTCTCTTTCTTCCAGTGAGTCAGCTGGTAGCTTTTTAAAAGAAGTAGACCGAGACATAGAACAATTAGTAAAATGTACAGACACCAAACGAGAAAACCTTAATGAAGTGGTGTCTGCCTTAACAGCACAACAAATACGTTTTGAACCTGATCACAAAAACATTCAACGTAAGGATCCTTATTATGGAGCAGACTGGGGAATAGGGTGGTGGACGGCTGTGGTGATAATGCTGATAGTGGGTATAATAACGCCAGTATTTTATTTGCTATATTATGAAATTTTAGCTAAAGTGGATGTTAGTCACCATTCAACAGTGGATTCTTCACATCTGCATTCGGGAGTCACACCCCCATCACAGCAAAGAGAAATGGAAAATGGAATTGCTCCAACTAAAGGAATACCCTTTGCCCAACAGGATGATCATAAACTCTATAGTCACAATTCTCAGTTTCCTGCTGCTCAGTACAAAACATAACAATTAGCTCATAATTATGATGTTTGTGATCACATGTTCTGGAATGTGGTGAATCAGTTATATTCAATAACCACTTTGAAGGCAGAATTAAGGAAGATTAAAGATGCTTGTTTTTCACTTTTTTGAGCCATTTACAAATTGATGGACTATAAAATCCCTGCAGTTGCTAGTTGATAATTGAGAACAGTAAATCTATATATCTTTTATCTGTCAGTGCTTAAGCAGAAATGAATTTAAGTATGTGTCCAGGAAATTCTCAACTTGGAATACATAATTTGTTTAAGATTGGTTAATGTTTAAATTTTAAGTAATTAGTTTTTAGTTTAAGGCTATTAATGTTTAGTAAGCAGAATACCACCACCAGATACCTGCAACTGAAGAAAATTTACTAATGTGAACCATTAAAATATTTAGTTGCAAAAATATTTGTTCCTAAAATTAGATAGCACATACTTAATACCCCATTTTAAAACTTTCTGAAAACAAGTTTAGCATATATGCTATGAAGAAAGACATGAAGTAGACAGAAGTGGGAAAGCAATGTGTAGTGTGTAATAGAGACTCAGAGATACTATATTTAATCCCCAAAATAATGTGTTAGAGTTGGGACGTTGCCAGTTGGTAACTAGAACACTGGATTAGGTAAAGAACTGAAGGTAATCTTTGTCTCTTAAAGAATGCTGACTCAGCCTCTGATTTTTAGGCCATCTAATTATACTTGCTTCTGGTATTTGAAAGCAGTTTTATAATTCTTTGATGAAAATTGTTACTCATGTACATGTTAACATTTAGAAAATAATTCCCTACATACTGTGCTGTTACATGTAACATGCCTTAATTACATTTAATGCCTTATAAAATAGGTAAGTAAATACTTTTAGAATTACAAGTAGGCATTTTTTTCAAATGGTCCAATGGAATATATAACAGCCTGTATAAATTCACCTCCACTTCTACCGTCAAGCACAAATTAATGGGGTTAAAACAAGTTTTCAATGTCTGCCTCTGAGGTTTGTTGCAGAAAATGGTTCATTAGGCAAAAGCAGGAGTAAAGACACCTTTGACATCAGCACAACAGACACATTGCTTTATTTATTGAACCCCTCACCTGTTTCTCTGTCCACCTAAGTTGGACAGAGAAAATGTCCAACTTAGACTTTTTTTTTGCTTTGAACTATACCATAAAATTGGGTAACAGAAGCCAAAAGTGTACGGTTAAAGGTTTGATAGTGCCAGTTTTTTAGGTTGCTATGGATCTGTTAGATAAGTCTTTATATGTTGATTCTATCATTTAATTTCTTAAAGTATGTGTTTTTAAAAATGTAACCAAAATGATTCATTAGAAGCAAGATCTGGTAGAGTCTGGATGGCCTGTTTTGTGTATAATAAAGTATGTACCTTAAGATCTATAATACCACCTCATTTTTGGGGGGCATTATTTCCTAATACTGTTGTGACTATTTGACCATTTTATATTTCAAACTCCAGTCTTGATACAAAGTAGGGTGAGTAAATATGTATGGTAAATGAGATTTTATGTACCTTCAGTAGCTAAGTATAAAAGACAGAAGTCAAATATTAGAGCCTTTGCATGTATTTGAGGACCTTAGATAATTTCCAAAAAGTATTAATAGCGAAATTGTAGTAAATTGATTTTTTTTTTTAGTAACTCTTACTTTAAAGTTTAAAATACTGTTTTAATGTACCTTGGGCATCTTGAAGAATGTGGTCTTTCTAATTTATGCTCAATGTTAAACTTGGTCAGTTTACATTGTACTTACTAAGCCTGCTGAAAAATCAAGTTTTAGGGAAGAAACTACATAGTATTTTAGGGTAGAATAGGCCAAATATCCTATGAAGAATTTTGTTTACATCAAATTGATGAAATTGCCGAAAGTTGGTGATCCTTCTTGCTAATGGTACTTTGATTTCCAGGATAAGTTATTTTTAAAGTAGTGAGGTGTACTATGTACTTGTTAATGTCCTGTTCTTTGAAGGAGGCAGTTCCCTTTTTCTGTATATCTGCATTATACATTTTTAATTGAATTATATAATTGTTATATATAGAATTATAGATTCTAATTGTGTCATTTTTAAAAGAAAAAATTCCTAAGCATTTAATATAATTTTTGCTTTTAAAAAGTACTAATATACATCAAAATTTGTAGCCAGTGCAGATTACTTTGGAAAACTTAGTAAAGTAAGAAAAATTGTAAATTTTAATTGTGTTGAAACCCTTCTGAATTTGAGGTTTCACATTAAAAAAATAGATATATATGCATGCATGCAAGTAACAGAACTGCAAATCATTGCATTTGGTTCACTTAAAAGTTGAAGTTACAAGTGAAGCAAAATCTATTTTTAGGGGAACAAATTTTTTTTTTTTTGGTTGGGTACAAATGGTCGTTTGTTTTGAACTAATGAATACCATTTAAGATAAATTGACTGAGCCTGCTGGCCACATTAAGAATTAGAAGACTGAAATGTTAAATTAACTTATACAGAGGACTTTCTGTTTTTTAAAGGTTTTCTTTTGGGGGGCTCTATTTGCTATTCAGTGGCCTGAAGAGTTATTGAAAGGAACCGTAATGATTTGTTACTTAATTAGTTCTTTTTAAAGATATCTATTTCTAAAGTTACCTACTTTGGAATATGAAGGGTACAGTTGGAGTTTATTTTAGAAATACCACGAAGCAAAGGTCCAGTCAAAGTGCTACAGGGTAAAGGTGGAGTTTTTTGAAGTATTTAAATGGTGCTTTGTTATAGGAATCATTTTGAATTACAACAGTGCTCCTCAGGAAGTCATCATTTTTCTTCTAAGTATGTGCATATTGCACTGTTAGACCACAGAAATAACTGAATGCAATATTTAATTCTTTTTATATATACAAACACTGTAAACCTTTTGTGTAATATATTTTATATAAATGTCAGATGGACTTGTATAACATTGTTAGCATGTACATTTGTAAAACTGGTTTATAAATCTTTTTGCCCCTTATTTTCATATTTTAAAAGACCTTCAAAATAAAGTTTCTATTTTATTCAACCTAAAATGGAAGCTGGTGAATTTAATTGAGTAAAGCATTCATTTTCTCTTATGTCAAACTACTGATATAAAGACAATCGAATTGCCAAAGATTTACCCACTCAAATTTCTCCCTTGTTATGCTGAAACAAAATCCTCTGGATTACTTACAGGTTGTAAGTGCAATGAAACGAAAACAAATTTCAGATGAATGTTCCTTGAAGGATCTTGGATCTCAGGGAACAGGACTCCTCATGCAGGGTCCAGGACTTCTTAGCAAGTTGTGGATCAGTTAGAAAGATATGTTCTATTTATATGTAAAATTCATTATTAAACAAAAAACCTTTCTTTATTAGTTTTTAAAAATTACAGTAGCAAAAACTGAAAAAGTTCTTTGGATCTTTATTTAATGGAGAATTTTATGATGTGTTCCTTTTTTTCCCCTACTTTTAAAATCATCTTGATCTTAAAACTGTATTTAATTACAATTTTTTTAAATTAAAAAAGTTTTTACTAATTCCAGAGCTTTTAACCATATGGTATTAATTAATGCCAAGCAACCGATACTGTCCACTTGAGGTAGAAGGGAAGGAAAAGTTAACATCCTCTGAGAATGTGTTACCGCTCTGGAAGCCAGTGTGAGTCCGACTGTCTGTCATGCCAATGATCATGCTAATACACTGCCAAATCTCTTAGTTTGTTATCATCACGACTTCAATCACCTGGAGTTGTGTTGGTCGCTTGTTCCAAGAGTATTAGATACTGGCATTCCTGCTTAATAGAGTTATTTTACCAGGTAAAATCTATATTAACAAATTAGTTTTCTCTATCAAATATATTTAAGTAGGTTCAAAGTAAAACATCTTAATGTAAAACAGGACACGATTTTATTTTATAAAAATTTAATATGTAAAATACTGAAAAATAAGCATTATAGTAACAAAACAGTACTGCTTTTCAGGTAGCAATTTTAAAGACTTCACCAACAAGTATATACTTTTTTATACATAGCACTATCTCTGCATTAGAAGTTACCTTCCTATGGAGTAACTTAGTCTATGGAGATTTTAAGCCACAAAAGAAGATTCATGCTGGCAAGGAAATCTGCAAATACTTCCGGCCTATTCTCACAATTAGTCTACTTTAAACTTGTAGAGATTTTTCTGAAAGGGAAGAGGATGTGCATGGTGTGGAGGTGGCTGGGGCTTCCCAAAGCAAACCACTGCCCAAAGGGCTGTCTTAACCATCTGCAGAACTAAAATGTTGGAGACAGACTGAAAGCTAGGGGAGGGAAAAAAAGCAGTATCTTTGGTGTATCTGCCCTGTTCAAGCAGTTATCTGCAGATTTACAACAAAGTACACAGAATTACAGACATAAGTCTATAAATTAAATATTAGCCTAAGGTAATAGGAGCTGAGAGAATAAAACACCTACGTTAACTATCAGTCCTAAATGTCTATTTGCCCATTACAACTGAAACTTTAAGTGATTTTTTTTTACTCTAAGTACAGTAGATTGCTGCTTTAAAGGAGACTTGTTTTCCATTTAGAATCTTTAAAAATTTTTAAGCTCCCTTAAACAACTAATACACATTTGATCAAAAGCACTGAACTATCAGTGGTCCTCACACCCATCTTCAATTATCTGAGGAAGTATTACATTTGAAAGTGATCTTTTTCCTGAGGAAGTTATGTTACAAATATAAAATTTCCCCACCAGAATACAAGATGAGAAAATCAGATTACAATGTATTTTTTGTCAAGAACATGTTTGTTTCTCAAACAGTGTTTTCAACCACTTTACAAGCTACAATTTTTTAGCTGACCAAACCAAATTTAAATGAACAATTGATTCTATATGCTAAGAGGATGAATGCATACAGTAAATTTTGGTTGGTCTTTAAGCTGTTTTTATAGAAAATTGTTCACAAGTGAAGAAACTAAGGCACAGAAAACCAAGCTCAATTTCAAGGTTGAGTTTATTAATTGTAAAGAAAGAAATAGAGTCCAGGGCCCTGATTCACAGGTTAGAGAGGAATAGGTGATACCTTCCCCAAAGGGAAAAACAAACATTTCTTTTGGTAGATAATATTTTTTATTTATTGATTGATTTTAGAAGGGGGTCAGAGAGAGAGAAACAGCAATTTGTTTTTCCACCTCTTCATGCATTCATTGGTTAATTCTTGTATGTACCCTGAGCAGGGATCAAACCCATGACCTTGATGTATAGGGATGAGCTACCCAGACAGGGCTTTGGTAGGTAATATTAATAAATCATTTTTGAAATACATAATATGAATTCCCTTCAAAATCTTTGGCATTTGTGAATCTTTAAGGCTAAGGTTTTTAGGTATCCCCCCACACTTCCAATATAAAAAGTCAGGGGAGCTAGTTTTTAATTAAAACAAAAAAGATTAATCTTAATTCCAAAGTGACCTGAGTTTTATTCTGCACTGTTACATAAATCAGTTAGATAACAATGGTCCTTTGAAATATAAGAGGCCATTATATCTCACAGCTCTCACACATGCATTCTACAGTGAGATATATATGACTGGAACTTACCACTTTCGTAAAGTACAAATTTAAATAAGACGTCTCAGTCTAATTTTTCACAAGCCCAACTATTTAAAATATCAAACTTATTACAGTGAAATGATTAATTCATATATTGCATGATATGAAGATAACCCCAAATTCAAGTATTAAATATTCATCCCAAGTCTTTATACTGGCTGAGATGTAAGCTGTGAAATTTATACAGCTCCGATTGGCTTTTTCCCTTGTATATATTTTTGATCACTAAACTCCTTATCATATATGCACTTGTAAGAGCTTAGGTAGGTTTATGTAGTCATAATATAATAGCAGAGAACATACCATGGAAATACAAAAAGTAACATTATTTTCAAGTTTCTTTGTTTTTAAAGTGCTCCATGTGCAATACTAAATCAACTTCCAGGTTATAGAAATCTAATGATGAGGTCAGCAGATAAGAATAATTTGTTCAAGTATAAAAACAGATTAAAAGATGCACATTCTAATCCAAATAATACCAAAAATAAAATTTTCATTTGAATACTTAAGTGGGATAAAGAAGTGTTAAAAAGGAATGTCAGAGTGTCAGAAACTTATTGGTAAAGTAACTAGTATGTAAACGCAAAGTGCTTCTGAATGTTTTGGTAACAAATATTGTCCAACAAAACAGGAACAAAAATAAAATACTTATTCCTCATCAGAAATAAAATAGGCAATAAGTCTGTCCAAATGTTCAGAAGCTGTATCATAAAAATATTTTTGAGAAATTTCATAGCTAATAGGTTGCTTCATCCATGTTGTCATCACTGTCTGCGCCAAAATCTTCTCCATTGTCGAAGTAGGAATTAATGTAGTCATTTTCCTAAGTGAAATGACAGACTGCTCAGTAAACATTAAGATAAATGAATAGTAACATTAATAAGGAACATAATATAGGCTGTCCTTCAAGTTCATAAATACCTAATGTATGTAATAAAATATACCAGGCTTAAAACAAGTCTCTGCTATGCCATCTGCTTAGAAATCTCATTAGCTGTCACTTTCACCTACCTGTGCGGCTTTCTTCAAGGCCACTACCTCTTACTATTCTCAGACCCCAGCTAGCTAAGAGAACATGAAGGTGTGCCTGGTACACTTTAGGACAATGACCCATTTAATTCATTACACCTCAGTGGGATGATACATGGTTTAGTAAGCTAAAACACTCAACACTTACTCAAACAAATGTACAGACACTCAAGAAACAAAGCCATTTTACATTAACATTAGACCACATGAAAATGGAGGTTTTCAGTCACAGTGTACAACTGAGCACAGGGATTTTGCTTTCTATCAAAAAAAGGACTCCAGAAACCAAATCAAAACTTGAAGATTCCACCCTGACTGGTGTGGCTCAGTGAATTGGGCATGGTCCTGCAAACCAAAAGGTTGCTGGTTTGATTCCTAATCAAGGAACACGCCTGCGTTATAGGTCAGGTTCCCAGTTGAGGTCATATGAGAAGCAACTGATCAATGTTTCTCTCCCTCTCCTCCCTCCTTTCCCATCTTTCTAAGATAAATAAAATCTTCAAAGCAAACAAACAACTTGAGGATGCCATACCACATCCCATCCAGGGCAACTCAATTTCCAATAGATTCAGAGGCATTAGCCACTAAGAATATTTCAATTCTTAAGACTATTGTCCATGTAAATGACTCAAGATATTTCTGCTATCAAAAATCGATTTTAAATATTGATTAAAAGATATTTAAGAAAACCATTAACCAATTGCAGTATATGGAGTATATTTGGACTTTCATTGGAATAATTTCTTGAGACAATTGAAAAAAACTGAACACAGGCTTATATAACATTTAATGATATTAAGGAACTATATTTCATTGTGTTAGGTATAATAATGATAGTGTGATATTGATAAAGAGCCCTTGTTTTTGAGTATATACTGAGATATTTATGGATGAAATGATATAACACTTAGGATTTCCTTTACAATAATCCAAGGCAGATGGGTTTTGAAGTGGGGGGACAGGAGCACAGTGGGTAGATAAATGAGTGATGGAAAGATTGGCTACATATTGATCATTGTTAAAGCTGGGCTGTTTATTTTAATAGTTACTAGATTTTTGTACATAATTGAAATCAGTCGCAATAAAAAATTAATCTCCACATCTCTACTGTTTATGGCAAAAATTATTACAGAGTAAGAAATAGAGACTATTCCCAAAAGAAAGTCTCCTGGATATCAACTTACGTATCTGGATGTAGGATTTTATATATAAATTTATATAAATAATGCAAGAAAGGTAACTTGTATTATTCAGGTATATTTTTCATTACTTTGTCTTCCCTAAATACTGTAAGCTTCTGTATCCAGCTGAGCCAAGCTGGCTTGGCTTCTCTGGTGCCAAGAAATCCAACAATGTCTGGAAACTGCCTGAAGTCTGAGGCCAATGTATGGGGGAGGCATGGCATGGTTGAGTGCTTGAAAATATGAAAAGATAAATGACATGAGGAGTACAGTCCCCCAAAAGGGTAGGACAATTGGCCTCAAATAGGATGCAGGACAATTCTTCCATTGATAAAAAAGAGGAGAAGGGAATACAGTTCATTTGAAAGCAGAGGACATGAAATAAAAGAATGTTTCCTCTTGACAGCATTATTTTCTGTATGAAGGTACTATATCTGCTAAAAGTGAAAGAGAAGGTAGTCAAGGAGAGGGGTTATTAAGACAGAAAATCTAAAATACTTGCTATGGAGAATTGACTTGGCAAGAGAAATAGAAAACATGTTAGCCAGCAAAGTGGGATGAGTGATTTTTTTTTTTAAAGTGGCATCAGTTTATGTAATTCCGTAGAAAAGCTCAATAAGCAGGTTTGGAGGGGAAAAGAAGGAGATGATGGAATTGATCACAAGTTGCTTTGGTCTAGAGTATTTGCTGGAAGACCAAGGGACAAGAGCAATAGCAAGAAAGAAGTTGAAAGGTGAGCAAGAGCTCCTTAGGGAAGGAAATGAAGACAGTGAACCAATAAAGTAGACAAAAAAGTATCAGAGGGTTTGGTAGTTTCAATCAAGGCAGAGTGCAGCAATAAACTCAATGATCTTGAAAGAAAATGAGACAAATGTGTATGATTAATTTTAAAATGTTTACATTTTTAATTTTTAAATGTTAAAATTTATCTGAGAGAATAAACAAAGAATACTCAGGTAAATCCTGAAAAAGAAGGGTAACATGCCTAAAAATATTAACAAATAATCAGAACATTCCAGTCATTGGAACAGTTTCGTGATGGTTCAGAAACAGATCAATGGAACAGAGTCTAGAAATACATCTAAGATGTCGGATCTAACAGTTGATAGAGAAGAATTTCAAATGAATGAAGAAAGCAAATTATTTAATAAATGAGGTTAGCAGCTTATTTGGAAACAGATAACAATAGATCCACATCTTTCCCTTTACACCAATATAAATTTCAAAAGAATCTAAAATATAATGCAAAATAATTAAACCATGTAAGATTTCATAGTTAGAAGAGCTTCATGAGAAGAAAGATTCAGAGTGTGGTGTGAGAAGCTGAAATGGAATGAAGACAAAGGCCACTGAAATGGAGAAGAAACTCAGCCTAGGGTTACTGTATGAGGTCTCTACAAAATCCCAATGAGACAGTGACCAACAAAGTTACCCTGCTCAAAAATATCTGGGCTGACTCGAGCTTATTTTGAAGTGCACCATGTTTCTCAAAATTACTTTTACATCGTATTCAACTTGGTATCGCTGTAAATTCAATGCTATAATAATTCTCTTGATACAAAGGAATTAATGACAGTGATAGTATGTCCCTAGTTCCCATCAACTTGGTTTTCATTTGTTCATTTTAATCTATATTATATACCTGACCCCTTTTTAGGTAATCGTTAACCTTAGTTACTTTGTTACCTTTGCAAAACAGACTATTACCTCTTCATGCTCTTCTTCATCATATTCCTCTTGTTCTGCAGCATCATCTTCCTCATCTTCATCACCTTCTTTATTTTTCTCTTTGCTTCCTTCTTTCTCTTCATTTTCCTCATCTGATTTTTCACCATCACCTCTCTTCTCCAATTCCTGTTATAAATGAGCTTCATTAACTTACTTAGAAACCTCTAGACTTTGATCTCCCTGTTAAGCCTCAAGAGAACACTGTTACCTATCACTTTATTCTCATCCTCCCTTACCAACATCTTATAGGAAATTGTGAATTAATGCAAGAAAGGAGGAACTCAATGTCCTATCATGACACTAGTACTCTGTTACTTTGTAACTGGATCCCAGGTAATGCTGGGGTATCAGCTCTATGCATAGTGCTGTATTTTCATTTCTAACATACCTCCTTCAAATATACTGAATTGACTCAGTTTATGGAGAAGAACTTTAAGACTGTTATTTTGTTTTCCTTCTAACATAATAGGAGAAAAAAGAATGTAATGGTATTAATTCAAAATGTCTGTTTTAGTTTATACCTGGAATTATTTAAATCAATATCAAGTCATACTGTGGTGAGTTATCCTATTTGCAGATTATTAATGTCTTTTCATTTCTTTTCTCCTTCATTACTTACTTGCCATTTCTAGGAAATTTTGCTTTTTAATATATCTGGAAGGTTGAGAAAGAAGAAATACTGAAACTCAAGTCACAGTCAACATTAGAGCTTATAAACAACTCTTCAAGAGGAGGCAAAAGAGAGGTGCAGAGTTAGAAAAGCTTTGAATAGATGGAGAAAAAGCATTTGATAAGGTACAGCAACTATTTATGATAAAAACACTCAGCAAAGTGGGAATAGTGGGAGCACCTCAACATAGTAAAGGCCATATATGAAAAACCTAGACCCAACATCATACTCAATGGGCAAAAACTAAAACTTTCCCACTAAGATCAGGAACAAGACAAGGATATCCACTTTTACCACTTCTATTCAATGTACCTATGGAAGTCCTGGCCACAGCGATCAGACAAAAAAAAAAGAAAAAAGAAACAAAAGGCATCCAAATTGGAAAGGAGGAAGTAAAGCTGTCATTGTCTGCAGAAGACATGATAGTGTTTACACAAAACCCCTATAGACTCCACCAAAAAAAACTACTTGAACTAATAAGTAAATTTGGCAAAGCAGTGGGATACAAAGTCAATATTCAGAAATGGAAGGCATTTTTGTGCACCAACAATGAAATATGAGAAACAGAAATCATAAAAAAATCCCATTTGATAGAGCAACAAGGGAAATAAAATACCTAGGAATAAACCTAACTGAGGAGGTAAAAGACCTGTATTCAGAAAACTACACAACACTGAAGTAAGAAATTAAGACAAAAACAAATGGAAGCATATACTGTGCTCATGGACTGGAAGAAATAACATCATCAAAATGTCCATACTAACCAAATAGTGTATAGATTCAAAGCAATCCCTATTAAAATATCAATGACATATTTCACAGATACAGAAAAAACATTTCAAAAATTTATATGGAACTATAAACGACCCTGAATAGCAGCAGCAATTTTGAGAAAGAAGAGCAAAATAGGAGGGATCACAATCCCTGACATCAAACTATATTACAAGGTCACTGTAATTAAAACCGCCTGGTTCTGGCATAAGAATAGACGTGTAAATCAATGGAAACAGAATGAAGAGCCCAGATATTACCCATGTCTCTATCGTCAATTAATATTCGATGAAGGGGGGCAGAAGCATAAAATGGAGTAAAAATAGCCTCTTCAACAAATGGTGCTCAGAGAGCTAGATAGCTACGTGTTAAAAAAAAGGAACTTGACCACGAACTTATACCATACACAAAAATAAACCCAAAATGGATAAAAGACTTAAGTCGTGATACCGTAAAAAGCCTAGAGGAGAACAAAGAAAGGAAAATCTCAGATATTTCACACAGCACTATTTTTACTGATATGTCCACTAGAGCAAGGGACATAAAGGAAAGAAGAAACAAATGGGACTTCATCAATATGAAAAGCTTCTGCATGGCTAAAGAAAACACCAGCAAAATGAAAAGGCAACCGACCATACGAGAGAATATATTTACCAATGATACCTTAGACAAGGATTTGATCTCCAAAATATATAAAGAACTCACATGACTCCACTCCAGGAAGACAAATGATCCAATAAAAAATGAGCAAAGGACCTGAACAGATACTTCTCCAAGGAAGACATACAGAGGACCCACAGACATATGAAAAGATGCTCAGCATCACTAGCCATCAGAGAGATGCAAATTAAAACCACAATGAGATACCACTTTACCTGGGTCAGAATGGCCATCACAATAAAATCAACAAACAACAAGTGCTGGCAAGGTTGTGGAGAAAAGGAATCCTCATGCACTGTTGGTGGGAGTGCAGACTGGTGCAGCCACTATGGAAAATAATAAGGAATTTCCTCAGAAAACTACAAATGGAACTGCCTTTTGATCTGACAACTCCACTGCTGGGATTATACCCTAATAATCCTGAAACACCAGTTGAAAAGAACCTATGCATCCCAATGGTCATATTAGTGTTATTTATAATAGCCAAATGCTGGAAACAACCTAAGTGCCCATCAGTAAATGACTGGATCAAAAAACTATGGTACATTTACACAATGGAATACTATGCAACAGAAAGAAAGAAGAAGCTGCTACCTTTCCCCACAGCATGGATGGAACTGGAAAGCATTATTCTAAGTGAAATAAGCCAGATGGTGAAAGACAAATACCATATGATCTTACCTATAAGTGGAACATAATCAATAAAACAAACAAGCAAGTAAAATGTAACCAGAGACATTGAAATAAAGAAGAAACTGACAGTAACCAGAGGGGAGAGGGGAGGAGGGTAACGGGGAAAAGGACGAGGGTGGTCAAGAACATGTATAACAGACCCACGGACAAAGCCAAAGCGGGGAAGGATTCAGAGTGGGAGACTGGAGGGAAATGGAGACAACAGCACTTGAACGACAATAAAAAGAAAAAAAAAAAAGGAAAGAAAAGCTTTTATTTCCAGGTGGTTCTACGTATCCACCCTGTTAAAATCACTATGCTACCATCCCATAACTTTAACACACAAATTTAACTTTAATATACTCTCATCTTCTTCTTATGACTATAAAAAATTTTCTTCTATGACAAAAAAATAACCTGTTTTCATTACTGTCACTATTTACTCACTAAATTATTCTATGCTTTATTTCCACAAGTGATAGGCTTTCACAAGCTTTCTAGGAGGTGGGTGCGGCAATAATTTCACATATTAATATTCATAATTAAGGCATAAGATCACTTTATCTAAGATGTGAATATTCTTAAAGAGAAATCAGAACGCTAATTCATAAATCCACAAATACTCTTTCCTATAATAAGGTATTTGCTTAGTAGATGACATAGAGAGGTAAAACATATTTTACACATTTGGACTGACTACAACTTGGCCACTTCTTTATTGGTTCTTAGATATTTATTTAATTTTTTATTACATTCAAATTTGAATTTAACAAAGTCAAAGGCAATAGAAAGACTGCATCAGATAAACTCAGTTTCTAATCAAAATTCAAAATCTACTGTCACTTCACCTGAGTGAAACAAAAATAAGTAAGACCAAGATAATCATCTTTACACCAATCCACATTGCCTTATGTAATGTATTACTACAATAGAAATGTGTGCAAGTTTTCCAAAGGGTCATACCTTTGGAAAACTGCAAGTAAGCAAAATAATATTTACAGATCTTTTGAAGTGTCTATAAAAACACAGAGACAACTCTTTGCACCATCCTTCCTCGCCACGATAATGGTGGCCATCAATGTCCTGACTGATGCTGTCATGTAATCAACAATGTGAAAAAGAGAAGCAAACACCAGGTTCTTACTAGGCTATGCTCCAAGGTCACTGTCTGGTTTCTAATGTGATGATGAAACATGTTCACATTGGCAATTTTGAAATTACCGATGACCACAGAACTGAGGAAGTTGTGAACTTCACAGGCATGTTAAACAAATGTGGATTAATCAGGCCCAGATTTGACGTGAAACTCAAAGATCAAGAAAAATGGCAGAAGAGGCTGCTTCTGTTCTGTCAGTTTGGTTTCTTTGTACTGACAACCTCAGCGGGCATCATGGATCATGAAGAAGCAAGAGGTAATCACACAGGAGGGAAAATCCTGGAATTCTTTTTTTAGCTATGTAAGACTAGACATGTACAAATAAAATGCCTCAATGGACATTAATATGTGGATTTTTTCTTTTCTATTTTAATGACCATAGTAAAAAGGCCTACAACCTGTTAAGTTTGTGTGGTTAAAAGGGAACTGTAGTGCTATATTTAACTCTGTGCAAGATATACACTATATTTGAAAATCATGCTATTATTTCATAATTAAGAGTGGAATTACTTAAACTAGTTATGTAAAAATATTTTTAAAATATAAAATTTATTCCATGCTTCATTTACATTATTGTCACCTCAAATACCTTTAAATAAATAACCTCAACTTTATTTCTACTACATAGATCTAAAGCAAACTCATAAAACACCCAAACTGGTTAACAAACAGCAGATTTACACAATTAAAACAAAATGATCTAAGAGCTACACACATTGTCTTATTACTTCATTTCTTTTTGCATTAAGCTACTAGTTTTGATTCATCTATTTACTAGTCTTCATTTTCTCCTCTATGAGATTTAACTATTTAGCCCTACTACTTTACATATTTGTTTTAAGAATAATGTGAATGTAAATCACATTATATAATGAGAAATCACTTTTGAAATGGTTAATTCATGGACAGGGTACATTTCTTTTAATTTAAATACTGTATGGCCACCCTATTATAGTCCTCCTTATATGTCATGCAGAAATAGGAAGCTCAAATACTAGTTTACTGGTGTCTGGTGATTCACACACTAATTATGAGATTTGAGTGTATGGCACTCCTCTATCCACAGGAGTTTTATTATAGTAAAATTTGCAACTGCTTTGCTGAAGAAATGAACAGTAATAGAGTTATCTGCAAGCTAATTTTGTTCTATTAAAATTGCTAACTCATTGGGATTTCCAGATTTAAAACTCCAGTCCTAACAATGTTTGTACCGAAAAAGGTGCTCAAATGCAAGGAATAAGGCAACACAACTTGTTCTGATGAGAAACCACATTCAGAGGTCAAATCAATCTTTCTTATAACATATGTCAGTTTAGCAACTTCTTTCCAGGAAGCTTGCTAAAGCTTCCAGGAAGCTGACTGTTTCTAAAACAGTCAGAATCTGTGTTTAGTCAACACAAGTTGGCTAGGTCCACAACCGCGTCCATCATCCCACCGCAACTGTTAACCTGACAGTTAACACTATTCCTTCAACAATTCTCTTGGCTTTATTTTCAGACATGTTATCTCTAGCTGAAATACTGATCAAAATAATATAACAAAAATACAATTTTCTGTTACATGTAGCTGGCCAACTTGGCTAGACAAGTTAAAGTTTTAAAGTAAGAA
Organism: Anoura caudifer; assembly: GCA_004027475.1. NCBI lineage: Eukaryota > Metazoa > Chordata > Mammalia > Chiroptera > Phyllostomidae > Anoura > Anoura caudifer. The sequence continues at coordinate 610,701 of PVKU01000104.1, forward strand.
AGGAATAATAATATCTATCTCATCTATAAGTAAAGAATAATAATATTCATCTCTCTTTGTTGGAATGAAGTCTTCAGGAATATAGATAGTTCATCAAAGAGTTTGGTAAATAATGTTTTCAATAAGTGCTAGCTGCTATGATCATCATCAGTGCAAGGTAATACAAGCACATTGATAAAATTGGTATACCCCTCATGGAGAGTGACCTGTTAATATTTATCCATATTATACAATATATGTAACAACTGTCCCAACAAATCCACTTCTAGAAATCTACCCTACACATGTGAAATGACATACTTAACACAAATTTCTTGCAGCATTGTTTATAATAATGAAACACTACATGAAACATAATATCCATCAGTAGGGTACTGATTAAATGAATTATGGTTCATTTTTATAGTGTGGCCAAAAGAAAAAAAAAGGAGGCAAGTCTACACAGACTGACATGGAACCATCTCCAAGATATTTTAAGAGATAAACTGAAAATGCAAGAGTGTATAAGCTACCTTTTGTCCTTCTATGAAAAAGAGGAAAATTTATATTTGCTATGCATAAAACGTATCTGGATGGATATATAAGAAATTGGTAATGCTGGTTGTCTACAGGAGGGGAACAGAATGGGAGAATAAATTTTCAGTTAATTAAACTTTTAAAATTTTACATCTTTTGTTTTTGAAATATTTAAAAAAAATTTAAAAATAAGTTCCACAAGTTATGGTCTTCCCTCAATAGAATCTTCTACACTTAACATGCAACAGAAGGAAAGCATTAAAAAAAATACACATGCAACAACTAAAAGGTTTTTAAAAGAAAACCATTTGAGGTATGTAACTCATTTCTTTCCCATGCACAATTCACATGCAAGGGGAAAATAGAGACACAGTGGAAAAGGAAGCAGGTGACAGCAGGTGAGGCAAGTTGACAGGTGAGCAGTAGACGAGGACAGGATGGAGCCCCCTATCTCCCAGCCAACAATGATCAAATCTTTCTGATTACCTGTGCACTGGGCTTGGATCTGGCAAACCCATGTTATTACAAAGTGAGGGAAGGTAGAAAGGCCAAAGGCGGCAAAAGGAGGTATGACAACTTTTCAGTTCACTCTTACAGTCAGAAGAAAACCTTACCTCAATTTTTTTCAATACATCTGCAGTATTAGTGAGTGCAGTGTCTTTGCTAGTATTGTCCACCTTTTTGGATTTTGAACCTGCTGAATTAAAACCATTGTTAACACATTTTTCTATAACAGTAATGGTGTATTATATTTATTTGCCTTTTAATATGCTGCTTACCATAGTGGTATGTCATACCAGGCAGTCACATAATTTGCAGACTGAATTAATTTTCTTTTTTAATATATTTTATTGATTATGGCATTACAGTTATCCCATTTTCTTTCTCTCCTTTTTTCCCCTCCACCCCGCACGCCCCCTCCCACCAGCATTTCCCAACCTTAGTTCATGTCCATGGGTTGTACATGTAAGTTCTTCCTCATTAAAGAATAAACAGAATAAATCAGCATACCTCTCCAGGATTCCATGATAAGTAAATGATAAACAACAGGATACTTTCTAAGACTGCAACCAGGTATCGTTTTACTAGCAATGAAAATCTGTACTAGCAATTAATGTCACTCAGGTCAAAATTGCTAAAACATTACTTCTGACAGAATCACTACAGGACTAGTGAAAAACTCTCACAAATCTGCACTGGCTTCCTATTCACTGATCAGTACACTCTATTTTAACTATGGCAATTTTACAAAGTTTGGAAAATAAAAACAAGTGCAGAATAAATATGCATTTGCCAATGGTTAAAGATATGAGAAAGTGGTTACAGTCAGTGGAACATAGCACTATATTTAGAATGAAGATTAAAACGGTGAACATATCCATCATATGGATGAATCTGAAAACTCAAAGTAATATAAATAAAATGTGTTAATAGCTTTGGGATAGTTACTTAAGCCATATAAAAAATATTGCATTTTAGGCTATTCTGAAACTGCAGAGACTAGAAAATTATTTCACATATAGATCTTGCCAGTTACCAAAGCATTATGATATGCTACAAAATGGTCATTGTGATCAAAAAGTACTATAGTTCTTTCCCACAATCAAGCTATGTACATAGAAATTATTTGGTAACAGAAGAAAATAGGGCTTAGAAAGACGTTATTTTGTTAGAGATTAACATTTATCCTACAGAAGAAAAAATTTTAGATTATGGTGGATGACCAATTAACTAAGGGAATTATAATTTACTGCATTTTTCTAAATTGCCCCTGGGGGAATCACCAAGCACAGAACTCCCAAATATATATATTAGTGAGGTTTTGCTCAAACAAAAGTAATGGTTAGATTTAATGACAAGTGACTTTCTTATTCCTCCTTGTGGGCAAAGACTTTAATTTGAACCATAGCGCATAAAAATACAGGATCATAAATAAACAAGATCTCAATATATTGTAATACTGATGACAGATAACATTAGCTAAGAATGTAATTTACTCACACCATTAAGTCTTTTTCTCTAAGGATCTTTTATCATATTATTTAAATTTCATAACATAAGCCTGTTAAATGGATATTAGAAAACTTGGTCAGATAAATATAACTTATTAAAATTACTAATATCATAGCCAAGAAAGTAAGTTGTACACTCAAGTCCATTCAGCATCTTTTGCTAATTATCATTCTGAGTTTATATAATGCCAAATTATATATATGCATAATGGGGGGGGAAGTGTCAAGTTACCAAAATTTGTTAAAAGATTGGCTTAACCCCAAAGCATTAACATGATTTGTTTTTCCACCCTTGGCCAAATATATGCTATTGTAGCAAATCACATTCAAGAAGCAGGAGGTCATGGGGACACCTGATTTGTAGTCAAGTCAGACAGAAGTGTGGGTAACCGGGGGAGCTACCACTCACAATTGCATCTGAAGTGGGGAGCAGTCTCATGGGACTGAGCCCTTCACCTGTGGGTTCTGTGCTAACACCAGTTAGCATCAGAACTGAATTGAATTATAACACATCCAGCTGGTGTTGCAAAGAATTACTTGGTGTTGGAAAAAACATACCGCACACCTGGTGTCAGAAGTATTGTGAATGGTGGTAGTATGAGAGTAAAGGAGAAAAACAGAACAGGAGTGTGTTTGTCCCACAGATTGTTATCCAAAATACACTGAGAACCCTTAAAACTCAACAATAAAAAGACAAAAAACTCAATTAAAAAATGAGCCAAAGACCTTAACAGACATCTTGCCAAGCTAGACGTACAAATGGAAAGTAAGCACATAAAAAGATGCTCCACATCATATGTCATCAGGGAAATGAAAATTAAAATAAGATAATGGCCAAAATCTAGAACACTGAAAATACCAAATACTGACAAGGATGGGGAGCAACAGAAACTCTCATTCACTGCTGGTGGGAATGTAAAATGGTACAGCTGCTTTGGAAGACAGTTCAGTGGTTTCTTGTAAAACTAAACATGCTTTTACCACGGAATCCAGCAATCATACTCCTTGATATTTATTCAAAGGAGCTGAAAGCTTATGTCCACCCCAAAATGGATATTTATATGAATTTTATTCATACGGTCCAGACTTGGAAGCAACCAGGATGCCCTTCAGTAGATGAATAGATAGATAAATTATAGTACAACTAGACAATGAAACATTACTTAACACTATAAGGAAATGAGCTATCAACCATGAAGAGTCATGGAGGAAACTTAATTGCATATTACTAAATGAAAGAAGCCAATATGAAAGGCTATATAATGTATGATTCCAACTATATGATATTCTCGAAAAGGCATAACTATGGAATCAGTAAAAAGAGCACAGGTTGTCAGGAGTTAGGAGGAGGAAGGGATGAACAGGCAAAGCACAGAGGATTTTTAGGGCATTGAAACTACCCTGTATGATACTATATTGGTGAATACACGTCATTATACATTTGTCCAAACCCAGAGAATGTAAAACACCAAGAAAGAACACAATGGTAAACTATGGACTTTGGGTGATAATGATGTGTCAATCTATGTTCATCAATTGTAACAAAAATACCACTCTAGGGGCAGATACTGGCAATCAGAAAGCTATGCACATATGTGTGGCAGAGAATATGTGGGTATTCTGAATTTTCTTCTTATTTTTTCTGTGAACCTAAAAGTGCTATATAAGTAAGGCCTAAAATAAATAAAAGGAGTGTATGGTCAGAATTTCTTCTTAGTTACTAACCCAGTTGTTCTTAACTTCTCTATGTACTTCCCTTTTTTCTCTCTTCATTCTTTTTAGCAAAATTCTCCGAAAACTCATGTATGCTAGCTGTCTCCATTTCTTCAACTCCCATTCCAGTGTTTTAACCCTTTCAAATCTGTTGAATTCCATCTCTACAAATCTTTTAAAAAGCCCTTACTAAAGTTAGTAATGATCAACCTGCCAACAATTAATTTATATTTCTCATCTTTACCTCAGGGACCTCTCAGTAGCATTGTTTAATGCCCTTTAACACTGTTGACCACCTCTTGAAATACTTTTCACTTTTCAATTACTCCTCTGAAACTCCCCTCTTTTCTGTTTCTCTTCCTCCTCTTTTTCCATCACCTTTCTTTGTTGATTCAATTTCCTCTATTCGTCATAAAATTTTGGTATTCCTCCAAGCTCAGGATTAAGTCCTCATTTCAAGTTCTTTAATTTCACTCTAGACAATCTCATCTTTTTTCATAGTCTCAATTATAGTATCTATTCTGATAACTACCATCTCCATTTTGAAGTCCATCTCCCTGTATCCAATGACATATTCAGCTTTGCTATTTGTATATCCCCCCCCCAAAAAAAACAAACAAAAAAAAACCCCAAAAAACTTAAAATCCTAAATACCATCTTTGAATTACACTTATGATTTTCCCCTCTCAAATCTGATCTTTCTCCAAAATCCCTCCCTTAACCTCATTTTAGTAAACTCCTCTTCATTCTTCATTCTGGAGTCCAATTCCATCTCCTCAAAGAACTTTTCCCTGACCTACCAATGAGAACAGTGGGTTTTTATTTAATGTTACTACATTTGACTGTAAACTTCATTAGGGCAAGGATTGCTCCTATGTTGCTCACTGTTTTGTTCCTCTTAGTAATGTCCGACAATAATTGATGCTCAACAATTATATACTCAGTGGAATTATGAAAATGCAATACAGCAGAAACTTTCAGTTTAATATTTTACATAAAACATCAAGTTCTATTCTACCAGTCCCCAAATTTTACCAGTTCTGAATGTTTCTATTAAAAACTAAACATCAGGCAATATAACCATTTTAAAATGTTCAAATATGCAAATATCATTATCTACATAATTGAAAAGTTTTTCCTAGCACATCAAAATTCCGTAATTAAAGAAAATGAACAAATAAAAATAAACAAAACAAATAAATCAACAAAAAAGAGCTGTAGCAAAATGATTAAAATGCCAAAAATATTTTTTAAAAAAGCATTCAGAATACTAAGCTAGGTTCAGGTTGATACTTCCATATTAGATAGAGTTTAAGCAATAACCCTTTCCTACCTGGATTATTGTATTAGTCAATATACCTTTTTTGTATTTTTTCTTTGGCATCATCTCTCTTGGGAGTCTCCTCCAATCTGTATGTACAAAAGAAGAAATATAAAAATTGCAATTTCTTCTATGAATTAGTGGTACTAGACATACCCTATAAAAAACTCATTGTACTCATTGACTATAACAGTGGCTCAAGCATTGAAAATAAAATTTTTAATATCTGATTATACAGATTTAGCCTGGAAATCAAAATATAACAAAAATATATTTTCTACGATCAAGAAAAAGTATTCATTAAAATAGCTTTGAGCTATCATTTAGAATGGAAGGGCAAATAAAGTGCTTCTCAGATAAGGTAAAGTTAAAGTTCATCACCACCAAGCCCTTATTATATGAAATGTTAAAGGAACTTATTTAAGAAAAAGAAGATGATCAAAAATATGAACAGTAAAATGACAACAAACTCACAACTATCAACAACTTAACCTAAAGAAACAAAAACAAAAACAAAGCAAATAACTAAAACAGGAACAGAATCATAGAAATGGAGATCACATGGAGGGTTATTAGCAGGGAGGGGGGAAGAATGAGGGAAAAGGTACAGGGAATAAGAAGTATAAACAGTAGGTGCAAAATAGGGGGAGGTTAAGAATAGTATAGGAAATGGAGAAGTCAAAGAACCATGGACATGAACTAAGGGGGGGAATGCTGGGGGGGTGCAAGGTGGAGGGGAATACAGGGGAGAAAAAAATGGGACAACTGTAATAGCATAATCAATAAAATATACTTTAAAAACTAATAAAATAGGTTTGAAATAGTGCTATAAAACCTCTGCAACATTCTTTTAATAGCTATTTATAATGCAGTAGTTATATAATCAATTTTAATAACAAATTTTCATAACAAGAAAAATGTGGAAAATATTTTTTTCTATATGATTCTGAGTATGAATGAACATGAAAAGTTATTCATGATATATTGTTGAACAGAAAATGTTTTTCAAACATTTCAAATAATATGTACAGAATTCCATTTAGAAATAAACCTACCATATAAATATTTATACATGGTGGGACAAATGTAGGTTTACAGTTTTGAGTACATGAAACAGAGTTTATTGTTGTATTATTATTAATTATGGTATTACTGTCTATACAAACAACTATAGACCTACTTTTGTCCCATCCTCTACATATATATTTATGCAGAGAAAGCTGTAGGTTGGGAACAAAATATTATAGTAATTATTTGTGAGTGTTAGGAATACAGCTATTTTTCTCAAGTATTATTTATTTATCATTTGACTACTCTGAATTTTATAACTTTTCTGTAGTTGATATATATTTCTTGTGTAATAAATATTTTTTTCAAAAGTTAAAACAGGTGACCACAATGCCAACACATGCAAAATAAATAAATACATTATCTAAAATTTAAAAGTAAAAATATAAATAGTTATGGAAAAGTAAATTCCCTCTAACAAATAATTTTGCCTACACAGGTAAACAATTCCTCTATTTTTTACTTCCATTTAATTTTTAAGCATAGAGTTAATCAAAAAAATGAAGCAACATAAAATAGATTAAAAAATACTGCCTGCTAATAAAAAAAATACCTTAGTATATTTTGTAGAAAATATCTACATCTCAAGCTATTTTATCTGAATTAATAAATTTGAATGTATTTCTTTTTTTAAATAACTCATAGATGATCATGAGAATGTGATGAATAACAAGAATCATTTAGAAGATGAATATTTATGAAGTGGAAGAAATCAGAGATCTAAGAGAGTGTTTCCAGGTGACCCAACCTTACCAATGATCAGTCAACAATGAAAAGAAAAAGCACTATAACCCATGAAAGCAACAATGATGAAAACGCCATTTATGCTTTTACATGAAGGCGATTTCTATAAAACAGCAAGGACAGAAATGTCAAAGGAAGGTAGTTAAAATGAGGAGACCTAGGCTCTACTAGCACTATCCAAGTTGCCTAACAGGTCACTTTATTTCAAGGCAACTTTACTTTTCCTCTGCAAAATAAATGAGCTGGATGAGATCTCTCCAGCCCCTTCCACCTTCTCAATATCCAATAGCAATTTGTGAATACGGGGGACAGAGTGGGGAAGCTTTTAGGTGTGGTTCTTTTGAAAAGAAATCCTCACAACTAAACTAAAAATAGTCTATGTGTGCTTGAAAGAAAGATCCATGAACTTAACTTAAAAATCCTTGACCCTAGAATTGTTTTTTTCTTCAAAAGCTATAGAATCACTCAGGAGCACAGAACTGAGTACTATTGGTACTACAGACTAAAACTGTGATTTTGACAAATGGAAATGGAAAACCCAAATGAGTCTGGCAAGTCCTAGTTTATTTTTTTTTAAGTATTTTAAGAACTTCCCCCAAATAGTTCAACTCTACCTTCTTACAGTATAAACATCTTTTCATCTTAGTTTTCATGAGCTATATATTACTAATCAATCGCAGAAAAACAGATTCTATTTTGCTACAGTGAAATAGAAAACTTGTCCTAAAAATATGGGGTAGGAAGAATCCTTTAAATATCATTCTAACATTTTTAGTTTTATAATTACCTGGTATCCACTCTTCCTTGTATACCTTCATATATCTTTTACTATACCTTTCAATATCTAGGGAGAAAAAAGTGTTTGTTAGAAAAAATCAAGAATAAATCTGAATTTAAGCCATTCCTTTAAAATAACTGCAAATACAAAACACTTTTTACTTCACATTCAGGGAACTTACTGCATTTATTTGTTCATAATGTATTCCTGAACACATGCTGAAGAGTTCAATGAGTGTTACATTTAAGAAAAGTGGCAAGAAGCAACTGCATTTGAATGGTTGAGGGTGAGCAGAAACCCAAAGCCTAATTATAGTTCTTAGAGTCCAACAACCTGACATCTCTGAGGGCATTCACAAAAGAGCCAAAAGCCACGGACATAAAAAGGGAAGGAGGTCTACTTAGCATCTTCTGTTTTCTTCTGCTGACACTGGCCTCCAGCTCCCAATCTTTAAACCTAGTGTAAGTGGGATGTACAATATTAAGTACCTCAGTGGGGAGAGAGGGCTGTTTGTGCTCCTCCAGCACTTACTACACACATTCAGTTAGGCTTCTTAATAAGCTATTTTCACAACCCATTGGGGCAAGGAGTGGGGAAAAAGGTATGAGCAGGTGAGGCTCGACTTGCCAGAGCCATGCATGAGCATGCAAGTCTTCCATACCAACCACTGAGAACTCTGCTGCGACCCTCTGAGCTTGCTAAAAATGGAAGATCCACAACTGTCTCTTGGGTCTGCTTTGCCCACTACCACAAAAAACTCCTCTCATGAGGGCCCAAGCACCACAATGCAATAAAATGAAATCATGGTTCATCAGAAAAAATGGTTTTGGAGTAGAGCCATGAAAAAGGAAAGTAATACAAAAATGAAAACATAAAAATCTGGACCCAAATATATACTGATTTTTCTTCTACGTTAAGAAAATGCTTCCAGCCCTGATGAGTACAGTTCATTGGTTTGGCATCCTCCCACAAAGCTAAAGGTCACTGGTTCTATTCTAAGTCAGGGCACATACCCAGGTTGTGAGTTTAGTCCCCAGTCAGGGTGCATTCGAGAGGCAACTGATTGATGTTTCTCTCTCACATAGATATTTGTCTCCCTTCCTTTCTCCCTCCCTCCCCCTCTCTCTAAAAATAAAAAAATAAAATCTTTAGAAAAAATGCTTCCAAATAATACTAAGACCATGGTGTCAGACAAAGATAACTAAAGACAACCAAAGCAGATCAGATACCAACAGACCAGGCTTTTCTAGGTATTTAACTGCTTGACTTTAACTTGCTCTCAAGTTTTTCATCTGTAAAGAAGTCAGCACAAATGAGAGATTCTCAGTATTTGCATTTTGTAATTTTCTCCAAAACAGATTCCATATTTTGAAAAAAAAAAATTTAACCCAAAATATACTAAGGAAAGCAGTTATTTACCATTTTTTATATTTTTAAGTTACTTTCAAATGATGCACTGAATACAAGATACTGAAAATCATCTACTGGGATCCAATTAAAAAAGAGGCATATATGGTGAAAGACAAATACCATATGATCTTGCCTATTAAGTGGAACCTAATCAACAAAACAAATAAGCAAAATGCAACCACAGACACTGAAATAAAGAACAAACTGAATAAAGTAAACAGAGGGGAGGAGGGAGGGGAATAATGGGGGGAAGAAGGGGTAGAGTCATCAAGGAACATGTATGAAGGACACATGGACAAAAACAATGGGGTTGAAGGATTGAGGGTGGGAGGTGTGGGTGGGTGGGGCAGCAAAAAGTGGTGGTGGGAAACTGGAGACAACTATACTTGAAGAACAATTAAAAAAAATATTGTACCACTATAATAAAATGTAGGAACTTAAAAAAAGCAAGATACATATAATTTAAATAGGTATTTCTCCAGTGAAGAGATACGTGGACAAAAAACACATGATAAGATGGCGAACATCACTAGTCACTAGAGAAATTCCAATCAATACCACAATAACTAATGTACCACTTTATACCTACTGGGATGGCTAAAATCAGAAAGACTAACAACTGTTGGCAATGTTGTGAAGAAATTGGAACTCTCATACATTGTTGGTAATGTAAAAATGTGCAAAACCTTGTAGAACAGTATGAAATTTTCTCAAAATGTTAAATATAGTTACCATATGACCCTAAATATATACCCAATAAAAATGACTTATGCCTACACAAAAATGTATACATGAATGTTCATAGCAGCATTACTCATAATCGCTCCAAACTGGAATTGACCCCACTGTCTGCCAACTGATGAATGGGTAAGCAAAATGGGGTATATGCATAAAACAGATTAGTATTCAGTCACAAAAAGAAATGAAGCATTGATACATGCTATAACATGGACAAACCCAGAAAACATCCTAAGTGAAAGAAGCCAAGTCACAAAAGGACACATATGATTCAGTTTATATGAAATATTCAGAACAGACAAATCACTAGAAATAAAGCATATTAGTGGATGGCATGGGCTGGGGGGAGGTGAATATAGGGGTATGACACTATTAGGTATGAGGTTTCTTTTCAAGACAATAAAAAGCTTCTAAAAGTTACCCTATTTTGCCATGTATAATGCGCACTTTTTGCCCAAATTTTTGAGGGAAAAATAAGGATGTGCATTACACATGGGTATAATGACGACATACCACGGGCATAATAAATAATCTGTGTATAATGTGCATGAGAACATGGACGTGCATTATACATGGGAGCACATTATACATGGCAAAATATGGTAGATATAGTAATATGGTTGTACAATTCTGTGACTATACTAAAAGTCACTCAATTGTATACCTAAAAAATAAATTTATCTCAATAAAGCTGTTATTTAAAAAGAATGAAAATTATTGGCAATTTTAAGAAGAAATTAAGTATAGTAAACTCAAATTTATATTCCATTATTTTCCTGGTTTTGAAGGTATCTTTAGCCAAAAAGGGCAATACCGTCTGAGTGCAACTAACTGTGCATCTGTGTGCATTCTGGGTTTGTCACACACAGACCCTGAATACATGCATTTCATATATCCTGACTCCAGATTTCAAATACATCTTTAGTAAGTGCTAACTTATTATTTCTGGTTCTTCTTCTTACACTTGCACCATCTGAAATGACTGCAATTACAAACGCATTCCTAATAGCTTCTAGCTTATCATTATTTCCAATACTTTTGAATTTGCACCATCAAAATGTAATAATTTAAAAATTTTTGATGGCTCATATTTTTGTTGAAGAGAGGATGGGCCAGCCATCTTCTTTAGTGTGTAACTGCAAAACAGTTTCATTATTAAATTCATAATTACCAATTAACATTATCAATCCACTAAATTGTTTCACTTCAACATAACCTGCTTCCTTTCAGGCATCTTAGTCTTTGCATTCAGCATTTGTCCAGTTACAAACTACAGCAAATAAATTTTGGTACATTAATATCATAAAAAAGTATGGTCACATGTCATTTTAGCAAAGAGGATGTTCCAGATTATCACCACAAAATATTATGAGATGACATGCTTTGCAAAGATTAACTGCATGAGAATACTGTATACCCTTTTCATCCTTAGAAACATATTGTTTACTATTGACTCTTGAGTTTGAGAAAACTCATCTAGGATATTGTCAATTGAAAACCTGGTCTGAGATTTTGCTTATACAATCATTTTTTGCCATTATCATTAAGCAACCAAAGAGCTGCTTTCTCTTTGCACTCGTTTCCTGATTTGTATAGTCACTGTGAAACATCTTTCTCTGGATTTTCCTCTCTTCACCATTATGAGGAGAAAATAAAGAAGTTCAAGTTCTTAATTATATTCTATAAAAGCAAAAAAAAAAAAAAAAACCAAAAACAAAAAACACCTACAGTAAGAGTCTCTCCAGACATCTTTTTATCTTCTTAAAAATTAATGTAATGCTTCAGACAACATAACAGGAAAACTAAAGGATGATGTAATAGTGATTGACAATTTATTTCAATACTGCATAGTCCTTCCATTTTTCATATTTTAGCCTTTTTTTCATCATGGGGAGGAGTAATGGAACAATGATGAAATAATACCTACAATGATGAAACACCCAAATGTTCCAAGACAGGAAAAATAAGATCACTAAGATTCCCAGTATATTTTAGATTAATAAAAGAATTAAGTGACACTTTTGGTAATGCTAAGATAAAATGTCTCTGTTTTTCTTTTTTGAAGTAAATTCTCTTTGTTCTTTGGAAGATCTCTATAAAAAATAATATGAATATAAATCCTTGCATATAGTAAGAATTGCTCAAAAAGAAACTCAAAAATTAAAACAGGGTCACACCGAGCCTAATGGTATAGAAGAGTTAATAAAACAAACTCCATTTATTACATAAAAGACCCTGTGGCCATATTGTAGGTAAATGTATAATTTGCATTATGTTTTAAGTTCTGAAATGGCTTACAGAACATCACTTCTGTCACCCCTGTCTCTACCTTAGAGGACTCCAGTGGTTCAGGAACCTGAACTAGGAACCATTGGATCAGATGATCTTTATATATTTTTGCACTTAATATTCAATAAAATAATATTCATTGGCATTTTATCTTTATTGTTAAAATACTAAATTTCATTGTAAAGACAATGCCACTTGCTTCTATAATTCAACATGAAACATTCTAAACAAACCTCAAACACACCACATGAAATGTTTATTCTGTGCCCTCAGTTCTTTGTGACAAATCTCAATGCCCTGAGCTGCCAGCCACTTGCTTATCAGGAATTCTTAAGATTTCCTACCTATTTGTTTGTCCTAGTCTAGTATTTAGTTCTTTACATTAGTCCATAATGCACATAGTTTACATTAGTCTTCCTAAAGCACATAGTTGGCAAGATGGGAGAAGGCTTGTGATGTAACACTATCTAGGATATGTCTCCCTGATAGTTGCTTACTTCTGTTCAGACTGGCCAATTCTTTTTCATTCATGGTGTGTATATTATATAAACATTATATATGTGTTTATATATATGCCTATGTATAGTAGGCATTATATTAACCTGGATACACACATATGTATGTACATATTACATTTAAAAACCCTTCATTTTCAACCATAGTTTTTAAAAAACAGAAAAGAGGTAAACATGAAGATTTCAAGGAAAATGTTCTTGTATCAGTTTAAAAAATTTTATACAATCGTTTTCTTCCAAAAAAAAAAAAACCCATAAAAAACAAAAGCAAAAGATTCCATACATTTTTAAATATTTTATTATGCCGTTATGAAAGAAAGTCTCTTGATCCAGGTATAAACAAACCACTCCCAGAAACCAGCAACAAAATTATGTTCTTAATTTTGCCTAAAAGACTCAGATATATATTTTAATGATATGATACACTTTTAAATTAGACACGTGCTTTAATAACAAGCACATTTAGTTAAATAAATTTGTCATGCAGTCTGGAGAAAAAACTATTTTTAAAAAAACTAAAGTATACCCTACACCACAGGAGGCAAACGCAAGGCCCCTGGGCTGAATCCAGCCCTTCACCTTGTTTTATCTGGCCTGGAACCTTGTTTGTACCCAGAAGCAGCACTGAACTCCTTGCCCCTAGTTAAGGAGTAGTTACATTTATACAGTCCTAAAATTACATTTGGCCCTTTAAAGGCAACCGTGAGGCTGATGTGGCCCTCAGTGAAAATGAGTTTGACACCCCTGCCCTACACTATTATTTTTCTAATAAGAATATTTATTAGTTCATTTAGTGTTGCTTTTTAAAGTTTTTAAAATGAGAGTTTTAATTTCATTTTCAAACCCAAAGGGAAAAAAGCATAAACATAATCATGAAAGTTAAAACAATACACCCTGGCTGGTGTGGCTTAGTGGGCTGAGTGCTGGCCTGCAAACTGAAAGGTCACTGGTTCCATTCCCAGTCAGGGCACATGCCTGGATTATAGGCTAGGTCCCCAGTTTGGGGATGCATGAGAGGCAAGAGATCGATATATCTCTCACACATTGATGTTTCTCTCCCTCTCTTTCTTCCTCCTTTCCCCTCTCTCTAAAAGTAAATAAATAAAATCTTAAAAAAAAAAAAAAAAAAAAACCCTAAAGTTAAGAAAGTTAAAAAAATTCAGTATTTCTGAGGTTAAAAAAATTCAGTATTTTTTTAAGTAAAATTGTCTCTTATCAAACCATTATGTAATTTTAAGCAGTTATGTTTAGAAAAATTAAATGAACTTGTCTAAAAGACTTCTTATAATTACAAATGCATGTAATATTATTAAATAAGACTTCTTTTTTGACTCAGCCAATTCTGTCTTTCAGAGAGAAGGAAAATGCAATGCATTTTATTACTAATGGAAAGATAGTATATGAGTTTCTCATGTTTTAATGATGTTGTTTTGAGAACTCAAGAATGATACTGAAGTCTCTAATTTCAGCATTCAAGGGCAGAAACTAAAAATCAATATAGTTTTGCTGTGCTAAATAACCACACAGGAATGGGTTCCTTTCTTCTAAAACCGCTTCCCACTTCCAGTCTCAGACTGTCAAGCCTTCTCCAAATGAACCTCCTTTCTGTCCTTAGCATAACCAATGAATCTGTGTTTTGTAGTCTATTTTATCTGATATATAAATTACAAACCAAAATATAGTCAAGGCATTTAAAAATTTCAACTAAAATATGAAATAATCAGAGACCTACATAAAGATATTTGTGTAAGGATAGTAATCAGGGCATTATACATGAGAAAAGAAAAATTAGAAATAGTCTTAAATCTAATAGCAGGGAGTTACAATTAATGTTATATCCACTATGGAATACCACATAGTCATAAAAAATCATATTTTCCAAGAATACTAGGAATATGTAAAAATGTTAATAATATGCTGCTAGTGAGTAAAAAAGATGCAAAGTAATATGAATCCAATTTTGTAAAAAGAATACACCTATAGAAGAAAAATTCCGGAATATGCAATAAAATACTAATAGTATTTTAATCTAGACACAAACATTATAAGTGATTTTTATTTTTTAAATATTTTTTGTTTTTCTTAATTTTCACTAATCATACAAGATCATATAAGTTCTATTGTGAAAGGTAATTTTACAAGTATCAAAAAATTTAATATATATTTTGTTAAATCAACATAAATACGCTTTCTAAGGTTGTTGATAATTTTCAGCTAAATCAAATCAATGAGTACTAAATGACCATATATCTTGTGCCAAAGCACTGTTTCATCTGTATACAATGAACAACAAAATCAAAGAGTCCAATACACACCTTCTTTTTCTTCAGGTGTTTCTATAAAATAAGGCATTCTTTTCACAGTTTCTCTCAACTCCTGTTTCAAGGCCAGCATATAATCTTCACCCTCTCCTGTTTTCAGTGGCACTGGTTTATAATCTGTATCCTATTTAAGTTAAGAGACAATATTTTTTAAATATTTTAACATCACTTGCCTATAATCCGGACAACGTTGGTTTTATTGAAAAACTACATTTTATGGGTAACTAAGTTTTACAATCAACTTAAAATTTGTTGAGCTTTTTAATCTATTTAATCTATTTAACGTTTTAGCCCATTTGCTCTTATTTTAGAGGGAGGAAAGATGGTTAATTTTCCCACTGAACCTAATTTCTCTAACTACAAAATAATCATTTTACTATACAGTTTGTTTGCTTGATTCCGTATTATAGAAATCAAGGCACCCAAATGAGAGTAACTGCTTTAGTCTCCTACTAACCTCAGTGAGAGGGGGTAGTACTGTTTGCAGCAGTAGCATAAAAAAAGTAATAGCAGAAGCTATCGTTTAGCAAGTGGTTAGTATGACTGGGATGTACTCAGTGTTTAACACCCATAATCTCATTTCAAGTATCATCAATAGTTACCCTTTTACAGTGAAGAAATTAAGAAGTGAACAATCTATAAGCCAATAAATATGTAAAGCAGGAGTTTGAAGCTGCATCTTCAGTTTTTAAGAATTACATGCACAAACATATTTATATGTATATATATGTGCATATGGGCATAATATATACATTCATTAAAAAGTGGATCCTCATGGTGTATAGTAAAAACATCTGGTTTCAGAGGCTGAGTCTGGCATACATTTTTAAAACTTCACTCCAAATTTATTCATTAATGCTACAAATATTTATTAAATGCCTACTATAAGCCAGGCATGGTTAGACAACAGGAAATACCATGATGAGCTAGTCAAAGTGCCTGCTCTCATGAAGCTTACATTCTAGGGGAGACAAATATGGCAAATACAACAAACAAATAATGTAAAATGTAATTCTGAATAGTAATAAGTACTCTGAAAAACATGAAGCCAGGTAGAGGTAAGAGTGGAGGTTGAAGGTGGAGGGTCTACACAGGGTAAGCATGTGTGACCTCTCAGGACAACCATGTTTAAGCAGAGGGCTGGAAAAAATTAGGAAGCCATCCATGCAAAGACTTGGGAAATAGATGCTCCAGCCAGGGAAACCAGCAGAGAAAAACGCCTAAGGGAACAAGAAGGTGAGGACAGCTAGGAAGACAGAGCAGTGCGGTAGGAAAAGGGTTAGAGAAATATGAGAAAGCTAGATCAGACAGAGCCTCTTAGTCAGTAGTAAGGAATTTCAATTTTATTCCATGTATAAAACAGTATGTACTAATAATCTCAGTGTTTAGGAGTAATCTCACACATGGACAAGAGCTTGTTTTAAAAGAAATAAACATAAAGTGACATTATACCTATATCTGAGATATTTACCTTTGTTTTTTGGATGTGGTAAATATCAGAAAGGCAAAATATCAAGAGCAGAAAGTTCCCCATCTAGACAGATATATCTAGATTCCCCAGATATATTTGTCCAGGTCCTCTAGTTCCATAAATCTTTCATCAATGGGCTTTCCCTTTCAAAGCAGGAAAAGACTCCTGGAGGGAGTATATGGTTATTTATGATTTTTTCATTTTTTTTATACTGCAGCACATTCACATCTGGAAATGTAAGCTTACATTTGAAACTAAATAATGTATAAAACAAAAGCATGAGATTAAACATTATGCTAATTAAACTTGCAGCATATTCATTAAATTTAAAACCAATGCTAAATATAGCAGAAGCACTTATATTTTGAGTAACTAACAAAATTTAAATTTGCTTTAATAAAATATGCAAATAAGAAAAAAAAGTTCAGTGAGACAAAAGACCAAATGTAGAACAGGGAGTAAAATTAAATTCTATAGATGCAAATGAGATGAAAATCGTTAAGTGAAAGTCTGGTAGAATGGGAACTGAGGACCACTGTAAAACCTTTGCTTTAAAAAACATCATTTTTGAAAGATTTTATTTATTTATTTATTTATTTATTTATTTATTAGAAAGGAGAAGGGAGGGAGAAAGAAAGGGAGAGAAATATCCATTGGTTGCCTCTCACACACCCCTATCTGGGGACCTGGCCCACAATATAGGCAGGTGTACCGACCAGGAATCAAACCAGCTATCTTTCAGGCTGCAGGCTGGCACTCAATCCACTGAACCACATCAGCCAGGGCAAAAAATATTATTTTAATAATTGTAATATATCAATAGTAATGTTACATGCATGAATTTAAAAAATTCTTAATTCACACAGTACTGAAATATATTCATGGAAAGGTATGTAAACAATTTTGTTTTCTGTATTTTAAGATAGCACTGTGAAAAATTAGAAAAGGTTCAGGGAAGAACAGTGGAAATATTTAAATTAAAGGTAAATGAAGCATGCTCTTACTTTCTTACACTTTAGGATATCATAATGATATCATATATTCAAATTCTATATAGAATTTTAATTTTCTCTGAAACACAAAAAAACACACTGTAGGAATTTGCTGTTAATGTACTCACAGGGAATAGTGGGGGTGGTTTCAATACTACATCAGGTAACTTTTCACCTCTGTTAAATCCAACTGCTTCAATATTGAAGGTATAAGCAGCCCGTCCTCTTCCTTTATTCCCAGCCATTGCAACTAGTTATACCAGAAAAGTGGGCAAATTCTGAAAGACACTATTAATGATTAAGATTTATTTTGGATCATATGAAAAATGAAACCAACATTTTAAAGCAAAATACATTCCACTGAAGCAAAACATACTTAAGTAGCATGGCTGATTTAAACACTTCTGGGAGAAATAAGCATGTAATAAATTGTTTTCTGAACCCCTTGATCTAGTCATGAGGATGGCCTCAACTACCTCACCAGGTCTTGGGGTGGAGGCTGACCTTGGATCTCCTTCAAGATACTTCCCCAACCACTGCACAGCCAGCTGATGCAATTTTCTCCACTCCTCTGTGGTTTGGCAACAAGATCTCTGATACATGTAAAAATGTGGACAAGTTCAGGCTGATGAAGAGAGGACACTTTGCTTTTACATTCAACTTAAAGACTACCAGCAGTCATACATACTTTAAATTTTTAAATGATTTTTTCCCCCTAAAATATGACTGTTAGAAAAGATCCTGGAGATCAAGTCTGGTGTCCTGCCTTTAGAAATGGGAGTAGGATCAGGAAGACTCTAAAGAGGTGTGTTCAAGCAAAAACATAAATAAGTTTAGAGAAAAACATCTGAAATTAAAATTGTTAAAGATAGAGGATAAACCTGTACTCTGTTCAACAAGTTCACCTACTCAAGTCCTGTTCTGAACGTCTGAATTGGCTAAAATGTGATTACAACATAACATGATAACTGAGCCAACAGTGTATTAAGTTCTCTACACTAAGGCTATTACACTACAACTCTGCATTTGACTGTAGTAAATATTATAAAACACACTTTTAAAATCTTTTCCCACTGATAAGACTGAGTAGTTCAACCCAGTAAGCTCAAAAAGCAGTAACATGCCCTCCTCTACCAATAACAGTTTCCTCCCATTTTCCCCTTGCCATTTATTTAAAAAAAATGAGGTCCTTGTACAAAGCTTCTACATGTCAATTACCTAGATATGTTGTTAAAATGCAGATCCTGATTCAGTTGGCCTTGGGTGGGGCTTGAGAATCTGCATTTCCAATTTGCTCTATGGAGATATCAATGCTGCTGGTTTGCAAACCACACTTGAGTAGCAAGGCCGTACATTGTCCCACTTTGGATTTGAATGGTTGCATACATGAGATGTGGTTTAACACATTCCTCTACTCCCCATATTTTTTAAAAAATTTTATTGTTGTTCAAGTACAGTTTTCTGCCTTTTCCCCTCACCTCTCCCCCCCCCATATTACCCATTTTTTTATGAACAAGTGGACTAGAGGCTTATTCAAATTTGGGTTTGATTTTTTGCAGGAATACTTAAAAGAGATGCTTGTTTTTACTACTGCATCACATCAGGACACACATGAAGTGTCTGTCCCAGTGATGTTCTCTGATTAGTGTGTTCAGGTGCTATCAGTCTATTTCATCTAGTATAAAGTTCTCCTCATCCACTATTTAGTTATTATGAAATACAATTCCTGTAGAAAAGGTGCTTATTTTAATAAACAGGCTCATTCAGCTGTCCACACTAAAGGAGAAGGAAAATATCCAAATGGCCTTGTTTCAATTGCTGAGTCATTAAAGGATATGCTGAACTTATAGAGAGCAGGTCTCCCAAGTATGAATATTACTAAACAGAAATGAATTGTGGGAACCGAGTAGATATGGTAGAGACCACTAGGCAGAATTCCAATCCAACATTTGCCACTAATTAAACATAAGAACAATTCTAGGTAATGTTTCCCAAACTTCCCAGATCATGAGAATTACCTGGAAGATTTATTAGAGTCCCAAGTGATCCTTGAGTCCTTAAACCTACTACACCTGAATCTTCAGAGGTGGGCCCTGGGAAGTAGTTAGAAAACTCACCCTAGAAAGAGAGTCGATTGGCTACCATAGCTTGATGGACTATCCTTTGAGAAACAGCAAAACCTACTGTCTCTAAACTTCTGTATTTATCAAGCAACCTTTGGGTGTGTAAGTGCTATCAGTGAATATACTGCCCTTGGCAGAAAAATCAGTCCTAGTTCTTGAGACACCCTCATGATTAATTACACGACATTCTAGCCTACAAATCCAACTCCTTTAGTTTGATTATCATGAGTGAGTTCTCCTGTCCCTGAGGAAGCTTCTAAATCCATTTTTTCCTTCTCTTGCAGAGCTGAGGGGCAGTCCCTTGACTCTGGTAACTATCTGATGGGCTACTTAACTCCTTGAGATCCTTTAAGCTGATTCAATTGCTTTGTTTCTTTTTCACCCTGCCAAACTTCTTGAATGAAGGGTTTTTAAAACCAGGTTTCCCTGGTTTTCTCATTCCTAGGTTTCCCATTTTCTCATTGCAAATCTTCTGTTACTTCATATGGGCCAATTTCATTGAGTCATTCCTTCAACCAATACTGAGCATTCCAGCCACTGTGGCAGGACCCAGACTGCTTGAACAAAACTGGCCACTGCCCTCAGGTCTTAAATTTCAGTGGAGGAAAAAAACAAACAACAAACAATTAAATAAGTATGTAAAATAATATTACCTGTTCTTGTTTTGAGTTGAACTGGGTCCCCTCCAAAAGGGATGCTGAAGTCCTAACTGCCAATAACTGTGAATGTGACCTTCCTTATTTGGAAGTAAACTGTTGATGTAGTTGAATTAAGATGAGGTCATACTGAACTAGGGTGAGCCCTCTTCCAATGACTGGTATCGTTATAAGAGGGAAACCTGGACAGAAAGACAGACACATAGGGAAAACACCATGAAAGGTGGAGGCAGAGATGGCAGTGCTGTAAGCCAGGAACACCAAAGAATGCCAGTAAATACCAGAACCTAGGAGAGAGGTATGAAACAGACTCTCCCTCAACAATCTCCAACAACACTTTAATTTCAGACATCTGGCCTCCAGAACTGTGAGAGAATAAATTTCTGTTGTTTTAAGCTATTCAGTTTGTGGTAATATATTAGGGCAGCCCTATGAAATCAATATAGCTCTGAAAAAAAAATAAATCATGGTATAACAAATATCATGGTATAAAAAAAAATCAGAGAATAACAAAGAAGTATGGTAGTGGCTTTTCATACAAGGAAGTTCTTTCCGTGGAGGAAACATCTGATCAGTGTGCTGTGGAAGGCCAGTGAGCCACTAGATGGAGGGATGGGGTAGAGATGATTATAGACAAAGGTAATAGCAAGTACAGAGGAGGAAGCCACAAGCTGGGAGTGTCTGAAGAACAAGGAGCCCATGTAGCTGATGAGCAGCAAGAAGAGGCTGGTTGAGGCCAGATCTTGATGAGCTCTATAAGAGCTGTGGTAAAAGGTTTGGCTTTTATCTTGTGTGGGGGGACTACAAGAAGATGTTGAAATGGTCCTAAATGGTCCTCAATGGAAAAATCCACCAACTTTTTCATCTTTGTTCATGCTCTTGGACTTCTGAAGCACCCAGCTCTTTACTGCCTCCTCTTTTGAAACTCTTTCCTAGGCTTTAATAAAACTCCAGTTTTTCTATCCCACTGACCATTTTTTTTGGTCTACTTCTCTTTTAGCCTAAATATGAATTTCTTGAAGTTTCAATCTTTGGTCTTCGGCTTTTTTTTTTTTGTATTCAGAAAGTGCACTCACTCTAGGGGTTTGATCAACTTTCCAATACTATTACTTCCAGCACTAACCTTTGTCCTGAGTTTCAGCCCAAGTGCTTACTACCAAAAAAAATATTTGGCCCTGGTCATGTGGCTTGGTTGGTTGTAGCATCGTCCTGTACACCAAAGGGTTGTAGTTTGATTCCCAGTCAGGGAACATACCTTCGTTGCAGGTTCAATCTGGTTGGGGTGCCTAAAGAAGGCAACCGATCGATGTTTCTCTCTACAATCAATTAAAAAAAACCATTTTATCAGGTGAGGGGGAAAATAAGAATATTTGGATAGCATCTTAAACATACTAAGATAGTCTTCCCTCTACACTAACTAGCTTGCCTTTTATGTATAAAATCCCTGCTTCTATTTATGGTATGTTATTTTCCTAGTTACCAATATTTGAAGATTTGGAGTCAGTATTGATTTCTCAATCTGTTCCACCCCTCCTATCAAATCAACAATCCAATTCTTCCTTCAAAATGTTCCTGCCTTTCCATTTATTCTACCATAATCCAACTAAGCCATTTTCTGCCTCATTTTTATTTAACCGCAAATTTCATGGTTTCCTGTTTATTTATTCTTGCACATTATTCATAGTTCTTATTCATATTTATAAAGCCTAGTTTTGATCAATGCTACTCTTTTCATCTTTCCTCTTGGCTGGAGAATTAAATCCAAACTCCCTAAATATTGAGAACCCTTTTAAGATGGTTGCACCTTTCCTCCAGACTCCTACTTTTGGAATCATTTGACTACCATTCTTTCTCCTCTGCAACCTACTTCCTCTTTCTCCCTGATTGGCTGTAATCCTTTTTACTTTAAGATCCAGTTTAAGGCCCCCAACATCCAAAGCAGTCATTTCATCCCATCTTGCTCTGGAAAGATCCTGCTGTTTTTTAAACGGATTTTTAAAACTTGAGGTGGTACATTTGGCTACACTCCTCAAATCTGGAACACAGACATGCCCCTTTTGGGAAATGGGTCTTTTCCAAAGGGAAGGAGTTTCACTTCTGTTGTTTGTTTCATTAACTGTACTAACAATAGACATTTATATCCCCCACTGTCTTCCCTCATATTCTTGAGAACCCACATCACAAGTTTTTTCATACATCATCTAACTCAGGGACTTGTACATAAGGATAGTCCCCAACAGAGTTACTGGAAAAATTCTAACTAGGTTAGGAAAATATTCAAAAAGGCTGCATTCCCCACCAAAAGCTTTATGAGTGTAGGGGAGGAGAGTACACCTATTCTTGTATGTAGGCTTATTAGTAGATGCCACAATAAGAGTTTTCATAATTATCTTTTATAATACTATCTTCACAGGTCTCTAGTTTTTCCTGGTTGAGTAGGGAGGTTAGTCAAATTCTCAAGGGAATTTCTGAAGACTAAATGGATGTTTCAATAGCTGGAACAAGCAGAGTGGGGAAAGCGACCTGATGTTAAGAGTGGGGGTGATTTATGCGGCTGGCAGGGATACACCCAGTTATTATCCACTTTTTCTCTCAAAAGTGTGGCTGCCTTCTCTTTCCTTAATTAAGCCTTTCTACCAACTTCGCTCTCTTCCAAGAGTGAACAAACTAACCAAAAGAGAGAGAGAGAGAGAGAGAGAGAGAAAGAGAGAGAATGAATATGAAGGAAGAATATAGAATTTAATTTTTTGGACGAAAAACCTTATCAACAACCCCGATCCTCAAGGTACAAAATAAAGTGCCTACAATGAAAAAAAGTCTGCGGCAATGATTCGTGCCTGAATCAATCACTTAGTCACCAGATTTGAAAATCTATCATCAGTAAGAGCATAAATTCCTTTCTAACTCACTGCAAACAGTCCCTGGAAGAGAAGCCTAGGTGAGATTTTTAAAGATTTTTAAGGGATTAGGGGTGAAATTGTTTCTCAACAACCGTCAACCCAAGCGCTTTAATCTCCACCCTGACTTCCCCCCACCTCCTCCACGTGCCCCTTTTAACTCACTTGTATCCTCTCAATCTCCTCCCAAGTCCTCAACTGCTTCTTCTGTTGCCTGTTCACTAAGAACCGAGGTTTGGGCAAAACTGCAGCTGAAACACCGGCAGGCAAAGAACCGAACGAAACACAAGGCTCCGGCAATAAGGGACTGGTTCCACCACTGGAGAAGTGCGCTCCGCCCTCCACGCGGCCACGGGGCCCAGCTCCGAGCCCAACCAGTTAGCTCCGCCCACTCCCTAGCTAGGCTCCGCCCTCTGGGCTAGGAGCTTTTTAGCCCTTGGCAGGCGCCGTAGTGGGCCAACCTCTCTCGGCCTGACTCTTTCTGCGCCGGCTGGAAGTGCGCATCTTGGTGCGTGGTGCGTGGGCGGACCTGGTGCATCCTACATCTCGCTCCTGGCCTCTGCAGTGAGAGCCCCGGAGTTGCACAAAGTATTGCCTCCTAAATATCTTGTTGACTGCAGTATCCCTTGCGTTCACGTATACTCGTACTGAGGCTACCGAGGCTGCGATTGCTCCGGCACCCGGGTGCGGGCAGAGCAGCCTCTGTTCTTTGCCGACCTGCGGGAGAGTGCAGAGTGCGGCTGGACGCTCCAGGCGGCGTCTCCGCACCTCCCTCTTCCTAATTCTGCGCCCCTGCCTCGCTCTGCGCCTCCTCCCTACCTGCGGGCAGATCGCCCCACGCCGCCGCAGCGCCTCGAGTCTGGATAGCCTTCGGGAGGCACACACGCCCACAACCACTCCGCCCTGCCGCACCCCTACCCAGCATGTCGGCGCTAGAGTGGTACGCCCACAAGTCCCTGGGCGACGGCATCTTCTGGATTCAGGAACGCTTCTACGAGTCGGGCAACCGCGCAAACATCTGGCTGGTGCGCGGCTCCGAGCAGGACGTGGTAATCGACACAGGCCTGGGACTGCGCAGCCTTCCAGAGTACCTGTACTCCTCCGGCCTCTTGCAGGACAGCGGGGCCAAAGAGGATGCGGGGTGCCGGCCGCTGCTGGCTGTGGCCACCCACGTGCACTTCGACCACTCCGGCGGCCTTTATCAGTTTGACAGAGTGGCGGTGCACCATGCCGAGGCCGAGGCACTGGCTCGCGGGGACAACTTTGAGACTGTGACCTGGCTGTCCGACAGTGAGGTGGTGCGGGCTCCCAGCCCCGGCTGGAGGGCCAGGCAGTTCCGAGTGCAAGCGGTGCAGCCCACCCTCATCCTGCAGGATGGTAATAGGCCCTCATGGGCGCACGCTTTCTCTTTGAGGGAGGGGATTGGGCAGAAACTGCCCGAGGGATGCATGTTGCAGATGTGCGTGACTGTAAGGGGCTTGTTTTGTCACATCGCAGAAACGCCACTTTTGTTTCTTCCTTCCTTGAGTAAAAAAGCCCACTCGACCACAGCCAAGGCTGTCGCAGCCTTCCCTACGAAACACCGCTCTGGCACAGTGTAGCAATGCTAAGTACTTGAATGAAAGCCGGCCCCACCCCCAGTCGGTTTCCTGTGTAAGGTACAGGGACTTGTGCTAGAAATTTCGCATTCTTTTCCTGAACACCTGTCTGACAACATTTCCAGGCGCTTTCCCAGCGAGATGACTTAAAGAATGACGCCTCAGAGTGCGTGTCGTGCTCTGTGCTTTTGGTAACTGCTGATTTCATCTGCAGTGACCATGAGCTATGAGCAGTTCCCACCTGTAGGCTAAGAAAGCCATTAGAGAACAGTGGCTCATGCATCCTTATCTTCCAGACAGATTTCTGTTCTTCGTGTTGCCTCACAAGAGAAAAATCTTGATAAGGTACACAAAAGTAGAGATTTGTTGTCTTGAGACTTGCACTATGATAGATGTCTGGCCTGGTTGAAAGCAAGGCCTGAAAAAATTAATAAGGAGGTTATTTCTGGTGATAGTGAAGTACATGGACTAATGTATAGGTATCCGTGGGTTTCTCTGGCTCTGTGAAAGGTAGGATGGGGTTTAGAGAGAAACTGATGGAATAAAATAAGAGTAGGGGCCCAGTCCTCCCAACGCCATGCAGGCAGTTAAATAACTGAGCTAATTAGACACAGGAGCGACATTTGTATCCTAATTTCCTTTATTCTTTTTAGAATACTTTTGTTGACTTCATGTTATTCTCACAACACATTTGAAATGAGGCAGCTAACCTCCACACCTGCCAATTAAATGGCATGCCTAGAATGCACAGAGCATGACAGAGGCAAAACTAGGGTTTGAATCAAGGCAAAACAGACAAAAGCATGCAGATTATACATAAATACTACCCAATGAATATATTATGGTAATTCTGAGTAGAATGTGAAATCCCCTTCTTTCCATTCTAGTCTCGAAACCATTTTGATGACCACTACAATTTATTAAAACGTTCTTCAATGAGGTAGAAAAATCCAGTTGCTGCAGCACAAAAAGTCTCACTTTATGACTAACCAATATGACAAATAATGAAATATTTTACAAAAATTATTTCATCTTACAGATGAGATCCTGATCACTTGAGATATTAAAAAAAAATACGATTCCATACCTCACACCCCACCCAAAAAGTCTTTTTTCATTAAAAATTTAAATCTAAAGATTAAAAAAAAAATGGTTTGGATGGTCATATTACCTAAAAACCTAGGTGAAAGTAAATTTAATGTCCTACATTACTGTATATTTAATGTAAATTTATGTTTAACATTTACATTACTGTACATTTAATGTAAATTTAAATGTACTTTTAGTTACTATATAGTTTGATAAAATGGATAGTTGTAGAGGTAAGATTTCCATGCAGTTGATGGGTATTCAGACTAAATTTTTTCTGCTGACCAAATCAAAGAATGTTGACATTAGTATTTAAAATATATTTAAATTGTCTAAATGAATAAATAACTTTATTTACTTTTGCTTTCTGCCAGCAATAGGAAATAATGGTGAGAGAGTGATAGGAATAACTGTTTCATAGATGAATAGTCCAAGCAGACCTGCATATCGTGCCTGAGATCACACAGCCACTTTGGAAAAGAATCCAGAGCTGGGACTAGAATCCAGGGTTCCTAAATACCAGTTGTAGTAGATTTACAGCCTTAAAATTATAATTACAGCATTTTGGAGCTGCAGGTGGCCTGCAGCTACCTGTGTGGTGTTCTAAGCCTTTGAGGGTGTGAAAGGAAAGCTTAATATTTACCAAACAGTTTGAAGGTGATAATACTGTGTTAAATAAAATATTTTTTTAAATTAGGAGCTGAATGCCTCACACTCTCCAGTATTATTTAATTTCCTCTCTTCTGGGGAATATTAATTTCCTCTGAATGGCGTGATCTGCTAACTTTCTGTTATCATAATCCGATGCCTGGAAGGAGATATAAAATATTTATACTAAAAATTTATTTACAGTTATACACATACATCAACAGCACATACCCAAACAGCATAAAGTCTTCATTGCTTTGGTGAGAACGTAAGGAGCCTGAAGTCATTATTTTATTACATTTTATTTAAGTGAATTGATGATTACCTGTCTTAGAGAAACGTATGGTAAATCTGTGTGCTGTATTACTAATCCAAAGGCTGACTTGTAAATGAGGGTCAAGGAGGACAAGGAGAGATCATCATACAGTGCATCATCTTTGATGGAAAAACAACTTACCCTACTACTCATGAACTAGTATCTTCCTATAAAAAGATAGCAATAAACCTCAGGTTGATATAGCGCGTTCTTCTTGAATGGACACACATTTTGCCTATTTTTCACAATATTCAAGTGATAGGAAGTGCAGGCATTTTGGTTCCTATTGTGCATATTTAAACAATTTGCCCAGAATCACCAATGTACAGGGTGGGCCAAAAGTAGGTTTACAGTTGTTAGTGTGGAATTAACTCTTTTTTGTACTCACAACTGTAAACGCACAGTTGTATCACTGCAGTTGTTTCAGGTAAACTTGAATCATTTGGGGACTGTAAAAGAAAAAGATTCCAGAAAGGTGGCAGATGGAATATACACATCTAATTTGACTCCCAAAACTCCACTAAGACTACCGTAAAGAAATCATGGTTTTCTCAAATACAAATGCACATTGACTTGAGGAACTGTTTCGGATGCTGGCTATTAATAAACATGATGATTGAGTTAGCAGTTTTATCATATTCCAGCATTGGAAAATCAAGAGCTGATCCAGTTTGTACTGTAGGAGCCTTGAAAGGTATTAGGAATAACTGGCACCTTAGTGGGGGCAAAGGAAAGAATACTCCTAAAATAAGTAGAATTGGTTGAAAGCCATTTAAGAAGCTGTTAAAACTCTAGAACCCTTCTTTGTAAGAGGAAGCCCATCCAGTTAGTTTGTTCTCTGAAGAGAGTAAAACAGGGGTTTCTTGATTGAAGGATGCCAAGTCCTTTGAGTACAGAGGCTCAGAATGGAAAATAGGAATACTTATGTGTGTATTCTCTACTAGTTCCCAGACAATGAGAGCCAGGCTTTTACCCCTACCCCCAGCCCCATAGAAAATTGAAAGAATCTTATCTGAGATGTCTGCCCAGACATACAAGGAAAGACTAAGATGCTGATCTCTCTACAGTAGGTCAGTAGGCTCCATGTATGTGTTTCAAGCAGTGTTTTCACCCCCCCTACTCTTAAACAGGTTACACTTGGTTAAACAGGCAGCCAAGCATAATGAAAAATCTGGGGAAATCCTCTAACAAGATCAAATACTAAAACAGCATAAAGCAACTTCTGAGGATAGGACTAGCGATATCTTCAGGAGACTACAGAAGGTATTTGCATTCAAGATATCCAAGAGACAAGAAGATGCTTTCAAAATAAGCAACAGATAAAACAATACACACAGAGCACACAGGGCTCTTGGAATTTTAAACCTCTGAAAAACTTAATAGAAGATCCAAAAGATAATGTTGAAAACTTACAAAAGAGCAGATAGGCAAAATGAAAACTAGAAACAGTAAAGGACCAGTTTAGAAAATCCAACATTGGAACAGTAGGATCTCAGAGAGAATAAAGTGGAAGGAAAGAAAGCACAGTAGAGATAATTCAAGAAAATATCCCACAGCTAAGGGATGTAAATTTCTGGATTGAATGAACCCACACAGTTCCCAGAAAAATGGATAAAAGCACATCCAATCCAAAGCACATTATTGTAAAACTTCAGAATGCTGGGAATCAAGCTTCCAGAAACTTAAAAAAGGTTATCTATAGAGATCAAAATGGTTTTGGAGCTAGAAAAGAATTCCTATGCCTTACTTGAATAAGAAAGATTGCTACATCCATTCCACTAACAATCAAAGTCACAAAAAGTTACTTCCTACATGCTGTTACTTAAGAATGCCCTCAGATATACCTTTGTCCTATTTACTCCCTTTAAAACAAGGGAGTATACCAAGTGGAAGACATGGAATGCAGGAGATCTAAAGCAAGAGAAAGTTGAAAGTAAAAATAAGAGTGATGACAAATATTATAGTCTGACAATTATAGTAGCCCAGGCATAAAGGGCTCCAGATTGGAACAGTTGAATCATTACTCCTCTGGAAGATGAGAAGATGAGAAATGTATACATGTATGTTAGTGGTAGGTGAAGAGTAAAGAGAGCTAAAAATCCTTTAATTTCTTAGTGGAAGTCAACAGATAGTATAAGAAATTTAAAAACCAAGAAATAGTAATAAATGAATGAAATCAGTACAGTTGGTCTAATTGGTAAGTCAACACATGGAGTATAAATATTATTTAAAGATCATTTAGTAGAGGCAACTACTATGAAAACAACTGTGAAAAGTAGTTGCCTCTTGGGATCAGGATTGGATATAGGGACAGAATGGGTCAAAACTTTTTCTTACATTTAAGACCTCCTGGAATATTTTATTTGAAATATGTACATACATTTACATAGACTTCTTTGGTTTAAATGAAATAAAAGTAAATGGCTTGGGGTGCCAAGATAAGAAAGGGTATTTGAGAAGCCAAGAAAACTCTAGAATGGCTGAAATCTGGTAACAAGAGGGTTCGGGTAAGGGCTTGGAAGGATAGTATATGTGTGTGTATGGATATATTTCATGGGCAGTTCTGGTTTGTGTAAGAAAGCTTGTTGAAATTATGTGAGCATTATAAGCATGTGGAACAGGTAATAAAGGCACAGGGTAATAGCAGATCTAACGATACTCAGCCACTTTTGCTTTATCAGTTGCTTACAGTTGGTATGTGTTTTGATAGGTGGACACTTACATCCTTTCTGTTGTTAAATATTATGAAAACCACCTGGACAGTTAACTGAAGATCAGTAAGACTACATTGGTAATTCTCCAGAGCCCTTTTTTAGGATCAAATTTTCCTCACTCCTCTCCTTTCTATACACTTATAAACAATTGTTCTTCAAGAACTCTATTTTTAAGTCAACTTAGCTATAATTTCACCGTATTTGCTGATCATACAGTAAATGGCAGTAGTTTGTGATTTCCCAGAGGCATCTTAAATTGGGAACAATTATCCTGAAAATGAATCTGGGCCCTTATGACTGGAATGCTGGGAAATTTGAGAGTATCTGATCCCATCTCAATGCAATTATTGGTATTCAAGGCAGGACAGGGCAATCTCTGCTCTCATCCCTGGCCTAACTGATCTGTTTTGTGTCACTACAGTTTGTTTTTCTGAAAATTTTCTGCAAAGGCAATTATAGCCTTTTGTGTCCATCTTCTTTTATTTGGCACAGTGTTTTGGAGATTCATCCATGTTGTTGTATCTATTAATAATTCATTCCTTGCCTTGTCTGAGTAGCTCAGTTGATTACAGAATTATCCCAATTTGCCAAGGTTGTGGGTTCTGTCCCCAGTCAGGGCACATACAAGGATCAATTAATGAATGCATAAATGAGTGGAACAACCAATTGATGTTTTCTTCTCCCTTTCTAAATCAAAATTTTTTTTAAATTCATTCTTTTCCATTGTCTAGGAATAATCCACTTGTGGACATATCTATTTACCATTGATGGAAATTTGAAACTTTCTAGTCTGGGGCTGTTATGAATAATACTGCCAAGAACATTTGCATATAAGACTTTTTGTGGATACATGTTTTCATTTTCCTTGGTAGATACCTAGGAATAGAATTCCTGGGCCTCACAGTAAGTATATGTTAATATTAAGACAGTGCAGAAATTTTTTTCCTTAGTAGTTATACCATTTTATGTTCTAGACTGCACTGTATAAGGGTTCCAGTTTCTCCACATCTTTGTCAACACTTGATTTTGTTAGTCATTTTGATTTTAGCCATTCCAGTGAGCCTGTAGTAATGTTTCATTATGGTTTAATTTTCCTTTCCCTAATGACTAATGATGTTGAGCATGTTTTCAGGAATGTATTTATAAGCCAAATATGTTCTTTGTTAAAAGGATCTGTTAAAATCTTTTCTCCTTTTTAAAAAATCAGGTTTTTGGTTTTTTATTATTACAAGTGTAAGAGTTCTTTTATATTATGAATTATATTGCGCAATTTATCAAATATGCAATTTATATTTTCTCTTAGTGTGTGGCTTGTATTTTCATTCTTTTAATAACTCTCTAACTTGGATAAAGACCAATTTCATCCAAGTTGTAAAGCTTTTCGCTTTATAACTTGGATGAAGACCAATTAGTCATTTATCCTTACATTTTATGTTTTTTGTGTGTGTGTCTTACATAGGAGCTCTGTCTCTAGCTCAGGGTCACAAAGATTTTTTTTCTAGAAGCTCTCACATTTAGGTTTATGATCCATTTTGAATTACTCTTTGTTAACATTGTGAAGTAAGGGTTGAGAGCTTTTGTTTTGCTTCTTTGCATGTGGATCCAAACATGCCCCATTCCAATTTGTTGAAAAAGCTATCCTTATACCCACTGAGTTATCTTGGTTGACACCTTTGTCAAAAATCCATTGACCATATATATGTGTCCTTTTTTTGGACTTCATTCTCTTCCATTAATTGTGTATATCCTAATTGCCATCCCTGCACTCTCTTGATCATTGTAACGTTATTATAGTTTTAAAAATTAGGTAGTGTAAATCTTTCAACTTGGTACCACTTTTTCAAAATTGCTTTGGCTGTTCTAGGTCATTTGTATTTCTATGTAAATTTTACAGTCCGATTTTAAATTTCTACAAAAAAAAGTATATCAAGATTTTGATTGAAATGCTGTTGAATTTATAGATCTACACTGACAATTACAGAAGCCACTAGTGGCATATGACTACCTAAATTCACATTTAAATTAAGATTGATTAGAAATAAAATTTTAGTTCCTTAGTTATACTAGCTTTATTTCAAGTGCCATTAACTATATGTAGCTAGTGGCTACCATATTGAAGCCATGTTGATATAGAACATTTTGATAATCTCAGAAAGTTCTGTTAGACATTGCATCTATAGAAAAAAAATTGAATTTAACTACCATCTTAACAAATTTAAGTGTTTAAGTCAGTGGACATAGACTATCTCTCCTTTTGTTTAGGTCTTCTTTAATTTCTCTTGATAGTGTTACAGTTTTCGTTGTTCAGATAAAACATCTTTTGGTCTCTGTTTTGGGTATATATAAATTTACAATTTTTATTTTTTAACGTATTGACCTAATATATATCCTTATATAATGTACCTTTTTTCTCTGATAAAAGCCCTTATTTTATCTGATATTAATATAGCCATTCTAGTTTCCTTACAATTAATATTTATATGTTATGTATAACTTTCCCAACCTGGTTTTGTCTTTGATCTAATAGTTCCTTTGTTATAGACTGACATATATCTTCCTTTTTAATATCTAGTCTTGACAATCTCTGCTTTTAATTACAGTGTTGAATCTCATTGGCATTTAATGTAATTATTGATATAGTTGTATTTAGATCTGCCATTTTGTTTTTTACTATGTCTCATTCTTGATTATTCCTCTTTTCCTTCCTTATGTTTAACAAATCCTGCTACACTTTAATTCCTTATTAACTTTGTATCTGTATTTCTTTGATTTTTTTTCTGTGTATTTGCACCAGAGATAACAGTATGAAACTTTTAACTTATGGTTTACATAGGTTAGTACTTTTATTTAAACACAGCAAAATAGCACTTTTGCATTTATATTGCTCATTTCCTCCCCTGTAAAATAACTGAGAAGAGTATGAAATTTTACCCTACTTACAGGTTATTTAGTCTGCCACAGTTTAATGGATTCTGACAGAAGACAGGAGTTTCCTGGGCTAAAAGCTAAGGGCAGTTTATTACCCTCAGCAATAGCAGCCTTCAGAGCATTATCATTTGTACCAATTCCTCAAGCCTTGGTTCTCACAGGGTGACAAAACAAGGGGCAAAAATATAATGCTTTTCACTAGAGCAGCATTCATGAATTCTGTCACCACGATACTGGTACCATGGGTGTTCTGGAAAATAAAAGTTTTGTGCTCAAATAAGTTTGAGAAAGTGTACAACCATATCTCCCTAATATGTGAGGTCTGTCCAGAAAGTATTGAGCCATGGAATATGAAAAGGAGACACATTTATTGAAGATACAAGATACAAGAAACGTTGTACATAGGACAGTGACGCCTTAATACCCTTCAAAGTAGGCACCTTGGGACCTCACACAGTTCTTCCAAGCATCTCATCCACTGTTCAAAGCACTGCATAATCCTTTGTTGGGATGACTATCAGTTGCCTCATCATATTTTCCTGAATCTCATCGATGATCTGAAATCTCTTCCCTTTCAAAGTTGATTTTAGTTTTGGGAAAAGCTAGAAGTTGCAGGGTGCCAAATCTGGGCTGTAGGGGGGACTGAGTCACCTGGGTGACTTGCTGAGTCACCAAAAAACTCTGCATATAAGACATGATGCATGAACAGGTGTGTTGTGATGAAGCTGCCAATCACCAGTTGCCCATAGCTGCAGCCTTCTGAATCATCTGAATAGTTTCTACAAAGGAATGTTCAAGCTTAATGCAAAATCTGATACCGGTATGTTGCTTTACTCAGTCATTTTGAATGCAATGGCCACACAGTACACAGGCTCACTCAAAGGTGTGTACCACCCCCACTGACTATTACAGCAAAGTTGTCAGTGTTCATGCATGCACATTCCAGTTTATTCTTGGCTGCCACATTACATAGATGTCATGCAAACAGTTCTTGTTACATTAACAATGGCTGGGCTTTTTTCAGACAGACCTGAATGTATATTAGTATGTTAAAAGCTCTAAGAAACCTTGGAGGAGAAAAAGCTGCGTAATTTTCTTTGAAGAGTTTCCAAAATTATTTGACCACCAAATCATCTTCTTCTCTATGTATCATAACAATCTGCAGGAATATTGTTCCACATTACTCACCTTGGCAAACACTGGTTTAGCAAGTAATGGAAATAAAATACAGGCAAATTATTTTTAAATCATCATTAAGAAATACATTGTTCACCAAAAAAATAAATATTTTTTAATTGGGTTGCTTGTCTTCTTAGAGTGGAGTCGTGTAAGTTCTTTATATATTTTGGAGATTAAACCCTTTTCTGAGATATCATTGGACTAGCTATCAGAGAGATGCAAATTAAAACCACAATGAGATACCACTTCACACCAGTCAGAATGGCCATCATAAACAAAGCAACAAACAACAAGTGTTGGAGAGGTTGTGGAGAAAAGGGGACCCTAGTGCACTGTTGGTGGGATTGCAGACTAGTACAACCACTATGGAAAGTATGGAATTTTCTAAGAAAACTAAAAATGGATCTACCTTTTAACCCAGCAATTCCACTGATAGGATTATATCCTAAGAACCCTAAAACATGAATCCAGAAGAACCTATGCACCCCAATGTTCTTAGCAACACAATGTACAATAGCCAAGTGTTAGAAGCAACCTAGGTGCCCATCGGTAAATGAATGGATCAAGAAACTATGGTACATTTATACAATGGAATTCTATGCAGCAAAAAGAAAGAAGGAGCTCCTACCCTTCGCAACATCATGGATGGAACTGGAGTGCATTATGCTAAGTGAAATAAGCCAGGCAGTGAAAGACAAATACCATATAATCTCACCTTTAACAGGAACCTAATCAACAAAACAAACAAACAAGCATAATATAACCAAAGACACTGAAATTGAGAACAGGCTGAGAGTCACTAGAGGGGAGAGGGGAGGGAATTTCAGGGGAAAAGGAGAAGGGTTTGGAGCAACAAGTATGAAAGACACATGGACAAAAACTAGGGGCGGTGGATATGGGTGGGAGGTGGGGAGGGCTGGGGCGGTGGGCTGGGACGTGAGTAAAAGACAGATAACTGTACAAGAACAATTAAAATTAATAAAAATGAAAATAAATAAAAGGAATGCAGTATTTTAAAAATAAAACTAAAATAAGTATCATCCTTCCTGGCCTCTCTGAAACCATTTAATGTTCTATTCTTTAAATAATTGAAGTCATATATGCAACATGTTTATCTGTAAACTTTGTTTCCATTTGTAGGGGATGTAATCAACCTTGGTGACAGACAGCTCACTGTTATGCACATGCCTGGTCACTCCAGGGGCAGTATTTGCTTACATGATAAAGACCGAAAGATTCTCTTCAGTGGAGACGTTGTGTATGATGGATCACTGATTGATTGGCTCCCATACAGCAGGATAAATGACTATGTTGGAACCTGTGAACGTCTAATAGAACTAGTGGACAGAGGTTTGGTAGAGAAGGTGCTTCCTGGGCACTTTAATACCTTTGGCGCTGAAAGGCTTTTTCGATTGGCTTCTAACTATATTGCAAAAGCTGGGATATGTCACAAAGTTTCTACTTTTGCCATGCGATCTCTTGCTAGTATAGCCCTACGTATAACAAATTCTAGGACCTCACCCTAGTACCTATACTGATAACCTATCTAATTCTATAACTTAATCCAATTCATTTTGTTCTGGTTAAGATGATTAATGGTGAGCATTTCAAAAAGTGCTATTACACTACTGTTGTATATTAGAGAAAAAAAGGTTGAGAATTAATAAGCCAAAAAAATTCTTAGTTCAATTTTTTTCTTTCTGCCAAATAGTAAACCTCTTCAGTAAGATTATAATTTGCCAAAGCTGTCATCTTGTAATAGTTGCTGTAGAAGTGACATAAAATTATGTGGAGAAGCAAGGAGGCATTTTGTAGCAGGAGAACTGTCCTTGCCTCCCATTTGTTTTATTTTATTTCCTAAATAACCTAGGGGAAAAAAGGCATAAAGAGTATTATGTTTATACTCCAAATTTGATATTTTTATTATATTATTTAAAGGTAAAGGTTTTTGGGTTTAAAATATATTAGAACTTCATACAGACAAGCTAAGATTTAGAATGACAGCTAAAACAATCCATTGTTATGATATAGAATTTTTGTGCTTCATTTTATTTATTCTTAATGTAATTACTACCTATGTTATATGTTGTGTAATTTTACTTACAAAAGTACAATGAATTTTGTTTTATTGCAAAGCTTTAAATGTAAATTGCAGAGTGCTTCAGTAAAAAGCTGTTATATATTGTTGTTTGTTATTATGTATGTGTATTATTTTCAATCATAAAAGTGAAATTCAAATGTCTGTAATCTAACAACAAATTGTCAGATTTCTCAAAAGGACACTGTCAGGTAAACCTGAAAAATATACACATTGAGAATAATTTTTATTATATCCTATTTTAATATTATAAACAGAATTTTACTTGTGAAACAGCAGCTTCAGTATGTGTCGTATTTTATAGTATCAAGACAACTGTAGAGATCTACAACATCCTGATCTACATCATTCTTTTACTTAACATACTTACGGACCACAGAAGGCTTATCAAATTAATTGCAAAATATGCATTAGCTATTGACTTAGAGTGAACTGCCTTTTTAATCCTGATTCACAACACCTATTCCTGTTCAGTATTCCTTGTCTTGAATGAAATGAAGTCTACATTTGTAAAATTATGGTAAATATTTTACCACTATTTAGTAAAATGTTTTGGTTTGGTGCTCTTAATAGTTTATTTAAGAAATCTTTGGAATATTTCATAAAGGTTTTTTAAAATTTTTTTTCACTGCCTTTTTATTATTGACATGTCTAAGGCCAAACTGAAAGATGTGAAAATCAGATTTTTAGTTTTAGGAAGGTTTGACAATTGATTTCTGAAAAATTATTAAGCTTTTCCTACCCTATACCTATCCCAGGTTCTTTAATCTTTTATTCACTCAACACATAGGTGCACAAACCCACATGCATACACACAGTCACATACATACAGGCACAGTATTGTCTAAACACTATGGAAGCTTAAAAAAATCAAAGAGACTACACCCTAGCTGGAAGTAGAAGGCAAACAAAATATGAATAATAGGCAGGTTGAAATTGATACAAATTATGCATGAGTGTCAGGGACATAAATGGGTGGGTGTGAAACTTGGTTAGGGAAAAGTTCCTGTAGGATGGGTTTTTGAGTCAGATTTGGAAGGATGATCTATTAGGTGGTCAGGGTAGGAAAACAAAAAGATACAAGATAAGGATGGAAGCATTGCTGTCTAGAGTAGGCTAGTCCCTTTAACAGTTTAATTTTCAGGAATGTCAGATCTTCCAAAGGCCAAGTATTTAGCATGAAAAAGATGAGTTTGTGACTGTGTATGTAAGAATCATCATCAATAACACAAGCTGTACTGCCACATGTGACCAAATCAACCTCTACTTAAAAATCAGTTAAGGAGGCCATGATTGTTCAGATGTAGAATATCATGTGCACTTCTCTATGATAGTCATTCAAGGTAGTAGCTCTGTTTCAGTTGATAGTGCAACATCAAGAATATATACATTTGGTTCAGGGCAACTATAAACAATCAGTGAGCCTTAAATATAGCCATTATTTTTGTATGAGCACAACAGAAAACCAAAAGTCCTTAACCATTGACCATTTTATCATACCTTTTTTTTTTTTAAATCAGGGTATAGTAGGCACTAACTTTTATTGAGAATTATTTAAACCTGATGAAGTCTTTCTTAAAAGTGCACTTTTTCAAAACATTATTTTTACATTTTCTCAGTTTTTAAATTGTATCAAAACATGAGGCTGTGATATTTTACTATTGCTTCAATATGAATAAATTGGAAAAAGCATCTAGCATTCATTTGGTGCCCATGCTATGAATTTTAAAATGAGCATTATTTAATTGAATTCTGGCCCTAGTGCCAAAAAGTAATTGACCAGCCAGCCTCACACAACACAAAGCTGGTAATTGAACATAGGTCTGTCTGCCTCCTAAATTGTGCTTTCTCTTATACCTGCACAATAACATAAAATTGGCAAAATGTATTTTTAATTTCCAAGATGCCATATGTGCCAAGAATAAATAAAATGATGTTAAAGCATAATAATAGCATATTTAAAAAAAGCTATAAAAATATATATCACCCTGACAGTGACCCTTGTTGTAATTTATGGTTTTTGGAAATGATAGCATGTAAGTATAATTCAAAGTTGTAAAAATGTAAGACACTGAGAAATAACTTTTACTATTTTTATTGTTAATAACTGAATCTTGGAAATTTATTATTTAGTGTTTCCTTTTAACTGAGAGGTCTTAAACAAACACAAACCTTGTATGTTAGCCTGATATAGGTAAATAAAGATTATGTGTAGTTCTTATATGGATAGTAATATGGATTTGACATGCAGAAGTTGTTCTCATAAATTTTCAGATAAATGTAAGTAAACATTTGTGTGACAAATATTAAAGTGGACATTTTATTTCAGTCTCTAATTGGTATTTTTTATGATGCTAACAAATTCCCATTTGATTTTTGCAAGGATATTTACTATATGAAGTGCAGTTTTGAAAAGCTTGTAATAAATAAGATGTAAAATCCATGGGAAAACATAGAGAATCCAGAAACCAAAAAATACCCACCCAAATAAGCCTTCAGTAGTTAGTTAATAAATATGAATTTCAAATCAGTGGATAAATATGAACTATTCAATAAGAAAAAGATAAACTGCCGTAGGGGAGGAAGGATATTTTCTCTACCCTCTTAGTTTCTGTGGCTGAGCCTGACAAACTTACATGAGATATTAACAGGGGTAAAACACACTTTTATGTATGTATATGTATATGTGTATGTATGTATTTATTAGAGAGAGTGGGAAATAGGGAGAAGGAGAGGGAGAGAAACATCAATATGAGGCAGAAACATTGATCAGTTGTCCCTACTATGTGCCCCACCCAGGACCAACCTGCAACCTAGGTGTGTGCCCTGACAGAATTGAATCAGTGACTTTTTGCTTTGTGGAACAATTCCCAACCAACTGAGCCACACCAGTCATGGCTGCAGACTTTTTGACATTAATATTTTTATATATACATGGAGACCTTTATATATAAGAAATAAAAACCCAAAGAAGCAGATAGACTTGAAAGCTTACACACCATTTTAACAATGATAAATGGTGAAGACCGACATGTCAGAAAAAAGGGCTTTGGGCTAGGGTTGATAAATTGTGGGAAACTGACTAGGAAATATATGGGGATAACTAATTAATAAAGTTTATTTATGCAGATTAATCTTGATTTCAACTCCTGTCTCCAGTGATAAGGATGTTCC
Source organism: Anoura caudifer (assembly GCA_004027475.1). NCBI lineage: Eukaryota > Metazoa > Chordata > Mammalia > Chiroptera > Phyllostomidae > Anoura > Anoura caudifer. The sequence continues at coordinate 650,009 of PVKU01000104.1, forward strand.
CTTCCTGTTCCATGGAAGGCATCCTTCTCATGGGAAAGTCTATGTGTCCTGTGTTAGGTAGAAAGAAGAGGTCAGAAAGCCCTTCCTGTATTTGCTTTTGCTCAATTGCTTTCAGCTCAATCAATATGCCAAAATGGAACATTTGGGGTAGTGTGTTCTAGTCCCCTTCACTACTTATTAGAAAAATGGGTGAGTTATATGAAGAGTTTATTCACAGAAGAGGAAACACAAAGGACAAAAAAACACAATTAAACCAAACCTCAGTAGTAATTAAGGAAATGCAAATTTGAATAATGAGATAGTTGAACCAGATTGGGAAATTTTGAGAATATGGAATGTTGGCAAGGGCGAGTGGGCATTTTTTGACTCTGCTGCTAACAGTGTCAAGTGTCCCAATCATTTGTGGGGTGGGGGGGTAAGGGGACAATCTTGGAATGTGAGTTTAACACATTCTGATCTCGGGTTAAGAATGGAGGTTGAGCATACACCTTAACTTCTCCTTTCTGAAACTCATTAACACAGAAAAGCACTTTTTAATGGCATAAACTCAAAAGAATAGCAAGATTGGTAAAGGAGACAACAGCATCAACATTTTTGAACACTGAAAACTGATTTGGCAAATCCAAAAATGCTGAAAACAGGAATGAGGAAAGCCAAGAAGCAAACCTGTCATCACAGACTCCCCCTAAAAAGGGTTAGAAATTGATAGTACCAGGTACCTCTAGAAGTTGGGGTCAAAGTCTTTTTTTAGTCAAATTATGTTTGTGATTTAGACTCCCAAATCCCTCCCTAATTCTATACTACTAAGCAATCTGCTATCTCCAGTTTGGAGAAGATTGGAGGCTAATTTAGATTTATCATGAAATTGAGTAATCTTTAGCTTTAGGGCCTAATGGTACAGGGGTGATCTTGCCAGATTGCTGGGCAAGAGGGGAGTGACCCCTGAGCAGGGGTGGAGAAGCGCCAGAGGCGGTGAGCATGAGATAGATTTCCACACCACGCCCCCACAAGGTAAACAAAGCAGCCCAGTGCCCGCATGTTACCCTGGCAACCTGAGCAGTGCAGCGCAACACAGCAGGAGGAAGGTTGCACAGAGTATGCATGGGCTGTAAAGTTCACAATACGCAAGTACTGAGGACGGTAACACAGTGGTGGGAGGAGGGGTGTCTCTATACAGCAGAGACTGACAAATGCTGCAGATGCTAGCCTGGATTGACTGGGAAGTTGCACTCTTCTGTCGTGCGTAGAATTTTGGGTCCTGTCTCTTCAATGGAGGGCTCACAGAGACTTATACTTCTGGTTCCCTCCGCTTGCCCATTTGGGGGCCCTGGAGACCATGTGGTCTAGCAGAGTTCCCACACCCATCCCAGTGTGGGAAGCGTTGGCGGTGCAGGGGACTGGTGATGCACTACGTGATCCTGCTTGGCTGGGCACACATACACACGGGCAAGCCAAAGGCAGCCAGAGGGACATGTACAGGTACTGGGCTAATTGATATCATGTGGAATAAAGGGCAGCACGCAGTAAATAGGAGGCTGACGTTATTCCAAAAGATGGCTGAAGCTGAACTGTGACTGGAAACCAGTTAAGCTGTCTGCCATTTCCCAAAGGCCGGTATTTTAAAATGGGAAAAGAACTCTGAGTGCAGTCTAGGGCTGGTCTGGCCTGGCAAAGGATGGCAGGATCATTTTTCTTTGGGGGTTTTAAAGGAGATGGGCTCTCAGGTAGAAGCTTGCCACTCTTCCAAAAAACGACTCATTTCCTTTTTCACCAAACCTCTGCCTCCAGAGTTTGCCTGTGTTCGATGGCAGGCAATCAAATCCCAGTTTTGTCCAGTAACACTAGTACTCACTGGGGCCCCTTCCAAAGCCCTGGGAGTGGTCCCAAGAAATGTGTTTGAATGGTCATTTTAGTTTGCAAACAAAGAGTTTTTGTTAAAAAAACCTTTTTATTCTTCCTCTTAAAGCCCCTAAATTGCAAAAATTTAAGACCCCACAAAACTGAGATCTGCTCCTGACTAGAGGATTATTATGTGGGGATGGCAAAACAGGATTTTTACTCAGAAAAAAAAAAATCTTGCTAAGATTAAGTCCTACACCGAAAAAAGAGAGATTAAATAGAGGTTTACGTACAGTGAAAGACCATCTACTAAATGGTTCATACACCCAGATGCCTCCAACCTAGCTGAAAGAATGCTAGCAGGTAGGATTATGTATACCCTCAGGCAAGAGACTGAAAAAGCCTTTTTTTTAGAAATTTGACTCGCAAAGGACAAGACTCTAAAATCTTCCATTCTTAAATTTAAATACAGGGTGGGGCAAAAGTAGTTTACAGTTGTTCATATGGAAAAAATAAAATAATAAGTAATAATACAAGAATAAACTCTTTTGTATACTCACAACCATAAATGTACTTTTGTCCCATTCTGTATACACAACAAATGTAAGATCTTATAAAAAAAACCAAAATAATAAATGTAAATAAATAGAAAAAAACACATAAAGCAGTCAGAGAATTTCAAAAAGGATAGGATATAAAATTAACATTAAAAACTATAGTAGTCTTGGGAGAGTGGAGATGGCAGCAAGGTAAGTGGGCGTGGAGCCCAGGTCTCCCTGTGCCCAGCTGGATCACCTAGCCGATCTGAGAAACAGAGTGAATAGCCAATAGAATCCCAGCTTATATGAAGCTTGGAGGCCAAAAATTGCAGAGGACGTTGAAAAACAGATGGTGAGGAGATTGCGCTGGGATGGTAAGATCCCTGGGATCTGCATGGGGACCAGGGCTGCTGTGCTCCCACCCAGTGCCTGCTGTAGGATACCAGGAGGAGAGTTAGATCACCAGCTCCTTCCCCTACCGGAACAGGGAAGTCAGCTCGGCACCAGGAAGGACCTGGATGCTAGAAGTCACCGAGGGGAAAAAAGACCAAGTGGGAGACACACAGAGGCGGTACACATCCGCTGAGACTGTGGATGCCAGCACTAGAGAAACAGATGCCAGGCAACACCTGGAGAAGGGAAGAGTTGGGCCATGTGGACCCTGACTCAGATAGTCTCTGGACTGGTTGGAAAATTGGGTTGTATGAAAAGCCATGCTCTTGTTAAGAATGGAGAACTGCTGCTTTGTGAGGAAGTCTTAAACAGTGGCTCCATTGCCCCAAGGGTGATTTCATCTGCACAAGCCCAGAGACTGAGTGGCCGAGTAGAACCATGTGCCCAGGCTTCTCTTGTGCTGTGCACCCAGAGGCTGAGTGTCTGATTTGAGCTTGGCAGCTCATGGATGACCTGGACTGGAGGCCGAGACTCTGTGAATATTGTGGCCCAGACCTGGTCCCCATCCTCTCAAACCACAGGGAGAAAGCGAAGCCCAGCCCCACTCTTCCTGTGGCATATAGGAAGACCAGCAGAGCTCACTGAACAGGTTTAAAATCAGCAGAAGGCTTATTATTTTTTTTCTTTCTTTTTTTGTTTCTCTCTTTTTTTTTCCTTCCCCCAAGTGAAACAATAAGATGTGGAGTTAAAAAGGGTCCATAGACAGATCGAAAAGGGGAGCACAAGGATAACCCCAAAAACTGAGAAACTGAGACAAATGTCAGTTTGCTATCCCATAGAACTGGCATTTTATTGTTAATGTGTATTATTATTATTTTTTCATTATTTTTACCACTTTTATTAGTATTTTATTTCTCTTCCTTAGGTTTAGTTTTCTTTGTTTTATTTGTTTGTTTAATTGCATTGTTTGACTGATTTCCTTATTCTTGCTTTATTGTATTTTAATTTTCGTTCTTTCACTTAACCCGTGTTCCAATAACACATAACTTTTGATCAGGTACTTTCTATTCTGCTTATCCAAATCATATATTTCTTGCCATATTATTGTTGTTCCAGTACTATTGTAAATAATTGTTGTTCTATACAATTGTATCCTGAGCATTATTATTGTTGTGGTTAACTCTATTCTCTCTCACACTATGCCTACTTTCTATCCTTTACTCTCACTATATCTCATCATCTATCCTTGCACAAGCACTCTGCTTTCTGGATTCAGCTCACAATCATCCTCCCCTCTAACAAGAGTCTTACCTCTCTTTCACCTTTTATAAAAAGTGGTTAGTTGCGTGAAATATCACAGTTAACGCTATACTTACCCAAAGAATCTCCTATCTCTTCTCTACTTGCTGGTACTTTTAATCCCATAAAATACTCTCCCACTGTCTTAATCCATTTTGCCTACCCCTTGCCACTGATCACATACAAGAATAGGTGGGAGCTGTGAACATTCAGTATACTTGCTGGAGGAGAAAAACCACCAACAAAGGAACCACCAGAAGGTAAAAACCCAAGTACAACAAGAGAGCTCACACAAACAGAAGAAAGGGCAAACCTAGAGTGTCCAGACAAGGAGAGCAAAGAGACCACACCACTGAACCCCACAGAATTTCTACCATAGAAGTTCACCCTACAAAGACAGCTGGCAAAGAGAAACATCAGGAAGCACAGAAGCAAACAAAAAGAATCACCTAAAATGGGGAGACAAAAAAAGTACATGCAATCAAAAGGAATGGAAGGCTCCCACTAAAAGAGCTAAATAAAATGGAGGTAACCAAACTATCAGATATAGAATTCAAAATCATAATTAATAAAGATGCTCAAGGAACTCACAGACAACTACAACGAACTAAGTGAGAACTATATCAGCATGAAAAAGGAAATAGAAACTATAAACAAAAGCCAGGAAGAAATGGACAATAACATCTCAGAAATAAAAAACACACCAGAAGGAATTATAAGCAGGCTGGATGAAGCAGACAATTGAATCAGTGAGCTGGAGGACAAGGTAGAAAAAAAACACCCAGATACAGCAAGAAAAGGAAAAGAGACTCAGAAAGAATGAACAGGTGGTAAGGGAGCTGCAAGACAAAATGAAACATGATAATATCTGTATAAAAGGGATACCAGAAGGAGAAGAAGAAGAGCAAGGGATAGGAAACCTGTTTGAAAAAGTAATGATGGAAAACTTCCCTAATCTCATGAGAGAAAAAGTCACATAAATGCAGGAAACACAGAGAGTCCCAATCAAGAGGAACCCAAAGAGGCCCACTTCAGGACACATCATTATTAAAATGGTAAAACTGCAACACAAAGAGAGAATCTCAAAGGCAGCAAGGGAGAAACGGGAAGTAACACAAGGGAGCTCTGATAAAGCTAGCAGCTGACTTCTCAATGGAAATTCTCCAAGCCAGAAGGGAATGGCAAGAAATATTCCAAGTAATGAAAACCAGAGGCCTGCAACCAAGGTTACTTTATCCAGCAAGGCTTTCAATTAAAATGGAAGGCCAAATAAGGAGCTTCCCAGACAAAAGAAGTCTAAAAGAATACACCTCCACCAAACCAGATTTGCAAGAGATGCTAAAGGGACTGCTTTAAGAAAAGGAAGGAAAAGAGTGAGAGAAAGGAACACAGGCATGAAAATGGCAATGAATAAGTACCTATCAATGATAACTTGAAATGTAAATGGATTAAATGCTCCAATCAAAAGACACAGAATAGCTGAATGGATAAGAGACAAAATAGACTTCAAAAAAAGAACTATAAAAAGAGATCCAGAAGGTCACTTCATAATACTCAAGGGAAGAATCCACTAAGAGACATAAACATTGTAAACATATATGCACCCAACACAGGAGTACCCAAATACAAAAAATCTTCGAGGACTTCAAGAACGATATTTGACAGCAACACAATTATAATAGGGGATTTCAACACCCCACTGTCAAAAATGGACAGATCATCTAAAGAAAATATCAACAAAGATATTGTGGCTTGAACAATATCCTACATCAAATGAATTCAACTGATACACATAGAGCCTTTCATCCCAAAGAAGCAACATAAATTCTTTTCAAATGCACATGGAACATTTTCAAAGACACAACCCATGATAGGACACAAAACAAGCCTCAACAAATTCAAGAAAACTGAAATCATATCAAGCATTTTCTCTGACTACAAGGGACTGAAACTAGACACCAGCCTCAAGGAAAAAACTCAAAAACACTCAAACTCATGGAGATTGAATAGCATGCTATTAAACAATGGATGGGTCAAGAATGAGATCAAGGAATAAATAAAAAAGTTTCTGGAAACAAATAAAAATGAACTCACAACAACCTAAAACTTATGGGACACAGCAAAGACAGTCCTGAGAGGGTAGTTAATAGCCATGCAGGCCTACCTTAGAAAAAACATAGAAACATTTCAAATAAACAACCTAACCCTACACTTAAAAGAACTTGAAGAACAACAACAAAGACAGCCCAGAGCAAATAGAAGGAAGGAAATAACCATGATGAGAGAAGAATCAAATGACATAGAGACTAAAAGCACAATTCTAGGAACTAATGAATCCAGGAGCCAGTTGTCTGAAAAGATAAACAAAATTGACAAGCCTTTAAGCACACTCATCAAGAAAAAAAGAGAGAGGACCCAAATAAACACAATCAGAAATGAAAGAGGAGAGATTACAACTGATACCACAGAAATACAAAGGATTGTAAGAAATTACTATGAAGAACTATATGCCAAGAAATTTGAAAACCTAGGTGAAATGGGCAAATTTCTAGAAAAATATAATCTTCCAAAACTGAATGAAGAAGAAGAAAGCCTAAACAGACCAATAACAGCTGATGAAACTAAAGCAGCAATAAAAAAAATTCCCAACACACAAAAGCCCTGGACTGGACGGTTTTACAGGAGAATTCTACGAAGCATTTATGGAAGAGCTAACCCCTATCCTTCAGAGATTATTCAAAAAAATCCAAGAAGATGGAAGACTTCCAAGCTCTTTTTTATGAAGCCAGCATCATTCTAATCCCAAAACCAGATAAAGACACAACAAAAAAAGAAAACTTCAGGCCAATATCGCTGATGAACATAGACGCTAAAATCCTCAACAAAATATTGGCAAACAGCATCCAGTAATACATTAAAAGGATCACACACCATGACCAAGTGTGATTCTTCCCAGGGATGCAAGGATGGTATAACATTCGCAAATCAATAACCACAGTACATCACATAAACAAAAGCAAAGATAAACATCGCATGATTGTATCAACAGATGCAGAAAAAGCATTTGATATGGTACAGCACCCATTTATGATAAAAGCACTTGGCAAAGTGGGAATGCAGGGAGCATTCCTCAACATAATAAAGGCCATATATGAGAGACCTACAGCCAATATCGTACTCAACAGGCAAAAACTAAAATCTTTCCCACTAAGATCAGGAACAAGACAAGGTTGTCCGCTTTCACCACTTCTATGGAAGTCCTAGCCACAGCAATCAGACAAGAAAAGGAAATAAAATGCATCCAAATTGGAAAAGAGGAAACAAACCTGTAATTGTTTGCACATGACATGATAGTGTACATAGGAAATCCTACAGACTCCACCAAAACACTGCCGACCTAATAAATGAATCTGGCAAAACAGCAGGATACAAAGTCAATATTCAGAAATCAAAGGCATTTTTGTATACCAACAATGAAATAATCAGAAACAGAAGTCAGGAAAAGAAATCCCATTTGATAGAGCAGCAAGGAAAATAAAATACCTAGGAATAAACCTAACCAAGGAAGTAAAAGACCTATACTCAGAAAACTACACAACACTGAACAAAGAAATTAAGGAGGACACAAACAAATAGAAACATATATCGTGTTCAATGGATTGGAAGAATTAACATCATCAAAATGTCCATACCATCAAAAGCAATTTATATATTCAATGCAATACTCATTAAAATGCCAATGGCATATTTCACAGATATAGAACAAATACTTCAAAAATTTATATGGAACCATAAACGACCCTGAATAGCTGCAGCAATTTTGAGAAAGAAGAGCAAAGTAGGAGGGATCACGATAACTGATATCAAACTGTATTACAAGGCCGCTGTAATCAAAACAGCCTGGTATTGTCATAAGAACAGGCACATAGACCAATGGAACAGAACTGAGAGCCCAGAAAAAAACCCAAGTCTCTACAGTCAATTAATATTCAACAAAGGAGGCAGCAGCCTAAAATGGAGTAAAAATAACCTCTTCAACAAGTGGTGTGGGAGAACTGGACAGCTACGTGCAAAAAAATGAAACTCAATCACCAACTTACACCATACACAAAAATAAATTCAAGGTGGATAAAATACTTAAATATAAGTCATGGCACCATAAAAATCCTAGAGGAGAACATAGGCAGAAAAATCTCAGATATGCCATGCAGCAATATTTTCTATGATATGTACCTTAGAGTAAGGAACACAAAGGAAAGAAGAAACAAATGAGACTTCATCAAAATAAAAAGCTTCTGCATGGCTAAAGAGAACAGCATTAAAATGAAAAGAGAACAAACCATATGGAAAAATATATTTGCCAATGATACTTCAGACAAGAATTTGATCTCCAAAATATATAAAGAAACTCACACAACTCCACTCCAGGAGGACAATAAACCTAATTAAAAAATGGGTAAAGGGACTTCTGGCCAAGATGGAGGCATAGGTGGACACACTGTGCCTCCTCTCACAACCAAAATTAAGGACAACAAAGATTTAGAAACAAGAAAACAACCAGAACGGATGGAAAACTGAACTGTACAGAAGTCCGACAACCATTCATCAAGACCAGTAAGAAGGGCAGAGTCGTGGCAGGAAAAAGTGGAGGTGTGGACCGGGCACGCAGGCAACAGCGGCTGACAGACTCCAGGTACACAGGCGGCAGCTAGCGGACCCTAGGCACGGGGTGGTAACTGTGCAGACCCAGTCAGGCTGTGCAAGGTGGCTGGCTGACCAGGTGGTCCCATGTTCGCGTGCAGATAATCCAGGTGAAGGGGAAGCGGTGGAAGGGACTGGAATCTGAGAGAGCAGAGCAAGTGCCATTGTTCCCTCTTGGACCCTTCCCCCACATACAGTGTCACTACCCAGCAACTGGGCTGCCCCACCCTGGGGAACACCTAAGGCTCCACCCCTCACTATGTAACAGCGGCAACTAGACCAAAAACAAAACAAAACAAAACAAAAATGGCTCAAACCAGAGAACAAATCAAAACTCAGAGCCAATTCATCTAAGCAGTGAAGAAATAGCCAACCTATCAGATGCAAAGTTCAAAGCCCTGGTGATCAGGATGCTCACAGAATTGGTTGATTTTGCTCACAAATTAGATGAAAAAATGAAGGCTACAATAAGTGAAATGAAGAAAAACTCACAGGGAACCAATAGAGATGGGAGGAAAACTGGGACTCAAATCAATGGGGTGGACCAGAAGGAAGAAACAACCAAACAGAAAACAAGGAAGAAACAAGAATTCAAAAAAATGAGGAGAGGCTTAGGAACCTCAAGGACATCTTTAAACATCCCAACATCCGAATTATAGGGGTACCAGAAGGGGAAGAAGAAGAGCAACAAGTGGAAAACTTATTTGAACAAATAATAAAGGAGAACTTCCCCAATCTGGCAAAGGAAATAGACTTCCAGGAAGTCCAGGAAGCTCAGAGAATCCCAAAGAAGTTGGACCCAAGGAGGGACACACCAAGGCACATCATAATTACATGGGCCAAGATTAAAATGAAGGAGAGAATTCTAGAAGCAGCAAGGGATAAGGGCACAGTTACCTACAAAGGAGTTCTCATCAGACTGTCAGCTGATTTCTCAAAAGAGACCTTACAGGCAAGAAGGGGGTGGAAAGAGGTATTCCAAGTCATGAAAGTCAAGAACCTACATCCAAGATTGCTCTATCCAGCAAAGCTGTCATTTAGAATGGAAAAGAAGATAAAGCACTTCTCAGATAAGGTCAAGTTAAAGGAGTTCATCATCATCAAGCCCTTATTATATGAAATGTTAAAGGGACTCATCTAAGAAAAAGAAGATCAAAAATACAACAGTAAAAAGACAGCAAACTCACAGGTATTACCACACCTAAAACAAAAGCAAACAAAAAGCAAACATAAGCAAACAAGTAGAACAGGAGCAGAAACACAGAAATGGAGACCACATGGAGGGTTAGCAATAGGGGAGTGGATGGAGGAGAGAGGGGGAAAAGGTACAGAGAATAAATAGCATAGATGGTGAGTAGAAAATAGACAGGGGGAGGGCACGAATAGTGTGGGAAAAGTAGAAGCTAAAGAACTTATGAAACATGGACATGAACTAAAGGGGGGAATGTGGGTGGGAGGGAGTGTGCAGGGTGGAGGGGAACAATGAGGAAAAATGGGACAACTGTAATAGCATAATCAATAAAATATATATTTTTTTAAAAATGGGTAAAGGACTTGAACAGACACTTCTCCAAGGATGACATACAGAGGGTCCAGAGACATATGAAAAGATGTTCAGTATCACTAGCCATCAGAGAGATGCAAATTAAAACCACAATGAGATACTACTTCACACAGGTCAGAATGGCCATCATAAACAAAGCAACAAACAAGTGTTGGAGACGTTGTGGAGAAAACGGAACCCTAGGACACTGTTGGTGGGATTGCAGACTGGTGCAAACCACTATTGAAAACAGTGTGGAATTTCCTCAGAAAAGTAAAAATGGAATTGCCTTTTGACCAGACAATTCCACTGCTAGGATTATATCCTAAAAACCCTGAAACACCAGTCGAAAAGAACCTATGCACCCAATGTTCATGGCAGCACAATTTACAATAGCCAAGTGCTGGAAGCAACCTAGGTGCCCATTAGTAAATGAATGGATCAAAAAAGTATGGCGTATTTACATGATGGAATTTTATGCAGCAGAAAGAGGGAGGAACTCCTACCCTTTGCGACAGCATGGATGGAACTGGAGAGCATTATGCTAAGTGAAATAAGCCACATGGTGAAAGACAATACCATATGATCTCATGTTTAACTGGAACCTAATCAACAAAACAAACAAGACACTGAACCAAAGACACTGAAATTGAGAACAGGTGACAGTGACCAGAGGGGAGAGGGGAGGGGATAATGGGGGAAAAGGGGAAGGGTTTGCAGGAACAAGTATAAAGGACACATGGACAATAACAAGGTGGGTAGAAACAGGGGAAGGAGATGGGGAGTTTTGGGGTGGGGGGTAGAAGTGGGGGGGAAAGAGAGAAAACTGTACTTGAACAACAATAAAAAAATAAAAATAAAATAAAAGTTCCCCCCGCAAAAATCTAATTTGTGCAGTTTAGGTCAGGTGTTTCCAGGTGGACCACAGTGTTAGTGGAGTCCTTAATATATTTTTCTATAGGACCTATAGCTAGTTAAAATACACATCTACAGTTTTGTGAAATCTTTAGAGGTAAAGGGGGCTGTGGTGATAATATATTCCCAGTTCCATTCTGGAATCTTATTGGTAATTAATTCACATCGTTTCTCCCCCTCTGATTTTCAGAAATTAAGACAACGCACACACGCATATACATGCACAGTGAGTTATAAAACAGTTGACAAAAAGGTAAAGTTATTATCTTGAGTCTTCAACTTGACTTATTATCTACTCAAAGAGCAAATATTCATTGATTCCCTTTAGTATGCTCAGCACTGAACACACTGAGTTGAGTGATGATGATGACAGAAAGTGATAAAACTGGTCTTTGATGTTTATGTTTCTGCTATGAGAAGTCCATCCTCCTGGCCAAACCCTCCATTTCTGGGGTTTATCAATTGGCTCATAGGTACATAGTCTACAAATTCTTATTATTTACCTGTTCAGCTCTGCTGCTCAATTCTTGTCACTACTTCTACAATCATACTCTCACTTCTCATAACTTGTCCCTTCAAATAGGAGAGGGATTCTAGAAAATTCTCTTAGGCAAATTTCTTAGGAGAGGAAAGGAAAACAGATCATGTCTATTATTATTATTATTTTTTGGTTAAGTGGCCTGTATCCAGGAAACAACAAATAGGAGAAGCCATATAACAATTTGGTTTTCTTGGATCTGAACAGCAGTCTCTTCTTTAGATGGGGCATGAGCTTCCCAATTTGTCACAGTTCTCCTACTATGTCTTGCATCATACCCAGCCTACCTTACTCATTCTACTTATTTGCCTTGCCCTTGTAAGCATTTGTTTTTGCAAACCTTGATCTTTCTTAGTTCATGAAATATCTGTTTTCTTATTTTTTCCAAAGCTAATTATCTGTAGAAATTGGGATACACCTCCAGATCTGAGAATATCTTGTGGCATATATCACACCCAAAATAGTGAGCCAAGTCAGAGACAAGTAATGTACATTCTCTTTAAATTTCAGGATAATTTTTTTGCTTACCTCCTATGACATCTTTTTCTAGAGCTAAGAAAATTATTGTCTGATTAATTTATTCCAAAACGTAAGTGTCCCTGACTTAATCACAGGTCCTGGTCACCATCTGTGTGGGAAATCTAGTGGGGAAAAAATGCCTCCTTGTGGTTTGTCCTAATATTGCAGCATATAGAATAAGGAAGGCTCTTTCTGCAATTATATTGCTTGTTCTACCAACATAATTATTTTGAAAAATAGTAATGTTGGGAAAAATTGTCCACTACTTGGATAAGGGCAAAAGTGATTACTGAGTTTATCAAGCCTTCTGGAGATTGTTTACCTTTATCAACTCTATTGAGGAGGCTCTTTTACATTTCAATACCAAAGAAATTAGCTCATACTAAACTAGTACTAATGCAAATAATTCTTTTAAATAGCAATGACAATTAATTAATTTTGTTTTGTGGATATAAAATTGATTTCTGCCTTGTAGAAAAGATTACCACAAACATTAAATGTATTGTCCTATAGATTAATCACTTTTGTATCTGGAAGCAAATTCTTTTCAGCATTCCTTGTTATGTGTGTATGTACATTTTTGAGATTTTCCTTTAAATGAACTCCCTCATTTTTAATGAGTTGAAAATCTTTCACAAGTTCATTGTATATTTACATGAGCATAAGAATATTTTCTTTTTGAACATCATACTTTAGCAGTTAAATACCTGAAGTTTAGTTCCAATTAGAAAGGAAACTCAGAAAGTTTACTAAATACGTAAGCCTAAATTACAGAAAAATTAGTAAACTAGAAAGAATATTTTTAGGTACAGTGACTATAGTTTTTACATGCAGTATGTAAACTTTTCTGTGGTAAAGGAATCTTCTCCACAAAGGTAATGTGCTCTCAAACCCTTTCTTCTTACCCCCTGGATTTTCTTTTGTAATCCACAAAGGGGAAAAAGAAATTTCAGCAATATTAAAATAAGAAAGGAAAAAAATAGTGGAAAGAAATGAAGACAGATTCAAGAGCAATGTTTCAGCTATGTCTTTCTGTACAGAGTCTATTTTCAGCCCTAAAATCTTGGACATTTGTGTACTACAAAGTGAAGACATTCCTTTTTCCATCTCAGTGGCCCACTGACTTCTCTGGTTGTTTAAAGAAGGACCTTAATTTATGACAACCCAAACACAATAAAGTAGTTTTTAACTGGCCTGGAGTTTTCTCTTCTATAGTTTCATTTCTTCAGAATTGAGGAATAAGACTCGTGGACACAGACAACAGTATGGTAATTGCCAGAGGGATGTAGGGGGAGGTAAAAGAGGGTAAAGGGGGGGACGGATAGATGATGATAGAAGGAGACTTGACTTGGGGTGGTAAATACATAATACAGATAATGTATTATAGAACTGTACACCTGAAACCTATATAATTTTATTAAACAATGTCACCCCAATAAATTCAATTAAAAAATAAAAATAGAATTGAGGAATAGCCATTTGGTAGCTGAGGTGAGAGCTTTAAAAATATGATAATCAAGTGTTTTTTCTTTAAGAGCCATTTGCCTATTGTATTCACAAAGAAACAAAGATATTGCCATCTAGTGGTTTTACTGAAGAAATTCAGTAAAACAATTTTTCTCATGAAGATTCACCTTAGTATTTTATGTCCTCCTGCCACCCCCGCACAAAAGAAATTCACTTTTAGAAAGCAATTATTAATAGACCTTTTCAAATTAAGTTTTCAGATTTTGCCACTCTTTCTTTTCAGGCTATAGTCCCTAAGTATTAAGCTCTGTAGGATAAGACTTAGAACCAGCAAAGATAATATTATAATTGAAGAAAATATTAATAAAAGACAACATTTCACCAAAGAGACTGTCAGATATTACACCACGTAAACCAAATAACAAAAGCAAATTAATAATCAAAGTAATATTTCATATCGAATTTTAGAAGGAAACTATATAAAATAGGTATATATTCTATAGTTATACTGTAATGAGGTGCAGAGTGAGGGTCCCCTGAAAATAGGAGAAAACTCCTATTATTATTTTTAATAAGCTTTCCAGGTTTTTGTGACATATGTGTTTGAGAACCATTTTTCTAGATTTCATTAACAAAACCAGTAAGACTAAACATTTTTCATCCAAAAGTCTTAGAGGCAATCAAGGGTGAAAAAGTGGAACAACAGGTCAAAATTAATAGCCACTTAGCTAGAAGAGTGGCAGATCACCAATGAGATTCCCATTTTACAATACCATTGGTACAGGAAATAATTCTTTAATGAGTTTTACTACTACAGGTGGAAATCTGATAGAATGAAAGACTGAAAATACCCAAAACTCAAACAGTTGTATTTATTAATTCAGGAGTTATTATGGAGTATCAACTACATGCTAGGTGCTATGCTAGGTCCTAGAATTACAGAGAAAAAAAGGTTTTCCTCCTTAGAAAGTTCTTAGAATATAGAAGATGGCGATGTAAGCAGACATGGCTCACCTCTTCACACATCAAAATTAGAACTAAAATATTGAACCACCATGACACAGGAACATCAGAAATTAAGCTGAATGGAAGTCTGACAACTACAGAATTGAAGAAACCACATCCATCCAGACTGGTAGGAGGGGCACAGATGCAGTACTGGCTGGCCTGACACTCAAATGGATAAAAATCTGGGACGGGTATCCGAGGATTCCCAGACGCACACTTGGAATCCCAGCCCCAGGATTCCAGTGCCAGGAAGACAAGCCCCCACAACTTTTGGCTGTGAAAACCAGCATGGATTGTCAGTGGAGGAGGCTGCTGGAACCCTAAGCAGTTCCTCTTGGAGACCCTACACATGGACTCACTTACTCAGACTCACTCCCTCTGAGCTCCAGCACCAGGGTGGCAGCTTGAAGTGCACCAGTGGTATACAGGGAGAGACTGAAGTGTCTGGCATGGAGCAGAGCAGAGGTCACTGTCCCTTTGCTGAGCCCTCCCCCCACAAAGGTGGAAGGCTGGTATTATATCTTAGATTCCATCAATCTGGCTAACAGCATGTGACCCACTTTTTGAGATCCACCCCTCCCAATATACAGGCCCACCAAAGCTGCTTTTCATAAGAATGGATCATTGTTGCTTCTAAATCCTACTAAACACCCAACAGCTGGCTTCAGTCAGCCCTAGCAGCAGTCAGATTAGAGTCACAGCTTGGCTTCACCTGGGAATCTCCAAGCGTAGCATAAGTAGCGGCCATCTCAGATGGCTTTATAGCTAAGGCAGGGTGTCCCAGGAGAAACACAGGTGGGGGCTGAGCTTGGCCTGCACCACCCGGGAAACCCTGTCAGGGCACCACCACCCTGCTAATGTATAGCTGATGCACTATGGAGGGCAGAGGTTGGTGGTCAGTGGTCACAGCCAGTCCTAGCAACTGACTGGCCTGGGCAAATCCCCCAATTGATCTGCCAACAGCAACCAAGTCCCAACTACAAGAGAAGGGCATACTCAGCACACACAGAGGGCACACCTCAAATACCCAGCTTGGGTAATAGGAGAGGCTGTGCCACTGGACCCGATAGGACACATACTATACTAGGCCACACTACCAAGACATGGAGTCAAAGAAGCTCTATCTAATACACAGAAACAAATACAAATGCCAAAATGAAGAGACAAAAAAATCTTGGCCCAAATGAAAGAACAGATCAAAACTCAAGAAAAAGAGCTAAATGAAATGAAGATAAGCAATCTATCAGATAGAGAGTTCAAAACACTGGTTATAAAGATGCTCCAGGAACTCAGTGAGACCCTAC